>JAUYWG010000040.1:19590798-19641878 GCA_034779775.1 Enteromius afrohamiltoni
GAAACGAACTGTGATTGGTTGTTTGACATGTCGGTCAGACGGCCTTATGGGCGGGCCTTGCCAAAGAAAGCGGCTATAAGCTGTCAATCTTTTTGCTAAAGACTGGCGGATCAATAAAAACAAAGCTGCATTATTTGTGCTGCCTGAAAGTTACCATAGTAATAATCATTCATGCTATTTTTGGTGTGACTGGCCCTCCACCCCCCACACCAAGTACAGATTTTTAAAATATTTTTACCATACTAAACCTTTAAAATTACCTCCAGTTGGCGCAATTCCATTTTATCACTGCATCCTGAATTAGGACATCGGACAGTAAGTGAGAGAATCTCTCGTTTGGCAAAGTTATCAGGGAAGAGCTGTTCCTCAAGCAGCACCTCATTGTCAACTGGACATTTCTGCCCTGTGTCCCTGCCAGGAAATAGGATTATAATAGGTTATATATGACATTTTTAACCCCATAAAGCCTGACATACAGTAATAGTCAAAAGTCAAGAAATAACAGTTTGTCTCTTTTTTTAGACAAATAAAAATAAATCATAATAATAATGATTACACTTTTATTATTATTATATACATAGGGAGAGAAACTTGCATGTGCGTTTTTGTAGAGTATCATATATGATGTGGCTCCTTAATATTAGGTTAATATGGAGCTCATATATGAGGAGGAAAAAACTATTTTACCTTAATTTGGTCTTTATATGACCAAATATCAAATACAGATGATATTTAAAATTTAAATACATAACTAGTTTTAAAGTTTCAAACAAATAGACGTATGTACCACAACCGTTTATGAACGTGTATACTATAAATAAGACAGAAGGAATAGGAGTCTGTGTACAGCATTTTTTGAGTATGTTGTGTGTGTATCTTACATTTGACACAGAAGGGTTAAGCACAGCATGATGAATACTGAAAGTGACACTTAAAGTTACCTGATGGACTTCTTGATGCATGAGTCACAGAATCGATGTCCACACGGAGTCTGGACTGCCGAGCGAAGACCCATCAGACAGATTGGGCACTCATACTTGCTCTCTAGAGGAGGGTCAAACTCCACGTCATAGCCTTGCAGGTCTGGAGCGATACTAGCAGAGACACTGATGGTGGAGGGGTTCTCTGTCGGGCTCATATAGTGCTCCCTCCTTTCTTTCTCCATGGCCGCTGCACAACCGGAGAGTTCACTATCACAGCGCTCATCATGGCTGAGCTTCTCGATGTCGCTGCAAGCCATCTGTAATCACACCAAGAGAGTGTCATGTTGATGAGAAATTTATATAATCATCCATACAACACATATACTAGCAGCAACAAACAAATCCTTCAGCTAAATCGTATGCTGCTGCCACACAGAAACTGACTTCTAGGTTTCACTGATATCCACAGCACTGAATGCACAGAGGAGGTGGTAAGAGATGTTATACCAGGGTGATTTCCTCTATATTGATGCAATATGAAAAGGAATAGGATGAGAAACTACTGGCCTACTGATGGATTCATCTGTGAACTGCTGTTTCCTCACGCGCTGTTATGCTGGGCGGGGCTGAACTCTCGCGCAACAACTGGAAAGTTACTTTTTGGTAGCCCAAAATATCCATATTACACGGCGTGAACGTAAATATACACATTTCAAAAGGTCAAAGTTATTTCAAATGTAAACAATGAACTAAATTCATGGTTAAAGTGAATTAAACAGCGGAATCAGCTAAGCAGTCGCAACCGACGGTTAACGTTAGATCAGCAACTTTCCTATGGAGACGCACTTTTAAATCTGGCATTATTGTTTTACGACCGCGAACAAATTGCTATATAATATTAGATTCGATTATAAATGATCATTATTTGTGATCGGTTTGCTTTACATACCTTGCCTCGGTCCGGCCTCGCTGTCTACTACAAGCTTCCTGTTACCAAACATCAGGGCATTGAGGCTCAACGTCACTGGCTCAAATTCCCCTGCTAAATCTGACCCCAGACCAGTTCTCACAACCGAATCCTCGCGAGGTCGATGATTCTGCTGCTCTCAGATCGGAGCTGATTCGATCAGAGCAGAAGGCGCGTTCGCGATCAGATTTTGCCTCTATGCTGAACTGAATAACACAATCCACAAGATGGCGCAGCTGCCTCTGATTTTAAAGGATCAAGCAAAACGATTTCACGTGATAGAAAATTAGTGACAGTTACAAAGTGGTGTAGTGAGTACTGACAACTAATGTTGTCTAGAAGTTGGATTTTTAGATAACTTAGTTGAGAGGTAGTTGTAATTGCAAGCCTTGTCTGGCCAACCACATGTTATTGTCCTGATAAAGTAACCTCAAATTTGAATATAGGCCTTGAATTCTCATCATAAAAATATTGCAAACCATAACAATACACCATAACAAATAAAATACGTAAATACGTTATATATGTCATCATAAGTGTTGTGATAAACTATTTTTGGTTGCAAGGTGTTTTGGTTAGTAACATTTTAGCAGATTTTTGTGGGCATGCGTAGTCTTTATATTACCTAAAGCTCTTAATGTCTAAAAAAGTGAAATAATGAGAAGTGAATATTGATAATGTTGAAAAACTTTTTTGAATTGATTATTTTTTACTCAAGACCCACTGAATAATGTTTAAGGGACATAAAGATAGGATCAAGCTAACTGAAACACAGAGTGCACAGAGTTCATTACTAAAGCTTTTAAATGCAGTATAAAGACCTATGTGCTGTAAATTACACTGTGGTAGAAATGCTCACAACTTTCTGGAAAAAAAACAAATGACAGAACTCTCCCGTGATGCATGTGTGCTGGATGTCCACTATGTTGGACATTGTTTGTGAGAGTGTCAAAAAGTGTTTGCTTAAACATGCCCATAGCTGAAGAAACACCCAGGCCTGAGATGTAGACACTCCTGCCAGTGAGGTAGGACTCAAGTTAGAGACGTGCAGTTCCTGTGACGCACACTTCAGAAAGGGTGGACCTAAGAAATGGGTGATTCTCCATGTCAAAGTGTGTGTTCTGGCTTTCTGTGTAATGGCAATCTGATCATTTTACATTATAGCATGCTCTGAAAAGTTAGTGGCCATTAAAAACACTAAAATGCCAGGTTTTTGTTTGTATTTGTTTTTACTGGAAAGCTTTAAGTAATTTAACGTCATGCATATGATTGTTTCACTGTCTTCAATGCTGAGATCATGCACGTCATGATACACAAATGCCATTCCTGAGCAAACTGATGTCAGCACTATCTTTTTTTCTCAGAGGCTCCTTTGAGGACCGAGCATTGGCTTGTAAGTACATTTTTGCCAGTCTGTTTGTAGCTTGATCACAGCCCACATAGTATGTCAAAGTTTGGCTAGGTGGGGGTCACAGTGAGCTTCTATGTCACTTATGAAAAGCACATTTTATAAACAGCAAGGTCAACAACCTGCATATAACAAGGCTCCTTATTGAGCCACCTCAGGATGCAGAGCACACCTTCTTGCTCAAACAGAAATCTGTGCAAATGTTTACACAGACCTTTTCTTTTAACAGACTTCCAGTTTTGTTTTCAGCAGGTAAGTGCAATTTGGGAAAACCGCAACATGATTTTGATCACAGATATGCCGCAATGTCTATATGTAGGTAGGAAACAAGAATATAAGTGTGTATAAATGTTACCATTAATGCACTTACAACAACACGTGCCTTGTTCTTGCTTCCTGTTCTTTTGCCACTCAGCATTTCGTTTACTTTTGAATATATTTTACATACACATTTTTACATACACCTATTCGCCATGCATCCGATAAGATTCTAACCCAACAAGCAGCCATTCAGAAAATTTAGATCTGATACTTTCAACCTGGGCTCAGCATACAGAGGGAAGGACTGTGTGTTCAAGGTGCTACAGTTTGGCAGATTTCATCACTTTAGACCCTCACTAATTTTGACAAAAGCGTCTCTGTTGGAGAGGGCTTAGGAACGCACCTTACATATGTTCCTTATTTAGTCGAAGCAGAAGTGTGCTGCTGATTGAGTGATTATAGAACAATAGATTCCATTATAAAAGTGCTCTGTCCTCCTCTTTTGGACCTAATCACTTGACGTGAGAGATGCATGCATGTATGTGTGGTCGTAATCTTGATGGCAGCTAGCACTTAATTGTCTATGCTTGATTTTAAAGGGATAGTTTACTTAAAAAGGTCAATTTTGGCCCTCTCATGCAGGGCCGTGACTAGGAATCCTGGGCCCTGCGCACTGAACATGTTATAGCACCCCCCATTTTGTCACAGAAAAGCACTGATTGTGAGCTAGACTGCTGGAGAGTGACTGTTGTTAAATTCTGTCATCATTTCCTTACCCTCATGTTGTTCCAAACGACTTTCCTCAGTTGAACACTAAAAAAGATTTTGTAGAAGGTTAACAAACCATTTTGGTCACCCTCAAATCATCAAAGTTTGTCATTCCGAACTTTAATCTCTTTTTTATGATGAACATAAAATAAGATATTTTGAAGAATGTTGGTAATCAAAAAATTTGTGGTCCCCATTGACTTCCATAGTATTTCTTTCCCTGTGGAAGTCAATAGGGACCAACAACTGCTTGATTATTCAAAATATCTTATTTTGTGTTCAACATAATGAAAACATATAGAGGTTTGGAATGACATGAGGGTGAGAAAAAACAAAACAATAATCCACAAGTAATCCAAGCGACTCCAGTCCAATGAAAAAAGAATCTGTGAGTTTGTGATTAAAAGATATTAAAAATAAGGCCTTTTTAACTCAAAACTAATCAGGACAACAATAGGTATAGATCAACACAGTTTATATTCTAAACAAATATGTCAGTGGATTTTAATTGTAGCATTATATCAGCAAAAATGGGTGATTATGTAACTACAAAGAAGTGATTGATATCGAGTATATACACACCACACGTCTTGTTATCAGTCTCTCTTGTAGCTTTTCTTTTAGAGCAATTTTTTTATTTGAAGGAACAGACGCATTGAAATGCAAGGAATGTCCTCAAGTCATAATCAAAACAAATGCTGTATTTGCAGCAACGGTGAACTAAAGCCAGTACTGGTTATTAACCGTAAAAGGTGTTTGGCTACATTTTTTAAATGTTTCTTTCTTTCCTGATGCAGATTTTTTTTTGTGCTGAATCATTAGAGCATTTTTGTTCCACTTTTAAATGCAAGGGTGCACTGTACATAAAAAAGTCGATTTTCCAGTGTAAGTAATATTCCATGAGTCTGATTTATTATACAGAAAGTAGATGGTGAGGTTGAAATGTATGTGAAACACGCTAGCAATGATCTCTGTGGATAGGGGCTTTAATCAACTGTTGAGCTACAAGAATAATGTCAGGTCTGTTCCTGTGGATAAGGAAATACTGTTCTACGTCTCCCCTTAAACGTTCACACACTTAAGCAAACACACATGCTTGCATAGGAACTGCGTCTGCTCTAAATTCCTTATGGGGCATGTGGAGTGGGTTGAATTCATGCAAAGACCATTTCAATTTGTGAAATCAATCCTTTAAAAGGTATGGTGGGTGGTGGGTAGTGGATAACGGCAATCTGGGTCAGAATTTCAGGAATTCTGTTTGCATTATGATGGGGAAATTTCATTTAAAATATTTTTTAAATGATTAATGTTTATATTTATTTGATTACTTTATCATTATTTTTAAAATTATTATTAAATTGCATTTTGGACTGCATTTAAATTGACTTTTTTCTGAAAATCATTCAGTAATTTTCTAATAATAAAATATTGACAAATCTGTTCAGGCTTGTTGGAGGCAGTTAAAGCTAATCATAGACTGCGTCTTCTAATCTAAAGGATGTACATATTTTTGTCTATTTAAATGAGTCATTTACATAACAGTAAATATGTGCCTGATGCATTAAACAGTGACAATTAAAGGATTTAATGAGGCATGCAGCAGCTTTAAGTGAGTGTGTAAATGGAGACTATTGAGAGAGAGCTCGGCGTCCTTCTCCTCAGCTCTAGGACTTACACGGTGCGCTAGAAACCTATGGCGTACAATGCACTGTTCAGTTCCAGTTGGAAAATAAATATGTTCTGTGCTGTCCAAAAATACCATGTGAAGGCGCTCCCTGTGAAAGAAAGCCTATTTCCCGACAACAGGGAGCCACTGAGTGCAAAACATCTTGGGTCATATTATGTTAGATATAGCGGTAGCAAAACCCCCACAAAACTAATTCAATCATTCGTCTATATCAGATTTGAACTCAAATCAAATGTATCAAAAAATAAAAATTGTGGAGTCAGTAAGAAGTATAAATGCACAGTAGTAAAATTCAAAGGTCCATAAAGTCTTTTTAGATTGGAGGTGAGACTTTACCACTCCTCATTCTTCTCATTAGCTAGTAGGGAAAACAGTCCAGTGGCACCACACAGAATGACAGAAAGCACCTGGAGTGACAACTGCCCCGAGGTATTCTGTTTCTTCACAAAGACTTGCGAAGAAGCTTTTGTATCTCTCCAGAGACGTGAGTTTTCTCTTCCTTTATAGAAACAAGATTGTCAGTGAGGAGAACGCCTGATGTTTTTCAATAGTTTGGCCTTTTTGATGAAAAGAGCCCTTCAGGACAGCCAAATGTCCACAGGTCCCTGAAGGCTTCACTTGGAACTGTGCGTGTTGTCAATGTCAATCACCAAACGTCAGCTTGATTGCTTAAAATCTGATGAATATGCCTGCGAGATTTTATACCTTTGCAATGAAAGTGCATTCAAAGTCAATGCTCAAGTCTATTCACATTCTTCCGGAGCACATCCATATACGAACTTCTGTATCACACTAGCTTAAATGAATTTATGTGTCCGTTTATGTTTCTGGAAGTTAGAAGATATATTTAGTATTTTGAGGAGGTTTAAGGTAATATGTCTCTTTAAACATGTCAAGGGACATAGGTTAACCTGAGCAGCTTAGCAAACCAGGACAAATTTCAAACATACCTTTGCGTCTCATTTCATACACACAAACTGCAGAATAAAAGCAATGAGGACAAAGCACTCACACAAACTCACAGTAGGAACCTCCTCTTTGAAGTCCATTCCAAGCAGTTCAGTTACCGTTTTTAATCACCATCCAAAAGAAACAGAGAATGTCCCTCCCATCTAAACCTAAACTGAGTTTCATCGCCAGCTCATGATTGGTTCTCTCTGAAGCTCTGCTGTGTAATCGGTATGCCAATGATGGATGGATAATCAAGAGAAGAGATTTTTATATTAGCATGTAAACCCCACATTAAGGAATTTATGAAAATTTGATCTTAAATATCCTGCTGCAGTTTTCCCCCTAAAAGCACACAGCGTTCTTTATTAGGTACTCTGTATTCTTATACCTATGTCTTGTGAGACATTACAAGGTTCTCAAATAGTGGCTCTATTCAATGGGATACGTTGTCATGTTCCTCTGAGAGGAACGTTTGAGAGGAACAACGGGGTGGGCCAGGCTGCTGAATGAAGCCTTGTGTCTCTGCTTTCCACTCGTGTTAATGTTGCTGCTCCAGAAGACTAATTAATATGATGGATGTTTGTGACCAAGAGGCACAATATTTGAAAGCAGCACTTGGGATTTTGAGGAAATTGAGAAAAAAGGAAACAAATCTTGAAATAAATAACTGATTTGAAATAAAACATCAGACTATAGGCTACTCCAGCGGATAATCGGCTGGAAAAACTACATTTTTACCTATAATGATCCAGGACAAAATCTGTAGCTTAATGGAATAGTTCACCCAAGAGTGAAAATGTGCCAGAATGTGAAAATATGTACATTTATTTGGGCCATTCAAGATGTATTTAAGTTTGTTTCTGGATTTGGACACATTTAGCATTACATCACTTGTTCACCAATGGCTCCTCTGCAGTGAATGGGTGCCGTGCAAAGTCCACACAGCTGATAAATCACTATAAGTAGTCCACAACACTAAAGTCCACCTCCTGCGAAGTGAAAAGCTAATATGTAGCCTATAGTTGTAAAGTAGAAAGATGTAGGTTACATTTTAGCTTTTTATAGCCTACATTTAATGCAATATGTAGCCTAAGTGAACTGGTTTTGTTTACACTAATGCCAGTATCATTTTATTAAAATGCTAGTAATTTTTAAGCAAAATTGTGATGCATTTATTTTTTTAATTTGAAGCACAAAATGCTTAGAAATGATTCTAATTTAACTGGGTTTTTGAATAAGGTGTTTGATCCAAACCAGTATAGCATTGCATTATTCAAAAATGAATATGACCTCATGTACATAGCTGTATTAGCAAAAAGACCGTCTTTGTTCCGTCCGATGATGTAGCTATTATTGCTCAAAACGGATGAAGATGACCGTTGACACATAAATATCGGCAGGGTTTGCGCATGTAAGAATTGTTGGAGGCTCTGTGTATAGCCAAATTACATCATGCGTGGAAATTTTATGTGCGCCTTCACTCCACCTCTCATTCCCTAGCCCCCCTTTCAGCTCCTGTTCAGTAAAAGTATTTCCCCTGTGAGCAGAGTTTCTTTCTGCTTCTCAATCTTCTGCCAGAAGCGCCTCTGAACTTTACTGCACACGCGACACTTTTATTACGGGTCTGGATTAGGGGACGCGCGTGCCATCAGAGAGCTGGAAAGCATCTGCAATCAAGGAATACCTATAAGGGTTTGAGAGGGACACTGCATCATACAGGTGATGTACAGTTTGGCTTTATGTTATGGGTTCGCTGGCTGTACAGGTGACCGCTGACACCGAATCTCTGGCTTAGGTACACGAATCCAAATGTTCAGGGAAGATATCATTGTTAAAATAATGTGAGACCACAAGTTGAAAGATGTGATGTCATTCTTTGACACCGTGCTGGTATTAAACGCTACAATGTCTTACAGAGTGACAGTAAAGTGAATCAGATTTGATCACCTGTATATGTGAGCATTGCAGTTTTTTTGCTGATTGTTGTTGCAGACCGTTAATATGAATCATAACAATCATTATAAATGTGAAAAATCACCAATATTTGCCTAGCGTTATGGTTTGAATCATGAATGAAGGTGGTTTTGTAATAGGACTTGTCAGATACTTTTGTCTTAACTGAGTTGAATGAAACTTAATTTTGTCGCTCTGCCAGTTATATGTTTGTGTTATACAGCATGATTACAGAGAAACTAAAATAATATTTTAATGTCTTGTTAAGATGCTGATGTTACCCTTCCTGACCTGATGTTACAAATAACTTGTCAATAGACTTAACTCTCAGAAAAACAGTCACTATAACCTTTAAAATTAGTGCTAATTTGGATCATTTGATAAGGCACAGATATTTTACTTTTTGTACAGTACGGTCCCAGTGATAGCTTTCTACATTTTCTTTTCCTTTCTTGCACCTATACAGGGTGCCCACTTAAAGTTATTATTTTTATTATTTCGGATACTGTGATGCTTTCAAGTATCTGCTGAAGGTGAAACTGCAGATGAAATGTTCTGTCTTAAGCTCTTTGCAACATTAGCCAAAAGATCTTTTTCCATTTCATTGATTCTTCCTACTCCTGTAATGCTACTGGCTATGTAAAATGACTTCAAAATGCATTTGCTTTAACCCATTATACATATTGTTGGTGCCTTACTCACAAATGTACATGGTCAGGAATATAGAAATAATGAACACTGAAGTGACTTCTTGGTTTGGTTTTGTCACATACTATATACTTAAGCAGGATTGACCCATCAGATCATTTTTCCAAGTGGGTTAATATATATTTAGTTTACTTTAGGTTATTATGTTGGACTTATAATGTTAAAACCTTAAACTACCCTTGTTGTTGACCCTTTGACATCCACATGTTGGCACGTGTTGCTTAAAATACATTTTAGAGTATTTGTGTTTGTGGGGATTATACTGAGTTCAACCGTTGCAACATTAAATGATTCTGTCATTTTACTCACATCTGTGACTTACTGTACACTCATAGGAATAATGTTGTTTTTAAATCCCTGTTTTATGTGTTGTTTGACAGGAACACACACAGCTTTAATATTTCACATTTGAGCAATGACTAATATTTTCAAGTCTTTTATCTTTCCACGACCTTCTAAATCTTGAATAATTTCCATTTAAGCTTTAACTGGGACAAACACTGCACTTTCAGAAGGACTTAAAAGGAAAAAAATTAAGATAAACACATAAGCCATTAAGCCTTTTTCCCATGAAACCAACATTGGCAACTGATTTTATCTCTTATCTTTTCCCTTTGTACAGTCCAGAGCACTTTAACGAAAACACTGCACAAATTTTCCAAATAGCTTAATTGTTTTTCTGTTCCTTTTATAACATGACATAATACTTCTAAATAGATTTAACATAATAGTTTTGCTATGGTTATTCGAGGGACCTCGTACATTAAAAACGGCCTGCCGTCACAGAGTGTAAGCATGCATGCTTACTTTCTTTTTTTCATGTTGTTTGCTTTACAAGATTTAATTTGGACTGGACTAGAAGGAGAGGTGGGTGAGGACAATCTTGATATGGAATAGTGTAAAAAAAGCTCTAGTTTAACTAACCATGAATAAGTGGCTCTCTGCTCCAGCAGTATGTGTATAAGTCTGTGCATAAGAAGCACTGTCGATAGCGTGACCTCTGAAAGCGAGCCAACACTGGAAAAGGTTTCTAAATGTTGTATGTTTGTAAGGGCAAACATTTAAAATTCGTTTCCACAAAACTCTGTGAACTAGAAGAACAGCATATCTCTTTCTATCCATGCATGGCGGACATTCAGTAATTAACGGTAAGTTTAATTCCCAAACCGCCCCAGTACAGATACGACCAGCTTGTATTGGCATGAGAACTGTACGGTTGCTGCGGTAATTTTGGGAACAAAAAAATTACATGTTGTTTTTCTCTCTCAAAAACCTCTTATTTTACCAAACCTTTGTTATGAACATGGAAAACCACATTTGGTCCATCTGATACAGTGTGTACTGTAAGAATAAAATCTTTTGAGCACAGCACAGTATATAAGTCGCCTTCTAATGGATATTAAACTGAGAATAATAGTTGTTGCTGAATGTATATGCAAATATGATGGTCATAACATTCTTTTAAACTTTTAGGTGAACGATGCTGTCCTTGCTTTTGCTGAGTTTGTGGGTCTTCTCAGTCACGGCGTCTTTTGATTACGTTTACACTGGTGCGTATACATTGTGTAAATTACAAACTGAAATGGCTAGTAATCTTGAAAAACTTATTAACCTGTATATGTGATCACAGAGCCTGAAAGCACACTGCGCGTCAGCATACCCATTGAGCTTCCTCTCCAGCCTCTGTTGGGTGACACATTAGTTTTGCCCTGCTACTTCCAGGACGACACAGTCGATGACCCTGGTGCCCCCACCATCGCCCCTTTGTCTCACCGGATCAAATGGAGTATTGTCACCAAAGAAAAGACCACAAACGTTTTAGTGGCGTCTGAAGGAGTAGTAAGCATCGACAAAAGGTATCTGGATAGGATCACCATGATTGGATACCCCATGACACCCACAGATGCCTCCATTAAGATCACTGAGCTCCATTCCAATGAATCGGGCGTGTACCGCTGTGAAGTTATGCATGGGATAGAGGACAGTTATGATACTGTTGATGTTCAAGTTCAAGGTACTGTTTGTGAGAATCAAGATCCTTAAAGAAAATAAAAATGTATGACTGTATGTGTATGGTTTTTCCTCTCAGAAAAGTGATATATATATGTACTTTTATTTTGCTTAGGTATGGTTTTCCACTATCGTGCCATCACCACACGATATACCCTTACATTTGAGAAGGCCAAGGCAGCCTGTATTCAAAACAGTGCAGTGATTGCTACTCCAGAGCAACTCCAAGCTGCTTATGATGAGGGTTTCCACCAGTGTGATGCTGGCTGGCTTGCAGATCAGACCGTCAGGTTAGTTACCTTTGAATGTAAAAAATGCTGTTAAATTGTTAAATGCTACACAATCTTCGCGTGTCATGAGGTTAACTGGTTTACTGTAAAAAAAAAAAAAAAAGCAAATTATTGCATATTAAGTTATTGTTTTATTATGTTCGAAAATGTGATGAAGTGTATTGTGTATGAAATGTGATGAAATGTATTGTCATTTGTTGCGGAATAAAGGTACCCTATTCATGATCCACGTGAGGCTTGTTATGGAGACAAGTACGAACTTCCAGGAGTCAGGACATATGGAGTAAGAGATGTGAATGAGACGTATGACGTGTACTGCTTTGCTGAGAAAATGACAGGTACTTGTTTGAGATGGCAAAGAACTAAATGGCTTCTTTTAAGAATATTGAAGTTCTAAAAAAAATTCCATTTCATCTTACAGGAAAAGTGTTCCACACTACTGCCTCTAACAAATTCACTTTTAAGGAGGCAGAAGCTGAGTGTGCAAAGCTGGGTGCCAAGTTGGCCACCACAGGACAGCTGTACCTGGCATGGAAGGGTGGTATGGATGTTTGTAATGCAGGCTGGCTGGCAGACCGGAGTGTCCGTTACCCCATCAACATCGCCCGACCACAATGTGGGGGGGGCCTGCTGGGAGTGCGTACTGTCTATCTATTTCCCAATCAGACTGGCTACCCTCTCTCAGAGTCCCGCTATGATGCATTTTGCTACTCCGGTAAAAAAACTAAATGATTTAGCTGTTCCTTCTTTATCATTTATGACGTACATATAAGTTAATAATGTGTGTTTAATAGCTGGTGCTAATTGATTAGGTACTGATAACTGTTCATATGTTTTAATTTAGAAGTGGGTGAGGAAAGTTCTGGTCAATTGCCATTCGACATAGAGACAACCACAGAAGACAGTGGTGCACTGAGTGTGGACACAATCACAGAAAGCCCCCAGGTCTTTATAAAGCCCACCTCCACAAACAGTGAAGCACAGGGAACAGTTGTAACATACAAGCCATCAGTGACCACTAGTGTCGAGTTCCCATATACTGCACTAAATATTTCCCAGCTGCCCCTTTCACCACCCCCCAGGGAAGGGGTCACTGATAGGACTGATCTTGCCTCTGAAGTATCCCGTTTGAATGAAACCGAAGCTATCATGTCCGCCACAGGTATGTATCAATATGAGAACAACACAGTAAAAATGAATGTGAAGCATTATTCTGTTGGTTTTTGACTGAATAACACCATAATTTATGGTTAATATTAATTCTGTATGTATTCATTTTTATATATTCCTTTTGCAACTCATTCATGGTGACTTCCAGATAAATCAGGAATAAGCATTTTATATATTGTCATCAGTACAATGGATTTACATCGCAACCACAGTGCTGAATTAGATGAATGCAAATGAGTAAATTAAAATGGAGTAACAGTTTAATATAAAAAATACTGAAACATCAAAACATTCTACAAACTACATTTTTAATTCCTGAAGATAATTAAATCTTGCACTAAAGTAAATGTTTTTTATTACAAATACACAATTAAGTGTTTCAGATTTATAACTTGTGTATTTTAGATAAATATGTTGACACATATAGTTATTAATTGCCTCTCCAGGGGTGGTGTTCCTTTATCGTGAAAGCTCGGGTCGTTATGCCTTTGACTTTGCCGAGGCTCAACAGGCATGTCAGAGCATTGGTGCAGTTATTGCCAGTGCACAGCAACTGCAGGCAGCATATGAGTCTGGGTACCATCAATGTGACGCTGGCTGGCTGCTAGATCAGACTGTCAGGTACAATTCATTGCACAGTCATAACATTGTGCTATAAAGTTCAATTATATTTAAGCTGACTGAGTGTCTATTTTTATTTTATATATTATAATGTAGACATACTGGAATTATCTGCCTCATACTGCAATAAAATATGTTTACAAACGTATGTAAATGATGGTTATGCAGGTATCCCATTGTGTCCCCACGTGAGAAATGCTCGGGGGACTTGGAGCATGTTCCTGGTGTGAGATCTTATGGAATGCGCTCTGCTGATGAACGCTATGATGTGTACTGTTATGTGGACAAATTACAGGGTAAGAGGTTCTACTTAAATACAAAAAACTTTTTGTGGACTAAATACATAAAAAACTTTGTGTGGACAAAGGGTAGGTAAATACATTTCTTCAATTTTACACTTTTGAGAGAGAAACACAAGTTTAAAAAGCTGTATTCTTTCATTGGAAAAAAATAATTTCAAATCACTCTGTGTGTTTACATTTTCAGGGGAGGTTTTCCATGCAAGTTCATTCGATGGATTCACTTATGGTGAGGCAGAGGCTTACTGCCAGAGCAAGAATGCCTCCCTAGCCTCCACAGGAGACCTGTATGCTGCTTGGAAGCAGGGCTATGATAAGTGCCGTGCCGGCTGGCTTCTTGACCGCAATGTGCGTTACTCCATCAATAACCCACGGCGGCAGTGTGGTGGAGGGAAGGCTGGAGTTCACACAGTTTACAAGTTTCCCAACCAGACAGGCTCTCCTGACCTGCACTCCAAATTTGATGCATACTGCATCAAGGGTGAATACATCTACAGTGTAGTTATATACAGATCATAAATTATAGATTTGTTTTAAATTGAAAACATTAAGTCTGTTACTTTATATATATGTAATTTATGTCACGTGTTTTTTTTTTTACATATAGTGGATCTGGATCGGTCTCTGAATCAAAGTGAACCAAATATGACAGTGACAGATGAAAATATTGTGAGCGTGACATTCTCTCCTGTTCTTCGCAAACCTGGTAATATATTGAATTTTATATAAAATGTAAAATATATTTCTGTTATGTTTGATATTACATTTACATCACATTTAGTCAATTAGAAGATGCTCATTTTATCCAAGGCAGCTCACAAAAGTGGACAATAGAAGCAATCAAAACCAACAAAAGAGCAAAAAATCTTTTTTTTCTTTTTTAAGAAACAAGTAGAAAAAATACAGAAAAAATAAACAGTTTAAAAAAAAAATAAAAAAATTAGATATAATAGATTTTATAGGATTAGAATAGAGAGTGGAAGAGGTGTAATTTTTATGTTACTTGAATTTTATGCAAGCAGCTATTGGTAGCCAGTGCAAATATATGAACAGAGATGTAACGTGCATTCGTTTCAGCTCATTAAAGATTAATCTTGCAGCAGCATTTTTGATTAATTGCAGAGGTTTGATGGAATTGGCTGGAAGACCTGTCAAGTGAGCATTGCAAGAGTCAAGTCTGGACAGAATAAGAGCTTGAACAAGGAAATGGGTTGCATGTTCGGAAACAAAAGGCCTAATCTTCCTAATATTGTATAGTTAATCTGTAGGACTGGGCAGTTTAGCAATTTGGTGGGCTTATCATCAGTCACAACTCCAAGGTTTCTGGCTATTTTTGAAGGAGTTTTGGTTGATGAGCTTAACTGGAAGGTAAAATTGCGATGTAGTGATGGGTTTGCTGAAACTACAAGTAGTTATGTCTTAGCTAGGTTAAGCTGAAGGTGATGGTCCTTCATCCAGCAAAAAATGTCTGTTAGACATGCTGAGATGCAAGCAGCTATCGTTGGATCAGCAAGATAAGATGTACAGTTAAGTGTCATCAGCAAAGCAGTGATATGAAAAGGCATGTTTCTGAATGACAGAACCTAGTGATATAGACAGAGAAGAGAAGTTGTCCAAGAACTGAGCCCTGAGGCTTTGAAGGATCTATCTGAGAGGTAAGAATTAAAATACTGGTGGACAGTTCTTGAGATGCCCTGTCCTAATAGGGTTGACAGGAATATCTGGTGATTAACCGTGTCAAAAGCAGATCCAGCAACATAAGTAATGAAGACTTGGAAGCTCTTGCAAGTCTTAAGGCATCAACAACTGAGAGTAAGACAGTTTCGGTGGAATTTCCAATTCTGAAGCCAGATTGGTTATTATCAGGCACAACTGCAGGATAAATGGCTTGAATGGTAGGATCAAGCAGACAGGTAGTTGGATAAGTGCCTTGGAGAGTGAAGAGAAGAATGTGAATGAGTGCATGTTTGCTGGTAAGATGTGTATGACAGTTTGTGGTGTGGAGAATTTTTCAGTAAAGTTTGTAATTTTATTAATGAAGAATGTGGCCAAATATATTTTACATAATATAATTAAAATATTTATTAAAGTAATTTGTAAATATTATTATTTTTTGAGGAATCACAGCCTGTGAAATTTTTCAACTTTCAGCATTGGCTTACCATAAGAAAGGAAATAAAAGTTAAATGATCTGATCAATAAACTTTTAATGATATTTTATGACGCTCTGTTATCATTTACTCTCATCTGGTACCATCATCGGACTCCAAACTTGTATGACTTTCTTTCTTTTGAGAAACACAAAAGAAGATATTTTGAAGAATGATGGTAACCATAATTGCCTCACATTTAATGGACATTTTATGGGAAAAAAAGAAACAGAGATTTCTCAAAATATATTGTAAAGAGTGATTAAATAATGACAGAATCTTCATTTTTGAGTGAAATATTTTATATATTAGTACAACTATCTCATGTATGTTTAATGTATTCTACTGATTGATAAATATTAATTTTGATGTAGTAACTTAAACCATGTGTGTATCTGCGTTTCCTCAGAAGGAGTTACTACTACTAGTACCCCTGAAGAATCCTCTGGATCTGGTGAATCTGGGGCCAGTGGCACCAATGATCAGTTGAGCAGTGGAAGCGGGGATCAGCCGAGTGGGTCACCTGTTTCAAGTGGAGACTCTTCTGGGGCTAGTGGCACTGATGAGCTGTTCAACAGTGGAAGCGGGGATCAGTCGAGTGGGTCACCTGTTTCAAGTGGAGACTCTTCTGGAGCCAGTGGCATTGACAGTCTGTCAGGAAGTGGAAGTGGGGATCAACCAAGTGGGTCACCTGTTTCAAGTGGAGACTCTTCTGGAGCCAGTGGCATTGACAGTCTGTCAGGCAGTGGAAGCGGGGATCAGCCGAGTGGGTCATTTTTTTCAAGTGGAGACTATTCTGGAATCAGTGCCATTGATGATCTTTTGAACAGTGGAAGCGGAGATCAGCTGAGTGGGCCATTTGTGTCAAGTGGAGACTCCTCTGGGGCCAGTGGGAGTGGGGATCTGCCAAGCGGGTCTGGAGGTTCTTCAGGATCTGGCAGTGGTTTAGATATCCTAGTGACATTTTCAAGAAGTGACTCCATTTTATCAGGAGTTGGATCAGCTTCAGAAAGACCAGAGGAGGCAGGCACAGAGATCCTGACCTTCCCCTTTGGTCAGGGCTCAGGGCTCTTTGGATTGGACACCTCTGGATCAGGATCAGGAAGTGGGTCAGGGTATAGCTCTGAAGAGAGTGGATCTACCTCAGACTTTTCCAGCAGCTCAGGAGAAAGTGATGAGAGTGGAGGCCTTTCTGGCATTTCTTCAGGTTCAGGTTCTAGCGAGGAGTCCTCAGGATTCAGCGGTTTACCATCAGGATTTTTTCCCTCTGGAGAATCCAGTGGCATTTCATTCATTGATGGCAGTGGTGACATCATGGTGGAAAACCCTTGGGTGAAGGAGTCCACTGCTCAGGAGCTGGGTAAAAGCCATGTGGATTTTAGTGGATCAGGACATATCTCAGGGTCTGGTATGAGCATTGATATCTCTGGGATGAGTGGTGACACGTCTGGGATGAGCGGTGAGATCTCTGGGATGAGTGGTGATATATCTGAAGTTAGCAGTGTCCACAGTGGGTCTGGGAGTGGTTTACAGTTTTCTGGTCTGACATTTTTGGGATCTGGCTTCATTGATCTCACAGAACAACCTCGTGAGCAGGAAGCTTCTGGACTTTTGCTGTTTGGGTCTGGTGAGGGAAGTGGATTCACATCTGGAGGCTATGCTATTGAATCAGGGGAAAGATCAGGGGAATCAGCTAGCGGTGATATCATCTTCTCCATTAATGGCATGGTGGAAATGTCCAACAAGCCTTTCCAAAGCATGGAGCTGGGACGGGGGGAGGTGGAGTACAGTGGCACCGTCAGGTTGTCCTCAGGAAGTGGAGATGACCAAAGTGCCTTTGGTAGTGGACAAGAAAATGACTGGATCCCAGTTACTGAAAATACACCAACAGAAATCTCCAGTGATACTCCATCAGATGTACTATCTGGTCAAGGGCCGTCTGGCCTGTATAGTGATGCTGCAGGACCTCCATTGTCAGAACCAGATGGAATCACAACAAAACCTGACACTGTTACTTCTGCAGCTTTGTCTACCACAGAACCTACTTCTTTACTGAGCCCTTCTGTCACAGAAGGACTTGTTAGTAATGGTAAGATTCCTTTTGTGTAATGTAATTTTTATTATAATTTTTAATGATGTAATCTTTTAAATATTTGTTTCTTAAAAAACAGCTTCTCTTTACCCATGTGAACCCAACCCTTGCGGAGCTGGGGTGTGTTCGGAGATGGATGGAGTGGGGATTTGTCACTGCCCACCGGGACTGAGTGGAAAAGTGTGCCAGTTTGGTGAGTCAAACTGAATTGGCTTATGACTTAATGACATATTTTTATTTAAATCTTGCATTTTGAATACTGGACATTTTGATAAACATCCTTATTATGAATGCCCATCCTGTTTAGCTTTACCAACTGTTGCTGCTTTTTAGACTTTGGGTTCAAATTAATTAAATTATTGTCTCTAAGTGTCTCACTGTTTTGCAACTTTTGTTCAGTTTGCTCTTGCCTGATTAATGTCCTCACAGTCCATTTTACAGGTTATGTGGCATGTGTGTGTGGTTAAGTACTTCTTAACTTACTCAGCTCTTGTGCCCAGATGTCTTTTCAGTGACTGTTCACCTGTGTTGTTTTTGCTGCAGTCTGGTTAATCAGCACGCCTGCTAACACCTGGTACATGCTCATACTTCTCGTCCATCTTCATATGAATCTGAACTCCAAATTCTGCTTCTGTTTCTGAGACTGTAAGAGTGCTGATCTGCTCACCACATAGTGAGAGCATAATAACT
This sequence comes from Enteromius afrohamiltoni, assembly GCA_034779775.1. Classification (NCBI taxonomy): domain Eukaryota; kingdom Metazoa; phylum Chordata; class Actinopteri; order Cypriniformes; family Cyprinidae; genus Enteromius; species Enteromius afrohamiltoni. The sequence goes on from JAUYWG010000040.1 coordinate 19,609,747, forward strand.
GATCCCAGGTCAGCGCTCCTACTGCAACTGCAACTGACTCTGATCTCTCCTTCAATTTACCACAATTTACTGAGTGTCTCTTCTCAGCTTATCGAAATATTGATGGTATAATTATGCAAGAGATTTTTTAGAAGCAGCTCTAAGAGTTCTGATTCAATGATGCTCTCTGCGAAGCTTGGCCTGCCTCAGGGCATCTTCATAGTAGTCAGCTTTAATCACTAAACGTTTATTTGCAGAGGTTGATGTTTGCCATTCAAACCCTTGTGCCAATGGAGCCACCTGTGTGGAGGTGGAGGACAGTTTCAAATGCTTATGTCTTCCCAGCTACGAAGGAGACCGCTGTGAGATTGGTATGAGGCTGCTTCAGCTAATTCTACTAACAGTCTTTCAAAAACAACCTTAAAGGTGACACACAGCTCTAGATGTTGCTGTAGTAGAGTGAAAGTCATATTTGTGTGTTGAGTAGCAATTGTGAGGGGGGTTTGTGTGTTTTGTCTCTCCACTTATGGAAATCTGTTGCAGTTAAACATCAGCGTCATTCAGGATGCAATGATTGCAGTTACTGTAAACATATAGCAAGAACAAACTACAACCATTTAGTAACTTAGACAGAAGGGTCTGAGGTAAACAGAAAGTGTCCAGTTCTTATTTTCCATCTAAGCAGCAACTAGAAATATCTAGAAATATTTGTTCATTTCTGCTGGATGTTTCTTTTGGCGTAGTATATGCCATTTAATCTGCGGTCTTGTGGAATACTTTTACATGATTGTGGAAAATCACTTTATCTGATAAGCTGATATTATGCCACGTTAAAGGCATTTGCTTACTTAAAACACTGGTTTTAAACACTGAAAGATAAAGTGACTTTATCCAAATCCCTCACATTCCATCATACATTTGTCATTTGTTTTTGTATTTGCCTGTATGGCAAGAAAGGGAGAGTTCACCCAAAGATACATTTTTTGTCATTATTTACTCACCCTCACATTGTTCCTAGTCCATAAGATTTCCATTTATCTTCTAAACCCAAACTAAGATATTTTTAATGAGATTTCTGTGCCTCGGTTCATTGCACAGATTTCACAAAATGCATGAGAATCAGTGATGCTTTTTATCATCGTTTGAGCTACCATTGAAGAGTCAAATTCAATGTGTTCATCCTATCAAGTGGTTTTGTCTCTTCACCAGACTTAATTTAAACTGCTCATTTGACATGGATTATTTTTATGATGTCTTTATGAACGTTTTGAATTTAATGGAGTGACAAACATTTCTCGGGTTTCTTAAAATATCTTTGTTTTTTGTGTATGGGTTTAGATCATGAGGTTGAATAAATAAAGACAACTTTTTTGGGTGAACTTAGCTTTTAAGCCTGTGTCAAGGACTACACATCTTGCAATAGTGGTCTAAGAAGATATCTGGTAAAACAGTGGTGAATATGCCATGTGATGTTGCTTCAGATGTGCACAGCTGTGAGCAGGGCTGGACTAAGTTTCAGGGCAACTGTTACATGCATTTCTCGGAGAGAGAGACCTGGCTGGACGCTGAGCAGCACTGTCGAGACTTAAACTCTCACCTGGTGAGCATTATCACTCCAGAGGAGCAGGCCTTCATCAACTGTGAGTGTGGGTCTATGTGTTTAAGCTCCTAAGTATTTGTGTAGTTTTTCTGATTACTGATCACCCTCTTGTAACAGCATATGCACAGAACTATCAGTGGATTGGACTGAATGATAAAACGGTGGAAAATGACTTCCATTGGTCAGATGGGACTCCGCTGGTAAGCCTGACAGTTGCTGAGAAGCTGCATCACTGTTTGATTGAGATACAGTATAATGCTTGATTTTTCTCTTCCTTTCCTTAGCAATATGAGAACTGGAAGTCTAACCAGCCCGACAATTATTTTAATTCTGGTGAACACTGTGTTGTTATGATCTGGCATGAAAATGGCCAATGGAATGACGTGCCTTGCAACTATCACTTACCTTTCACATGCAAAACAGGTCCAGGTATGCTCACCACCAAACACATACAAATGGCATCACAAATGGCATCAATGGATTCAGTTTCAATTGGACTTCCTCTTCTTTCAGTGACATGTGACCAACCTCCTAAAGTGGAGAATGCCAGGATGTTTGGCAATAAGAAAGATCGTTATCAGGTGAATTCTATAATTAGATACCAGTGCAGTGAAAACTACAAACAGCGCCACCTACCTGTAATTCGCTGCATGGCAGATGGACAGTGGGAGAAGCCTCAAGTGCAATGCATAGCCAGTAAGCTATTCAGTAAACAATTTTTCTAACATTACAAAATTTGGGTTCGTTTTTTTTTATTATTTTAATAAGTGTCTTGTGCTCACCATTTATCATTATTTATTAGTAATACTGTGAAATACTATTAACATTGTAAATAACTTCTCTATTTACATACATTTTAAAGTGCAACTTAATTAGTTATGGCAATGCAGAATTTTCAGCACCCTTTACTGCATAATCCTTCAAAAAATGGTTCTGTTATAATTCTGCAAATGTCTTTATTTTATATTTATATTTTCCAAACACCACAAGCATGTGGCAGAAATGTTACACCCGTACCATAACGTGAATGCCGTTCCATTTTATTTTATTGTTTTTTACATTTGTGAATGAATTGAGAGATCTTTCTTACACTGCATGGATAGTAAGGATACTTTTTTATGTGAACTATCCCTTTAAATTATACATCTACATAATATCAGATTTTTATCATATTTAATTATGTAAGATTTAAAATAAGAATTCATTTAAACAATTATTTAATAGTCATTGTATGTTTTAAACATAGAAGTTACTGACATGATTTCTTTTGTTTTTTTGTATGTATAGAGGTCAAATCCAGACTGCAAAAATCTTCTGGTCATCACTCTCATAAATCCAATACAACAACATCGGAGAAACTTCTCTAAGGAGATTTGAAGAGCTAGAGATTCATTTTTAAATCAGTACAAGTTTTATATTTATTTTCCAAGACACTGAATTATGAAGCATTTGTGATTAAAAAGGGTAATTTTCAAGATAAGTGCCCATCTTGTGTATTGCTGCCCCTATACATCAGGTGTCAGTTATTGGCCATCAGCCATGATAGAGAAATTCATCTCATCCCTGTTACAAAAGATCAGAGACCAAAAGACCAGCAGCATTCTTCCTTTTGGACCAGTGTTTTATGTTAAAAGGTACTGAGTGAGGCTGGATGTGCCCAGTTTTTCCTTTCTGAAGGACAGTGAAACATTTTTGTCTTTCTCTGCTAGTAAGCCAAATTTTAGGAACATGCACAACATAAATGATGGGATGAGATGTGAAGTATTATTTTCATCTAGTTTGTGGAGAGGAGATGCAAACCTAAAAAAAGCCTATAGCCATAAAAGACGTTTACAAAAATCATATTTATTTCTAATAACCAGACAGATTAAGAAAACAGCTTGCACAAGGATGTCGTTAATTTGTTATGTCTGAGTTGGAAACTAATGTGAAATGAGATCTATTTATTTCTCACAGCTCAACACATAGTACATCAACCTTTGACTGGGTGTGCCCATCTTTTCCCTCACAAAAGCCATATGTAATTAAAGTAATAGTTTAGTAGTTTACCCCCCAAAAAAATCAGAATGAGAGTTTAAACAGCTTATAAAAACCTCACAATAATCCAAAGGTATTTCACGTGACTCCAGTACAGAAATTATTAACTCGAAGCTAATTGTGGTTTTGGACTGTTTTCTCGAGAAAATAATATTACTGAATGAGGCTTGTTTACAGTTAAAAAAGCACCTTAAGAGAACACTCCTCTTTTTCTTTTTTTTTGGAAAATAAGCTCTTAAACTCTTAAAAAGTTGAGTTTTACAGTACCCATTCAGCTGATCGCTGGGTCTGGCGATAGCACTTTTAGCATAGATATTTGAATCTGATTAGACCAGAAGCATCTCGTTTAAAAATGACCAGTAAACAGTTTATATTTTTTATAATTTTTTACATCTTGACTCTTCTGTAGTTACTTAATGTACTAAGCCCAACGGAAAATAAAAAGTTGCAGTTTTCTAGGCTGATATGACTATACTCTCAGTGTAATAATCAAGGAACTTTGCTGACGTACCATGGCAATGATATCACGCAGCACCTGAAAACAGTAGTTCTTAGTTCCTTTAATGATAAACACCTTATAATGTGTTTATTACAAAAACAACGTCTAGGTTACGAACGTTCCCTGAAGTCATTGCGACCGAAAACACCTCCATGCCGAGATAAGAGATCCTCTGCACTGACCAGAGTTTGCTCTTCTCTCAGTTGACCTGAAGACCCAGATGGCTGAGGTGCTGTAGCTCTAGTTCCCTGTGCTGACACAACAATTCTCGCAATTGAGCCATTATCAGCCAGTCGTTGAGGTAATTGAGGATGCGGATGCCCATCTGCCATAAGGGACACAGAGACCCCTCCGCGAGCTTGGTAAAGACTCGGGGAGACAGGGACAGGCCAAACGGGAGAATGCGGTACTGATACGCTTGACCCTCAAATGCAAACCGCAGTAGGGGTCTGTGGCGAGACAGACAGCAAGTATGCATCCTTCAGGTCGATGGCTGCGAACCAATCGTGGGGCCCGATGCATGTCAGTATGCGCTTCGGCGTGAGCATTCTGAATGGCAGCCTGAGAAGGGACTGATTCAGGGCTCTGAGATCCAGGATAGGTCTCAACCCACTGCTCTTTTTGGGCACAATGAAATAAGGGCTGTAAAACCCGACCTCATCTCGGGCTGGAGGGACAGGCTTGATTGCATCCTTCGCCAGTAGGACTGCAACTTCCGCACGGAGGCACTGATACCGTCTGTATCAACCACCGCAACGGGTTGGGGAGCTGTAACCAGGCCACCAACCGGGTCGCCAGGGGTATCAAGGGTACAGTGAGAGCCGTGAGAGCCGTGCCCACAGTGGGGCAGCCTGGTGGGAGACCAGGTAGGGGACCGGCCCCAGAAGGATGAACGTCATGAGGACGAGTCCGGCTGCTCTGAACACCCCTTACCTGCGCTGGTTCCCACCCTGGTGATCCAGAGCTCCGAGTCCACATCTGAGGAGGAAGAAGAGAGGTTAGATGGGATCCTCGGGGAACTGGACCCAGAGGTGATTGAAATTGCTCTTTTTTTGAAAATGTGGGTACCGCCGACCCGTGGGTCGATGGCAGCTGAGTGCACTGATGTTTCTGCTGCTCCTGGCCCTCCACCAGGGGTGGGGGACTGATGTCGTCGTCCCCCGAAGAGCAATCTGGGCTGCCCGTGTCAGGGGCGCTTCTTCTTAGCACGGGTGTTCCTGGCCGGTCCCTGAGAGGCAGGCGGCGTCCGCGGTCATCTTGCACCGAGCCTGGCGTTGTGCACTTTAGCCAGAGACAGGCGGCAGCGCCACGCGGGCACAGGTGCACCGCAATAGCGCGCTCAACCTGTGGTATCGCTGCGTACCCCTTGGCTGCCCCTCTGTCGAGGGTGGAGAGGGGAGAGGAGCTGGTGGCCAGGCGTGACGAGTACGGGCTTGCCACGATCTGGTCAGCTCCTCATGCACCTCCGGGAAGAAAGGCACTGAGGGGGACCGTGGTGGAACCGCGGCCCAAGAACTCAGGAACCAATCATCCAGCCGAGATGGATCAGACAAAGGCAAACACGGCACCTCCAATCCAATCTCCTCGGCGGCTCGGAGGAGCATAGCCGAGAGCTCAGCAGTGTCCGCCTGGGACAGCGCAGCAACCGCAGACGGCCTCTGCTCCGCACCGATGAGCACTTCGCCACTCGGCCCTCCCTCTGATGCAGCGGCAGACATCTCAACATCCTCGGTTGCACCAAAGGAGACGCTGGGCCTGGTGGCATTTGGGGGAGCATCATCCTCGAGAAACACCACTGCGTCTCCGCTCGGTGAGGCGTTCTGCACCGTCACCTGGACAATGCTCAGGCGCCTCGCCGTAGTAGCGCCGAAACCTTTACGTCTCAGCAGACCACGAGGAGGACGCACTGGGAGCCGTCTCACGAATGAGAGGCGGGATCTCAGCGTAGCGATCATCAGCATGTTCCCGGACCAAACACGAGAGACAGCGATCGTGCCCGTCTGAGGATGTGAGGAAACTCCAACACTCAAAAGCGCATGGCCACATAGACATTCCGGAGAACGGCTATGAGGATGTGCTTGAAAATCCCTCTTTTTTGATGCCCGGTTGCCCAGGGAGAGCCACTGCGTGCACTCAGGTGAGGTCTCGCTGGCGAGCAAAAGATTGGCTGCTCAGAGCCTTTAAAAAGGCTACCAATCTCTTTTTTGAAGTACTTCTTTCAGCAGACTCGATAAACAGCGTACAGTGTTCAGCATTCAGCATCCAGTGACAGCATACAGACGAGCGCTCCGAAGCGAAAAGCAATCCTTCCGTGCCCTCTTATACTCACGCAGATGAGGTGCACCTGGCTGTGTTTATTAAGTGATTCGACTGAAAGGGTAACTTTATGCTTCACAAGATATTAATGGATCTACTGGAGTTGTGTGGATTACTGTGCAGTTTTTAAATGTTATTTGGACTCTCATTCTGACGGCACCCGTTCACTTCAAAGGATTGGTGAGCAACTTATTAAATCCTAAATTTCACCAAACCTGTTCAGATGAAGAAACAAACTCATTTACATCCCAGATGTCCTGTATGTGAGCAAATATACATTTTTAAGTGAATATCAGAATATCTTTAAATATCAGATCAGGTGGCCAAATCCAGTCAGATTCTGAATGTAAACCTAACAATAAAAATGTACTTCATTGTTAGATGTTGTCGCCCAAGACTGTGCAGGGCATAGTACTACATGGGGACAAGAATGACCCTGGATCAGCTAACAGCTTTTATTTTATAACAATAGTTCAGATAGAACTGTTAATGACAAGTGCCTTGTGAATATTTTACATTCTGCCTGTTTCAGTGATGAGACTGCTTACTTAATACAAGAGGCTGTGCCTCTTTCATCCCAAAGGCAGCGGGAGCTCTCTTTTATACAGAATAGCTTTATTTTCATCTTATACAGCTGAAATGACGAATGCAGCAAGAACTGCAGAAGATGCACAAACATTTCTTGAAAAGCATTTTTTTTTCTCATGAATTGCAAGCGGTTTGTTACTGTGTGGCATAGAAAACCTATCATTTCTTTAATTGAGATGGGTTAGTGACCAAAGTCAACAGTGAAAACATGGGAGAATATGAAACAATACTTTCATTGTGATAATCTGTTGTCTTCTAGTAGGAGAATTTCAATTTATCCATGAATGTCTTCAGATGAACTTTGTGTTTGAATACCTGTATTACAGCAAATGCAACAACGTGCCATTAAAACCATTCCATACATCATGTTTAATACATGACTGATTTTTTTGTTGGCCGTTAGCCTGTAATACAGACCAGGAATGAAGGGCAAAGAGTACACAGACAGGTTATTCACAATGTGCAGGTATGTAATGGAAAAGAAATGGTTTTTACCTAACCAAACCCAGTCTAGAAATATATTTTTAAACAGATGATAATGTTTGCTTAATTGGGTGGAGTGGAAGAAATTAACTTCCTTGTGACTGAATGGACCCCTTTTAGGCTGTTTGTGACGCCCTAACCTGTTCCTCCCACGTCGCCTAGAGAACCTTGTTATAGTGTCAAGGCTAAAGTATTCTGCCATCTTCTGGTTGATCTGAAGCATGACATCCTCTCTTGTAGATTTGTATTGTCTACAAATGCAGAATAAAGCAGTTACATTCAGAAAAGAGCACTGCACATTCAAATGTACAAATTATTTGTTTTATGTGAATCAACTTAATATTAAATGTATGTAAAATCTTTTTTTTTAACAATACTACTGTTACTCAAAATATCTGCTCCTATAATATTATTTTATATATTTTTTAAGATAAAACACATCTATTACTAGCCCAGGGACAAGATATTCATTTGGCAGCATATCAAATGCTTTTGATCTAAAGAAGGAAGTTACAGATTCAAGATTTTTACAAGATTAGAAGACTAATCACCGAGTCACATGCACATTTTTATTTCTGACAAAGCACATATTGAATTTCTTCTTCAGTTCATGCCATATTTAAGGAAAAGCACAAATGTATTTTTTTTATTAATACTGTTAAAGACAATGTGTTTTTACAAAAGATCAAAATACTCAATACTGCAAATATTTGCACAATTGTACAATTTCTATTTGAATTTGGTTGACAAAAAACAAAATTGAGTTATAAAATATATAAACTGTAGTATAAAGTGTAGAGCAACTGCAGTGCAAACAGGTCAGTTGATTTGAGCAGCTCTACTGTGCTTATTTTAAACCTTTACAGTAAGAACTAGACATTTCCCTGGAGTATAATAGTGTTTTCAATTCATTTCTAATTTACAGCAGACAGCTTCTGGCAAACCTGCATATCAAGATTATTTCTAAAAGAAAAAAAGACTGCTTTTGTGTGCTCAACCACAGGGAACAGAAAAGAAAAGAAAAGTTGACCTTATTCCATAACAGATCAGTGCTGTACATGTGCTAGAAGGCAGAAAGGTTGAATAAAGGATAGGTTTTACTCATCCTGGTTACCAAAGATGAGGAATAACAGTAAAAGAATGTGTATATTTCATTGTCAATTAGGGCATGTGTGTTAAAATACAAGAATGGTCAGTGTTCATTAGACTTACATTTTTAGGAAAAATTCAAATCGGTCTAATTTTTTCATACGTTAATGGTTCTTTAGATTTTGTTATATTCTGACAGTCTGGCACCCAGACATTCTCAAGTTGTTCCAAATCTGTATTAGTTTTTTCAGCTGCTGAACACAAAAGAAGATATTTAGAAGAATTTTGGTAACCCAAATATTAATGGTAGCCATTGAATTTTGACATTGTATAAAAACAAATACTATGAAAATCAATGGCTACTCTAAACTGTTTGTCTACCAACATTCTTCAAAGTATCATTTGGTTGAGATCAACTGATCTTTTCAAACAACATCAAAATAGTGACATTGATACAATAAAATACAAAGCATTACAGATGAGGCTAATCTATACTGAAATGAAACATCACCCACAACCAGCAAAAACACTTTAGGTGAAACCAGTGCAGAGAGAAGAAGTGTGCAGCCTTCAGCCTGTCCATTAATCATCACAGCCCAGCAGCTCCATTCGTACAGTTATGCGTTCATGCCACTCCCAGGGAAGAAACCGCACAAATCGAGCAAAGAACGGAGGCTCAAACAAATTCTTTTTGTGTGTGTTGTTGTCTATGTTGCCTTGAAAAATCTGCAGGAAAAAAAAAAAACATTTCAATTAGTCTACATGTAATGACTACAACTGAATATAAGACCTAAGTCTATAAGACCCTTTGTTACATAATCCATAACTAAAGCTGAGTTAGAAGCTTGATAATTCTTTAAATTCCAAGTATTTTCTAGAGTATCTAAATCCTAAAATGTAGAGCTAGAAGTAAACACCCTGTTTCCCGAACAGGGTTTAAGTCTAAAGTCCTAGATTAAAATAAATGTTAAGAGCTGTCTAAACTGGAAAAAGCTTGCACTGAGATATCCTAAAATACATCATTGTCATTGTTTGGTCTTAAAATGCTCACAGATAGTGCATTTTTGTAAGACATGTTTATAAAAATCCTTAAATGTCCTAAATTAGCAAAGGTCTAGTCCTATCTTAATCTAATCCCTATCCGGGAAACCGGCCCAGAGAGATTTACTATACCCAGTAAACAAAACCATGTGATACTGCACCCTACACCCAAAACCAAACACTTCCATTGGGACTTCCGATCATTACCAATGTGATTTTTTTTTTTTTTTAAGAAATCAATTTTTTTCAGATTTACTGACCCCAAGCTTTTAAACAACAGTGTATATTTAAAATAAAGATGTTGTCATTGCTGTAACCTTTTCTGTTCTTGTTATTTGATTCTTCACAACGCTCCAAGATTGTCCGTCATCACTAAATGCAATCTTAAAGGCTGAAACAAACTGCACAACTCCGAAGTCTTTTGCTCCCTGAGTGATGATGCCCGTGATTTTTTTAGGTTTCTCCAGATCCAGCTGTGACATGAGAGAAAACCCATTAAAACATAAGAGACAAACATGCAGTCCACGATTAACAAAATAATGGCTATCAAAGCTAAAATAAATAGGTTAGTGAAAATGACTAAGACTGTTATTGTGTATAGATAGATCTATGCATGTCATTTTATGATTATGTTTTACAGCATAACTGAATCATTATCATTTCAAGGAAACTACTTTGTAAAGTAGTAGTTCTAAACATCTCACAGCCTCACCTGGAGCCACTCTGAGCGGTTGTTGTTCGCTGCTGCCCAAGCGTTAGTCTTGCCTTGTTTGTCCAGGCGAGCGTAGAAGGGATACCAGGTTAAGGCATCTATACCCCAGGTGCGGAAGCTGCTAGATGCTGTAAGCTGCACATCAGAGATGAGACGGGATTTCATGCCCAGCGGATCGGTGCAACCAATTGTGCTGGAGTGCACTGTAATATTAGGGAAAACGAGAGTGCTAAATGGCTAAGAATGAGTAAAAAAATACATAAATACAATGATTCATAGTTAATTCAACTGAAATTACCGTTAAGTTCACAGCCCACAAGTTCCATTCGGAGAGTACATGCCTTACGGCACACCACAGGAATGATGCGAATATACTGGGCCACAATGGGAGGGTCAAACATGTTTGTCTTAGTTCCATCGTTATCTGTATTTCCCATAAACACCTAAAAAAAGAGTCATAAGGATAAATATATTCTTTTAGCACATAATAAAGAGTTTAAAGGGATGGTTAACCCAAAATGGAAATTCTGTCATGAATTACTCACCCTCTGCCATATTAAAACTATAAAGGTTATAATAACCTACAAATGGTGTTATGTTTAAAAAGACAGTACAAAGTCATGATAAACCGTAATTATGTCCCCACCGGATGCAACAAATTCCTTGTTCGTTTGTTTTGGTGTCCTAGACGTGGCATCACGTTATGTTAAGGGGCATGACATTTCCATCAGATGCTTCCGATATTCGGACAATCACTGTGCACTGTATAATCAGAGCACACCTCACTTTTTTAGAACCCAACAAGGTGGGGCTCAGAGGAGAAATAATAACGTGTAAATAATAATGTGTTTTTGCCCCTTAAACCGCATAAACACATTACACCAAATACACAAAATAATTTTCTTTTAAGCAACATCATAAGACCCTTTAACATATTTTGATGAAAGCGCTTTCTGACTCTGAATGGACAGCATTTAGCTCTTCTGTGTCAGTCCTCATCAAGTGTTCACAAGAATACCACCAAAAAATATTGTTGTAGTGTCATAAAACTAAGGTTGAACCACCGGTGTCACATGGACTATTTTAAAGTTGTGTTGCTACCTATGCAGGGTCAGACATATTTTCATTTGTGTTCTGAAAGACTTGCGGGTTTGGGTTTGGTCATGAGGGTGACAGTATTCATTTTTGGGTGAACAAGATTTGTAACGTTTCTTACTTTGTCTCTTCTCTGGCCATCTGCTCTGTACACTGTGAATGATTTGCCATCAAAGCTGGATGCAACCTTAAAAGCCTTAACAAACTCAGCTATTCCCATTCGGCTGGCTCCTTGTGTTATGATTCCAGTAAGGCGCATCTTCTTCTGCATGTTAACCTAAAACAAGAAAATCATGGACAGCAAGTATGAGCATTCAGAATCACCGTGTCCTATTTTCACCTCTTTTGCATGATTTCTATAAGAATAGGAAATTTCAATTTCAATTTCAATTGCAATACCAGCACAGAGGAATGATGGGAATCACTTTCACAACACTGAAAACCAATCCAAGCCAGTGTTACTGAACTTGAGTAGCAGACGATATAACTATAGAACATACTTAGAATAAACATTGGACATTGAAATAGTTATCTTTTTATTGTTATTGTTCTTGTTCTTGGTGTGAATGGGCCTTAAAAAACACCTTTATTTACTGTGCAAGCACATAATGCATACAGGATGGTAATAAAATCAAGTGATAACTTTGAATAAAATGACAAAAAATGTTATTTATTTATTTTTTCTCAAATATTTGTATTGTGTACCAGATATGGCATTTAAAAACATTCACACCACAAACATTTTTTTAACATTTTAAAACACTTGCAGTCATAAGTTTCTTGTGTGGTATGAGGACTTGTGTTGCTCATCTTTAAAGTATCTATGGAGAATTAAATATTTGGTGTGTATATATATATATATATATATATATATATATATATATAAATAAATATACAAGATATATATAATAGTCTAAATGGGCTGATTGGCAAACCTCAATCCAGGGGTTCTTGTCTTGGGGAGCAGAGCTCCAGGCATTGACAAGGCCCTGATTGTTGAGACGTGCAAGCTCTGGTCCCCAGTGCTGCAGACCTAAAATGCCAGAGTGTACAGAGGAAGCCGAGATCTGGGACTCTACAATTCCACCTTCCTCCATCCCCAGCAGAGACGTACAACCTACACCATAGTAGAGAGTAAGTACCATTTAACAGATCATTAGATCTACATTATATTGCCTTGTCCAGCTTGCTGCTACTTGGTTTATTAGGCATTAGGCAGCTGTACCTCAGATACTCTGGATTTGTAACAAAACATACATACAAGGTACCATAAAATGTACGTTATGGCATTCAAAACTGAAATGAAACACTGCCACCAGGAAAACTTACGTAGATGGCATTGCTTCCCGACGTATGGAGAAGGGCAGTGGCAGGTGTAGTCCCCATCCAGATCGCGACACAGGCCTCCATTCTTACAAGGCTGAATTGCACAGTCATTCACATCTGTGAAAGAACACCAAAACAAATACAGTAAGTATACAGTAATTTGGAAATGTTGTAATGAGACACTTCTCTGTGGAGGAGTCATGTAACTGTTATGTATAATTATAAGTGTGGAGACTGAGGTGTGGGGTGACACAATGCTCAGCCTGTGCACTCACACACAGGTGGCTGCGGGATCTCAAATTTTCCTCAAAGAGGACAAAGAGTTCTGTGTGGAGCACAGGGTGGGGTGGGATGGCCTGCATTTCCAGTAAACTGCTGCAAACTGCAACTACAGCACATCTACTGTAATTACACACTTTACAGGATGTTTGTTTTTACAATTTTCTTAACAGTTTGGTACTTTTGGTAATTAAAACTTATTGGCTTATTGCAGTTATTTTAAAGCTTCACTAGGGGGCAGTATAAATTATATAAAATGTAAACACACAATGTATAGTGTGACAGAATATTAATATTTCAAATATTTGCTGTTCTTTTGAACTTTTTATTCATCAGTGAATTGTGAAAAAAGTACAGTGACACAGTTTTTAATATAATAATAAGAAATGTTTCTCGACCAGCAAGTCAGCATATTATAATGATTTCTGAAAGATTATGTTAAATTAGGCTGGAGTAATGGCTGCTAAAAATTCAGCTTTATCAGTCACTGGAATAAAATTACATAATACATATTACATATATAAAATATCATATTCAAATAAAACACAATTGCAATAGTGTTGCACAATATTACAGCTTTTCTTATTCTTTTGTTCAGCTGTAATAGAAAAGAAAACATCAAGTTGTTTGGCTCCTAAACTGTTAAGAGGATTGAAGGACACGAAAAACATCATTCTTCTCTATGTTTGGATACACATATATTTAATCAATCTAGGTCAGATGTGCTGCTCAAGAAGTTGTCTTGAGGACTCAACTTTGTGAGTTATTCAATTGTACAATATCGAAGCATCATCTATTTAGAACCGAATACTAAAAGACTCAAGAAAAGGGACATAATTAGAATGCGACATAAACAGTCTGCAAATTAATTTAGACAAACATGTAAAATACCAATGAGATTTGGTTTTAGTTATTCATCTTTAATGTTGAATTTGGCCTAGATATTAAACCTCAATAATCCCCAAAGGCTAGTCTGAATAAAACCTCTTTGGCTTGATTAAGTCTTGCCTAATTGCACTGAGTCTATCTGTCAGGAATGTTCCTGGCTGCATTTGAAGGCCTTTTAGTACCAATGCTGTTCTAATACCTGTAAAATCTCTATTTTTTACTTTCAGATCTATTCATGAATTATTAAATACCAAAAATATCCATCAAAACATAATAAAAATATACCTAATATCCTTTTTAGCTTTAAAAAAAAACATTTATTATGCATTAGTTTACTGCAATTTAGTATTATTCAGGAAGTGTGGTGAATCACCACTTTCATCAGCTGTTTTTAATTTTTCATAAATAAAAAACACAATGCCATATAAAGAGGACCGTGTCATAATTACCATTATTACTAGATGACTCCCCGGACATTCTACTCAGAGCTGTCCTCACATTCTCGGAATATGAATTATTTCTATGGCAACAACAACAGTCACAGTCACAGTATATGCAAATATAATAAACATACAGTTAGCTTTAATTAACTCTGTGCTAGCTACATTAAATTGTATTGGAGGTCTTTAGTTTCAGAGAAATATTTCATTAAAATATTAACAATATCAGCACTTACAAACAGAAAAAAGTTTACATAGTGTTTACTAACAAAAAAGGGGTCTATTATGAAATCACGACTTAACTATGTTTAACTGTTGATGCCGCTGTCCACATGACACTGACGTGGTCAATTTTAACACAAGTCAAAATCTTGTAATAACATAATTCTGACATGGAATGAACACACCTATTTTTATACAATTGTGAGATTGGATCCTTTGTTTTCATCTGAACGGTTAAAATAGCTTTAATAGATGCGTCCACTATAGAGGACTTCAGGCAGCAGAGAGTTAAATCATACATGGAAAGGAACTTGTGTGGACTGGAAAATTTTAACAAAGCCTATTTAAAACTCACTATGGTTACACTCTCTTTAACCACCACTGACTGCTCAACATCCTGGGTGTGTCTGGAGTTTAAACCAGTGCCATATCCAGTACATTTGTAAGCATGGGATCAATGAAACAACAGGCAGTAACTGAAATCTAGTCTCTTGTCTGGAGGCCTGCAGTCACGAGACGATTTGTCATGTAAACAAAATGTTTTAACTTGAATTAACCACCAAATGCATCATAGGGACTCCACATATTTGGTAACTTCACAACACAATCATTTTGTGTGCTAGTTTTAATAAAATGGGACAAAGAATTTACTAAAACTTTTTATGATCAACACAAAATATGTGTTCAGTTTTGTTCGAATTTTCGAAGTTTTAAATATATATATATATAAATGTCCCTTTAAACTCTTTGGCTGGTCATGCAGTTTTAATTAGTGAAACAGATCTGACGTAAATCAGGAAAAAAGAGATAAACTTACTGATATGGCAGTGTGCACCTTCAAACCCAGGTTGACATTTGCACACATACTCATTAAAAACGTCTCCTCTTCTTGAGTTAGAGATCACCTCACATGTGCCATCATTTTTACATGGGTTTGGACTACAGGGACCTGCAGTGAAAAACACATTATGATGTGAATAGAGAGATGTGCTAGAGAGCAGCATCAAACAAAAGAAAGAGCAAAAGCAAAAGCAAGTATTTGCTTCCAAGGTTTCTATTTATAACATTTGGAGTGATGAGTAATGCGGCCCACAGGTTGAAAACCACTGGTCTAATCAAATAGTTTGTGTATGGATCCGAACGCCTCCCCTGTGTCTCAGTGAACAGTGAACTAAGATGAGCGTCAGCTTTCTAGTGATTAAACTCTCATAATTGCAAGTGATATCATAATAGATGTGCATTAATGCTAGAACACCCTCATTAATTTCAGAAGCACGCTCATTGATTTGATTCTGGAAATAAGCCTAACTGATCATTTAATTTCTAGAGAAAGGAGTAATAAGACACGTCTCTTTGTTTCAGAAAAAAATGGTTTAAACCCATGTTGGCAAGATACCAAAATCAGAAAAAAAAACAAAAAACAAAAACACTTTCCTCATTTCTATGCTAGAGACAAAGTTGATAATCAAATTAAACAACTGAAACCCTCATTAAGTAAACTATGAAAGAGCAAGCTCTGAGCAGTAAGGTTTTCCACTGGGAACAGGCCGATCCATATAAACCTAATCTGAAATTCAAATGAGCATTAAACCAGGAAAATTCAGGCAAACAACATTTCTGACCATTCTCAGTGGCATTGCACGTATCTCCGGCAAATCCTTCAGCACAGATGCAGAAGAAGGGATCATCTCCAATGCCAGTCACACACGTCCCTCCATTATGACACAGGTTCACCTTGCAGTAATCTCCTACAGAGGCACACATAAGCAGGAGTGAATGGAATTACAAAGATTAGACTGGAATTAGATCTTATTTTATAATTCGGCAACAGACAGAGTGGTCCTGCATATTAAGCTTCAAGAGATACAAAGGAGTAAAGAGGGAAAAAACGCTTTTCACGCTTCTCAACAGGATCAGGAGAGCACAAAAGATAAGAGATGTGAGCAGCATAGCCAATGTACATGGTTAACTTTCCAAAGCAGATGTATAGGCTACTTCTCAAGGGTAGGAAAAGTTCTGTTATATTTCTAGCGAACATGAAAAAGAGTCACATTATGATATCAGTGTGTGTAAGATTGCAGCACAAAATATATCCAAAGCAATCAAATAAATGGCAAATAATTGCACAAAACATCCACCTAATTAAATGCGGCTTGTGTTTTGTTTGGGAAGCATCAGCATTCATTGCGCTTCATTCTGGCTGACCAACATGATAGAAAAGGCATGAACAGAATGCAAGAACATATAATGCTCTTAAGCACACGTTTCTAAGATGAGTGAAACGTTACACAACGTGCTTCCTGAAAGGCTGAGAGATTTGTGCCATGTTTACCCTCTGAGCTCATTAAGATTAGATGTAGAGGTTAGGACAGGCTTCTTTGACCATGCTTGAACAGCAAATTAAAAGTACTTTCCTATACAACTAATTTATTTCCCAAAATTGTGTAGTTGTAACTTGTGAGTCATAATATCCAGTCGAGTGCAAATCTCTTTCTACCTCCCTGCAGTGGATTAGATTTGTTCTGTTCTCACAATGGACCGGACATCTGCTTCAGTCGGGTAACACTACTGAAATCCACCGTATGCATTCCAGTTAACGGCATAATATAATAATTTCAGCAGAGTAAGTAAGATACAATAAATGCTTTCCCCCTCCTCTAGATTTTTTTATACAAAAATAATAATAAACTACCACCATGTTAATTTAACAATACCATAACTGCCTTTTGTAAAAGAAGTACTAGACAGAGGGCAAAAAAAACCCAACAACAAAAAACACAGCATTAAGTACAAATCTGTGACATATTGAAATATTGTAATACTTGCATTTCCTTGTGTTTACTGTATTATATATAACATACAAAAAGATGACTGCACTACTGTCAGAAGTCAAAACCTCAAACTATTTAAAAAAACAGTGACACCCAATACTTTTAGGAAGATTCAACTGGATAAAGAGCTTTAGGGAAAAAACAAGTTGTCACAATTGAAAACGTTACTCACCATTCACAGTACAAATGCTGCAAATGACTAAAAAGACAAAAACTATAGTAGAGGACCGAGTGGGCACCCTGCTCTTCATATTGGTACTCTACTGTCTGTTTGTTTTCTGGAGTCTCGGAGCGGTTTCGTACCGCTAGGTCTCGTGACGTCATCCTCAAACGTGGAGCAGCAAAGGGCGCGCGCACTGTTCGCGTGCACAGATATTTCAAGATCTGTTGTGCAGCACTGTGTGTCTCAAAAAAGACCCGGAGACAGGATATGCCGGTGCAGCCGCGTGTATTCCAATGAACGATTCTCACATTAAGAAAAGAGTTTCCGAAAGCAGTTTCTACTACACAGCTATTTGCATAACTATTAACTACTGTTTTACTGGCCCCGCAGTGGACAGAAGAAAAGCTAATTAATAACTTTGACTATAATGACTAACTAGTCATTGCATCTCATAGCTACTCAGCACTGGAAAGCATACAATCTGGCAGAGCATCATTGGTTCAGTCACTAATTTTATTTGTTTATTTGTTGATTTTGAATTTTCACACATCTATCGTACTGTGCCAATCCTGTAAGCATGTAGCTGTCCATCCGGTTGGTGGCGGTAATGCACCTACAAGTTGGTTTGCCAACCGTCAATAAACACCAAAGAAGAAGCACTGTGTCACACTACAAAGTATCGTAACGAATCGATACTAACGATAGGCTGCGCTGTATAAAAATAGTCAGGCCAACAGTAATGTTATTATGTAGACGTATTTCCTGGATGTTGCGTTGCGTTTAATTTGGGTTAACAATTTCAGTTATTTAAAAAATCTCCGAACATTGGCCAGTTCGATTTGCCTATTATCCCCTATTGAAGGCATCAGAATAAACCGTATGTGGATGTTGTAAACACGCTTTGTTTTTCGTAAACAAAATTATACAGCAGGCAGAAAGTCCACTCAGCCTTCACTTCCGTGTTGAAGCACGTGGTCATTGTGTGCGCTCCGATTGGTCACCTCCCGCTTTTCTCAACAGATCTTAAACCATAATCTCTGATAATAAAAATCTAGGGTATATAATATTAATTTCCTATTTAAATAAACTCTGTTTTCACGCTTTCAAAATTGTATAAGTGCAGCGTTTTGGTCACATGGTTATTGGAGAGTGGGCGGGCTACATTGTCTAGCGCTATCTAGCAAGGTAAACGTTGCTGTACCGAACCGGGTTCATTCTTGCCATCAATCGAATGCATGTCCCACCGCAGTTAACTTGATCAGGTTCACAGGTCTGACCAGGAGAATAAACAATCAAGAGACGGTAAGTCTGGCACAGGACAGTTTGACAGATAAATTCGTCATCACGAACGTAAACATTAGTCCACGGGGAGAGCTCACTAAGCAAGATAACAAATCTACATCGGATTTGTATTAAGCAGAGCCAGATTCAAAGGTGTTTGCGAGTCATTTAAAGTTACGATTAAGGTCTCTTTGCCTGTGTTAAATCACGTGATTTAGTTGTGTTTGATGGACATATAGAGGAAGAGGCGGCCACATCATCAGGTCTGGATGCATCGCTATGTGCGATTACATCTGCAGCTTTCTAGATAAATAGTTAGTTGTTTTTCACATTTTTGTGAGATCCAAATAGTCTTCTTGATATGTAATAAGCAGGTGTGATTTCAAACTGAACTTGAATGGGTAAGCCAATATTGTGAAGTCTTCGGCCATTTTCGATTTGTACATATTAATGACTTTATTATAATTAAGAAACATTGGCCATTGTGCTTACTTGTCAAATATGAAGGCAAGCCACTTATTAAGGTTTGGTTAGTCATTGGATGGTTATTTATTAACAGCTAAAATGACAGCATGCTACCATAATTTGTACTTTATGTTGGCCTCTTGTGTGTTGTATTGAGGAGTGTTGTTCTTTCACAGAATTGTTGAAAGTGATCCAGCATGGCAGAAGCTCATCAGGCTGTGGCCTTTCAGTTCACCGTTGGCCCTGATGGCATTGACCTCCAGCTCAGTCATGAAGCCCTGCGCCAGGTCTACCTCTCTGGACTTCACTCCTGGAAGAAGAAATTCATTCGCTTTAAGGTTCTAGGATTGTGTGTCTTACAAACGTTAGAAGTGGAAATGTTACCTACTTTTTCAAGATAAAAAACAGTAAGTAACAGTAAGATGCTTCATTGTGCCCACAGAATGGGATTTTGAATGGTGTTTACCCAGGGAGTGCACCAGGGTTCATGCTGGTGTTGGCAGGGTACTTGGGAAGAGCTCATTATTTAAAAGTGGACCCTTCTTTAGGCCTGTTCGTCAAACTTGGCAGACATGTCCCAGTCAGGTATGTCTGGTTTATTTGTGTTGTAACAATTTTTTTGGCCTGGTTAATAGCATTATTATATAAGAGTTATTATTATACTGTCTGTTCTTATCATATTGGAAGTAGTCATATTTGGAAGCAGCGTATTATTCCATCCAGTTGGGGTGTAACAAGCATGCTTTAACATGATTTTGAGACAATTTGAGAAAAAGAAAGTTGCTAGTGTGATAGGGTGCGATTCTCAGTAGTTGGTTGTTACTGTATGATGCTGTTTTTCTCTGGAACCATTGACAAAGTCTGCAAGTGTGTGATGCGTGGTGTTTTAGCCTATTCATTCATGTAGCGTATTCCAGCTTTGATGCTTTTCTTTTCAGCCAGTACATGTCAACACAAAAGCAAATGTTAGTTGGGGGTGTCATGGTGGGCACGGGTCTGTGGATTGCCATTATATTCAGCATGAGGACTGTTCTGAAGGGTTTGCTGTCCTGGCACGGCTGGATGTTTTCTCCCCGTGGCAAACTGACCTGGCGAATTCGACTATGGCTGGTGTGTATTTGTGATAACTGTTTTCTGGAACAGTTTATGCTCAATAATCCATTCTTGGTTGTTTTGAACTTTTCTGTTTGTTGTTCTCCGACGTTGCAGATACTAGTGAAGATTTTTTCTGGCATGCAAACACCAATGCTATACAGCTTCCAGAACTCTCTCCCTCTTTTACCTGTGCCATCCGTGAAGGACACCATGAGAAGAGTGAGTTATTCATCTTTACAACCAGATCAAAACTCCTTTTCAGTTGAATATTGTTTTCATTTCAAATATTTTATTCAGTTACATAATTGTCAAATTGGTAAGACAGGAATAGCTGCACTCCATTTAGTTCTTCAATGTGAATTTTGGTCACTTGTTTTCAGAGTTAATTTGCTCAGGTGATTATCTACTGATTTTGGAGGTAGGTTGGACAGCGTGGATGAAGTGAGTTAACTTACTAAAACATGCACGCTGTTAAAAACGGTACTAGAAAAACCAAACTAGCTTAGTTTTGAGTTGAGTTTGAGTTGATGCCGCTTGCTGGCATTTATTATAAACCTACTCGCATTTAAGTTAATACTAATTTTTTGACAACTCTGGCTGTGAGATTTTGCTTTTAGGTATGATTTTTAGCTGTGCTTTCTTGTTTTCTTGAAATGTTGGACCTGTAGTATCTTGAGTCAGTTCAGCCACTGCTGAGCGATGAGGAACACCAACGAATGCAGAGTCTTGCACTTGATTTTGAGAAGAACCTTGGACCAAAGCTTCAGTGGTATCTCAAGCTGAAGTCTTGGTGGGCCACCAATTATGTAAGTAAAACACATTTCTCAACATATCACTGATATTTGAATGTGGAACTGTTTCTTCTATTATATTTTGTCGTGTTATATTTTATTCTTTATGCACCAAAGGGATGCCAGAAGGCTACTTGCCTTTTACTACTGGCAAAGTTTGACAAATATACACAAATATTGACACATTTTTTTGAAGTATGTTAAAATTCTAATTCACAACTTGAATTACATAGATCAATTAAGTACATTTTCCATCTTTCCATCATTTTCCATCGTCTCAATGGAATGGAATTTAATGCATCTTTCTGGAGATGCATTGAATTCATCAAAAGTGACAGTCAAGACATTTTTATTGTTACAAATATATATATTTTTTCACAATAAAAAATATTAAAATTAATAATAATAAAAAAATATATATATATACATATATATTATTTTATAATAATTTTTTATAAATACTGTTTGAACTTTTACGCTTTTAAAGAATCCTGAAAAAAATGTATGGCTTCCTAAAATATTGAGCAGCGTAAGCATTTTCAAGTATAATGATGATGATATTTTATTTTTGAGCTTTAGGGTTAGAATTGGGTTACACTTTTTTTTTAAGGGTGTTATTGTTAGTTTAATTATTAATTTAAGTACAAAGAAACATTAATTACAAACTTACTATAGGGTTAGGGTTAGAAATAGGTGTGTCTTGGGTTAGTTGCATGTAATTATGCTTAATTTACTGTAATTACTATAGTAAATACATGTAACATGTAACAAGGACACTGTAAACGGTATTTTTCAATTTCAGTCCTGAGAACCCACTGTTCATAATGGGATCCTGGAATTTTACGGTTTAACAGGAGTGATTCTGTGACTGTTTTATCCTTGAGTGTGCGTCACTGTGTGTTTCAGGTCAGTGACTGGTGGGAAGAATATATCTACTTGAGAGGTCGTGGGCCAATTATGGTTAACAGCAACTATTATGTAATGGTAAAGAAACAGTATTTACCATCTTCATATGCATGTGCAGTCACAAGGTGCAGTATACTTCCTAGATATATTATAGTCTGCCAGATCATTTTAGCTGCATGATTTGTAGCAGAATGCAGAGTTTGACTAGATCATATTTTTATGTAGTTGTAATTAGATTATACATGCTTTCTTGGTTTCTGAAACTTTTTTTCTTCTAAACAGGATTTCCTTAACGCCTTTCCCACACATCTGCAAGCAGCAAGAGCCGGCAACGTCATTCATGCAATCATGGTTTACAGGAGGAAGCTGGACCGGGCTCAAATCAAGCCGGTTAGAAAAGCCACCCTATTTCTACCACATCTTAACTATAAAATAAATGGTTTAATAATATGTTTTAATCAGCTAGTTTTTGAAAGTAAACGGGTAGATTGAGTCTATTTACTATTTAAAGAATTATAGCTTTAAACTTTAATGGCCCAACACTGTAATAACTTCCCTGAAGCACAAATACCTAAGGAGATCGATATCTTCATTTAATTCCGTTTCTATATTTCATGCTTCCTGATCATATGGTCAAAATGGTGCAGCTTTTTGTGCTAATGAACAGCGTTCCCCTCTGTTCTGCCCAGTGGGAGCGGCTGTTTAATACATGCCGCATCCCGGGCCAGGAGACGGGTAAGAATAGCCTGTCTGTGCACCATAGACTAACTTCTGCCTACTCCACTGGTCATGTGTCATCAGTTAAATTTCGATTAGCAGTGTATAATGGACATGTTATTGTATGTGTTCATTGGCATTTCCATTGAGAGTTTGTTCTTAAGCACAACAATGTAATGACTGTTATGACCAGCTGGTGACACAGGGCTGTGCTGCTTAAAATTCCTCCGTTCATTCCATTTCCTTTCATTTATTTTACATCTCATCATTTTGCCGCCTAGGACCCCAGTCAGTCTTCTCAGATCCTAATGATTGTGTAGTTCTCTGTCCAGAGTGTCTAGTAGTGGTTTGTGACCCTTTTCTTATCCGTTGTTTGTCACCAGTTCCTCCCTCCATCTTTTATTTGACCTCTTCCTCTCTGCTTCGCAGCTTATGCTTCAAAACACCATTCCTATGTGTTCTTCCCAATTTGAACGCATGTTCAACACCAGTCGGATCCCAGGCATAGAAACAGGTACTGAAGTCTGACACGGTCTTTGCTCAGGGAATTTGTTTTTGCACCAAACTCAAGTTATAAGGCAAAGGTGTCCTTGTCGTGCACAACTCAATCTGCAACTGGGAAAGATAACGAGCTTATGATTGCTGATGGAAATACTTCAAAGGTGTGGGTTCATTGTTTTGGAAGTATATTGTTGTTGCATAAATAAATTAGGTTACTAGTGTAATGTGCCATACTACTTCTTCGGTTAATAAAAACAAAGCCTCTTTTTTTGCCCTTCATATTAAGGCATTGTAGTCACAAAACACTTCTTAGAAAGACGATAACTGATTCCTTTTGCGTCACAGAACTGCATTCAACTTCATGCACTCACATGTTCATTTATGTTAACTGAACTCTTTTGATCTAATACACATCCCCATTCCTGCTCTATGGCTTTGGATATAAAAAAACATTCTTAGAGGTGATGTGTGTAATTTTTGTATTTAAATACTTTCTCCTGTTCTAGTTTAATGAGCAGAGAGACTGTTCAGTAGTCATTAGGGGTGTAACGGTTCTCTGTAAAAACGCAACCATGTTGCACACATTGCTATCTTTTTTTATACTGAGCTTAATTTAATTTTCTTAGCTGCTGTAACTTTTAAAAAGAATTCATCTTTAATTTGCACCGTCAAAAATGCAGCGTTATCTTACATTTGATTGCTTTATTCAGTTTCTGTATCTAGAAACCAGTGTTGGGCAAGTTACTCTGAAAACGTAATCAAATGACTGATTACTCCTTTTGAAAGTAATCACGTTACTGTTCTGATTACTTTATTTTAAAAGTAATTAGTAGTTAGGTACTAGTTACATTACTTTTTTCTCTGTGACATTTCTGAAAATCCAGCACACACCCTCCCGATAAAAATTTGTTACTAAAGCATCAACATTCACAAAAACACAGTTATTTTTAAGTAAAGCAAGCTGCTGCGTGCACAGTTTGACAAAGAGGGTTGCATTTATAATGTCTAAGAGACACATCGCAAGCTCACAAATCTCTGTTATAACACAATAAATATATGCATAGTGAATCTGTCAACATCACGTACTCTATTGCTCAACGCTGCAAACAGGTGTTATACACACACAGGTGTTCATTTCCCTTTTTTGTGCAATAGATATTTTATGCTTAGGTATTTCTATTTTGTGGGTGTCCAGTGAATGATTTTATTTTCCTGCATCCCGCAAGCACTACACTCTACACACACGAGCACGCACGCACTAGCGTCTACCCAGGATACACACACACACGCCCATCACGTCCCGCGCCGCTCTCTGTTGTGTCGTGTCTCGCGGGAGAGATCTGTAATGCACTGCCAATGATCTCAACAGTGCGTGCTCTACACCCTTTTTACAATCTAGATGATAAAACACTGCATTTTTTCAGCAAAGTAACGCATAGACTTTGGCTTAGTAACTATACTCTAGTTACTGTTTTGGAAATTATAACACGTTAAATTACTCTGCTACTAAAAAAGGTTTACGCGTTACTGTTCAACACTGCTAGAAACTAATGTTAGACCTACCTAAAAAAAAAACCCTAAAAAAAGCGCTGATTTTTTTTTTTCTATTGTATTTATTTGTGCTGATGCTTGCAGTTAAATTTCCTTTTTATTTACTGTATTTGACAATATAGTTTTTTTACTAGTACATACCAAACTGAACCGAAACCAAACCGTGAGTAATTTGCACTGTTACACCCCTAGTAGTTATACAGCACAAGTCACTCTCAGAAATAAAGTTACAAAAGCTGTCACTGGGGTGGTACCTTTTTAAAAGGTACATGTTTGTACCTAAAGGATTAATTTCGGTACCTTAAAAGTACATGTACTTAAAGTGTACATTTTTGAACCTAATAAGTACAAAAGTGTACTGTTTTGAAAAGGTACTGCTCCAGTAACAGTTTTCATACCTTTATTTCTGAGAGTGAAGGTTGATATCCAAGTGGGACTATATTAGTTTGGCTAACAGTGGAAGATGTGTTCAGGAAACCCATTTTAATTTTTTTTTATCTAACGATGCAGACATTACACACTTCAGCTTTAACTTTCACCTTAGTTCCTCCCTTGATTGTTTGTCACCCCATCCTATTTTTTTTACATGTATAAATGTTTTATACTGTTCAGACATTTGGGGTCATTTTAAAAAAAGTCTCATTTTTGTTGTTCAAAAGAACAGCATTTATTAGAAATAAAAATATTTTATAAATGTCTTTACTGGCATGTTCAAATTTATTTTCAGTTAATGCGTTTAATGACCTCTAATGTTTGAAAGGTAAACATTTTTCATTCATATTCACCTACTTGCAAAACCTTTAATACCTTATTATCTTAATGTAAAAATGTAGCATTCTATGTAGTTGTTTGCATGTGACTCGTGTTCTTTCTTTCTTTCCTCCATCTGTCTGTAGACACAGTTCAGCACATGTCTGACAGCAGGCATATTGTGGTGTATCACCAAGGCCGTTATTTTAAAGTATGGATGTTTTATGATGGCCGGTTATTGTTGCCACGGGAGATAGAGCAGCAGATGGAGAGGATTCTTGCTGACACCTCAGAGCCGCAGCCTGGAGAGGAAACCCTTGCCGCCCTCACCGCAGGGGACAGGTATTCACAACACACCCAACAGCAGGAGACGCTACCGTTTTCCTGTCATTCATTTGTCTGATCTTATGAAACCACTGTAAAGTTTCAGTACTATGTCTGAAATTAGTTGCTTTTTCTTTCTCGTTCCCCTCGTTTTAAACCGTTATTTCACTATTTTTAATAGGCATTCAAAACTATTTTAAAATAGTAAAAGCTTGTCTGTATCTGTCTTTCTCAGAGTGCCTTGGGCATGTGCCCGTAATGCCTACCTCAGACATGGCAAGAACAAGAAGTCTCTGGATGCTGTGGAGAAGGCTGCCTTCTTTGTTACACTGGATGACACAGAGCAGCAGCGCTATGATCCAGCAAATCCTCTGGAGACCCTGGACCGTTATGCTAAATCACTGCTCCACGGGAAGTGTTATGACAGGTGAGATCGAACCCATAGCATGCACCTCAGAGTAGCTTTTATACAACATTTGACCTGTTGTTTCTCCTAGGTGGTTTGATAAGTCCATAAACTTAATTGTCTTCAAGAATGGAACCATGGGCCTTAATGCAGAACATAGCTGGGCTGATGCTCCTATTGTTGGCCATCTCTGGGAGGTACACATGCACACTAGCACATAACGCATTCCATTATTTTTTCAGATTAACGCATTAAAAACATTTATTGCAATTAACAGAGGGACGGGGCTTGGGTTGACCACTCCACTTACAAGTGCTGCTTCTGTCACTTTTTGTCTTGACAAGAAGTGCATTTATTCAGGCACTTTACCACCACATCAATAAGGAGATGTTTCAGATGTGTGCTCCACATCACTTCAGCGTCAGGAGCGAGTGTGCAAACGGTACTGTGCTTGCTGGTATCTTTGTGCGTGTAGTTAAAGAGTCTAAAACGTCTCCTGTTTGATGTGGTTGTAAAGTAACCTGTATTCTTTCATTTCAATTCATTTGCCGTGGTCAATTGAGACATGAAGCTATACCAAAAAGATGATTAAAGCTGCCTTAAAACTGCAAGCATTTAATATATTTTATATGAGTCACATTTAAGAACTGTCCTGAAGCAGCACTGTCTTACTCGTCTTAACATGTCTGATTTAACTTGTCAGCTCATTAATATAGACTTTAAGACCTGAAGTGGGTCAGAAAAGGTAAAAAGAGTAGAGATTAAATAAGATTTGTGTTAGAACCGCATCACATTCAGCAGCGGCAGCTCTTATAGAACAGCCAAAAGAACCTATAATAACCAGATGCTGTAATGTCTTTTAACCAAAAAACAAAGAAAAAAAAGGGATTTATCTATATTTAATTTTAGAATGTGTCTAATAACTTCAATTTCGATTTCTGTATATTTCTGCTGAAGGGCAGAATTTTTATGTGATAGCTGTGTAATGTTGACTAGCGAATCAATGATTAAATAGCTATTGGGGGGGATAAAAAAACTATTTTGGGGACATCAGAGTGATTCTGACCTTCACAGTCACAACAAAGATACTATTACACAAATATATATATATATATAAATAAAAAAAAATCTACACGTTCTGTAGAAGCATTGTTCAATTCTAGTTTGTGTTAAATAATTTAGTTCATTAATGAACCTTATTGTAAAGTGTTATCAAAATATCTTTCACATTTAAACATTTTAAAATATATAAATATATATATATTTTTTTTACTGTAATTTTGATTAGATCAAAGCAGAGGCGCATTAAAACGAATCAACTCTAATCGTTCATTGTTTAAATCAGTTGCATTTCACTTTTAGTTCATATATGTGAATCGATAGCTAATGTACATTTTGATGGCATTTTTCATAAAGCAAGTGCTTTCGATGGACGCTTTTAAACTGGGCTACACAGCAGGTGGCCACTGTAAAGGAGACCCTCACCCTAATCTTCCTGGGCCTCAAAGACTCCAGTGGAACATCCCACCTGAGGTCAGTGTGGTATAGTTTACAGGGAAAATGCTGATAATAGCTCAATTTTTTTCCCATCTTGCTTGAGTGGATATGACGAGACCACAGCATTGATTTGTTTGAGGTTCTCTCTGTTGTGTTTTGTATTTCATCGCAGTGCCAGACTATGATTGCTAACTCTCTGTCTGTGGCCGTGGTTTTGGCTGATGATGTGGACACGCACATCATCCCCTTCAGTGACTTTGGGAAAGGCCTGATCAAGAAGTGCAAGATCAGTCCTGATGCCTTCATCCAGCTTGCACTGCAGCTGGCCCATTTTACTGTGAACGGTCTTTTATCACTGGATATCTGAAATCAATTTCCGATATCAGTCAAAATATGTCTGCTTATCGTTTACTTGAAAAGGTTAAATAAATGTGTGTTTTTTTTTCACTGTGCAGGACAAAGGAAAATTCTGCTTGACTTATGAGGCATCTATGACACGTTTATACAGAGAAGGTCGTACAGAAACTGTGCGCTCCTGCACCATGGAATCCTGTGCTTTTGTCCTTGCCATGATCAACAACAAAATGGTAAAATGCCAAAAGCAACCCATAAAACCTGCAGTGGAGGCAGTTCACTGTGTACCAGTGTTATGGCACTCAAGACTAAACCAGAGTGGGATTCTGAGTCCAAGACCATATTTTCTTTGACTAGTCGGTAACACATTCTAATAACTTAATCAGTAACAAACAATATAATACACTCCTCAACTGAAAATGTAAAGACATTTGTAAGCATAATAATGTATATTAAAAAATGATAATGATCTGTTAATCATTAGGTAATGTTTAAAAAGTAAACATTAAGAAGCGCATTAGCTCAGGTTTCTAGCTATTTGAATATATATGATAACTAATAATCTTCTAAGACTTTAACAAATTGTTTGTTAATGATTTATTAATCAGAGGTATTAAAAATATCTTACTAACTGGTCAGAAACACCTTAATCGAGTCCAGGTCCAGGCTGTGTCCAAGTTCTTCTGAAAATATGGTCTTGGACTCAGACCTGAGGACAAACTTATTAGGAAAAGTGTAGTATTAGAATTAGTTACTATACCTAAAAGCACAGTAGGTGTTTATTTCATTTTCATTTGCTTTTATTGCTGCAGCGAATGTTGGGGGTAATGCATTACAAGTAACAAGAGTTATGTAATCAGATTACTTTTCACATGTAACTGGTAAAGTAACGCATTTCTTTTAAATTTGCAAGAATTGTTTTTTAATTAGTAAAGCAATTTTCTTTGTTTCTCTATTCATTCAGCTTTGCTATGCTGGAAATTACGAGTAAAGTGCAGAAGCACTTCCTTCAGTTGTGAAAAGGCCTTTACAGTAGACAAAAATATAACTTCCCCTCAGGAACCCAAAGGAAGTAATTCAAAAGTATCATAATTGATTACATTCTGTAACTAAGTAACTCAATAAGTTACTTTTCGTAATAGCAGTATCGTAATGTGTTACTTTTAAGAGTAACTTTCCCAAACAATAAATGTAGCTACTGCTTTTTAAGATGTGACAAATTTAGTTTAAAGCTCATTGTTTTACTGCTCATTGCTGCCGTTATTGAAAATGAGTGTTCTCTTGTTATTTTGTAGAGAGAAGAGAAGCTTGGTTTACTCACCCGGGCTGCTGAGAAACACCAGCAGATGTATAGACTGGCCATGACTAGTCAGGGCATTGACCGCCATCTCTTTTGCCTCTACGTAGTGTCTAAGTACCTTGGACAGGACTCCCCTTTTCTCCAGGAGGTAGATTTGAACATTTAAGCTATTCAGAAATGAAAAACATAAAGGAATGTACTCAATGCCTCATGAGAATTAACAGTGTACTGATCATTATTATTATTATTATTGATATGACAAATGAATGATCCATGAGTGCATTTGCCTTGCTTAGGAGTAATGAGGCATATTCGCGTTAACACAATCCTTTTTAATGTAGAACTTCCCACTTCCTGTCTCTTCAGGTGCTTTCAGAGCCTTGGAGACTCTCCACTAGTCAGACTCCTTTTCAGCAGGCAGAGCTGTTTGATCTGGTGAATCACCCAGAGTATGTGAGCCCTGGAGGAGGCTTTGGACCGGTGAGTCTGCCAAAGATTTCATGGTCTGGTAATATTACAATGCTTGGTAAAATGATTGAATACAAGGGTTTTTTTTTTACTGGGGTAGGTTGCAGATGACGGTTACGGTGTGGCCTATGTGATTGTTGGTGAAAAACTCATCAATTTCCACATCACTTCCAAGCATTCCAGTCCAGAGACGGTGAGTTGCTTTATATTATTTATTACATTTATTGTATTGTTTATACTTTGGGCCAGTTTCCTAGAAAAGGATGGTTTGATCACTTGAAGACATGAGATGTTAACTAGACTTGATTCTCAAAGGTTTTATGTGATATCCCAATGTTTGCTAATGTTGGTCTTTTATGTTTGGTGACTTCATTTTGTAATTTTTTTTCCCATCTTGTTTTTCTTTAGGACTCTCATCGCTTTGGAAACAATATCAGGCAAGCAATGCATGATATGCTGAATCTGTTTCAGCTTGACACAAAGAACCAGAAGTGATTTATGGATTGAAAGGATTATGCTTTTAAGGACTCATGTCACCCTAATTATATTTAAGCAGTGTTGAGAGAAGCTTGAATTTTTTTCTTTTTGTGCTTGTGTTGTCTTGTTTGTTTGCATGTGTCTGCGAGATGCATTGTATGAAGGAGAGAAGTAGGCAGGGAGTGTGAGAATCTCATTCTGTTGTTATATATGCTGGTGCCTTAACGTATATCTTAACTGAACAGTTCAGAGCAGGTGATCTAAAGTATAAATGCATTTCATTACCAAGACCGCTTTCGCTTTCAGTATATTTTACTGAGATGTACAGATTCATAGATACTTCAATAGATGACGTTCTCTTGACAAGATATCAAGGAGCATAATAACCTTTTGGCTAAAGTGTTAAGCTTACAAATCAAGCAATACACAGCTCTCCTTTTGTGCTTTCTGTTTGCATTCTGGTATTTACAATTTTCCAAATTCAGTTTTAAGTAACGGAGGAAAAGATGAGATTAGGCAGATGATAAGTTTCTGAATTCCCTAAGTGTGCACTTTTTTTAATATGGATTTTGCTCACACTTTAACCTAATTTTATGGGTTGGTATTTTGTTGATTCAGCATTGAAAGGTCACCATTTTTTAATATGGGATGTGTTAACGCTTATCAGAGGCTTTTTCACATTAATTGTACATTTATTTTTATATGATGTAATTTAATTTCCTTCTATCATATTTTATGTTTCGTGTGAGTGTTATTATATACTGTAATAATTTTGGACATCATTGAGAAAAAAAAAAAGATTCAGATTCTGGGGGAAAAAATCTCATATATTCTAAACTCAGTTATTTATTTTGTACTCCTAATAATGAGTAATTAATGGGTGTTCTTTCACATTACATGTACATTTGTTTGAAAATTCAGAATAAGCATTAAACACACCATAAATGTTAATAATGTGTATTAAGGAAGCTGTTTTTCTCAATTTTTGTGTCTGGTCTGTAATAAAAAAGAGTGGCCTTTTTTTAAGATAAAAGTTCATGCAGATCATTTTCTGATGATACAAGTTACACAAATATAAGTCAGAGGCTTCAGTTAAGAAAGACTCTGAAAACAAACATCATTTACTAATAATGAACTAAATAATGTTCCTGTGTAAACAGTCATTATCCTAAAATGTGGTTTACCTTTCCTCTAAAATGATTTCCTTTTAAAAAAAATATCAGCAGAACTTTATAACAGTGTGTGTGTGTGTATATATATATATATATATATATATATATATATATACACTCACCTAAAGGATTATTAGGAACACCTGTTCAATTTGTCATTAATGCAATTATCCAATCAACCAATCACATGGCATTTGCTTCAATGCATTTAGGGGTATGGTCATGGTCAAGACAATCTCCTGAACTGCAAACTGAATGTTAGAATGGGAAAGAAAGGTGATTTAAGCAATTTTGAGCTTTGACTGAAATAACCACTCGTTACAACCGAGGTATGCAGCAAAGCATTTGTGAAGCCACAACATGCACAACCTTGAGGCGGATTGGCTACAACAGCAGAAGATCCCACCAGGGGCCACTCATCTCCACTACAAATAGGAAAAAGAGGCTACAATTTGCACAAGCTCACCAAAATTGGACAGTTGAAGACTG
>JAUYWG010000040.1:19649775-19682040 GCA_034779775.1 Enteromius afrohamiltoni
GGGGAAACACTAGTATTCCGGCGATGGTTCCCGCTGCCGATTACCGGAGAGGGCCACAGAGGGGCGATCTGTGACAGGTATATATCACACTATCTTTCAACACAAAGAGGTTGCAGATGCTCATACTGTACTTACACTTGTTTAAAACATATATCTGACAGTACTCATTTAAATGCATTTAATGAGTTCAAAGGAACTTGCTGCTGGATTATAGAGATAAATTTAGAGTGAGGGGAGCTGGGCCCTGTATTCCTTTAATTACTCCAAATTGCAGTAGATGTTGTCAAATTGTGTGGGTGATAAGCAGAAATGGTTAACTTAAATAAGGACTGATTAATTCTGATAGCTATTTGTTACCTTTACTTTTTCTCTCATGGGCCACATGGCTTCTGCGCTGCCAGCAGCCAGGGGTAAACTCATTGTTTTTCCACATTTTTTCAGTGCAGTGAGAAAGCGTCTGTCACACACTTCTTTTCTGCACTTCCTCAAATCTGCCTGAAGTAGAGCAAGATGTTAAGTTCATTAAACAGCAAAACCACAACATTCTCAGACATTTAAGAGTCTCCAAATGCAACCTTGAACCATTTTAAAGTGTTGCAGCTCCCAGTGGGCCATATTTAACCTGGCCTCCTATTTTATAATGTACCTATCCAATAAACCTTCATATTCTCTTAGTTGCTCGGTAGATTTGCTCAACACACAAAACAAAATTATAGCAGGGGGAATGAGATCCCAGAAAGCCTCTTTACATTTCCAGATCTCATTAACAGAAACTGTTCTGTTTATATCAGATTAGTTCATCAAAACTCAACTGTTGTATGCTCTGCTCTATTGAAAACATTTTCTGTAAGCCCCAAACATTAATATTCTTGTGCTGCCTTGTTTTTCTTGTCCTCAGTTTTTCCTTCATTATACTGTTTAAACATTCACAACCATTAGTATTCATTAGCAGATTTTGTGTTTGCCACCTAGTATGCATTTTGCCTAAACAGTATGTCGTGCCTGCATCACTGAGAGAGTTGTAAAACCGTTGGACACTGTCCATCATGTTCTTTTGTTGACCTACGATCTCTCATTCTGCTGGAATGTCTCCCCACCTCATATCACCGCCTGGGGATCTAAGCACCGCAAATAAACATTTTCTTCCTTTTATCCTCACTTTCTCCACGTTTTCTGCCGAACCAGAGGACTTGATGATTCCAAATAAGGCGTGTGGCCTCACACTGAATTCCATCTCCAAGGACTTGCCTATCGTCAAGTTGTCTGGCTCCGTATGTGAGCCTGAGCACTGACATATGCAGTTGCAATGCAAAAGCACACACTTCTGTCAGCATTCTCCTTAAACATCTTTGTCCCCTTTAATGGATTAAATATGTTATCGTCACTTTCCCACTCTTCCAGTGGATGGGAGAGAAAGGGGACGGTACCAATGCATCTGTCAGGCCAGTCTGACCTAAACTGCTTGCAAAACATCTGAGGAGATCTTAAACAAAACAGCCTGGATGGAGGCCACAAGCGGCTAAGGCGATGCATGAGGCGATAGGCAGCTAATCGACCCGAGCATGGTTCTCAGGGTCATGTGAGGTGAAGCGTCTTGTGGAAAATGAGGAGAACTCTGCTTATCTCCTCCGTGTCTGCAGATCTCTTCTTTTACACCAGCCCATCCCATCGCTGTACACAAGACGCTTTCGTCACACTTTGGTCTCCCAAGTCGCTCTCGGCCTGTACTCTGTGACCTACTGTTGCTCTCCTTCACTTCCTACCCACTCCTTTTTGCCGTCTGAGAATTAGGTCAGGGAGGGGAAGCGCAGGCCTAAGGGTGTATGTACATTACAAAGGTAAGAAAAACAGAGCAGCAGAGTCTCTGTGATCACTTTACACTCCCATTGCCTAATCTCATGCAAGGCTCCTCTTTCAGAGTGGGAAAAACAGCTATTATTATTTTTGCTGCCCTGCAATTCCATAGCGGAGGTTACTGCTGGAAAGGAACTTAGTGATTAGGGACATGGAGGATGGAAGCCCTGCTGGCCGGCTGTTCTTGAGTTGTTGGGATGACGGGTCAACCAGTCCACGCCCTGCCGCCTGATCCGAGTGGCTTTACCTCACAACAAGGGTAAGCACAGCTGTACAAGCTGGCTCCGGGCCAGATGGATTCTGGATACTCTGACTTTCTGAGTAGTCCACATGCATTCATTTTCATAACAGTTTGGCGAAAGAAAACTCACACCCTTTTGCATGACAGCTAAATTTTTCGATGAAGAAACATTCAAGAATGCACTGACTTGACCCTTCTCCAATTCCAGCTCTTATTTAGCATCATAAAGTTCTATATTTTAACAATGTGGTAAAACAAAAATGTGCAACATTTGGATCATTCCAGGTATGTGACAGATATGGCTGATTTTTACATACTGTGGCTGCACTAAGGAATTTGTTCTCTGGGGTGTGATGCAAGCAAACCAAACTCAAGATTAAATCAAGATAAGGTTAAATTTGTTAATTTTTGGACTTAAAATCACACCAGTTGTAACATTAACACCCGCCAACCCACCAAACGTGGGTGAAAATCAAGCATGGTGGGAAATGCATGGGAACCCACTAGTCAATACCGATATATTTCCTTTTTGTTTTGGAAACAACACCTCTCTCCTGTGCAAAATTATAAGAAAAATATTTTTCATTTTGGTTTATTTTTTAACAAGAACTTATTGTTTATTAGAATGAAATAAAATAAAAGTTTTTTTGCCAGCTTTGCAAATAACTCTAAATAACCTTATTGCCCCAGAAAAATACAATGTTAACCCTAACATTTTAGTTTAAGATTTAACATTTGTAGATGGTCTAAAGCAAAAGAGTTGAAAAAATGTTGAAAATATTTGTTCCTCTTCAGGAACTCAAGCCGCGTCGATGAGACGCTATGGGGAACGCCTCCAGTGTGACGGCTCTGAATAGTATGTGTAATCAGTTCAATTGTGTCACGATCGACTGGAGTTGTCAATCCAGTTTGGATGACACTTCAGTCAACCAGGGATCACGTCTATATTTGTGTTTGTGTTTTTCGGTGTCATGCTGGACTATCATTCAATGAACTCATGTATCCACCCACTAATATGTTCTCCTCCCCTTCGTCTCATTATCTACAGTATAAATACTCCAGACATTTCACTCATTCCCCGCTGATCATTGCATGTGGCTAGTCCCGTCTTTGCTAAGCGTTTTCCCCTGTCCTTCATTGTTGTTTATTGATTCCATGTTGCTGAACCTCGCTGTCTCTGACTACGACTCTGCTTTTGTCCTATCACTTCTGTTTGCAGATCGACTGACCCTTTGCCTGTTTTCTTTGTATTGTCTGTGAGTAAACTTAATAAATACCTTTGCACATGGATTCGTCTGTCTCCATCCCGCTCCATGACAAATTGATGGGCAAAACATCAAAGGCAGATGATGTCATTGGCCAGGAAGCATAAAAGCACGTGGAATACAGACTGCTTCAGCTTTTTGTCATTCAGCAAGTGCTCTGTGTGTGTCAGTCTATTTGGTGTTGTCTGTCTATTATCACTCCTTATTTAAAAACAGTGAGCGACAGTGAGCAGCATTTTGGGATGTGTTGTTCTCTTCCCAAACTAAAAAAATACGGGTGGAGAAAAATGCAGTTTGAGTGTTATCTGCTCAAGAGCATAGCGTCCCTTTCAGAATATGCTTTGCTCTTGGAAGGGCTCTCTTTGAGGGAAGAGCCTTCACTGACATTCCTCATGGTGCCAGCCCCACTACGGATACGACGGCCGTGCTCGGGGAATCGCGTTGGAATTGGGTACAAGATAGGCAATATCTATCCTCTTCCTTTCTCACCAGATCTACTTAAAAAAGCATGTTATCTACCTTTATTATAAATGGATCAATGATGAGCAGTATTCTGGGGAGTGGAGCTCACGCTGTCAGCTCTCGAGGGGGCTGATCACGTTTCTCTCCTCTGCAAATGCTCCACCCACGCCAGACACACACTGTGCATGCAAGCTCTCGGTTCTCTCCCTCTGCTGCTGAGGCATGGCAGCGATTGAGATTGCAAGGAACACACTTAGAGCTTGCGGAAGGGATTGGAGATGGACTCACCCTATCTCCACCTGCATTCCCTAGATCAAGCGCTTTATAACTCAGGGGTTCAGAAGCAAACACTGTGTTTTTTCCCTCTTTCTGAGTAAGAGCTCACTGCTGTTGCTGACACCTTTTGTACCTGATGGGAGAAAAAGCTTGTGCGTGGAATCAGCATGTTTTGCTAAGGCAAAGCGTGCATCTCAGTTCTTTAAAGCGATACTTTATATTGTAGCCAGACTATATTAAATGTCTAAATTTTTCACTGCATTAAATTCTGAGGAAATAAGTGGTGTTCAAATTTATGATGAGGAGAGCTCAAGCTAAAATTCTCAAGTAAGGAACTTAGGCTCTCTCTTCCTCTGAGGAATTCCTTCCTTCCATGTTCTAGCCCTTCAGACAGGGGGCATCATTTCTCAAACTCACATTAAGTGGAGTAAGACTGATGCTCCCTGGCCAGAGGGTTTTAGCAGGAGGTGGAGCAGCGGACCATCATTCTTGCTAGTCCTTGGCTAAAACATTCTGACGCCTATGGACCAGGACTATTGAGGGCCAGCTCCCTCTGGGGAAGAGTGGCGCACACCGCATTACACGGTGCCAGGTAATCGATCTGATAACTCTGCCAGTGTTCCAGGGCGCAACACTGCTTTGTGCTACTGCTTTCAGTTTTTTTCCACCCGGAAATGTAGGGGAGCTGAGAGGCTCGCCACCTCCTCTGGAGTTCTCTAGAGCAGCTAGGTTGGTAGTCTCCTGCCGGTCCTCTGCTTTAGGGCACAGAGTTAGCAGCTCTAGCAATACCAGAGAGCAGTCTTGAAGAGACTTTTTCCCATAATGGGTTACCTGGTGGTGTGGGTCCTCCGCTTTAGGGCACCGAGCTAGAAGCTCTTAGTATACCAGAAGCCAGTCTCGAGACACTGATTCCCTTAATAGAGTATAGCGGTGATGCCCATCGATGTGGTCCTCCTCATGATAGAAAGTCCAGGATCTATAGCCGGTACTTCGTAGTTCAAAAGAAGTATGGAGTGCTGAGGCCCATGTTAGATCTCAGGCTCCTGAACTGCTCAGTGAAGAAACTAAAGTTCAAGATGCCCGCCATCAAACAGTTCATGTCACAAATAAAGTTTGAAGACTGGTTTGTCACAATAGATTAGGTAATAGAATAGGTTCCCTTTTGGAGGCGGATGCGTCCCTCACTGTTTGGGGAGCGGTCATGAGTGGCCGCTCAGCCCGCAATCTGTGGAGTGATCGCCATCTCACGTGGCACATCAACTGACTGGAGATGCTGGCCGTGTTTTGGGTATTGAAACACTTCTTCTCAGATATGAGAGATCAACATGTGTTGGTGCGCACCGACAACACATCATTGGTCTCTTAAATCAACCATTACGGAGGACTGCGATCGCGCCCCTTACACAAGCTGGCACACCAGACCCTTGTTTGGGCCTGGGACAGACTCCTCTCCTTGAGAGCCGTCTATGGGCATCTAAATGTGGGAGCCGACATCTTGCCGAGGCAAGGGCTAAGGCCTGGGGAATGGATGCTCCACCTACAGGGGGTGAAGCAGACCTGGAGAGTGTACAATAAACTCCCCAAATGTGAGTTCCACAGCTCCTCTATATCATTTATTGGATACATAATAAGCCCTGAGGGAGTCACCATGGATGACAGCAAAGTCACAGCCGTAGTCAACTGGTCCAAACCTACCACAATCAAGGAACTACAACGTTTCTTGGGCTTTGCCAATTTCGATAGCAGATTCAGCCAAGTCGTCGCCTCTCTTACATCTCTCACCCGCAAGCATTTCAGGTGCTAAAGGATCGATTCACCGCCGGCCCCATCCTTCGCCACCCCGACCCGACCTCCAATTCACTGTAGAGTTAGACGCTTGGACAGAGAACTGTTAGCCATGAAGGCAGTCATGAAGGAGTGGAGACATTGCAGAGGCTCCTCCCCCCATACCCGAAGGTGAGGACATCTATCAGGTCCACCAAATCCAGAACTCTCTGTGCCGAGGCAGCAACCACCAGTACCTGATAGACTGGGAGGGGTACGGCCTGGAAGAGAGATCCTGGGTTAGTCCGAATGACATTCTTGATCCCTCGCTTATTGCTGCGTTTCACCAGGATAACCCGGACAAACCGGCCCCTTGCCCACGGGGTAGGCCTCGGCACTGGAGAACGGCTCACAGGGGAGGGGATCTGTTGTCATCAACGGTGCCTCTGTGGCCCTTTCTGACCTCCAGCAGTGGGAACCTTCATCAGCTTATGAAGGTTCCTACCCGGACTCTTTTGACTCACGCACCTCACCTTCCGCTAGGTGTCCCGCACTTTTTCGCCTATTTAAGGCGCGAACTGTGTAACTTGTGTATGACCCTGGACTGTTTATCCCAATTCCGATTCTTGCCCCCTGCCTTTGTGACCATTTCCTCTTTACCGTTTACTCTCTTGGATTATCTGTGACACCTCTGTCTGCTTGTGATACCGGCACCCGCCTGTTTGCACTGTTGAATAAAGACCTGCAGATGGATCCGACCGACCCTGAGTATTCAATACAGCAGTATACATTATGTAGTAGTTTTTCCAATGGTACTGAAAATGATTAAGCTTGTCATGAAATCAAAAATTACCCTACTTACTTTTTTAGAGCACTACTTACTTAATTTGTTAGTGCACATTAATGCACATTTGTAATTCTTGTGATGAACAGTTTAACTGAGCAAATCAATACACTGGAAAAAACAAACAAACAAAAAATGTCACTCTCTGAAACGCTGTCTGGCCATGTGGTATTTCATGGTATTTCAGTTTTATAAAGATTATAATTTTTCAGTATTATATGACATTGTGGATGTAGATATTAACATAGTTTAGTGTTCAGCTATTCTTAGCCACTACTATCCAACCATGCACTAAAACATAAGTCAGTCAGGTTTTTAGAGCTTTTTATATGAAAAACTTTTCGAAAAGTAACTAGTAACTAGTACTCAGAGTACTTTTTGAGAAGAGTAATTTGTACTTTTACTTAAGTACTGTTTTGACACCAGTACTTTTACTTGAGTAATTGAGTATTATTTCAGTAATGTAACAGTAGTTGTAATTGAGTACAAATTTTAAGTACTCTTTCCACCACTGCTAATTACTCATACTATGCAGAGCCATCACATTGGTGGCGTTCTCCATAATCTCGTCCACATGGCATCCTCACTCCTTCGAGGAACTAGGGATTACATACGTAACCTTGAGACGATTTGTTTTAAAATAAATCATATTATAAATAAATAAATTAGTAAATATAAAATATTTAATTTACATGTGACATTTTTTGTCTAAATGTTAGGTTATTTTACTATGTATGTAATTAGGAGTAGGTGAACAGCACCCCACACAGATTAAAACTCCTTACAGAATAGGTGCTAGAACCCAAGGGAAAATGTCACTCCCACTACACTGCTGCTCCATCACACGGCAATGCATTGTTCTGTACATACTTTCATGAATAAATGCTGAAATCCAATAGAGTGAATCTAGTCTTAATTCAGAATTACTTCAAGAATGAGCCACACTGCTGCAGTCGATATCGGCTGATTCCGATATCAGTCCGATAATATTGTGCATCCCTATTTTATTATAATTATCAGACACCTTTAGAGTCAATGCATATTGGCTTTTTTGAATGGATAGCCCTGCCCAAATGTCACATTCTGTTATTTCCATAGGATCATTGGGTGCCCCACTTGTCTCTTTAACTTTCAGAAGCGAGTTTGTGAGTGCAAACTTTGCACAGCTTCTATGCACACTTCTGCCAAGCACTGAGGCCAGATCTGCAGCAGACTTCTACCCAACCATCAAAGCAGTATTACATCATGAAAGTGTGGACTCAAGGGATTGGGATGCCATTTGGTAAAGGACCGATGTCAACAGAAGAGGCAACAGAAGAAGTTCAGTACATTGATTTTTGTGAAGAGACAGCTAATCACTTTATGAACTGACAGCCTCTCTAATGGGTAATCAGTATATTTATAAATTATTGTTCAAACTTTCCTTTGTAATTTATTTATTTATTTATTTATTGTTTGACCAATGAGAGTCACAGTAAGTGTAAAAACGGATAGTTTTTGATGCAGAAACGAATATGATTTTTTAAAATCATATCGCAAAGTGTCAGGATGTGAAATTCAATTTTTACTTTTTGTCATAAGAAACAACACCAAAAGCTCTAAAACAGGCACTTGAAAGAGGTCAAAATGTTCAAACGATCAAAGGAAGAGAGCTGAATAAGACAAAAGAACATCAGGATCAGAGGTGGTCTGAATTAGATAAATCCCACTCTCTACACAAGGATATAAATGCACATGTTGTTATTATTCCCTCTCTCTGGGATTACTGCCCCCCCACCCCCCCATACCCCACCCCCTTCTCCCTCCCTCTTCTCCCCCTCCCTCACCCCCAGACGCTCGAGGAAGCCAAACAGGGAGG
Source organism: Enteromius afrohamiltoni (assembly GCA_034779775.1). Taxonomy (NCBI): domain Eukaryota; kingdom Metazoa; phylum Chordata; class Actinopteri; order Cypriniformes; family Cyprinidae; genus Enteromius; species Enteromius afrohamiltoni. The sequence continues at coordinate 19,658,340 of JAUYWG010000040.1, forward strand.
CAGCGCTGTAACCCAGGGCTAATGAGAGGCCTGGCCTCCCCAGACACACACTTCCAAGAAGCAGACCAGCGGGGCTCTTGAAGAGAACCTGTCCTTCTCCTCAGAGGATTTTCTTTAAAAAGAATTTAAAAAACAGACCTCATGCTCCCAAGCATGGGGCACTAACTACTAGGAATGGCAAAGCCCACAAATTCTAAACAGAAATGAGAGACAATTATTGGAATAATATCAGAACCATGAAAGCTGAACCTGAAGAAGACGTTCGCACAGCTCAAACATAAACAGCGCCTGTTCGATACTGTCATTAGTGAAAAGCAGGGGAATAACACTCACGTTCTCGCATTCATAAATGCCATAATCAAATGGGGCCTGAAACTAGTTTGAAACCTCTGTAAACAAACAAAACTAAATTGACAAAATATGCCTTGTGATGCAAAAGCCTTTGAGGTTCAGGTTACCAAAACATTTACGCACATTTGATGAATTTCTTTCTGTTGGCATCAGCAGGCTTCCACCAACATTTCGTGCGATGTGTACAAACTCTGCCCGCAGTTTTTGAGGAATGTTCTAGAGCATGATAGCATGTTTGTATGAACTTTTAATGTCATATTTGAGCTGTATACATTGGTCAGAATGGTCTGAGTCAGTTACTCTGAATCACAATGATATGTGTGACCTTTAAAGCAGTAGAACAGCTCTGTTGGAAACCTTCCTTCAAGGGGCTCACAACATCCACAACATTAGTGTCAACAGCTACTGCTTTGCATTAGCTTGAGGCATTTCTTGCTAAAAGATCAATCTTTTAGTTTTTCTTAGATTTTTCCCAACAAGCCTATTGCCTATGGTCTGTCCTATTGCAAGCAATGTTTTTTTTCCCTTCTAGAGAGTGGAAAAAGGGCAAATGGTGAAGACTAATGTTATAGTTGGACTTGACCCAAGCTTCCTCTCCTCTTATTTGGCTCATTAAAGTCAAATACAGCCTCCTTGCAATGCAAGTGTTACAGGCCCCTCTGGTCTCCAGCACTGACCTTCAGCATAAAGGCCTATATGCTACATTTAGTGTACAATGATACATTTGACAGACTCAAATTTCATTTGTATGTTTTATTTTTAAGCCCATGCATTTCCTGGGCATTAAACTAATGACTTTTGAGTTCCTAGTGCTATGCAGTATGGATTCAGCTACAGGAACACTATGCAGTGATGTTTATCTTAAGTCATCTTGAGCCCAGATTGTTGCATAAGATAAAAAAGGGATTGCTACCTTTTTGGTTAGATTTTTTTTTCACACCATTTCCTTAAATGACCTCTCCTGGCTCTCAAATGGGGCAAGCAGCCAACATGCTGCCGAAGGCGAGTATCAACCTTTCTTTAGCGTTTCTCTGTTTATTTATTTTACCCTTCAATAATTAATTTGGCTTTAGACACTAATCTGGAAATAAGGGTGCGTTCGTCAATGCGTGTTGTGTCTGAATATGTGTACGTTCACGTGGTACAAAGGTGAAAGAACATGACACGCTGTGTGGCTGGCAGCAGAAGACAGACCCAGCCGCAGTAAATTGAAACTATTAAATGAATCAATACATTCCACCCTGACAAGCAGCAGGAGGAAATGCCATTGGCGATCTGGCAGTGACTGGCAAGTATGTCCTCAAAGAGATGTTCAAACCTATGTTGCATAATGGAAGTTCCCTGCAGCCAAGTGCTGTACTTGCCTTGAGTCGCGGTGGTGGTTTGCAAACTGACAACAATAAATAAAGTAATTTTATCCATGCCTTTGCTTTAACAATCAGCACTTATAAGGGCTAAAAAAAGGGGGAAAGGTCCTCACCGTCACACACTTTGGGTGGGATCTTCCTCAGCCTTGCAAAATCACATTGAAGAAGCCACAGACATTTGGCCCTTGTCATGCACATTATATCTCTCACTCTTTTTGATCACAGCATAAATTCTGCTGAGTTGCACAGTCACTTCTTTCACAGCAGTTCATCTCTCAGAAGTGCTGTGGTCTGTGGTTGCCACTGCCGGACACTTTTTGAACATAATATTACAGACCTCTCCAAATTTTAACTGCTGCTGGATGATATGTTTGTGTGTTATGTTACTGTCATTGTACTGTAATATTTCATAAAAATTGCTAAAATGGTCATTTATTATCTAAATGTCTTTGGAAACAAATCTATTATCCAACATGAATGCTTTAAAGAAAGATGAACAAGTAAATGCATTCAGATGTTGTGAAACAGACTGTAAAGTAGACGTAGATTTGGTAATGCAGCTTTTATATGATATGTACTGTAGCGACCCCTAAAAATATGCCATGCGTTAATAAATTTCAAAAGATTGCTGAAATGTTTGGATTTTGTTTATTTCGGTATTTAACTACATGTACCAGCACTGTTTGTGCTTGAGTTTGTTTAATGTTTATGTATACACACTGCCATACTCCAGGGAGGGTCATCGCACATAGCAAAACGTGTATTCAGTACTTTTCTCACTTTATTGAAAGTAAACGTCACTCTTGGAAACTTTACTACAAGTTGTAGTAGTGCTAGTGTTCATCCGCCCATCTACCTCACCCGCCTCAGCAGGGTTCTTTTTCGTGAAGAAGAAGGATGGGACTCTTCGGCCCTGCATCGACTACAGAAGCCTGAACGACATCATGTTCCGCTACCCCTTGACACTGGTTCCGCCAGCCTTGGAGGCTCTGCGTCAGGCCCGAGTCTTCACCAAGTTGGACCTGCAGTGTGCGTACAACCTGATCCGCACCTGAGCTCTATGTTAGGCTCTCCAAGTGCAAATTCCACCAGAGCAAGGTGGCCTTCTTGGGATACATAATTAGTCAAGGCACTTAACACACTAATACAGATTTATTAATCAAATCTATTAAATGATTGTTATGCTGTATTAATTAGATCAGTCCAAACCGGGAACACTCCCCTTAACACACAATGTACTCGTTACATTTTAAAAAGAATGGCATCTACGCTAATATTAGTCTCTCTCTCTCTTATTCTGTTTCTGAGTCCATATCCAGATCAGATGGTGTATCAGCAAAAAGAGATGTTCTTTGTCAGAGACCAGAACACCTAGATGAACCCTGTGGACAGATCACCAGAACCAAATGCACACAAACACACACACACTATAAGTCCTTTGCCTTTCTGACATGCGCTTAAAAAAAATTATTTGCTGGGCATCCAGCGAGAGGAGAACTAACCCCAACTAAGCCTGGTTTCTCCCAAGGTTTTTTTTTCCTCCATTCTCTCATGGTTTTGTTTCCTTGCCACTGTTGTCTCTGGCTTGCTTAGTTGGGGACACCTAATTTCTAGTCTTTATATACTTTTGTCTTACAAAGACTCTATTCCCCTTTTTGATACTGTTCAGTGCTTTGCTACAATCTGTATTGTTAAAAGCACTATATAAATAAAAAAAGTGATTGACTGCAAAAATGCACAGTAACTTGGGTCTTTCGTAGTAGTTAATCTCTCTGAAGTGCTGTGGTCTGTGGTTGCCATGGCTGGACACTTCTTGAACATAATCTTACAGACCCCAAATTTTAATCGCTGTTGGATAATATGTTTGTGTGCCTTTGGAAACAAATCTGTTATTCAACATGTTTGACCTTTAACTCGTTCTTTATTTCAGTGGACATGACACCAGTGACTTTAGTGTTAAGAATATAAACCAGAATTTAGATGCAGATATTAAATAGTAAATCTGCATACAGTATGTGACATGTTTTTGTATATCTCATTTTGCCCTGTAGTCAAAATTACCTTTTTTTTTTTTTTAACATTTTGTCTTTACAGTGAATGCAAGTCATCCTCATACTGTGGTTTAAAAGCACACTCAAAAAATATTCTAGTTGTTTGCTCAGTTTACTTGAATAAAATAAGCTAAGCCAACATAAATCTTTAGTTTTTTTACACAGTTGTCATTTGCACTCAATTTAACTATATTAAATGAAATCACATTTGTAAAAATTAAGTTAACTTAAACCATTTGTGTTGGGCCTGCACAAATCATTTAAAGTATGTTGTACTGATTGAAATTGAGGAGTGGATTTATAGTCCCCAGCATGCTTTGCATATGGATAGATCATGAGAATAAAGGTTGAAATTAAATGCAGTTTCATGTGTTTTTAGTAAAAGGAAAGACCTTTTATAGTTTGTAGTTTAGTTATATTTGAAATTTAAAGAGTTTACATTTACAGTATGTTGATTTTTGAGGTTACCATTATGGTGAAGTGTAGACCTTGTTGTTAGGCTATGGCTACATGAGTTGTGTGCTAATATGTTAATGCCAAAACTGTGAACATTCTTATTTGATCATTACATGTGTGTTTCAAATGTAGAGTTTAGCATGTGATCAAGACAACCTAAGCACAAGCTCCACTCTTCACCACCATGGTAACCAAACAATCCAAACAAACATTATTTTATATTGTATAAACTCTTTTAAATGTTCAACATAACTAAACATTAAAAGTTAAAACTCAACAAAACTCTGCACAAAGGCACCAGTCTGTACAGCAACAGCAATGGTTACGTCAACAAGAGTGAATTATGTTCAGGGGAGAGACAACGAAGACAACGGTGAAACTCCTTATATGGGCATTTGTTCCAGAAGCACGCACCTGTGCAGGAACAGACCAGAGACAGCAAAATCACACTCATGAACCCAGCACTACGTGAATAGTGAATGACCTTTGTTTTTCCAGGGCAGCAGAGTTTCACAAGTGTGTTGACAAATGTTTTATAAACAAGGCTCACATCATTTGATATGGAAAGATGGTGCTTTCATGATTTAGAACTGCAGACAGTAAGTGAAAGGGCATTGAATGTCTGTGTATTGGCAATCAGTGCACATGCTCAACACTCTTTATCTCCGCTTACACGGCACTCCTCCAGAAGCTCTCCTTTTTTTGGAGTCGTAAAGCTGTAACTTTCTTTTACCGATTCAACTGATTGCTTTCTGTTTTTAACTGTCTTAAATCAATTTTTAAATCATCTTAAAATAATTTTAATCATTAGTTTGTTTTTTTGTTTTAATGTTGTGATCATTGTTTTTATGACTGTTCTACTTCCTTTTTTGTGATTACTGTTTAACAAGCCATAACTTTTATAAAGCGTATCTCTTTGGTTTAGCGACTTTGCAACTTTAGGGATCTTATCTATGCACAAATAGCTTGTAACAACCCAAAGAGAAATGCAAACTTGAAATTTCATCATATAACCCCTTTGGTTTACTGCTCCCACTTTATATTAAGTGTCTCTAATACCTGTTTACTTACATAGTACAGTATGTAAAATCTATTTAAGTACACAGTACATAGTATCTAAAATATCAATATGAATTGTCTACTTAGTATAAAACTTAGTGTAACACTTTCATTACCAAAAAGTGTTGTTACCAATGTCCTGTTCATGTTTGTTCTGTACATACACCATTCAGTGGGTTGTAACATGTGTATGTTATAATCTCCGCGAGTGAGTCTTCCGTCATGCTACAAGGGGACTCTCCTTGACCATTCATCTCTTGTCTGCCTCTGTGACATCAGCTCACCAATGTTTCCTCCTTCTTGTTTAAATCTTGTGCATGCAAAAGACATGACTTCACTTCCTTCCCCTATAAAAATTGACGCCAAAGCATGCTCAGTATGGCTGCTGACAATTTGCCAAAAGTTATGTAATTTGGAGCCAGAGTCTGATCATGAGGTTGAGTCGCTGAATCAAAGTCCCGCACAAAATCTCGCAGACCCAATCACAGGCTCACAATCATGACACCACACCTCGTTTTTTTAGCATCAGATAAATAGTTTAAAGATAACTTGTTAGAACATTGAACATTGAGCATGATAAAAGCTACCTACAATGACGGAAACTACCTTTGTAAAAAAAATATTTTAAGTGTAGTTTAATTATTCAGTTTGTATTTAGTTTGGCCAACCATAATATCAAAATCAAATAAGAGTAAACTTGAGCATTACAAGTTTCAAAACTTGTATATCACTATATTTCTGAAGGAATCCGACTGTTTTCATAAAGTTTTGAATGTCATCTTGCACGTAATGCCTGATAAAACAGCGTTTGTAAGCGAAGGGCTGCATCACTTCATCACTTCTATCACTTCAACAGAGCCTCCCGCTGGCAGAGAATGAATTTGCATTTAAATGATATTCTGATATTCAAATCCTGTAGTGCACTGTAGTCAACAGCTGTTACAGCTATTTTTTTGCTATTTTATTTATTTATTTGTTTTTTACACTTTTTTAACAGATTACAATGATTTTTATCTTTGCAGGTAATGCAAGTCATCCTCACTGTGGTTTGAAAGCAGTGAAATTGGACAAAGTTTAACAAATGTAATTTCTTGCTTAGAAGTTAACACTGAAATATCATGAAAATCGGCATGGTTCTGCTTTCACTCACAATAGACATTTTCACAATTATATAATAAATAATCTAAGTGGTATTTTGAGCTGAAACTTCACACACACATTCTGGGGACACCTGAAGCTTATATTACATATTGTAAAAATAGGAGTACTAGGTCTCCTTTAATATCGTTTTCCATAAATTCCACTTTTTGCATACTTGTCATATGCAATGTTTATAGTTTTTCAATTAAATATAGATGGAGTTTATTCACATATTCACAAGTGTCCTGTCTTTTATCAGAGTGCAGTACATTTACATTACAAGCTTTTATCTAAAACAACTTACAGGTGGGGAAAACAGCAAGCAATTAGTCCTAAAGAGGCAAAAAACAAGGAAGTGCTCATTATACTGTATAACAGGCAATGTTCAGATAAGTGCAGGCTAGAAAGGGAATGAAAGGATAGGGTTAAGAGAATTTTTTTATTTTATCATTATTATTTGTTTTATGTCAAGTAGTGTTGAAAGAGATGGGTTTGCAGCAGTCGTTTGAAAGTTGTAAGGGAGTTGGCATTTCGGATAGTGATGGGAAGATCATTCAACCAGCCTGGAATGGTAGTAACTAGTAGTAGTAACTAGATCATTTTTGTCTTTACTTTAAGAGCATGATTCAATTTATCTTTTGATATTTTGTGATCAGAAATTAATAAACCATGCATAAAATCACTTTTCAAAATATGAATGGTAAAATGAGTTAATTGTAGAAAGTATTTTGTGTCTTGCAGCAAGTCATTACAAAAAATGTTGTAATGTGTCTGCACCATCCTTTGGATTTCAATCAGGAAAATACAAATTACACTGCTTGCTTGTTCAGTTCAAATCCAGAAACCGATCTATAATTACACGTTTTCACTTAGAATGGAAATTTTTAAATTAAAACACATTATTCCAGTCTAATTCGGGGAAAAGAATATTGACCTAAAATACACCTAAGCCTTGCTGTGCAGAGCAGGGCCGATTCCTGGATTTCAGTTATAGTTGTGCTTAACCCCCCTTGTGACCATGAGCTGAAGTGGCTCAGAGGATATTTCTTGTCTTAAGTATAAGAGTAGTGACGTTGCAACTTACCTAACTGACAACCTTTTAAAATAAAACAATTTGAATGTCAGTTTTTTTCTTAGTACCTTAAGACCAGTAGGAGGGACTGAGAAGCCAAGCCAGACAAGATGTTTAATGTCATGATCGCCAGCTGGAGTGCCTATGAGCTCCCTCAGAGGGTACTCCACCTTGAAATGTTATGTCATGTGCTACTCTTTCTGTGTGTTGTGTCCTAATTGGTTCCTTGGCTTCATGTGTCATGTTCTGACTGGTTTCATGTGTCTTGTTCTCATTGGTTGATTCGGTCTTGTGTTCCCCTCTGCCTAACATAAAAGAAGCCCTTACTCTCTCTTACACTGATTATTGCAAAGCCTTACCCTTGTTCGTGTGGTTTCCTTGTTGTTGTTGTTTTTTTTTTTTTTTGCTGCATGTTTGACCTTGGACTGTTTTCTAGTTTTTTATTGTTTGCTGCCTGCCCTGACCCATGCCCGTTTATTGGAATAACTCTTTTGCCTTTGCCTGGATTAAACTGTTTGCTGGTGTTTGACCTGTGCCTGATTTGGATCCCCACTTGACCCTCAGTCCCCTCGTCACAGAATAATCAGCCACACCCAGATCCAGCGGCTTTATTTCACCCACCCTGCTCAAATATGGACTCCGTCGACTGGTTTCTACATCTGTGTCAAGGAGACCAATCGATTGAGGATAATATACACCAGTTCTGTGAGTCATCACACCAAGTACCACTTTACGATGAGTTTCTGTTTAAGGACTTGTTTCATTTTGGACTTAATTAACCCATTAAATCTCATAATCTCATTTATTTGGATGGGAATTTAATGGCAGTCTGATGGACTATGGACTATGCACTTTTGCTATGGCTCTCTGTTTAATGTGGTTGAAGTAGAGAACTGTGTTGAAACGCCGCAAAAGGCGGAGCTTGACCCAGCATGGCCTGAAAGCAGGTCCTGTGATTTTGGTTGCAACTTCTGTGTTTGCTGCACCATCATGTACTGTGGCTGCCAGTTCAGAGCCTCGTCACAAGATGGCCGCTAATCCAGAGCCACAGCCCAAGATGGTCGCCACCCCAGAAGCAACAGCTGCTGCACAAGATGGCCGCCAACCCACAGCCACAGTCAAAGATGGCTGACACCCCAGAGCCACAGCAGCTGCACAAGATAGCCGCCAACTCTGAGCCACTACACAAGATGACTGGCATACCAGAGCCTTCAGCCACCATGGATATGAAGCCAGAGTCATCAGCCATCATGAGCCTGCTCTCCAGACCCCTCCAGTCCAAGAATCCTCTCCAGGACCCCTTGAGGTGTCGGCTGATGCAGTAGATCCTCTAGAGGTACTCCTGTCGGTGGTTCCACAACCACCAGAGATGTCAGCTCATGCCATAGTTCTTCTGGAGGTTCTGCTGGTGGCTGCACAACCGCCAAGACTATTGGTTTGTACCATTGAGCCCTCGCCCTGTCACAGCTATGAAAGAACTCTTGTCGGCTTTGCTGGCAATAATTGCCGGCCATCTCTACCATCAACTCGGCTCAAGACCACGCCCTCTAAGATGATTTATGTTCAGTCCGTTACAGGACAACCACTCTCCCATCACAATGTGAGATGATAAGCCAGCCCCATTCAACAACAAGTTGGTCAGTGTTACAGGGAGGAAATCAGTCTACTGGTTCTGGAGGGCTCTTCCATCGACGTTGTATTAGGGCGCCCATGTTTGGCAAGGCATAACCCCATCCTCTCTTGGCAGTCGGGCAAAGTTCTTCAGTGGGGCTCTGAGTGCTGGCCAGAGTGTTTTCCTTATCTTCCTCTTAAGACTCTGGTTACTCTTCCAGTGTGTACCACCTCCATAGAGATTCCAGTAGATCTGTTAATATCCCAGAATGTTATGCCGCCATTTCAGGACATTTTCTGCCCCAATTGCCACCACATTGGCCATGGGACTGTGCCATTGATCTGCTCAATGATGCTCCAGTGCCCCATGGAAAGATCTACCCATTATCCATTCCTAAGAGCAAGGCCATGGAGTAGTACATCAAAGAGGCGCCCCAAAATGGCTACAATCACCCTTCCACTTGCCCTGCTGCTTCCAGCTTCTTCTTTGTGTTTATAAAGATGGTGGGCTTCAACAAAGCCACAGTACTTTTTATATACCCTCTTTCTCTCATTCCTGCTGCCCTAGAAATATTGAGGGAAGCAAAGATCTTTACTAAGCTAGATTTGAGAAGTGCATACAACCTAGTGAGAATTCCCAAAGGAGATGAGTGGAAGACGGCTTTCGTTACCCCTACCCCTAGATTTTCAGAGACTACCTCCATCAATTTCTGGATGGAGGAAAACTTCCTGATATACTACACAACCATGCAAGATCACCAACAACATGTACAGTAGCTAAAGTCCTCACTTCCACCAGTCAGGCGTTCGTATGGATGAAGGTAAGGTAGATGCAGTTATTAATTGGCCAACACAAACCACGATTAAAGATCTTCAACGATTTCTTGGATTTGCTCATTTCTACTGATGATTCATTAGTAGCTACAGCATCATCACCAGCCCTCTCACTTCCTTGCTCCACAATAAGCCCAAAACACTCTCCTGGACCCCAGAAGCTGCCCAAGCCTTCCAGACTCAAAAACTGCCTTTACCACCACATCTCTGCTTGCTCATCCCGATTCAGAACTCCCATTCATTGTTGAAGTTGATGCCTTCACCACAGGTGTCAGAGCCGTCCTTTCCCACCAGCAGAGGAATCCGCCAAAAACTCCATCCAAGCGCCTTCTTCTCCAAGAAGTCTGGCAGAGAGAAATTATGACATTGGGAACCTTGATTTATTGGCCATCAAACTCGCCCTGGAGGAATGGCGGCATTGGCTGGAGGGTTCTGCTCACTTCTTCCAAGTACTTACAGATCATAAGAATCTCCAATACCTCTGGGAGGCCAAATAATTGTCTCAATTGACTCCATTGTCAGTCTGTCTCCAAGGTTATCGTTTTGACCTGCAAAGAGAAGGCATTCTCATTATGTCTGTGTTCCTGTCATTCCAAAGCCAGTTTACTTGCCGTTCCATTCAATCACAAAATCTGTTAATCCTCTGCTGCCTGAAATAAAATATCTGTTTTGCACCTACCTCCTGTGTATAGTCCGCTTCCTAACACCATGTTTCTGGATCTAGGAATATTTCATTAGTATTGCTATCTATGGAGGGACAGATGTCTCTCTGGTATCACCAAAAATATCTTAATTTGTTTTCCGAAGATGAATGAAGGTATTCTGGGTTTGGTACGATGCAAGTGTGAGTAATTAGTAAAAAAATAATAATTTTTGGGTGAACTAACACTGGAATAAAGCTTTTCCAAAGCCTTTTTTTAATGGGGTTAACTATGATCACTATAAATTAGATCTCTTTAAATCAGTAAAATCAATTCATTGTATTTAAGCCCACAAGAAGATCAAACTTCAGCCATTATGGTATACGGTCACTGGTGACGTCCATGCACACCTTAAAAAAAAGCAATTGGCTAGCAAAACACTTGGCCAACTGGGCCACAAGGTCTCGGAGCTGTTGCATTTCCTCCTCTATTTTCTAAACAAAATCTAACAAACCGAGGGGGAGAACACAGCAAATATACAAATATAAATTAATTGCAGGTTGTGACCACCAGATCAGCTGCCTTTGTGCTTTAAAAAAACAAAACAAAAAAAAAACTAGTCTAGCAACCAATGTTTTAATACAATAGGCCAAGACAAAAGTAGAACGCTTTAAAAAAAAAAAATAAATTACAGTATTCTAAATGTAAATATTTCAGACCCAAATTTTTGAACAAAAAATTAATTAAACCACTTCATTGTGGTAGCTGAGTTGAATAGAAATAATCTCATTAGTATACCTCCTCCAGTAAAATTCAGTTTTACCAGGTGCAGTCTGCACTGGTATATTGTTGTGCTATGTCAAATTAAGTAATTGTCCTTCTTTTCAGTCCACAGCCTTTCTGTGTCACTGAGGCTCATTATAGGAGGCACCAGCTTCACTAAGGCCGGCACTATTTGACCGGTACAATTAACACGGCATTATAAAAGTTTATTTAAACATGATGCTTGTGTACAGTTTCTGGTGTTCATGGAAGCAGTGGCTGAATCAGCTGTGTGTGTGTGCATGTACTGGTAATCCCATATGTTATGTGGGCCAAATACCAGTACATTTTGACCTTTAAGGGACATTGTTTTGGTTTCCACAAGGATTTTAGGGTTTTGGGTGATGGGTAGGGTTTCATGTTTCAAAAATCTTTGTGGAATGAACCTCCAACCTCCAACCGGAGATGCTTGAATAAAAGTTTCAGATAAATGCATAAACGTAAAATTTTCTAATTTGTTATATGCACACATCTTTATCTATCATACAATCAAAATATTCCACTTTTAAGATCTCTGTATTAAAAAAGACAACCCCACCCTTTTTGACCAATTTACTGTTTAAGATGTTTACTGATATAAACAGACTCCTGATTACACACAAATACAAAAGCCTTAAGTGTTAAACAAATAACAATTTGTAAATGTCTAAATCGTGACAAATGCCACACATGAATAACATGCTCTCAGTCAAAACAAGTCCAGCTCTTAGTCAGAGGTTTGTCTGGTGTTTTCAAAGAGGATCAGTGCTATTTTTTCAGTTCATACTGCAGTGGTCCACAGAATAATAGGAAGATCTACTGACAAATATATAACCACCTCTCATACCGGCATACCATTTCCCAAGCTTTCCTTCCCTTTTAAGTATGTGTGCTGTATGAAAAATGGAAATGTCACAAGGATGTTTTTATGCAACGCAAATCTTGTACCACATATTTGGCCATATTATTATTGGACAAACATAATTTTTCCCCCATCATGTGTCCTGTGATAGCGTACAGGAGGAAAGACACCAGGTGACTATGAATCAAACAATGACTAAATAATAAAATTCCACAGTGATAGCAGGATTTCCATTTAGGTCAGCTTTGCTGACAACACATTCAGTCTCCTGGGGCATGCTGGGCTTCCTTTTTGCCCTGGACTTGCCATTGACCTCTACAAGGGCGAGAATTCGGCTGATTATTGAAGTGATGCAGGCCTTGAGCATGTTCAAATATGTCTATGCAACAACAACAGTAAGAAATAAATAACTCTGATTATTTAAACGAAAGGACCTTTATTCTGTTCCATCAAATTACAGCAGTTGCCAAAGTGTCAGTATGCTTTAAGGTATCACATTAGAAGAAAGAGGAAATGATTAAAGGAAAAATGGCATCAAGTCTTTTCAGCAATCACGTTAACTGACTTTTGTTTGCAACCAAGCTAACCATGGCCATAACTGGAGGCACAACACCTTGATCTGATCTTAAACACGGCCTGCTCAAAGTTCAGGGAGTAGTTTTAACTGTTTAATTTTTATATTTATAGTAATATGTTTTATTATTATTAGACTTCAAGAGCATATAACTTCACCTGGATTTTGGTAATAGCATTTCTGTGCAAGAAACCATCAAATACAGCGGGGATCATCAGGGTCATTGCCTTTGCTTCAGACAACAGGGTAATAGTCAGACAAACTGCTTCACTGAAATAGTATGCACAACAGACGAGGATTATCTTAGAGACTCACCAACATTGCTTTCCAGATTTACCGTTGCCTTCAGGTTTAAATTGTCAAAGGCCTGACAAAGTCTTTTTCATTTAGTCTCCCCATCTCCAGACCTCCCTGTTCTGGCCAAAAGCCACCATGCCCCCAGCTACCTCCCAACCTGCATCTGCTCAGGGTACGCTGGGCCAGAGAAAGCAGATACAGTCACCCTCCCCTGGCCTGGTGTGTATAAGGAGGGCAGGGGGTTTGGGAGAGAGGGCACTTACATCAGTACTATGATATTAGCTGACGGATGACTGGTCCAGGGGGAACTGACTATGAGTAACAGAGCACCCCCCTCATACACAAGCACATGTGGTGTCAATTACAAAAAAAATGTTTTTACCCACCGCCGGATGGAGAGGAAGGCTCTCTGGACCGTTGTTTTCTGGCAGGACAAGTAGGCAGCAATTCAATTTCGTATCAGCGTTATGGCATTTCGATCACACCACTGTTTACTCACTTATAAACAAACAGTACATTAGAGGCTCTGTGACGAACAACAAAAGGATGATAGTAACCGGAGCGATCAAACTTCTTTCTTCTGTATGAATACATGTGTATACTTTGCTTGATTTTCTGAATTTCAGTATGCTTCAATGTGTTTATACGTAATAAACATACTACACATGTTCATTTTAGTTCTGATTGTAGAAAAAAATTGGGAAATTAATATGTCTGGAAAGATGGAGCTCACAATACTAAAGGAATTGACAGCTCCTGCCATAAACACATAAATCAGTAAGGTAATCATGCGAAAATTAGCAGTAAGTAGCATACAAACTATTAGCTTAATACAAATTTAATGAGGCCATACTAACCATTTTAGACTGTATGACCTAAATATAGTGACTAATGAACCAGGTATATATAAAGGCTGTAAAAATGAATCAGTTCAGTTGTAAGTACACCTGACATAAAAAATCTAAAAGATGAGAAAATGATTTAAAAAGTATTTTATCTAATAATTACAACGTTTTATGTCAAAGTTAACTGTTTATCTCGTAATGTTTTTAATTTGGACTTTTTATGTCATAATTATGTGGCTTTAATGAACTTGGAAATGGAAATGGGAGCAAACTAGGATAAAATTATTTTTGCCAAAAAAATAGTTTGAAGCTCCAACCTTGTGGTTAGCAGTACCTGGCACAATACAGTAAATTATGTGAGGCCATAAAAAAACATGATGCTTTGTTAAAACATGGATCCTGGCGGATTTTCACTCACGTTATGCAGTTAAAGGACATTTTTGTAATTGTTTGAAATTTGCGTAATTACCCATGGCTATGGACACCAACAATCTCTCTCAGCTCAGCGTTCTAAAATGAAATCGTTTCACACCCTAAAAAAAAAGACTGGCGATTCTTCTGAAAGCAACTGATTCATCATGTTCCATAATTGCTGATTTTTTCAATGGCCTTTTCATACTCAATAAAAAGTGAGAAGCATTCCCGCCCACTGACTCACTGCTGTTCACATGTGCAACTAATAGCACCTGTAAACATTGGGGGAAGTCCTTTTACGCAGTTGTTAAACGAACCCCCTCTTTTTCTTCACGGAGGCCCCGACAGGGGCTTAAGTGTTTGGGAAACACTTCTGTCTTGTTGATACTTAACGTATCACAACACATTGTAGGTTCAGTTTCTAATTTGCGAGCTTTGGTTACAGAAATCTGAAATGGAAACAACCTAATGTTCTCCACTGTGGGTGAGGGAATGAGCCAAGCTCATGGAAAGCACAGTTCTGCTCTTGAGCTTGTGCTGGTAATGAACTGTGCCTTCAGGGCACAGTTTATTGCACTGCCTACCAAATCACATTGAGCAAATTTTATGTGGCAAATTAAGAGCCTAAACATTTCTGCAAAACCCTTTTCGTCTTGTGGTGTACGTGGTGATATGGCAGAGAAGTATTTTTGGATTTAAGTTAAATTAAGCTTGCTTGTCTCCCAAGTATTTGAGCGTGAGTAAAAAGTAGCTTAATTGGAGTGCTAATAGTAAGCAATTTGTTTGCTTTGGAAAGTCTGAAATATGTTTGTTGAAGCTGTTTTTAAGTGCTGTTACGCATCTCAAATGGGAAAATATGATCACCGCAAACCATGTCGAATCACAGAAGTCTTAAAGTTACAGCAAAGTTGGACCTGAATCCAAGCAGACAGCTTTTATAAATATTATATATTGCGAACCACAAATCCACACCACTATAGGCCGAGGCACATCAATCAGAGGTCTGGCTCATGAGGTAGGGTGGTGTTCTGAGCATAAGGTAATGGAAACACCAACCCATGACGCAGACAGACACGTCCTTGATGTAAGCGAAAGCCAGTTGTTCTGCCACTTTGAACAAGTTTGCAATGAAAGGGTAGCGAGCTGAGTTGTTATTTTTTTGTACCAATGAGTGATTTGGCCAAGGACTGATAAGATCTTTGGGACACAGCGACGGCTGGGTTGAGAAGACTGGAGAAACCAGGAGCTCACAACATTGTGTTGTTCGAAGCAAATGTTGCTCCATGCACACTGGAAGCTCTAATGCTTACTTTCAGACAGCCTTTCTCTGTGAGTGAAAACCCATGACGCAGGTAATAAGACTTTCCCTAACGCAAAATCGAATCCCCTCCCCCTTCACTATGCTTTCCATTTGTTTTTCAGACTCTATTTCAAACTTGTTTAATTCAAGTCTGAGTGCAGGTTCATCAAGGAAAAAGTTCATGACCATTTCAGATCTTCCAACGCATGGTATATTTCTAGCAGCCTGTGCTTCATCTCCAAGGAAAACCAGGTTTGTGATGAATTAAGGCAAATTGAAGAAAACATTTGAAAGGTTTTTGAACATTCTGTAATCTACTCCCTTTATTTATCAAGTGCAGGTCATTTGCAACTAAATAGAGTCTGAAAACAGATGTAATGTGAAGGTCAAAGCAATCTTTTATGAAACATATTTCAAACATTTTTTTATTATAACACAGACAGGGCATTGCTTCAGGAATAGGAGTAGGAACCTCAAAAAAAAAAAACACAGAATAGGTTAAATAAACCAAATTCCCTGATTTAAGGGAAAAAGTATGATTCCAATAAATCCAATGGGTAGTTTCCATGGAAACTGTGTAAATAAGTTCCATTTCATTACCACTATATGGCAGGAGAGACTTTCCTAGAGAGCACATGATCAGAGCTGCCAGCTTTCAGTTCAAAGGACTAATCTTGTGTCCTTCCCTCCCATGCCAGACGCTCTTGATGACACTGCCTGTCATGACCTCATATTTTACTGACCACCTGCTTTGTGCAGATCAACAGTCAAATGGTGATGTTTCTAATTTTTCTGCCCACTCCACCTGGCACAGGGGAAGAGGAAGTCGGGAATGATGGCCTCGCTCCTCGTTCATTCATCTAGTGCACCTTCCTCAGTTAGTTGTGAGCCAGCTCTGGGTCAAGGAAGTGCCCTGAAATCCAGTCAGTCCACCCAACAAGAATGTAAAATAACAAGGACAGGCCTCTGTCTAGGAGAGTCTGTAACCTTGCTTTAACTCGCTTTGACAATCTCCAGTCCAGAACCACTGGGGTCAGATTATTTAATGGTTTTGAAAAAAGTCATTTATGATAATCAAATCTAAATTTATTTAATAAATTATACAAAAAACAGTAACAATGTAAATATATACATACAAGAATGTGAATTCCTGTCCTCTTTTACTAGTGTAAACAAAGCTAAGGAAAGGTTAGCAAAATAAGCATATTACTGTGATTTCCAATCTCCACTCCTGAATGGGATTTGAAGGAAGTAATTTATTATGATAAACTCTATATTTATTTATTTATTTATTTTTACAAAATTTACCATTTTACCAGAATCATTTATTACACATACATTTTTTTTTTTATTTTAATATATTGTAAAATGTAATTTAATCCTGTGATATAACATTATGCTGTAATGTATATAGAATGTTCAAATATGTATGTATGTGTATATATATATATATAGTAGTCAGCATTTCAACATTTCATTCCAATTTTCATATATATAAATGAAATTTCAGTATACTGTGATATCAGGATACTCTCTCTCTCTCTCTCTCTCTCTCTCTCTCTCATACACACATTAAAGAATGTGAATGTCTGTCATTTTTCTGATCATTTTATATTTTTGTTAAAAGCAAATTACTACTGGGAACGTTTCAGTCTATCTATCTGTATTTTTTCTTTCTGTCTGTATGCCACATTTTAAAAGAGATGAGATTTATTTATAATAATATAATAATGCTAATAAAACAAGGTGTATTATGAAGCGTAACATATACAGCAGGCAAAAAGCCAGCCCCTATAGGAGTCATTGGCCGCTTGTGCTACTGTACATCTATACCTTTATCTCTAGAACTCATCCTGCTCTGTGCCAAATCAAACATTCTCCCCCACCTCCACATACGCATACAAATAGAATTGTTCAAGGTCTCCACCTGCACTGCCATTCACTCTCATGTTGCACAGGAGGTCTTGGATCACACCGTTTCAGAGAAGACGACGAATCTGTCATGGAGGAAAGGAAAGGGGTCTGCTTAAAAACACTGAATCAGGTTGCAGCGCCTCTGGCTTGTATTGTTCCTAATAAATATAGGCAGATTCTTCCATTTTCAATTTGTCTTCTAAAATACTGATCTGACAAAAGCGCCCACTCTCAATTTCTGCTAGCTATTATGACCGTGCCCCATTGTCCGCACCCTGAAACACACATTGACACACAAACACGCACACACCCTCGTACAGACACTCTAATTTCCACAACAACTGAAAGGGGACATCTTGCAGAGAAACTCTCTCACACATTCGCACCCATGTGCTGCATGTATAAAGGATACAGAGCCTTAAATGGATTTTCACATCAGAGCCCTTCAATCAAACAAAAAACGTCATGGTAAACGTGATGTTTGAAGTGCATAAATAAACAAAAGACATTCAATGAGTTCATTGAAGTCACTCAGGCTATGTGGGATGAAACTAAACTGGACTGGACAAAACGACAGTTAACAGATTAGTTGGGTTGAATCTCTCATTTCAAGACAATCATAGAGGGTCATAAAAGTCTATTATAGGCATGCTACCATTGAATTTATGAACATGATCAGATTTCCATAAACTCTTTGTAGTTCCCAGCAGTTGGGATGGTTGTCATTTAAATAAAATTTTTAAAAAAAAAGTAAACCGTATGACCCAAAGTCCTCCGAGAAACTTTTTCTAGAAGATGAGAAAATAAGTGAAAAGCAGCCTCAAATATTTAGTTCACCGCTAAAATTTTACAGCACGCTAAGTATTCCGCTTGTACACTTGAGTTTTCAAGCAATTCCATGAGCATCTTTTGACATACTGTATATGTCCTTGGTGCTCCCATTTTTCTTCTCATTCCATTTACTTTCAGTGGTTCATTTCAGGTGATCTGCTGTTATTTATCTTTCCCTGAATGGATTTTATTTGTATCTTGGATAATACAAGGCAATAAGATACCCAGAAACAGGTAAAAGAACAAAAGAAAAGGCGTAGCCCTCGCCCCCCTCACTCCAGTGCCTTGCTTTTCACCAGAGACAGCAAATCCCCTCAGAAAAACAGACTTACGTAACCGCACGGCGCACCTGCAGTGAGTACAGAAGAGAAAACTTGAAAGCAACAGTGTTTGAATGGCTGGACTTAAAAGACATCCTAAACCGACTGTCATAATATGTAAAACAATATGGCCATGATTCCTAAAACTTTCATCTGTAATTGTTTAGAACTGACCTCTTCCATCGATTCTGTCATCAGTTTTAAGTTTATTTTAATGACCGTAAAAAAAAAAATTAAAAAACCCCTCCAGATTGTATGCTTTATTCACTGTAAGGGAATGTATCATCTAGCTTTAATGAAAACCAAGCCAGCATAAACAGAACAGAAGGGAAACACTCATGCAACCCTTTGACCCTTCAGTGTGTCCACATGTTGCACATCGAGGTTATCTGTGGTTATGCTTTTAGCTTGGAGTTTCTTGCCACCTAGTGGACAAAAAATAAATGATATGCAATATGGAGTCAGAAGTGGATAGTAGGATGAATATATGTAAATTATTTGAACTCTATATAAGTATTTCAGAGATAACTGAATAACTGTGGATTAATTGAGCTGGACTTGGACTAATCTCCTTAATGTACAATTTCATTCATAAAAAAACTTTTTTTTCATTCTTAGTGGTTTTATCTTTTGTTTTTTGAGCTGCTTGTTCAGGGCACAGTCTATGGTATAACTGCTGAATTGATTGTATTTTCTTTTCCACTCTTTTTCCCCATTGTTACTTATCTACTATACGTCTCTTGACATGCTATTAATAAGCCCAAATTTCATTCACATTTGTGTCCCTTCATTGCTCTCTCTTACTGCCAGAATGTGTCATAAAAGCAGAGAACATACAGTGTTGCTGATAAATAATCATAATGGTCAGTTTAGAAACACAATCTCAAAACTACACAACAGATATTTTAATAAAAAATATACTCTTTTGTCATAATTAAACTTTAGCTTCATATGATAAAGAATACTAGTGGGATTGATTTTAAAACTGGTCTATGAAGTTATGAATATAATTTGCCTTTCACAAATCCCAGCTCTTTAGGCAATAAGCTCTGTTGCAGAACCTAGTTATTGTGTCAGTTATTTGGCCAGTGGCCAAGGCAGTAATATAACATCTATAGTAATAAACAACTGAGGGTATACTACAATACACTAGTTTACCATAGTAAAAACTAAAGTTTAGGCTACTATCCTGCTAAAAGTAAACTAAAATGGCTGGTTTTTACTGGTCAACCAACCTGGTCTTAGCTGGTTTAGGCTGGTCAGCAGGCTGGTTTTAGAGGGGTATTTGCCATTTCCCAGGGAGACCAGCTGAACCCAGCTACTTTAAGCTTAAACCAGTTAATACCAGCAAGCCAGCCAGCCTAGATTTTGTTTTTTAGCTGTTTTGTTGTTGTTTGTTAGTTTTTTTTCAGTAGGGACACTATTTATTAAAAAATATATATATTAAAAACGTGTTTTAAACTTACGGACAGTATAGTATGGTTCGAAGAAAGTATAGTATTTAGCATAAATTACTATATTTTGATGATTGCAGGAATCACACAGGATTTTTATTTAAATCGTTACACTGTCGTTGTATTATAAACCAGCCCTTATAGCTGGCCTGCAGGTCAAGCCCACGCAATCACCAACAGAGGGCATAATTGTGCTATTTTCGCTTCGATTTGTTGACACACATCTGTCTGTCTATTTGTCAGTCTGTCTTTCTGCCTATCTGTTCCTATATTTTTTATATTATTTGAAAGTTTATTGTGTTTTAAATCTGAACACGGAAGAGCCTTTTTAATAACCTCAGATGGCATTTCAGTTTTGGACGAACTATCTCTTAAAGGCTCAACACAAATCACACCAAAATGTTTAGATATTTTGCATAAAGTTCGTATAAAATTCTTTAGACACTGAAAGGTGTTGATGCGCCTGCTCAGTAAACGCATATAGACGGTCATCAGTTCCATAGTTTGTCACGTGACCTACCCTGCCAGCAGCGGTCCACAGCGCTGGCAGATCACGTGACCAGCTGCCAGCCAGGATCGAACTGCAGGCTGCTACAGACTGGGCGCTCTGACTTGCTGCTTTGCGCTCCTCTCAATGCAATTTTATGCAGCTATTGTATTCGCCACAGGATTTTAGCTTTTCGCTTCGCTTTACCTCCCATGTTTCCAGCGACGAAGGAATGAAGAGTCTTTTCAATTAAACGGTAATATATTTTTTTATATGGATTTTATTTGTGAATTCGCTGTTATAGCATTCGGTTCTCTGTTTATTCTTACTGCTCCTGAATGTTGCATTCCATAACAGTGATATTATGCAAGATCCAGTACAGCCACAGAAAGAACTGCAACGACACAACAGAGTGCCGTTTTATCATTATAATGAATTATACGTATCTTAATTATCTACATGTATTATAATTTTGCAGCTAGGCTGAGAGCGTTTTGAAATCCACCGCATTTAGCAACATCTCGGTTATTTATGTCTTGTCGCCTGTTTTTTCCCCAGTCGATTTAAATCAAAATGCATGCAGTTATTTTAAGAACCAGTTATGGGAACGCACGCGAGGCGCAGAGCCCATTCACTTTCAGCGGATTTAAATCGAAGCTGTTTACAAACATTTCCTCTTGATCACAGCTCTGAAATGCATCCTTCTGTCTGGTGCAGTTCAGGTGATTCGTTTATGGGATCTCCATATTCCAGACACATCTCTGATGCTTTCCTTTGTGTCTACATTGAATGGCCATGTTTACATGCACATATTCTTTTATTGTTTTTTTGATTTAGTGTTTATATTCTGGTTCCTCTATTCTGCTTGTTTGGAGGTGTTAAAGATGCACTCATTCATTATAGTGGAATATTATGATTATAGAGGAATAGGGCATATTCCCTAATAATCAGAATATTACGAATAAACTGCTATTCATTGTTACTATTATTATTTGTTAGTTACTGTAAATGCATCATCACTAATTCTTGGTCATATTCATAAAAATAACAAACAATATAGCACAATAAACTGCAGATACTGGATTATTGGCTTAATCTGGTAATGCATTTACACACATAACACTTACATAATCAGAATATGTTGTGGTAATTGTAATTCTATCAGGTGTTCTTTAGAATATCCAGCATGCTGTAACTGAGTGTTTATATGTATTAAAATCAAAAAAGTAATTCTGGTAAATATTATATACAAAAGTTGTGAGAAGCTAATCTATTTGGTCTCGTGGCCTACATTTTGCAATTCACTGTTTTTGTGTATATATATTTTTATTATTTAATGAGTTGATTAAAATCGAAAGAGAGAACATGGTCAGAGTATCTCTATTTTTCTTCCAAACACAAACATGCACACATATTTAGGGGGTAAATCATGCTGCTTTTCCATACACAGATGTTCAGTAGATGGAAGTAGGCCAATGAATGATCTGTGTGTAAGCTTTGGGGTGGGCTTCTTTGCAGATGAATTTTACAGTCACTATGCTGTCATACTGGCCTCATTTAACTGTAGGTGAGAGCAGAATCATTTCATATATATACATTTTAATTTTAATAAACATTTTTGCTCACAGCCTCAAATGCAACCTGTAAATATGTTCAATATCTACAGTAAATGTGCATGCATCACTAGCTCATGCTATTTAGAATCCTTTTGTTAATTTTCCAAAATGTTTGTATTGTCTCGTGTTTTAAAATACGGTATACATCTTTTCAGTGATGGTCAGAAGAGAGATTTCACTGAATTGTGTCCAGTTCATGTCAGGGTTTGTATTCAGGTGAATGTGCACACCAGTGTAAAACACTCCTGTGGCTGTTTATGGATGGCTGAGCCACTAAATATAAACACTGCTCATCTGGCAGACAAATAAACTGTTCACTAATAGGTCTTCCTATGTGTAGCCAGACTTTTGGCTATAGCATAAAATCTGGTTCTCATTGCAATCTGGTCTGACTTTCTGAGTGAGGACTAAATGCAGTACAAGTCTACTTTGTTTAAGGGTTTTAATAGGTTATTTCAGTCATTTTTGGATGCAATATACATGAGACAGTCAGTCAGTGGATTGTGGGAGGTCTGAGGGTGTGCTGTTTGAGGCTGAGACTAGACTGCACATTATCTTCTGTTGCTCTTTGTTGATGTCATAGGGCTTAGTTCTTATGAGTCTGTTTAATGTATGTTTCACAGTCTTTGTCCTAAAACATTTATTTTCCAGTACATTTACTGCTCCTAAACCTGCTACTGTGACACTGCATTGCTTAAAACAAATATTGCCCGTAAAGAGATCAATAATGAAATAACAAGTCTTCAAACAAGACTTTTTTTTTTTTTTTGTATTTGTACTTGAAATCCATTCCACCAAAATGTTGACGTTTCTGCTCACATTCTGTGGAATTCCCTCCCACCTGACATCCATAACTTAGATTCTCTCCTTTTCTTTAAATCTAAACTCAAAACCTATTTATTCGCTAAAGCGTATTCACTGTTTTCTTTTGTACATGCTTGTTTTTTTGTGTTGTTTGGTTGCTTGTATTTCACATTTGTATTGTTAATTGTTTTTTTTCTGTGCAGTGTACTTGAGTGTTATGAAAGGCACTTCTAAATAAAATGTATTATTATTATTATTGAGACCAAAAGTACACCCCCCGAAATAAATATGTTGTCATTTATCACTTACTCCCTTGTCGTTCCAAAGCTGTAAAAGGTTTGTTTGTCCACAATTTAAGACATTTTGGATGAACACCTTGAGGCTTGTTACTGCCAAGTAACTAACATTGTCTAGGTCCAGAAAAATATGCAAGACATCATCAGAATAGTCCATCTGCCATCAGTGGTTCAACCGTAAGGAAAGCGTAGGAAGGCTTTGAGAATACTTTTTGTACGTAAAGAAATACAAACCGAATTCCAAAAAAGTTGGGACACTAAACAAATTGTGAATAAAAACTGAATGCAATGGTGTGGAGATGGC
>JAUYWG010000040.1:19716188-19736223 GCA_034779775.1 Enteromius afrohamiltoni
TAAATCTACATAAATACCTATATATAAAGATATAAATATACTGTATATAAAATAAAATCAAATACCTTTTATACAATTCAATTTACATAATTATGTCTAAAATATTTTGGAGCTGTCCAGTTTTATCGATTATGGAAATTTTGCAAGATTATGTAAAATATGCCATTTTAATACTGTCATATTCTAACAAATCATACACAATTGATTCTTATGACTGGTTTTGTGGTACAGTGCCACATACTAAAAAAAAAAATTATACCACTTTTTTTTTTTTAAGTAATTGATTGAAAATTTTCATTTTAGTTACTCAACTAGATTTGTTTATTTAAATGTATCTAAAATACACTGATTGCATTTACTTACCTAAATAAAATAGTTTTATGTGTGTGTGCATATGGTTTCAAACAAGATTGGGGACACATTTGCTCTTGATTATTTAAAAAAAAAAAACTATTCAAGTCCATATTAGAAAATTATTAGGCCAATATGTATATTACCATAGTAGTGTGGTTTAAATGACTCATTATTGTAACGAAAAAAGTCTCAGTCTACTGGAAATATAAATTTGGCCTCTGCACTACTAAAATGCATGACCATACATCATTACCTTATTAGTGACTTGTTTAAAATAGAGTACTAATTAGCGTATTAATTTTAAGAGCTTGTCAGTGTAAAGAAAATGTAGGAGCATTCAAGTTCAGTGATCATTCTGAGCCCTTCAGGTAAAGCACTGTGACTGTGCGCACATGAAAGTAACAGCTCCCTCTATCCATCAGATGAAGAGCAGGATGCGGTCGGACAAGTGCGCTGATGCTGCTGTGGGGAAAAAATCAGTTTTCCTGCGTAGGTGAGAACAACAAAACAAAAAGGACTTAAGACGAATGAAAATCACTCAACACAAGGATTTGAGATGGCACCGTACGAATATTTTTGCAGTCGTTTTTTTCGTCTGTGAAACAGACCGAAGAAACAAAAGCGTGCTCGTGAATACCAGCGCGAGAAGAGGCACGAGACAAAACCACTAAACAGCGACGCTTCATTGCTGTTTACACAGCTTCATTTGTCTCGAGCTCCCTTTTGCAATAAACAGTGGACTAAACCGTGAAACAAATAATTGAACACTTTCACTGCCCGCTCATCACATAACGCGCCAGGAATAAGGATTTGTACAAAACTAGTAACAGGACTTCAGGATGAAAGCCTCTTTTAATGGAGACATATCGTAAAAGAAATGAATGTGTACAGTAAGTTTGACTGCCAAACCCGTCATTGTGTGATAATGTGTGTGTTTTTCCTATATTGACACTTCTAATAACAGAAACGATGAGCTGCGCCTCTTGTTACACCAACTATTGTTCTGGCTGGACTCAAGTGAGCAGTCAAGATAGACACAGGACAGCGCAGCATCAACCAACACACACATCTCCTATGGTGACACCGCTTAGACATGCCAGTTTTACTCAGAAAAACACGTCCACGGTAAGTATTCGCGATTATTATAAAGATAAAATAACTGCCTGTGACATTTATGACGAATGTAGGCTATGTAGCTGTGTAAATGCCATTTATGATAAATGGCCTTCCCTTTAGTAGCCTTCTCGGAAGTTTAGAATGTCATTGTTGAAAGTCAAGTATAAAGGAGACAATTTTAGGTGTTCAATAGCAAGTCTAAATCTGTTCTAATCTAAAAACTATTACTGGTATTGTGAATGCAGAACATAATTTCAGCATTTTTTGACATTCTAGCTGTACAACATCAACACTGAAGGGGCACAAGTCTGAATTTTCCACTAAGTGGGTGATGTTGCTGTGATGAGGATGCGCTTTCCTCTGAAGAAGATCCGCAAGCAGTTCAAACTCCTTCTGCTGCTCGTTTTGCTTATGTTTGCCATTGGGTTCACGTATCTTCACATCAACCAAGGCAAAGCCATTAAACTCCACTTCAACTATGGGAAAGGTCAGTATTAATGAAACTGCACTATTGCTATCGCCTTGAGCATAGAGCATTTCTTTTCAAAGTATAGTAATGCCCACTGAAGCCATAATAAACATATCTCCGATAGCTTCAAATGGGATTGTGCACAAAAATCCAATTGCGCAAAGCTGATTGTGAAAATTAGAGCATTCTTACAATATCAATTGAATCTTTCTATTGGGTTTCAGAAGCAGGTAAATGAGTAGGGCAGTGCAGTAAAATTGAGCTGTCCATGCTAAAGCCATTGTATGATCTAAATGAGGATGAGGATTTTTCCTTCAGGTTAAAGTTTAATTATCGCTTTTTTTCTTCCCAGCTAACTGCTGATTATTCCTAAACTAATTTGTACTCTGGGTTGTACAACCATTAGTACTACAGATAAGACTCAAAGCGGCTCTGTGCAAAGATGATTTTCCTTTATGCTTTTTGAAGAGAAATTAAGTCTAACCCACAGGCACAATTTGATGAATGTCCTGAAAGGTACCAATTCAGTTACAAGAGTTCCTTTCCTTTAATTACTGTCAGGAATAATCACTTACCACACACAAGTGGCCTTTTACATTTTCCTGTTACACTTGGTAATTTGTGTTTGCGTGTACATAAGAGAAGCTGATGTAAAATGCTTTTTACATGTCCAGAATGTTATTCACTCAGCATGTATGTATAAAATTCATTTAATTTTCATCTAGCTCATATGTACTTTTCTTCTCTCGACTGAATAACACTGCCTTAACCTTGAAAAAAAGTTTTACATTTATAATTTACAAAGATGTTTTAACATCAGTATTTACTTCTAAATTCCAATCTTCATGTTTAATGACGTTTGAAATGCACAAGTTTAGACATGTTGATCAAATAATCAGCACATTCACTAACTAATATGCTTAATTCAAATCTTGTTTTCAACTTTTAAACAGTTTTCTCAGACCACACCCATACATGTTTGCTCTGAGGAAATTTTTAAAAACAATTTTTAATTTGACTTTCTAAATTGGATTTTTTAAATCATAGCCTCTCATTAACTTTTACCTTGAAGCAGTATGTCCTTTGTTATTAGAGGTGAAGTAATTGTTGCGGATTAGGTGATAAACCATGACTGTATTTGAGAGAGGAATAAATTTGTATATTTCTAATTATAGCATAAAGGCTCAAGTCTTTTTCCCCCTAGGTTTTCCACTGATTGAGATTTAAAAATGGAGGCTAGTTCTTGTGAATTCTGTGGCTGAAGTTGACAGGGAGAGAAATTAGAGGTGCAGACTCTTTTAACCCATAGGTTAATGAAATTTGTGTTAAGCTCCTCTCAACACACAAGGTAATGCTTATGCAAATGGGTGTTTTGGACAGATGCCACTGTTATCTCAAGTGAGGCGTGCTATAGGTGGGAAGTAAGAGGGCTGAGCTCTAAAATCACTTCACCCGGGTAGTCATTAGTCAGAGGGGAGGTAAACGTCTTGTAGGACATGTTGCTCTCTGTGGACAAAGGTCTTTTGGAGATGCACTTGCTGTCACACTGAAATAAGAATGACCAAACCTGAATTATTTAATTAGGACATCACTTAAATTAAAGCTCAGTGAGCAGAATTTGCATTGCGTTTATACTGTGCATCTTGAATGTGCCTCTTTTCATCAGCGGGAGAGATCCTGCATTTGTTTTTAGGTGACTGAACAGTCCGTTGTCTGTTGACTTGGCTCGGGGCAAGGACACATGGAGCAGGTGGTGGTCCACTCAGCACCAAGACAGGAAGAGCATAAAACATGCAGATTTTGATGAGCATACTGCCAGTCAGAGAATCCAGGCAGAAGCACATTTTGAAATATCAAATCTTTTTCAAGATGACTAGTTAGAAGGGAAACATTTTCTTTCTTAGCTCATTTATAGTCAGTGTTGTGTAGATTACTTACAAACTCTAGTCCATTATTAAATACAAACTGCATGATAAAAATGGTAACAATGCAATCTAAGTAGTCTAAGTACTTTTTGATTGTGTTTAGTTTATTATTGCTATTAACTGTTTGTCACGTTTATTTGAAAGGGATAATCTTGTTCCATATTGACACATACAAAGATATATGTTTGTGTGCATGTGTCTGTGTTAATGCTAGATTGTCCAATGCATCCGGCTGCTATTTGTTGCCCTCTGGCTTGCACTGCTTTGGGATTCTCATTGTCTCTTGTTTGAACAGCTTCTGCAAGCATCACCACATAGATCTTAGAAATGTCTGCTGCTTCTTTATTCCCACTGCCTGATGGAGCAGTTTGTCTACCACCTACTTAATTGTGAGCCAGTCAGCTGATGTCCAAGGAGCCGTTCATGTGTCACCTACACCTGCTATGAAGTTCAGACTGAGACCGGTCTGTTTGGGTCATATGTTCAGGTGTGAAGCCATTGGTCCGCACTCAGAATGAATAAGCCCATCTGTGCCAGACCCATTTCTTCCTCCACCAGGTTATCACAGATGTTAATGAATGAAATGAAACCACTAATGCTTGAACATGAAAGCTCTTACAAAGCATAATATGATAACTGTGGTCACAGATGAAGCTCTTTACTGGTTGGGTCTTGGTACCTTCGAGCAGTATGTTTCATAGATCTGAGCTTAGTGCATAACATATAAAAGATCTCTCCCCTCAAAAAAATTTGGCTGCATCTCATTACCTTTGATTTCAGTTGCTGGCACCTCAAACTCTCATTGGTATTCCTGGAGGCAGCAGTGGTTCTAGCTCTGGGGCTGAAGATGTGCTCTGCATGGCCTCTGTCCAATTTTTGAGGAGCTATTATCATCCCTTTTTCATGGCTCTTTTATTTAGAGACTATATGGGAGGTTGCAGGTTGCATGTAAATTTAAAAAAAAATTGTTTGTACTGTAGGAAGTTTCCATATTGCTCTGCACAGTTTGGAATCTTAAATGTTATTATGTTTAATTGCTTTCTCTGCTTCATTAGTAATCTTTTGGCAAATCTTACCATGTCTGTGCTTATTAGAGTAAAGCAAAACAGTCAGAGAGACTATTTTGATCAAATAAATGAAGACTTGTTGGGTGAAAAAAAAAAAAAAAACTAAAGCCCCTGAATCTTTTAAACATCCAGTGTAGCTTACAGTTAGACTAAAAAATGACCATGATTTTAACGGTAGAAAACTGTAAAAATGGTCCGGTAAAAACCCGTTTCACTAGTTCCCACTACTTTGGCGATAAAATAGCTTGTTTGGCGAACTGTCCGGGGGACAGGCAGGGAGCCCGGCGGCCTCCGAGCCCTAGGAGGTTTAACCCTCTAGGAGGCAAGGGTTAACAGATGCTCGGAGAGGGCTGTGGCAGGCAATGCAAGGCCAGAGAGAGGCCGGCTGCGGGCAAAACGGCCAAAGAGGACCATGGCGGGCAATGCAGGCCAAAGAGAGGCCAGGCGGCGGGCAAGACGGCTAGAAAGGACCGTGGCAGGCAGTGCTGGCCAGAGAGAAGCCTGGCTGCGGGCAAAATGGCCAGAGAGGACCGTGGCAGGCAGTGCTGGCCAGAGAGAAGCCTGGCTGCGGGCAAAATGGCCAGAGAGGACCGTGGCAGGCAGTGCAGGCCATAGAGAGGCCGGGAGGCAGGCGAAATGGCCAGGGGGCCGAGCAGGCAGGCAGAGCGAGGCCGGAGAGATGCCAGGCAGCAGTTGGAATTGCCAGAGGGCCGGCAACAGGTAGTAAAAGGCCAGAGAGAGGCCAGGGGCAAAAAATACGGCCAAGAGAGACAGTGGTGGGCAGGTAGAGCGAGGCCGGAGAGGGCCAGGCAGCAGGCAGAATGGCCGGGGGCCAGCCGGGCAGGCAGGTAGTACAAGGCCAGAGAGAGGCCAGGAGCAGAAAATTAGGCCAGGCAGCAGGCAAGACTGCCAGAGAGGACCGTGGCGGGCAATGCAAGGCCAGAGAGAGGCCGGCGGCGGGCAAAACAGTGGGAGAGGACCGTGGCAGGCAGTGCAGGCCATAGAGAGGCCGGGGGGAAGGCAAAAAAGGCCAGAGGGCCGAGCAGGCAGGTAGAGCGAGGCCGGAGAGGGGCCGGGCAGCAGGTGGAATGGCCAGAGGGCCGGCGACAGGTAGTACAAGGCCAGAGAGAGGCCAGGGGCAGAAAAGCCATTGATCCGAACAGCGGGACAAGGCGGGCCGGAGGTGGGGCTGGAATGGGAAGAAAAGTTATAAGTTAGGAAGCCGGATTGAGCAAGGATAGCTTTAAGATGTTTTTTTTTTTTACCTGGTCAGTTTTACTTTTTTTAATGAAAAGGAAATAGAATCTTTGAAGAATATGGACAGATCAGACACCTTTGGATGCGTTTTTTGGATCAAAATTAGAATTGACTGTAAATTCTGAACAACTAAGAGGGCCGAAGAACGTTAAAATAAACAGCGTCGAGGGTACCATCGCTGTGCACAAAATGATAGCTGGAGCGAATTTGTAGAAGCAGATTTATAATATTTCCGAAAGTGATTGGCAATCTGGAATTGGGTTTAGGAGGATTCAATCTTTGGATTCCTTTAAGTAAGAGAGCGGCCTGTGAAATAACGAGGTTTTCAACTGAGCGGCCGAAATTAAAGCAAAATTGTAACCTGTTGAAAAACCCTTTGATAGAACAGTTAAGGAGGGATATGTAGGAGGTTAATGTAAGCTAGGAAAAAAATCAGCCTTAGCAAATCAGACTTAAGCAGCGAATAGCGAGGAGCCAGCGTTGGATGAGCCTCGATATCTGGAGCTGATATCTTGCCGTCTGTAACGAGAGAGAGTGTCAGCAATCTGATTTATTTGCCATGCATGCGGTGGCCTAGCAAAAATGAGCCTGGGAGTAGACTATGCAAGTGAAGGAATATCATGATTCTAGTGGACCTTGGTGGAGATATAAAAGATAAGAGTAGGCACTGAATGAGGCCGACTGTCACAAATAGACCAGGCGAGAGAGCAAGATCATGTGCAGAGGGTTTAATGACGTGGTCATGGACAGGCAGACAAGAGCAATAAAGGCATAAACACAAGAATAGACAGTAAACAAGGCGAAGGTCGAAATACCGGCAGAAAGAGTCCGTGGGGGGAGGCGAAGATGTAAATTCGAGTACAGGCTGAGGTTGATACACAATAGATCCAGGGCTTGACAAAGATACGAATGAAAACAAGAAACCAAGGTGACAGCAAATATACATCCGGTGTACAATGACACAACATAGAGTGTATGACAATGAACCGTGATTAGACAAACAAACAGACTGGTATATATACAGGTGGAACTGATTGAATGATTGAACCAAGTTAGCAACAGCTGTGGGGGAGAGATGCATACTGGGAAATGGAGTCCGGATGTGGAAAAAGACACAAAAACACAGAGTTCTCACAGAGGCGTGACATAGCCCCCCCCTTAAGGAGCGACTTCTAGACGCTCCTGATGCTGAAAATGGCGGAACAACCACCAAGGAGGAGCGGGCGGAGGAAACGCCCACCTGGGTGGAATCCATGAAGAGGATGTCCACCAGGGCCAACCCGACAGTTCTAGTACCCTCCAAGGCAGTGCAGATGGCGGGGATGCCCACCTAGTCGGCGCAGACGGCGGAGGTGCCCACTTGAGAGGACCAGACAGCGGAGACGTCCCCCGGGACAGGTCAAGGAACCAAACTGCACAGAAGAGTGAACATAGGTTAGCGGGGATATGGAGTTAGTGCAGCCATCAGCGGAGCCCCTGGGAAATCCATGACCTTGATCAACATTCCCAGGGGGGGGGTGCATCCACTGACGGGTCCTCCTCATTCGAAACCGGACAGTATTGAGGCCCCAAGGCTTGGGGAGAGAGACCTGAGGGTAGTGCCACCAGCGGGACCCCAGGGGTAGAGATCATCGTCTTTAGCAGCGCCTCGGGACATGATTCAGGGCTAGGACCTGACAATTTTGGCCGTGAAAGCGAGACCGACAGGGTGAGACACGGCTCCTCTGACCGTGAAACGGGAGTGAGACCCGACCAATGTGGTTTGGTTACCGCAAGGATTTCCCTCTGTGCTTCTGGCCGTGACACCAGAACCGACAAAGAGATAGTCTGGAGTCTGGAGGCTCTCTGGTGACTCACTCACAGGCGCGGGCGAATCTGGCCACACGACATCCGGATCACAGACCGGGTCTGGAGGATCCGGCCATTCTGGATCACAGACAGGATCCAGCGGATCCGGCCACCAAAAGTCAGAATGACAGGCCTCAAGGAGCTTGATAGGCTGGGTAACCGGGACTGACTGGAGTAGACACGACCCCTTGTATCGTGTTTCGGGACTGGGACCCGACTGTTTAAAAATGGTGAGGGCTTTCAGCAGCTCGGTAGGCTGCTTGACTGAGACTGACAGCTCTCCTAGTGGTGACACTAGAACCGACAGGGCATTGAGCAGTTCTCCTGGCTTTTGCTCTGTACCCAACAGAACATCCCTCAGCCTCTCATGCTGAGTGATGGTGCTAGTGCCCTCTGGGGGCGACTCAAGGATCACAGACATGGCAGACCACTCCCCTAGCTGCTATTCGGAATCTGGCTGCTCAGCTGGGCTAGACTGTTCATCACACAGCCCCTCGTGCTGTGTGAGAAGGTTGGAACCCGCCGTTAGCGTTTCGGGCATCGCTAAGACGGGTTTGGGCTCTTCAGACTGGAGAACATGGACTGACTGAGCAGGAAACAGCACCCCTGGCTGCTCAACGGGTGCCGTCCGGGCATAACAAAATCTGTTAGGCTGGGATACTGGGAGCCACTGCGCCCTGTATGGCTTGCCACATTGAGAAACGGGTTTAACACCCCTCTTTTGCGGTTTGGGAACTGTGGGGGTTTTCGACTGACCTGGCAACCGTTCTGGTTAGTGGTGAGCTGCAGGGGTTTTCCGTGGCACTGACAACCCAGCTGGTGAGTTGCGCTCCGTGGGGGTTTTGCGCGGCGCTGGCAACTCCGGCCGCCATTTTGGTTTGCTCCCCGCGATCGGCGTCCATCTCGTGGTGTGCCTCCTCCTCGGCGGCTATTTTGAAGGCGTGCTGAAAGATGCTTTGAACCTTCTTCGCCTCCTCTCGTGAAATGATAGGTGGAGGTGAAAAAGGCAGGTGCTTTGAACGGAGCGCGCCGAATGGCGCAGCGAGTGCCAAGGAAAGGATTCCCAAATATACATCCAGTGTACAATGACACAACATAGAGTGTACGACAATGAACCGTGATTAGACAAACAAACAGACTGGTATATATACAGGTGGAACTGATTGAATGATTGAACCAAATTAGCAACAGCTGTGGGGGAGAGATGCATACTGGGAAATGGAGTCCGGATGTGAAAAGACACAAAAACACACAGAGTTCTCACAGAGGCGTGACACCGACACTCAATTGTACTGAGAATCTGAAGTTTGCGTGTATGTCCTTTCAATGCTTGTTCCTATGCAAATATTATAGAGCAGAAAAGGATGCGGTTCTAGAGTGGAAAGCCCAATGCTTCAACTTACTACTTCAGAATAAGGTAATGGGCAGAAGAACAGTATGCAAATATAAAAAAAAAATATATATATATATATATATATATTTTATTATTATTATTTATTTATTTTTTTTATATAGTTTGTGAAAGGAGCATAAGTCTTCTAGCCAGACAAGCGTTATGATGCATGCTATTGATCTACAGTTACCGCTTAATATCTTTTAAATTCTAAACTGGTATGCCTTGAAATGTGGTGAGTGCAACGACAATATATGTACGCATACACACACATGCGCGCCAACAAATATATGCATATATACATACACACACATATATATATATATATATATACACATACACATTACAGACAAACATACACCCATACGCATGAACATGCGATACACACTGTACGTGTGCGAGCGGCGCACAAGTACTCGACGAGGCGTTTGCATATATAAATAACACTGTGCTTTAAGATCCCGATGGACACCAATGCACGAAGAAATATATTGATGAACCTTGAAGTTGAATGGCTTTAAATTATTTTCAAGACGAACTAGGCAAAATAGCGCTTAGTGATTCCCAGATAATTTTTTAATCAACTCGAAATTGCGGCTTATGCGAACCTTAGCGAGTCTCTAGAAGTGCCCCGTGAGCGCAGCTCCTGCTTCTCTGCTCAGTGTGCGCGCGCCTCACTCAGCGTGTGTTCATTTCAGCTGCTGAGAGGAGCAGAACATTTGGTTAAAATAGATATGCTACTTCGAAGTCTTATATACATGCAAGTATAGGCCAAATCATGTCATAATCATGCCTATCGTAAGTAAATTGGGTTTATATCAGGCAACGGCTCGTTTAAATCGGGATATTTGTCCAGATAAACATCTTTGTAAGGCAGAGCTGGTTTAAGTAGGCATAGAAAATATTGGGTTAATTTCAGTCACTATTTTATATTCATTCCATTTTTAGTGACCGCAGAAACCATTAAAAGTATCAATAAAACTGTTGTATTAAGAAATTTGGGTGCATATCATTACATAATGTGACCACAGAGAAACGAAAAACATGATGCACCGACTTATGAATATGCAAATTCACGTTTGACGCCATCTAGCGACTTGTTGATAACGCTTAATGAGAGGGCAGCGTGCCTCACGCTTCTGAATGATAACAATGCAACAGCATAACGCTGGACAATAACACGAGAGCTATCGATTGCCTACCACAGTCCAGCTTCTGGTATTGCAGGAGCTCCTTCACCTCGATGGTTAAGTTTGGGAAG
The DNA here is from genome assembly GCA_034779775.1 of Enteromius afrohamiltoni. Lineage (NCBI taxonomy): Eukaryota > Metazoa > Chordata > Actinopteri > Cypriniformes > Cyprinidae > Enteromius > Enteromius afrohamiltoni. The sequence continues at coordinate 19,726,879 of JAUYWG010000040.1, forward strand.
CCAAACACATCAAAAGTAAGACGCCTACAGCACACCACCCGATTGAGCCGCTCTGGGCGGCCCACTGGGCAGCACCGACTCTGATAGAAATAGACCCCACCCATCATCAATTTACATTTGATCCACAATCCCGCCACCGATTGGTGTTGCATTGTTGTTCATACATAACTAATTATTAATTAATAATAAAAAAAAACAGTATTCCTAAACATAACCATAATAAATTTAAGAAGTTCAACTTCATAATGTCTGCCAATATTGTTATAACCTAAAGCTTCCACTTTGTGCACTCTAAACTGCAGGATTGTGGATCAAATCTAAATTGATGATGGGTGGGGTCTATTTCTATCAGAGTCGTCGCTGCCCAGTGGGTCGCGCAGGTTAGTGATTCGAGCAGCGCTGCTGAAGTTGGTCTGCGCTGCACGAATGAAACCCGGTCCGGGCTAAAATAAACCAGATCATCTCTGCACTATCTAGATTATCGCGCTTCGCTGTCCACTGAGCCGCGCAGATATTTGGTCTGCCCAGAGCGGCTCAATCGGGTGCCACGGTTTTGTCCCACTTTAGATGTGTTTGGCTTCCCATAGTTAAGTTGCGAAATCTCGTTATCCCAAACAAAGGTAAGACAGCTTGTGTTAACTTTAGTACAGATGCCTCGTAACTTGACAGAAAGAAGTGCCATTGAAATTAGACCATTGATTTGAATTCCGGTTAGGGCTGATATGATGCCGGTAACGTAATAGAGCCTGGATATGCGAGCTAGGCTTAAGGCTGTAAGAAATGCTGTAGCAGGAGACCGCAAGAGCGTTTGGGCTGAAGCAGAAAGCAAGCTAAGTTTAGCTTACATGTTACGTGTAATATTGTTAAATTAATACGTATTGCATATTTCAGTTTAATGAGTTTCACCATGATGGTGCTTAGTGCTTGTGTAAATGACACTGAGCACCTTTTGGAAATGTTTATATTTAAAATCTGCTTGGGATTGGCTTTGGTTCATCATGGTACTTTTTCATCACCACCTGCATTTGGTAGTTATCAGTGTATTTCAAAGGTACAAAACAATACATTAGTAGGTTGGTAAATTAACATTATATCAATTCATGAAATTATGATATTTAACTGTAAATTCAACTTAAAACTGTAAAACCAAAAATTTTGTTACCATAATTTTTACAGTCAAATTCCGGCACCACAGCTGCATCTATGTCAGATGGAGACACATCATTCATGCATTTTTCTCAGTAAATACTGCTACATATCTTGTCTTCAAAGAGCTTGTCTGCTCACCAGCTCGTTGACTATAGACAGAGGTCTCTTCTATAGAATTGTGGGGGTGGAGGATGTGTTACCTCAGCCTGCTGCTTTGACGAGAGCAACAGTTGGCTTTGCTGTAAGTGTGTTGTGAAAAATTGGTGTGGGGGTAATTTAAATCATTTCAGTATTCAGTATTATTCCACAAGCATTGTAGGTGAACATCTTTTGTCAGAGTACATCAAAAGCTCTTGTTGTGGGAATGTTACTTGTCTGTGTACAATGCATTTCTTAACTCATTTTCTGTAAAAGTTAAAGTTTTTTTACTTGCATTTGAGCTAAAATATTTAACAGTTCTGTCTCTCAAGGATTTGATTTTAAGGAATTAATTGTAGTTAATTCTAATTAGTTTAGTTCTCAGATCATTAACCAGATCATTATCAGGGTTATATTCATTATGTTATATATGTTATACAACAAGTTCAAGCTTGAATTTTCACTTGCTGATAAACAAACATTTGCAAACAGAAGTTTGATTAATATCCATAACAACAATAAACCTCAGTTTTCTATGACATTCAATATTAAGTGGTATATCAATGAAATCAATGTCTGTAATGGGTAAATATACAAGCATTGCCATCATTAATTATTTTATTCATGGATGAAACCCTCTTTTGTTCAATAAAAAAAAGCTGAATTTTTTTTGTCTACACTGAAACAAATATAGTATGAGTTGAACCTCGACAGGTTGCGCATTTAAAATTCATATAATATTATCAGTTTGACTGCACACTACAGATTGAGTCTATTGACAGAACTGAATCAACATCTAACTGACTTGAGCTGAATTAGACACTATTGTCTTTTTAGATCTGCTTTACAGCAGAATATGGATTTTTCTTATATTTGATGAAGTTTGCATCATTTTTATTTTCCTGTTTACTTAACTTGACTTAGTAGGTACAGCTACAGTATATTCATACTGTCAGATTAGGAGGCAGATATGTTTCCCTGTCCTATAGTATATCTTGACATCACTCCTTTAGCACTATTTTTAGTATAGAAAAACAATTCTGTTAGTGAAATGCCACCTATTATTTTGTGAACATTTCACACTTCATTTGGATAAATTATATCAGACTTTAATCACCATTCTTATCAGTTGCCTCCCACCTTAAGAAAGCATAAAACATACAACAAAAGATAAAATCATACCCATAGGTGACATCCAAAATTCTTTCAAAAAGTTGACATAATTTGCATGCATCCTAAAGCATTTTTTTTTGTAAAATGTTTTGAGAGTGCAGATTTCCTAACAAATTTCCTAATAAAGTTCAGGCTGTTATTGCTTAGCAAAGCATACATTTAAGCTGTAATTCTCAAATTAATTTGCTTTAGCTGTTAACACCCTTCCTCCATAACCTCTTAAAATGAGTTCTTGCATTATCACATCTGTTTTAATTCACTGAAGTACAAAGTATTTTGCATCTAGCAGATTTAATTGGTCCCACAGAATAAATTCTGGATCAGTTTAGGTAATGTTGACAGAGCTGATCTTTCTTTAATGTTCTCTCATTTTTCTTTTACTTTAAGTCCTACTGCTGGTCCCATCTGGATTGTGAGTATATAGGTCAAGGACAATGAAGTACTATTTATTCTGCTTACCTTTTACTCATTTATTTGATTTTAACCCTAATGAATGAGATCACTGGTTGCATGTGTGACTGATTTAGGTAATAAATCTGGTTGTTTTGTATTTTAAGTCAAAACCTACAGCACTAAAATCACTGAATTTATTCGTGTGGCTTTTTGGCTCCCAGTGGCAGTTACAAATCACAATATTTCAGGCAATGGATGAGGGACTGGGCAGTCTGTTTTCTCTGTAGGAGATCTCTCTCCTCTTCCCTTTCATTTAATCCCTTTTCTGTGTCTCCCTCAGTGTTAAAAGTATAGTATCTCTCTCATTTTCCCATACAGAGAAATCTAACATATGCATGTATTCATTTATAAATATTAATGTTCCTAGTGCGCTCTCCATTCTTCCAGAGCTTGGAGGCTCGGCTAAAGGACTTTACTGAAGAAAGACACATTTCTAAACCTCCACACAGGATGATTTGATAAACTGGGTGGATGACTTGTCAGCCCCACATTAAATATGACTGCCATAATTCATGTCATAAATTCATAAATGTCATAAACATCAAATGCACACACACATTTATGTATGTGCATACAGTAGTTAGTAGTTGATCTGCAGAGATTGCAGTCTCACACAGATTTTTCCTGTTTTGAAATCTGGCCCTAAATAAAGTCTGTAACCCTAGTTCCTCATAGGAACGAGATGCCGCATCGACAAGACGCTAAGATGCCCACTCCCCTATACTTTCAAATCCCTGCATAGTGTGCGTTTGTGCACAGCTACAACAATAAGACAGAAGAGCCCGGAGTGGCTCGCATTTCCATCCATAAAAATTAACAAATGTGTGGGGGTGGTCTACCCAGCAGCGTTGCAAATATCGGCAAACGGGACCCCTGCTAACAGGGCCTTCGAGGCCGCCACACTGCGTGTCGAGTGCGCTCTGACTCCTAGCCTCGGTCAGGAGACCAGAGGACTCATATGACAGGTTGATGGCATCCACTATCTATCTACCTACTCTCCTCAGAGAACACAATGCTAGCAGAAGTGTGGGCTTGATTGTCAATAGACAAGAGGGCCTCTAACACGACAGCCAGGTCCCAGGTCAGCACCCGGGAATGTACTGGTGGCCTCATCCAAAGCACACCATGGAGGAAACATATTTACCAGGGCTTTACCAACTGTGTGTCCACCGAGAGAGGCGTGGTAAGCTGATATTGCCGCCACTTAAACCTTCAGGGTGGAGTGAGTGACCCCAGTAGAGAAACAAGCCTGCAGAAATTCCAGAACTGTATCGACTGGGCAGTTGCTGGATCTTGCTGGCTTTCTACACCAGGAAGTGAATAACTTCCACTTCAGAGCATATAGTTTCCTCGTAGATGGAGCTCTGGACTGGAGGATTGTCTCAACAACCTCGGTTGAAAGACCTGTGGCTTACTCCGGACAAGGGTGCACTATTGTGCCCCTTGCTTGTGAGAGGAGATCCTTCCTGATCTAATTTCCCATGTAGAGCCATCTAGGAGACCTGGCCCGGCCTCAACAGCACTACAAGTAGTAGACTGACTGCGTCTCGGCGTACTTTCTCCAGAACTCCTGGGAACAAAGTGATCAGGGGAAAAGCACAGAGACAAAGCCTCGGCCATGGCATCCAGCCCAAGTAGAGTTGGATGATCTAGAGAATACCAGAGAGGACATTGCACATTCTCTCTCATCACAAAGAGGTCCACATCTGCTCCTCCACCTCTGGATGGAGCATCCATTTTCCCCCAGGCCTCAGCCCCCGTCTCGACAGAATGTCTGCTCCTATGTTTTGATGCCCAGGAATATAGATGGCTCTCAGTGAGAGGTATCTGTTCTGGTCCCACACAAGGATCTGGTGCGTCAACTTGTACAAGGGGAGCGAACGCAGACCTCCTTGGTGGTTGATGTTAAGAGACTACTGACGTGTTGTCAGTGTGCACCAACACGTGTTGGCCTCTTACATCTGTGAAGAAGTGTTTGGATACTCAAAACACGGACAGCTACTTCAGGTAGTTGATGTGCCACATGATATGGCGACCACTCCACAGACCGTGGGCCTAGCAGTCGTGAGTGACCGGCCTTCTCTTACTCTTGTGACTGCATTGAGGATCGACTCGATCCGAGCACATATCATGCAAGCCTGTCATCACAATGTCAATTCACATTATAGTCCTCCACGTGTGCTGCGTTATCAAAACTCTGGCCATTTGATAATTAGAATATCAAAATCTACTGTGGGTGGCAGATCTTTTTCCTGTTTAGCACCCAAACTTTGGAACAATTTACCTAATACTGTTCAGGGGGGAAGGCACACTCTGTCAGTTTAAATCTAGATTAAAGACACATCTCTTTACTCTGGCTTACACTTAACACACTAATAAAGGATAGAATAGAACTTCTAACAGTCAAATAGGATTGGTCAAAGGATTGATAGCTTGCATAAAATAGATCAACCCAGAACCAGGAACACTTCTAAACAAGTGAAGACCTCAATGGCCAGGACAAGACTTTACCTAATCTGATATTGCTGCTGTTGGAACAAAACTGCTGGTTTGGTCTGGTCAGAGGAGAACTGACCCTGACTGAGTCTGGTTTCTCCCAAGGTTTTTTTTTCTCCATTCTGTCACCGAAGGAGTTTTGTTTTTTCTGACTTGCTTAGTTGGGGACCCTTCATTTCCAGTGATATCTTCAACTTGATTGCACAGACACTATTTAAACTGAACTGAGCCAGATGATGAATTCAGTGATGAGCTGTGTTTAACTGGAAATTGAGTGTTTACTAATGTCCTTCTGCATTATTGACAACTTTTTTCCCTATTAAATACTGTAAAGCTGCTTTGACATGATCTGTATTGTTCTGTATTGTCAAGTCACCGCCTTCAAGAGCTCCTCATACTGGGGCGTTAAAGAGACCGCGGTCTCCACAGCGCTCTCATCTTTTCATCCTTGCCCGGTCCCCTATCCACCTGGCTAGCACTAGACCCCGAGCTAGAGGATTGAGATAGGGACTCGCCCGTCTCAGTTTTCCCTGCTTGCAATCAGGCTGCGATCCACGAGCACCAACACCATTCAGCCTCGGCTTGAGCGGGACCAGTGCCACGAGTATCACTTATATATGCTCTCTTTTTATGACTAAAGAGAGCCCTCTGGGAGCGAGGCACACATACTGACATTTTTTCACAATGTCTGCAGCTCTCCTCATTTTGTTGGAAAACTGCATCATGGTGCTTCACTCCCCGGGAGACTACACATAATGTGTGTGTGTCACCCGGCAATATATATCTCTCTTGCACGGAATAACACACACTCTGTATAGTGGTGAGTCGCCCTGGCCCCTTTTCTTTGCTTTTTCTTTTTAACAGAGACACTTTTACTGACAAACACACAAAACAGCTAAGTGACAGAAAGCAATATGTCATCAATATTGCCGGTGTTCTAACGATTTATCCTACCTCCTATGAAAAAAATGGGTAGCACAATTTGATATCAGAAAATGCTACCTGTTAAATTAATATCTACACCTCCAACCCAAAACCTACCCTTACTGTTAATGCAAACATAGTAAATATGAATGTAATATTGGGGTGCGCATGCGCGGTGAGCGTAAGTAGGGCGGATTCACGGGTAGGATGAATTTATAGAACACCGGCAGCATTCCACATGCTTTTATGCTTCCTTGCTAGTGACGTCATCCGCCTATGACATCCTAATTATTCGTTGGCAGATTTTACACATGATTCAAAGCTGTCACGCTGGAATTCCCACAGCATCTTGTCGACACGGCTCGAGTTCCTGAAGAGAAACTACAATTATTAAAATAATGTTTATATTGCGTGTTGCCTAAAACAAGGCTATTTGTAGCCTTTTGTGATATGTGTGTTCGAGTCCTTCAACTGTCCTTAGTGGCAAAGCTGGATCTCAGCATCATTTAGCCACTCTGGGGAAGAACTCAAATGTGCACAGCATGAGTTTGAAAAGCTTTGAAACAATACATATTGTACAAACTGTGTTCAAATAAACTTGACTCTAGTTTCTGTGAAGTGCATGTGTACTTATGAGTGGAAATCTTTTTGCCATCAATTTTGTAGTATTATAATGGTTGAAAAAGCATCCTACCACATGTTAATGTGTGTGTTAGTGGCCAATCCCTCTCTTGGTCATTAGTCTCAATGGGAAAGCCTGGTGGAGTTCAGTTCCCTCAGATGTTGTAGTGACAGCTGGCGCACAGATGTTAGAGTCACTGTCAGACTCTGTGGGTAAAGGGCAGAGAGAGGCTATAGGCACACCTGCTTTATGTGTGTGCATACCCATCTTGAAAGTGCAGGTGCATTGTGATATGAATGAATACGCTATATAAAGCACATTGAGTCAAATGTTAAAAGACACTTAATGTAGAATAATATTATCAGTTTGACTGCACACTATGAATGACACTGATTTCTTCTGTTGAGCTGCTCCATAACTGAATACAAATTCTGCAACATGAACACTGTTACTGTATTTTACTGAACTGAATGTCTCGGTTACGTATGTAACCCTAGTTCCCTGATGGAGGGAACAGAGACATTATGTCATGACGACAGACTGGGGTCTTGCCAAGAGCCCTGATTTACTCTGCTTAATAGAAAACGCCACAACCTGAACTGTTACAACCTTGTAATGTCTGCTCTGGGGCAAGTGTTTCAGCAGATTCGCTCACTTTGATACCTGTAGGGACTAGGGCTGGGTATCATTCTAAAAATTCTGATACTATACGATACCTTGAGTTCAACAAAATTACATTGTCTCAAAAAACACTTTTTTCAGTTTGTTGACATTTATACAGATTTAAAATCTCATCTCCTGAGCCACTGCACAGAAAAAAATTTGTTCCAACGCCATGAATCAGTTTACACATCTGCCTTTTACACTAGTGCATTATTATTTATTCTTACCATTTTTTCATTTTGTTGTTGAAAAATAATGGGGATTTTATATTACAGTTTTAAACACTGAAGAAGCACTATTTTAGTAATTTTTGTAGTAGCCTATTATGTACATTCTACTGAATAATAGTAATATATTTCTGCTGCTGTGTTCAAACCAATTTTTTTTTGACGGCTTGCCATGAATACCTTTACAGTTCTATGTGTACATGATATGATGATAGATTTACTCAAATGCTCTTGAAGTAACCCTTGGAGCAGTTCTGAAGATGTAATTTATGTAGCTTACTGTTTTTATGTCCTCATTTAGTAAGACACAAGACATTAATATCACTGGAAGTGTCACGTGCAGGTTAGTATGCAAGTAAACAAAGTGGGGGGTGCCAGGTGGAACCCTAGTATGGACTGACTAGATGTGGGGCAGTACAACATACGATGTTGTCTCTAAGGCAAGTCCTATCCAGAGAAGGAGAGGAACGACTGGCTGTAGAGATGGACAGAGTACTTTGTCAAGGGAAGACACAGGTTTACCAAGGGAAACCTTACCATGGAGGATACACATAGAATTACCCACAGGGAATCAACTATATGGACATCTAGCCCAGTACAGGGGCCGACCAGACCCCAGGCATGCAGACTGATACTGAGCCTGGCGTCAACTGCTCCTCTCAGTCTGACTGCTGAGGATGCTGGAGGATGCTCTACCAGGGTTTGCCACCTGAGGAACTTACTGGAAGAGTAAATCATGCTTGCATCATGTATTCAGGCCGGGGTCTCAGGACACCATGAGAGAAGGCCGGCCCGAACACAAGGCACTCTATGCTCACCAAAAATGCCTGTAGGTCCCCTACCCTCTTGATGGACATGAGTGCTGTCAGGAAAGCTGTCTTAGCAGAAAGGAACTTCAGCTCAACTGACTGCAGAGGCTCAAAGGGACCTTCCTGAAGTCCAGCCAGGACAACAGAAAGGTCCCAGGAGGGCACAAGGGGTGTCCTAAAAGGATTCAACCTCCTGTCACCCCTCGGGAACTTTACAGTAAGGTAGTGCTTTCCCAAAGACTGGCCGTCTACTGCATCATGATGTGCTGCAATGGCAGCCACATACACTTTCAAGGTGGAGGGCGACAGCCTACGCTCCAACCTTTCCTGCAGAAAGGAAAGCAAATCTCCTATTGTACATCTTCAGGGGTCTTCTCGGCAAGAAGAACACCAGTTTGCGAATAGACTCCACTTCAAAGCATATGCTTGCCTCAAAATCTGATGAGTGGTTGCACCTGTTGCCTCTGCACGTATGAAGGGGAGTGGTTCAGGATTGTTTAACCACTTGCCAATTTTCATTGCTGTTTTCGCTTAAGCGAAACTCGTAATGACTGACAGACAGGGAACAGGGGCTCGTTCTTCGTACATCACTTAAAACATCCGAGATGAATTGAGACTTTTAAGATGAGATCATCGCGCTAACTATGAGCTCACTAATCCGGTTCTCCAAACACACCTGCTGTTGATCATT
>JAUYWG010000040.1:19736323-19746742 GCA_034779775.1 Enteromius afrohamiltoni
GACTTTTAAGATGAGATCATCGCGCTAACTATGAGCTCACTAATCCGGTTCTCCAAACACACCTGCTGTTGATCATTAGTATAGCTGAATTGAGTTGTCTAGGATTATTGTGCGTTCGTGCGTTGGTTTAAAAGGTGAAATGTATCGATAGTAAAAACACTAAGCAAGCTCAATTTTTTTTTTCTCAAGCAGAGCAAGAGCTTTTATTAGAGGGTTTTGGAGAATTACTATGACGGCGTTTAGTGCCACCCCCATTTAATAATCAGATCGCTGCATTTTATATATATATATATATATATATATATATATATACATATTCATTATTTGTAACATGCCAGACACCCAGAAATCACAATAATTTTCTGTTTCATTTCTTTTGATATAAAACAGCTCATCTTTCAAATGAATGTGTTTTTCATCTTTGTTTGAAGTGTATAGCAAGATATAAAAGTGAAGGACCATTAGAAGTCATGGGAACTCTCGCTGTAATCAGGAAAAATATTGATTTACATTGCCGCTTAAACTAAAGCCATTTCAGCTATTGTTTGTAATTTGCTTTAAAACTGCCAGATTTTAGAAGCAGATGATATCTGCAAGAGGTGCTCTTTGTTCTTTAAAGATTTTATCTGAAATATTACGACTTTAATCTCGTAGTTTTAGATTCTTTTTTTATATATAATCTAAACATCTAAATAAAATGATATAATATTTTTTAATATATATATATATATATATATATAGTGTGTGTAAATCATCGTAATTATTTTACACACTTATACACGGATACTCAGTCCTGGTCAGTTGTGCTCTTTAACCAATCAGGTGTGATCCCTCAATTTCAACCAATCATAACCCGTCAGGACTGCATCCTAAATCCTTTTTACATCAAATAAACCTGCTCCCGAGCAGGTTCAAGATCATGGACCTGTTGCTATGACAGCAAGTCCCGGATGAGCGTCAAAGAACGAAACAATCCAAGATCAGGACAAATCCGCAACAATCAAATGCAGCTAACTGAGTTAGCGAGGTACGAAGAACGAGCCCCTGAACTAAATCAACATCTAACTAACTTAAGCTGAATAACAATAGCATTGTCTTCCAGTTGCTTATAATTTAATTGGAATTGTTTTATACCAGATAAACTTTACACACATATTGAACTAAACTGAATCAACCCTGTCATTCAGCCTAGAGCTGAATAAAACACTATCGTCTTTTAAATCTTCTTTACAACAGAAATTGGATTTTATAACTTTGATGAAGTTTGCATCATTGTTTTTTCTGTTTACTTGACTTAGTTGCTCATAAGGTGCTGCTGCATTCATACTGTCAGATTTAGAGGCAGATATGTTTCTTTTTCCTATAATATATCTTGACATTACTCCTTTAGCACTGTTTTTTGCATGAAACAACAAACATGTCAGTGAAATGCCACCTATTATTTTAAGAACATTTGACAATTTATTTGAATAAATCATATTTGACTTTAATCTCCATTCTTATTGTCTCACACCTCAAGCGAGCATAAAACACACAGCAAATCATACCAGGCAACATGATGCACTAAGCAAGATTGATCTTTTTATAGAGTCTGTATTGTTAAAGACCTGTCTTGTATGTGAGCGGGTGGCATGATGTAGATCTTCTGTGTGCTGTCACCTTATCAAATAGGCCCAGATCAGACAGACTGATCTCAGCTCAGACAGCAAGTGTCAAAACCTGTCTGAAAGAATCTGTTCTGCATCCCTAGCTGGATTTTCTGCATTCCCCTGCAATCGATTCTCCATATTTGATATCTCTCATATGTCTTCATATAAAGTCCATGTGTTGCTCTTCTGGATTATTTTTTGTAATGCATTTTCAATTACATTTTTACTCTTAGGTACAAAAAATTCTGCTTTAGTGGTGAGTCTGTTCTACTTCAATAGCTCATGCTCTACCAACAATAAAGCTATATTGACTTTCATTTGGGGAAAAAAAAGAAAAAGTAATCAGTAGAGTGTGCAGAAAATTCTCAGAGGCAGGAAAAAAACGCAATTATCCGCCCAAATTCCAGTTACTTGCACACAATAATGAAGGTTATTGTTTGGAGCCAAATGCAACTGTTTACTCATTGTAGAAGCTTTGAAACTGCCAGATTACACTGTCAAATTGGATTCATTTGCATAAAGATTAATACGAGAGATTGCCTCAGCATTTGACTTGTTCATATATGTACTAATTACAGTTAGCTGAATTCCAGCTCATTAATATGTAAATACACAAGCCTTTCTCATTAATGCACAAGCCAGTTCATGCTGAAACATCTAAATCGTTTACAAGTGCAAGGTAGGCCTAATTGAAATGGGCCTTTGAGGATCTGAGGGTGACCTCTGCACTTGCTGATACTCTTTTGTACAATTGCAGAATAAAATTCTTGCTGTGGCAAATCTGTAATTCTTTAGGACGCTTTGCTGCATAGGCTGCAGAGATAGATTAGTTTTCAATTACCTGTGTGTAGTGAAGCCTAAAAGCTGGACTAGCCTCTTCGTCATAGCTGTTAGGGCTATTTAAAGCTCCACATATGAGATTTTGCTGATTCTGAAACTCTGTCTGTTTTTTTGGAAGCAGGCAGTTCAGTTGAGTATTTTATGGCTTCAGAGTGCTGCACTAATGCACTTAAAGTTATGTAAATATATTATTGGCAAAGGCTGGAGAGGTTAATACTTATAAACACTTAAATTACTGATTGATTTGTTGTTGCAATTCGGAAAATATCTGTGCATTCAGTCTTACAGTTTTGTAGTTTAAAATTAGAATCTAGTATTTATTTTTGCATGAAAGAGTAGAGTAGAGGAAAGACATTTTAGTTTTGATATACAAGTGTGTGTTATTAAGTTCAAGGTTATTAGGATTTTTTGTTTTGTTTCTGAAAGAAATCTCTTTGTCTCACCAAGATTGCATTTAATTGTAATTTGTTTTCTATTATTATAAAATTTTTAAGTAATTAATTACCTAATTAATTTATTATGTATTAAAATGTGATTAAACGATATTCTTGTGATGACAAAGGTGACTTTTCAGCAGCTAGTCATGGAGTCACATGTCACTTGATCCTTCAGAAATCATTTTAATATACTGATTTGGAGCTCAAGAAACCGTTTACAGTTAACAGCTGTCCTGCTTAATATTTTTTTGCAGGATGCTATGAAAATGTATACATATTTATATAGCTGTGCACAGTATAAGAATCCCAAATACATACAGTACAGTAAAAAATTTCTTTGCTTATACTGTAAGGATTTTCTCTTCGTTTGCGTGGAATTGATGTTTTGTTAGATTGTAGCGTGAAGGCATGAATGCTCACACCACTGCTGATTGCTCTTCTTCCTCCACTGTGAAAACCCACTGTGCACAGAAGCACGACTGCTTGTGTATGTGGGTTACATGATGCAGAAGATAAAATGCCTGCCAAAACTCAATTGTCTAGTTTCCTGTCCTGCAGCTATAGACACTCTTTTACCCTTTCGACAACAGCACCACTCCCAAGCCCCTCTATCTGAACAAATAGAACTCCACCAGATGCATCTTAAGCCTCGCCTCAGACCAAACTGTTCAGCTGATGGCAATACTCCATTTCAAATCTTTTTTAATTCAGCTTAATCCGTGACGGTAAACTCATATTGCAGACTCAGAGGAGAGCTCACTTCCATAAACAGACAAAAAGATCAACAGCTTCACAGTCACATGAATAAATTAGTGTTTTAAGTGTTCAAGGTCAAAACTCAGATCAGTACAAATGTCCCTCAAACGCTTTTTCTATACTCTCTACCTTTGTCTTTTTGTGGGAAAATATGGGGAATGTTCCTTCCCTCGCTTGACAAATCAAGCCTTCCCATCAGCCATCTGTCCAGATAAATGGAGCATTATTGGTGGCAACATGCTGCATTTTTATGTTCCTCTGTGAATCAGCACATAAGAGTCAAGGAACAAATGACCAAGAAATGAAGGAATTACCAGTCATATCTGGAGACAAGGATGTTACATGAAATAGATCAAGGTGAAATATGTCTTATTATCTTCACCAGTTGTGCTGATATTAGATATTCTGTCAGAAGACTAGACAAATCTCAGATGGTTTGGTTTGTGCCTCAAAGATGCTTCAGTTTCTCCATTAATGCAATGTATAGCACTCCCAGAGGAAAATGTTATTGCTAAGAGGTAGAGTCTGAATTATGTTTCATTTATATATCCACTTTATTACCCATTTCTATCAAATTCCTTGAGATGGAAATACACAGATTTTGACATATAGCAATAGCATAGACTATCTATACATGAGAAAGATGTACACATATGTGGACATATAATTATAGCATAGATTATATACAGTCTATGTGGATAACACAGCTCAGATTATTTGGCTTTAAGACATTGGTAAGCCTACTGTACTGGCTTAATGATTGAACCACATTTTCTCTAATAACAAGCTATCATTTTACTGGGATATTTTCACATTCTTTATTCGCACAGCTTCTCATTAACGTGCTCATCACATTTCTGGTTCCTCTGTCAATGACAATATGGTGGCTTGCAGAGAAATCACAGTGGTCAGGACCTCTTTTAAATGCTAGATGAGATGAGGCTTCCCTGAGTCTGAGTAACTGTATTTTCTCTAGGGCAAATCAATGACATACATGGAAAAAGGAGGTAATTTTTTTCACTTAAGTTGACCTCTAATAAAGGACAAATGAGATATAAGTAAAGATGATAAACCAAATTATATTTCTGAACATCTGCTATCTCTCGAAAATAGAATAAAATATATTGAAGCGTAGTAATACAACTTCCAAAAAAGGTGGCCAAATTAATTTTTATGTTGAAGGGAACAAATCCTTAGGAAATACATGAATAATTTGCATTTTGAGTAAAATGTAAACATAAACATTTTTTTTAAACATATTGATCTCATTAGTAGTTAAAGGAATAGTTCACCCATTTCTTTGTTCTGTCAAACACAAAGAAAGATATTTGGAATAAAATTTGTAACCAGGCCACTACTGACTACAATAGTAGGAAAAAAATACTATGCAATCAATGGTGACCTAAAACAGCCTGTTTACAAACCTTCTTCAAAATACCCTTGTGTTCAGCAGTATTTCAGTTTTGGAACTAATTGAAGATGAGTAAATAATGACAGAATTTTAAACTTTTGGGTGAACTGTACTGTTCACCATCCTTTGCTATCAAAATGCTTGTTATGGATGCACCTCTCTCAAATGTCTAATGTCAAAGCTTCAGTTTTTATGTAATTCAGCAATGCGCTCTGTGTGTGTCAGTCCTTGGATGCAAATACTTTTCTTTGAGGAGAGAGCCTTCACATGTGTTCCTCATGGAGCCCCACTTTCACCGAGGTGGATGTAGTGGCTGTTAGGAGAATCGCGCTGTGGTAATTGATGAGGACGGTGATCCCTATCCTCATCCTTTTTCACCAGATCTAGTGAAGGTACGCACAAGCATATAGTCATTACTAGCACCTGGGGAGCAGAGCTCGTGCTGTCAGTCCTCAAGGGGGCTGATCGCGCTTCTCTCCGCTGCAAATGCTCCACCCCAACTCAGTCGGCGAGCAAAGTGACCAGAGATCAAGATTTCGTCCTTGCTCAAATGAAACAGCTGGGGTTTGAGACTGAATGTCCACGGAAAGTGTGCATTCTACAGAACAGAGAACCACTTATCCTGGAGTGGTGTGTAGTACGACCACGATGCAGGCTTGTATGACACCTGCTCAGATCGAGTCAATCCTCACAGCAGTCGTTAGTGAGCAAGAAGGCCGGTCACTCACTGTCAAGCAGTTTCAGATACTGCTGTGTCTGCTGGCAGCTGCGTCCAATGTCATACCTCTTGGCCTGCTGTACATGAGCCCCCTACAGTGGTGGCTCAGGATCAAAGGTGTTTCCTTGAGGGAAGTGTCACAACAAGCTGTATGTGCTTTAGACATATGGAGGAAACCTTGGTTCCTATCTGAGGGCACGGTGTTGGGAGCTCCTTGTCACGGCAACATAGTAGCGACGTACATATCTCGCACTGATCGAGAGCAGTCATGAGTGCCCGCATGGCCTGCAGTCTGGGAAGTGGTTGCCATCTCAGGTGGCACATCAACTGCCTGGAGATGCTGACTGTGTTTCGTGCCCAGACATAAGAAACCTAAGAGATGTGTTGGTGCGTACCGAGTATGACACTTGGACCTGATGCCCCATCTAGATGGCTCTCCGGGGAGATTCCATTCAGGAGCGACCTCCTCTCACAGGAAGGGGGCACCTTGCTGCACCCTCGTCCGTAGGTGTGGAATCTGTGAGTTTGGCCCCTGAGGGGGCACAACTCATAGCCTCCGGTCTCTCAACCGAGGTTGTCGAGACCGTCCTCCAATCCAAAGCTCCATCCACAAGGATACTGTATAACCTGAAGTGGAAACTTTTCACTTTTCACTGGTGTAGAGAACGCCAGCAGGATCCAGTCAACTGCCCAGTTGGTACAGTGCTGGAGTTCCTGCAGGCCAGATTCTCCACCGGGGTCACCCACTCCAGCCTAAAGCTTTACGTGGTGGTGATATTTGCCTACCATGCCTCTCTCGGTGGACACTCAGTTGGTAGAGACCCCCTGGTTGTATGTTTCCTCCAGTGCACAGAGGTTGAAGCCTGGCTGTGGTGTTAGAGCCCCTCTGTGGGCCGCCATACGTTTATGCTTCCTGGCCAATGACGTCATCCGTCTATTTCTTGCCCATCCTTTGCACTGATTACACATGCTATTCAGAGCTGTCAAGCTATAGGCGTTCCCCATAGCGTCTCGTTTGACGTGGCGTCAAAGATCAACACCTGCTACATCTGTACTGCTGCAAAACTAATTTTCTAACAAAGATCATCAAAATAGTAGCAGTTCTTTTCTTGCAGCAGGGGAGCTTTTAACTTTCACAGTCAGTCTGTAATTTAACTAATTGAAGTTTCAAAACCTCAAGTACACAAAACATATTTCATGTCAAGATGGATATGACTGATAGACTTTATGTTCAGTAGTCACTAAAAATGTCAGAGCAGTTGAATTAACATTCAGTTACTGAATTAACATTTAATAACTGACACAAATTTTGTGACTCATTCAATGAAATAATTAATCTGATCTAATACAGTAACTAATACAGTTTGTTTTTTTGCCATAAAAATCATTGGCAATGAAAAAGAAAACCAAAACTACAGTACCATAGTTTTATTTTGACTTGGACATCAGAATACTTAAAAAAAAATTAAAGGGGCCTTCGGTGCCTTTAATTGTCATATTTATAGGCAAGATAACCATGCCATATTTTACATTTTTGAAGATACATGAAACAGGTTTTTATTAGCATTAGTCTCATAACCCTTATATAATCATCTGTCTTCAGATTCTCTCTGACTCATTTAAGTGATGTTTGTCATTTGTCTAGCAATACTTTAATCATTGCTGTTCCCCCATAATAGATGCCTTCAGGTCTGAAATATTGTTTTGCATCTGTGTCAACCTCATTTTCTCTTTCATGTCTGTGTAGTTCATCTCAATTTGAAGAGTGTTTGGAGGAATGGGACAGGTTTTATCCTGGTGAGCCCACTTAAAGAGACTCAAGCATCAGTTCTGATTTTTCCCAGGTGTAGTTTGCCTTGATTAAACACTGCTCTCCAGGAGAAGACAAAGGCTCTCTGAATGCTAAGAGTGTTCTTGAGGATTCAAAGATGGCAGACAGTAGCTACAACCTGGTTTGTTCATTCACACATAATTTAAGACTGTTATGTCTTGTAAAAAAGTTTTAGCTACACTTTCCACTGGTTTGATTTGTGGAGTCAATGATGTATTTCATTTAAATCGTAAATATTGAGAGGACAATGCACTCCTGCTAGAATTAATGGAATTGAACTCTTCAGTTGGAGATGGATACTCTCAACGAACAGGACTATACATTTGAAAAGGCTCATTCATTTCTTAGAGAGAATTGAATTTTTGAATCCTAAGACCCAGGTGCACGCAAAATTTTTATATGTTTCTTTGATCAAAGTAGAATGAGAAAATATTAAACACTGTCTGGTAGACATGCTTCTTTCTTTGAATAGGTGGTTGAATTGATGGGACAAATTGCTAGTCATCATCATTAACCTTTGAGGTGTGGTTGTGGAGACCTAGATTGATCTTAACTCTTTTGATTCTCCCTCAAGTGGTATAGCAATGGGAGCTATTTGTATTTTTAACTATGCTGCTCAGGTGTCAAGGTCCTTAACTACAGGCTTTTATAAAGTCAATATAACAAGACATTGCACAGTAGCCACCACATGATGTCTCATCATGGCAACGTTCATGCAAGGACAACATTTGTTTTGTAAGGGTCTCTAAAAATATTAAGCAGTATTGTCTCCCCAAAAGCCCTCAGGATAAAACTGCAAACCGTTTGATTGTCATCCTAGTTTTGGGACCTTCATGCCAACACCACTGCTTAAGAAGTGGGATGCAAAGATACGCCATTTCTCTGGCAATAAAAAGAAAGCAACTGATTTCTTGACATGTTTGATGTTCTCCCATGTTGCTTCTGCATTGGATTTGCAGCATCCTCTGTCGATGCTGACACTGACAACCTTTCAGGCTCCTCAGACTTTTGAAACCACCTATTAGTCACATGAAAAGATTTTCAATGGAAGAAATTAGGGAAAAAAAGGGATGTTTTATCGGTTTTCCATCTGCCAGCCTGTAATCTTGGTAGTGCCAGATGCAGTAGGACAGGCACCAGTTTGCCAATTTTCCTCTGCCTTTTCTTTCTTTAGAGCCTCAAGATTGAGAGTTTTATATTTGTAGTGTTTTTATTTGAGCTTTTTCATAATTCGGACCTTCTCTCATCCATAATTCTCGTGATTTTGCATACTTGTCTCTCTCTCTCTCATTTTTTTCGTGTTTTTAAATTATTTTTTAAAGATCAATTTTTACATGATTTTAAAATTAGAAAAAAAAAGACAATTTTTTGAACAAATACATGGACAAAATTTGCATAAGTGTCTGGTTTATTGCCATGCTTGATGAAATTGTACTTTCTTTCTAAACTTTTTGTTGTTTTATTCCACAGATATGGAGAGGCAGGCAGATGGGTTGGGATCTAGTCATAAAAAACACCTCCCCTCATCTTTCATGCCCTTTGAGCATGAGGAGGCTGCTGAAAGTCAGGAGGAGGGCTTGGGGGTGAGTGAGTTGTATCATAATCAACCCATTTTCAAGTATTAAGGTAAAAGTAGTTACACTTGGCTTTGATGTGTTAGTTGAAGTGTGCTGTGTCTGATGTGCTATGCTTTTAAAAGTACTGTTTAGTGAGTGTAATGTATATCTCCCCAGCAGGATGTGCCCTGTTCACAATATCCCTTTAAATAAAATGCTCTCTAAATGAGGGTTTTGACTAATTCCATGCCAGTGGATTGTTGACATCCATGCATAATATAATCTCTTTTTCTCAGTGCCCTTGTGGGGATCCAAGCATTTAACTGGCTCAAGGGATGAGTCTCATTAAAAATAACAGTACTCTCATATACATTCACAATACACAATACATTCAAATTTGTTTTGTTCTGGCACTTGTATCTCCCATCAAAGTCCCATGAAATTAGAAGTTTTTGCCTTTTATTATAAATATCTTAGCCTTAAGCTTATGTATGCCATAAACTAATGTGCTCCAAAACAGAAAATGTATGCATTCAAAACCTCTATCTTCTGCGTTCTCCAGAGAGCCTGTAACATGAAATGAATGCTTACAGTGTTTTCCGGATAATGACAAAAGATACATTCTGTACTGTAATGTCAATGTATGATGCAAATAAAAGGCATTCATTCAATCTTCAGTCGCACAAACATATGATATTCTGAGCCGATTTTAGAACACATTGTTTTAATTTGACGCATGTCTTGTGTTTGCTGTGATTGGAATGACTTTAAAATCTGCTGGTGTGTGATTTAGTGTCGTTTGGAATATGATGTCCAGTCTGTAACTGTCGAGATTTTAAAACTTGTGCAGTGTATTCCGGCCTTAAAAGTTGTAAGTTATATTGGTATTGTTATAACCTGATGTAAAGGCTCGCATTTACATTTACTGTAACTCTATATGCTGTTTCTAAATGTTTAGTCGCATTCAGAATTTTGAACAAACGGACATGAAGGAATAGAAATTATTGGTTTGAGGTGGCTGTGGAGGTCTAACCTGATTTAGGGGTTCTGTGTATCTTTGTCAGCACTAAGATGATTTTAATCATAGTGAGGCTTTTATGAGCCCTTGAGGAAAAAGTATTACTCAGCCTTTCCTTTAACCCCACTTTGGCATGGGAATGATGAATTTTATGTTTTTGTGTGTGTGTGTGTGTGTGTGTGTGTGTGTGTGTGTGTGTGTGT
>JAUYWG010000040.1:19766458-19811943 GCA_034779775.1 Enteromius afrohamiltoni
GTTTAATCGTGTTTCCGAGTCCTGCCTTGCCCTGAAAGGAAGCGAGAGCGCGAGCTCTACAGCAGCATCGTTACAATGTGTGTGTATATATATATATATATATATATGTATATGTGTATATATATGTGTGTAATTTGTCCTTCAAACTGACATTTTCCAATGACACCTAATTTAGTCTTTATAAAAATTCTTGGTGCTGAATAGTGTATGGTGGTGAAGGGAACATGTGTAATGAGTAAACATTTTTTGTAAAAGGCTTCAGTTTCAATTAACCATTTATTTATGTTTGTTTGAAGTATCTAAATGTTTAACATCAGCAGCAGTAGCAATTAATTAAATGAAGCTAAACACAACTAGACTTCATTCTAATTTCATGTCATTTGATTGGTTAATTATTAAGTAAATAAAAAGAATAATATATCTATAATATCTGTATTGAACACTCTGTATTTTGAGGTGGTATGATTATAACAAGTATAGCGCAGCCACCGAGTGTTGCAAGAAAATCTGTGAGGCATCTCTTTATGTTGGGTCACTGAGCACTCCTTGTTCCTGCTGTTTCAGGGGGAAGAGCTCAATGAATCTGCACAGGAGAGCCGTGCCAATGCTGAGATGCGCAGACTCCTTGCCCAGAAGTTCCTCAGGTTGCCATGGAAACCAGAGGTAAAACATGCTTTTATAGTGTTAGATACATGCACTTTAGGTTCCTATACAGAAGAAATGTGTAGGATAATGTGTGGTGCTTTGCATTCACTATTCTCAGATATTTTTAACTGCTTTTAACACACACTGACAGTGTACAGTTTAGCTGTGAATCTCTCACTCTCTCTCTTTGTGTGTGATTTCCTTGGAAAGGCACATGCTCCCATAGCTCAGCATCCCTCCAGGAATCGTGCTAAAATTACATGAACAGGTGGCCAAAAAGACGAGAGAACAACAGGCACGGTATTGATGATAAACTAGCCAGTTCAGCTTACATCCTTCCAGGATTTGAAGTGAATTTTGTAATTTCAGTTAATTTCTCACTGGTTCTATCAGTGAGAGCTCAAGTCAATGGCATTGTCTGAGCCAGAAGCTCACATAGAACCTAACAAAAGCCTTATGGCCATTCAAACTGAGCCAGTGGACTTTAAATGGATTAAGTTTGGATCTTCAAAAATGAATTAATATAATTATTCTTAATTAGTATAAATATTATTGTCTAAAACGATGTGGCACAAATCCAAAAATATCAAATCGGCTTTTGAATTAAATTTATGGTCATTCTTTGTCTAGTTCAACTTTACCTGTCTTACAATTTTACAAAGGAATTTTAAAGGTGCTATTTGTTTCCACATGAGCCAGGACTAGTGCCCTCTTCAGAAATATATAATAAATTATATAAACAACTTTAAACTGAATTTCTTTCATACTAAAAGCAGATATCTTTCCAGTAATTATTAAAAAAACACTAGTTATCTGGTTTGCAATTCAAACAGCCCTGTGAAATAAGACAGTGTTAAATATTTGAAAGTGTTTATTGCAATAGTTTGCTTATTGAAATACATACGGCTCTTAAGAAGCTTGGGATACATTTTTTTGTACTTTAATTCAGTAAGGACACTTTAAATATATAAAAAATTACAGTTGTCACAGCAGTGTGTATATAAATCAACAAGAAAGTGAGATGCATTAGACTGAAACTACTTAAGAGAACACAAAAAAAACCCATTCATGTTAATGCACAACCTTGAACTGAGGAAATTGAGGGCTTGATAATCAAAGAAAGAGGTTTGTATTAATCAGAAACCATAGTGACAAATGAGTACTCAGCTGTATGGAGTCGAAGAGATCTGGGTGACACATATGGCCAAAAGGGCCAAGGTGTAGCCACAGGCCATGGTGGAGCTGAAAGAGTCTGGGGCTTGGAGGCTTAAATTGCAACTAAGGTATCCACAAACCATGGTGGAGCTGAAGACTGGAAAGCCCAAGGGGAATACAGACAGCAGGGTTGAACCACTGGATAAGGCTGAGGGCTGAGGGGCTAAAGGGATATAGCTGAGGCGAGGGTGAGAAACAGAATAGCTTTAGGCAAGGTGAAGGGTGGGACCATCTGGAATGATTTAGACTGATTTAGAGCTGGGTAAAGCCAAAGGTGATGAAGGTGAATTGTTGCAGAATTACAAAGGAGACTTGGTAGTCACTGAAGTAGATTTGATACTGCACTGAACCAGTGACGAGTAAGAAAATTTGAGACCAAACTTTTTTCACACACCTCAGGGCTCCAATTTCTTCCTGATGAACTAATATGCCCTAGACCATTAACCCCAATGCTGGCTCACACACCAGAACTTGTGAGCTGATTTCACCCTGAGCTGATACTGAGAAGAAAGAGAACAATTGCTAAATAAAATACTTTTTTTTTATTTGCACATAAAACGTGTTCTTGTAGCTTCATAAAATTACGGTTGAATCACTGATGTCACATGGGCTATTTTAATAACGTCCTCACTACCTTTCTGGCCCTTGATCTTGTCAGTGGCATGGCTATCTATCCAGGCTCAGAAAGCTCTCAGATTTCATCAAAAAACCTTAATGCCATTCTGAAGATGAACCAAGGTCTTATGGGTTTGTAACAACATGAGGGAGTGTAACTAATGGCAGAATTTTTGGGTGAACTAACCCTTGAGGCAACAAGCTGCTGTGAAGCTCTTTTCTAAATACAGTGAAAACGCTGAACCTGACTCCACAGTAGTATCACCGATCGATAAGCCAACAATCCTTATCTCCTCTCCCCACCTCGTTGCCGAAGCAGGCTAGGAGACACGACACTGTGTGATAATGAAGAGACAATGATCAAAGAGGGTCCCTGACAACACTCTGCCCCTGAGGCTCCCTTCCTCTGGGCCCTGTGACAGATGAGCTCCTCGTTCGATGCTGAAGTGTCAGGTGCAGGCAAACCCTCCAGGAAGCAACGGGAGCACGGAAGCTCTTAAGAGGCATGTGATTTAGAGAGCACCAAATGCCAGAAATAGCAAACGGCACACAGACGTCACATTGTGTTGTCCCATTCTTCTGTCTAATTGAAAATGTGTCGATTGTTTGTCAGATACATATCCAGGATGATTCACAACAAAGGAAAAAAAAAGGCAGAGAAAATGCAGTGCAGAGATAACCTCTGTTTTTATCTGATGATTTATGTGCTTCCCTCTCTGTGTTATTGAATGTCATTATATGGCTAGTAGGAATAACCAGGCTGGGAAATCTATCATCAGGGCTTTGGCTGGAAGCACAGCAAGATGACTCTGACAAGAGATCTCAGGCCATTCATTCACACTCCATATGCTGCAGCATAAGATGCTCTTATCATGCACCCCAGAATGTATTTTAAAGTTACTTTAAATTCAGAGATAAAGGCAAGATGAATGCTATTAATTATGACTGATAACACAAGAGGCACAGGTATTTATAGTACACCTTATTCTAACAAGTACAGACAAGTCTATTACTAATACACAATGGGAATATTTAGATATTTTTATCATACCTCTAGGGGATTATGTTAGCATATCCTGTTTTTTAATGATTTATAGTGCATTTGTATTACACTGCACATTTTTATATAGACGCTGTCACATTCTCCTTGCTTCTTCTTGCGCAAAACAAACCAGGGTGACAGTTATTCATCTATTCGGATCGTGGAAAATTTAAATAGTACACTTGATAATTCCCAGAGCTAAATCCACCGTACCACCTGTGACCGAATTGTACTCTCTCTTCTCCCTCGAGTGAACTCGTGCCATGTGCGAATATGCCATGGCAATGGAGTGGCATAGCCCAGTGTGCCCATGACAGCTGTAACCCCAAGATTCTGTGGCGTCCTGTCCGCCCACTCCGAGTGGGTGGGATGCCAGTCCCACCATCCACACTAACTGCAATTATAGAGGCTAAATTTAAATACGGCTGTGCAGCGAGAGACCTAAACAACTGACAGAAGGGGTGAGCGCAGTGTAATGTGAGCTCACCTGCATAATGAGTAATGTCTCTGTCACCTCCACCACCAAGAGCATTACAGAAAGATAAGGGGTGCTGGAGAATTTGGTACATAAAGATTACAGGCTTACAAATTTTCTGCTAAATCCCACCACTTCTGCACCAACTCATAAATTCTTCATTAAATCGCGAGCATGAAGTAGCTTGACATTTAATCAATCTGAAAACTGTGAGTGCTGTGCCATATCCAGCTTATCGGTCCAAAACATGATAGTTATACTTTCCCTTCTTCTTAGGAGAAAAATATATTATTGATATAAGGGCACTACATCATTTACATTGCAACTGATGTTACAGAAATAAAAAATAAACTTAAAGACTTAGGATTTAGTCCTTTTTAAGAGGACTTAAAATTAAAATTTGTTTAAAATTGACTCCAGCCATCAATGATGGGTTTGTTTCTTTATCAGAGTATATTTGGAGAAAATTACATCACATTCACCTGTGGATCCTCTGTGGTGAACGGGTGCCGTCAGAATGAGAATCCCCACAGTTTATTAAAACAAACTCATGCACATCTATTACTTTAAAATCAAATCATTAAAATCGACCTTGCCTGTTTTGACCACTGCCTTTGTTTTGCCCTTTGATTTATATGTACTGTGTACCGACCCACGCCTGGACACTGACTACTCTTTTGCTCTGCCTCCTTTCGTCTAGCCAGTCGATAAGTAGCACAGTATGAGGGGCAGTCAAGACCAGTCAGTCCTGGTTTCCCAGCCAGTCGAATTACCTGAGGCCTGTGACCCTGACTCATGGTAGCTGGATCCACCAGATCTAGTCTGTGATCCGGACTCATCATGGCCGGAGCCGCCAGACTCGGTCTGTGATCCACATCTTCTTCTACTGAACTCACCCAAGCTCCAAAAAAATTGTGAGGCTGGCCAGAACCTCCGGAACCCGTGTGTGGCCCGGAGACTCCATTGGGTCCGCCAGAGGCTGCACTACCTCTGGAGATGTCGGCTCCGGCCGTAGAGTCCCCAGAAGCCCCACTGGTGGTTGCACAGCCCAAGGAGGTCTCTCAAACATGGTCATGGAGGGCGTTTTCATGGTCTGTTCAGTCTCAAAGGGCGATGTCAGGGTCAGTATGGTCTCGGAGGGCAAATTCAATCTCAGTCCAGTCTCAGAGGGTGCATTCTCAATCTGGTGGGTCTAGGAGGGTGCATTCACTGACTGGTGTGTTGTCAAGGGCACAATGTCAGTGTGGTGGCCCCAAGAGGGCTCTGTTGTTGTCTGGCTGAACCAGAGAAGCTCTGCTGTCTTCTGCTCCGCCCTGGAAGATTGCCTTGCTTTCTGTCTCACCCAGATGGCCGTTCCCTTCACCTGATCCACCCTGGAAGACATTTCCATCATCTGGTCCACCCAGGAGGATGTCTCCTCCATCTGCTCCGCCCTAGTGGGCTACTCCGCTGCCTGCTCTGTTTTCAGTCATGGACTCTTATCAATCAACTCATGTCTCCGGCCACTCGTTTGTTGTCTAGGTGCTT
The DNA here is from genome assembly GCA_034779775.1 of Enteromius afrohamiltoni. Lineage (NCBI taxonomy): Eukaryota > Metazoa > Chordata > Actinopteri > Cypriniformes > Cyprinidae > Enteromius > Enteromius afrohamiltoni. The sequence continues at coordinate 19,771,978 of JAUYWG010000040.1, forward strand.
TATTGTTTGCTTCACCCCTTGACCTACTTTCACATGTATAAAACCCCGGAAGTGTTTGTCTGTCTCCATGGTCCACTGTCAACCTGTGAGTTTTTCCACCCATGTTCCCGTGTTTCTTTGTATCTTGATCTGTTGTTTTCGACCTTGCCTGTTTTGCCCTTTGATTTCTATGCATTGTGTACAGACCCATGTCTGGACACTGACTACTCTCTTGCTCTGCCTCCTACACTGATGTTTGCCAGTAACGACGCTAATCCTGTCTGTTTTGCTCTATGTCATTCATTAAACAGGTTGCATTTGAACCCGAACGCTTCCTCGCCTCTTTCTTGTGACAAATAACAAGAGAAATGTGTCCTTAACAGTGTTGGGCTAGCTACTTATCTAGGATCAGTGATCCATAGCATTTGTATTTCCGATTTGTGCTTTAGCATCAAAAATAACGTTAGCTTGTGTGGACACTACCACACTACTTGATCAATAAAAGAGCTTCGCTACTGAAAAGCTATTTGATTCAGAAAACAGCGACTCTACCAACACGCTACTGAAAAATGTAGTTAATCTAGTAGTGACGCTACTGCCCATCACTGATCCTTAAGCATTCTCATTTCCATTTTCTCAGTGTCGTGCCCCCAAATGGCATCTGATGACCAACTAGACCACTGTAACCAGCCAAACCTCAACCTTTTGGTTAAAACCTTAACTGTTACTGTAAAAATGCATGTACTGACATTAAATTGCAATATTAATGATTCATTTATAGTTTGCTCTCAACCAACTTAATCACTTAATCTTGTCTTTGTGGTAGCTGCATATTCACACAGATCCAATTTCAGGTATATTTGTTGTCGGGCTGTCCTGTGCATAATCTGGGTCTGTGTGAAGGCCTGGGGCCCTGTTCTCACCTCTGAGTCAAGTGTTAATTCAGCCACCTGTTCTATATTAATAGACATCCCATTTATGGACTTGTGGTTTTATAGTTGCATTAAACTTTGAATTCCATCTATATAGCATTACTGTGTATAGCATTCTATAATGTATATTGAATTAGCATTATAGCATATAAAACTTAAACTTTAAATTCCATCATAGGAAAAACGTTTTGTTTTTTGAAAGTTTTTTTTCCTTCCTCCTCCTCATTTAAAAACCTAGCTCTATGAAATTGATAAGAAAATAAATTGGTAACACTTGTTTACCAATAACTAAACGTATTTTCTAAAAAAAACAAAAAACTAATTTGCTGGTTAGTAATAAGGTAGTTGTTAGGTTTAGGTATTAAGTCGAGCGTTAAGTCGAGAGTTCTAATAAAGAAGCATTAATAAATATCCAAATGTACTAGTAATATGCATGCCAATAAGCTACTAGTTAGTAGTGAGTGTTACAGAAGAAAACAAAGAAGCTTAGTTATATCAATGAAAAAAAACATAAAATGTGCAGTGTCATGCAGGGAATTCTGGAAATGATGGTTTGTGGTACAAAACTTGCTGTTCACCAATTAACAGGTTTTTACTGTAGCATGCTGTACTGTTAAAGTCTCAACCCTTTTGTGCATTGTAGTTCATATTATGGTGTATAATATAGTTTATGTCTATATTATATTTTAAAATCTTTGGGCAATTTATTTTCTTCTCCACATTAATGCTGGTTACACGTGCAGAAAAAGGCTGATTCTCTCTCTTTTTGTTCTCTGTCAGTATAAAGGTCAGGCCAATCTGCATGTGTTTGAAGACTGGTGTGGCTCATCTATCTCCCAGCTCAGGAAGAATCTTCATTTTCCACTCTACCCACATGTAAGACCAGACAATGGAAGAAAGAGTTTTATAGAATAATTAAGATTAACCTGCATGTTTGAAATGTATTCTGGATACTCTGGGCAGAATCTAGTTTTCAGTATTTTCATAAAAAAATCCCAAACATTGACCTAATATTTCCCAGTGGCAGGATGTGTTGCAGACATAATTAATATCGGTTCATTTCACCTTTACATTATCACTAAAACAGTGTTTTGCAGCTGTCTGTTTATTCTTCTCAGAAGCCATTTTGATGTGTTATTCTGTGAATTAGTGTTAGTGCCTTGGGTTTAGCAGTAAATAGGTCTACAGATGCTTTTATATTTAATTCTTCCCAACAGACCAGGACCACAGTGAAGAAAATTGCAGTGGCTCCAAAATGGAAGAATTACGGCCTTAGAGTCTTTGGATTTATTCATCCTTACAAAGATGGTTAGTGTATTTCATCAATTTTTTTGTTACATTACAGGGAGTTCATCGGGGTTTACTGTTGCACAAAAAAATATGATACAAATAAATATGGTACAAAACTTTGAAACATCATGAATATGCTCTCATCATAATTACAATCAAACACATGTTCATTTAATTTCTAGTGCCTAATAAAAAGGACAATATTTTATGCTGTTGCTTTGCATTCATGTCCAGGCTCACTAACTAAACAAATCCTATAGTGTGAAAAAATAGGAAACCAAATTGACTCTGGGCTTGAGATAGCAAGAACATACTTTAAAATAGATAGATTGAATATAAAACTGTCATTCCTAAACAGAGGCAGTTTCTTCTGCCAGAGCACCATGTGGTTGATTTTCTCATTTTTGCATCAATGCCATGCTACGTGATTCAGCTTGTTAGAAGTTTAGGATCATAAACAGATGGTTTGATATTCAGCTGTAGCATTTTATGATACAACTTGGACTGCATTGGTCCCTCAGGGATCTCAAGCCATTCAGGTCCTTAGACAACATAGCAGATCCAAATCATTATATTGCCTCCAGCCTGTTTCACAGCTGATTGTTTTTGTATTGGATTGCAGTGTTTTGTTTTCTCCAAATATACTGTGTACATTTATTTAAAAGGTTTTATCACCTATCCATATTTTCGTCTATCCTACTATAAACACCATTTCTGTTCCATGTTTCATGAAAACAGGCATTACTGAATGCTAAAGAGAGTTCCTTTTCAGGAACTCGATCTGCGTCAATGAGACGCTATGGGAACGCCCTCAGCGTGACGGCTCTGGATTGTGTGTTGAATTAGCCAATGATGAGTTGGGACGCCATAGGCGAGTGATGTCACTGGCCAGAAAGCATATAAGCTTGTGGAATGCAGCTGGCAAACTAGCTTTTTGTCATTCAGCGAAGTGCTCTGTGTTGACTGTGTGTTTGTCCTAGCTTAAAAAATGTCTCTGTCAAAAAAGAAAAAGAAAAGGGGCGAGGGCGACTCAAGATCATACAAAGTGCGTGTTCTTCCATGCAAGAGATATCTATATATATATATATATGTATTGCCGGTTGACACACACATGATGTGTAGTCTGCCGGGGAGCGAAGCATGTTGATGCAGTTCTCCAACAAAATAGGAGAGCTGCAGATGTTGTGATAGAATAAAAAAATGAATATCATTAACGTGCAAGCAGGGGAAACTGAGACGGGCAGGCCCCTATCTCAATCCTCTAGGTCGGGGTCTAGCACTAGCCACACGAGGAAGGAAGCGCGTTCTGCTACTTTCACTCGTTAAAGCGGCGCGGTATTTCTCCCCTCCTCATCCGAGGACGAAGAGGTGAGAATGCAGAGGAGACCGCGGTCTCGTTATTGCCCCAGTTTGAGGAACTCTTGAAGGCAGTGACTCGCGCTGCCGCTGATCTAAAAACAGAGTGGCAGCAGAGATGAAAACTAAAATCAGAGTGGCAGCAGAGATGAAAAGTAACTGCACTGACGTAAATGAGAAATCAACGTTTTTACAGACTCTGCCAAAAATAAATAAATGCCTTCAAGGAGCATGCCATTTTTATCTCAATTTCCATAACGAGGTGTCGAAATTGTGGCCTTTCGCGGCCTGGTTTTCATCCCCATTCGCCGCATAACGCTAGCGACGAATGCGCCCCTCAATGGTCAGGGAGCGATCACAAGTGGTCGCTTAGCCCAAGGTCTGGGAGAAGTCGCCAGCTTACTTGGCACATCAACTGTCTAGAAATGCTAGCGGTGTTTCGAACACTTCTTCACAGACGTAAGAGATCAACATGTGTTGGTGCGCACTGAAAACACCTCTGTTGTCTCTGACATCAACCACCAAGGACGTCTGTGATTGTGCCCCTTGTACAAGCTGGCATACCAGACCCTTGTGTGGGCCTGGGACAGATCCCTCTCACTGAGAGCCATCTATATTCCCGGGCATCTAATTGTAAGAGCAGACATACTGTCGATACAGGGGCTGAGGCCCGGGGAATGGATGGAGATATGGAGAGAATTTTAAAGAGCAGAGGTAGACCTCTTCATGACACAAGAGACCACGCAATGTCCCCGCTGGTACTCTCTAGTTCATCCAGCTCCTGGGGGACTGGATGCCATGGTACAGACATGGCTGCATCTGTACGCTTTTTCCCTGATCGCGACGAGGACAGTCTACTACTAGAGCGCTGTTCTTGCCGGGCCCAGTATGGTTCTCGGACCTGACAGACCTCCTCTCACAAGCAAGGGGCACAATGGTCCACCCCCGTCTGGAACTGGGGAAACTGAGAGTGTGGCCTCTGAGGGGGCACAACTCTTAGCCACAGGTCTCTCAACTGAGGTTGTTGAGATGCTTCTCCAATCCTGAGCTCCATCTACGAGAAAGCTGTATGGCCTGAAATGGAAATTATTCACTTTGTGGTGTAGAGAATGCCAGCAAGATCCAGTCAACTGCCCAGTCGGTACAGTTCTGGAATTTTTGCAGGCCCGATTCTCTACTGGGGTCTCTCACTCCACCCTGAAGGTGTATATGGTGCCTATATCGTCCTACCACTCCTCTCTTGGTGGAAATACAGTTGGTAAGAACCCCTGGTCAAATGCTTCCTCCGCTGTGTGCTGAGGTTAAGGCCACCAGTACGGTCCCGGGTACCAACCTGGGACCTGGCTGTTGTGTTAGAAGCCCTCTGTGGGCCACCATTTGAGCCCATAGAGGAGATTTCAGATTGTCTGTTGACGATAAAGACCAGACTATTGCTCGCATTGTGTTCTCTGAGGAGAGTAGGTGTCCTTCAGGCCCTCTCAGTGGCCCCTACACATCTCGACTTTGCGCCTGGCATGGCCAAAGCCTTCCTGTACCCGCGAACGGGTTAAAGTTCCAAGGTACCTAAGGTCACACCTCAGCCACTCATATTACAAGCCTTTAGCCCACCTCCCTTCAGGGAGCCTGGTCAGCTGAAGCTAAATTGTATGTGTCCTGTGCGAGCACGGGACGCATACATCCACAGAGACTGTGAAGAAAGTCAGAGCAGTTGCTCGTATGCTTTGGTCCCCCTAAGACTGACTGCGACTAAGCAGACTTTAAGCCATTGGATAGTGAATGCCATCAATATGTCGTCATGAGTCCTCTGGGCCCCATGCCGAGGCTAGTCCTGTGGGCGTTCCCATAGCGTCTCGTCGACGCAGCGTCTCGTTCCTTCAAGGAACAGGGTTATATACATAACCTGAGACATTTTCCTCAATACTAAACAGTTATTTTTTTAATGTAACAATAAAATAATATTGTTATAGATTATGTCAGAAGTGGTTCATGCACAATTCCAGGTTTTCATACTTTTGTGATGTACCTTCATGCACATAGAGTACAATACATACACATCAGTTTCTTTATGTTCAAAGTGATCTTCAAAGCAAGTTTGAGTGAAGTGTAAGAGACCTGAACGTTGCCCAAGCTGACGTCTAAAGGCACACAGAAACCGCTATTTCAATAGATCCCCTACAGTCAGCAAATTCTGCACACTCTGTCTAACCTGATAAGAAAAGCTGCTGTGAGGACTACTATATGAGCCTTGATGCATGCAGGCATGCTCGTGTTTGCAGGGGAAAAGTTATGAGATTGTTTTCATTAGCAAATAACTATGGTTGCTGAGTCAGGCTTTTGACTGTGGTGCACTACAGTAGCTGAGATGACAATAAGAGAAGGAAAAATGATTGTCAGTTTGAGGTATATATCAGAGAACCACTGATAAGCAAAATAAAACCACTGGGTAGCACTACTGGGTTATAGGCTGCTGTGAGATATTTATGGCTAATAAAACACCATCTTATCAAAGCAAGTTTAGAATTCAGATTATTGTTTATTTCAGGGGATTTCCAGTTTGCCATAGCATCGGATGATAACTCTGAACTGTGGCTGAGCTCAGATGAGAGTCCGCTCAATGCACGGCTCCTGGTGTACGTGGGACAGGTGTGTATTTTGATATATGACCCTTAAATAAACCAGACTGTGCTTCTGATCTATCTATCTGTTTATACAGTGGAGATCAAAATTACAGAACAATCTACAATTTCAAGGTCACTGCTTTGTCCTATGAGGAGTAGAAGGGTAGTTTTAAGCACATTTCAAACATTTATTGTATTCTGAAGAGCAGTATAAAATATTAAAAGCTCACCTTTGCTGAGGAGCTTGTTTTGTGAACAGAGGATAACTGGTCCAATGTTTACTTTAGTAATAAGAGCATGTTTGATTTATTAGGGTCTGATGGGAAACATTTTGTTTGGTGGTTTCAGGGATAAGACTGAAGCCATAGTGCATAAAGAGGTCAGTAAAAGCTGTAGGAGGAAGTGTCAAGCTGGGGGATGTTTTCTGCACCAGGAGTCGGTCTTCTTATGCAGAAACATGTCCAAATGAAAGCAAATGTTTATCATAACCTCCTTCAGCCACATGCAGTTCCTTCCCTGCAAGTATCTCCCAATCAGCCTGCAATTTTCATGCAGGACAATACCCCTTTCACACTGCAAAACAGTTAAATCCGTGGTCTCAGTGGTCTCAAACTCAATTCCTAGAGGGCCACAGCTCTCTAGAGTTTAGCTCCAACCAGCTCCAAATCACATTTGGACGTTTCTAGAATCTAGTGATCCTGAAGAGCTTGATTTAGCTGAATCAGGTGTGTTTGATAAGTGTTGGAACTAATGGTGCGTTCCAGGCAGATTTTTGAGCCTGTAAGTCACAACTTCAAACCCCGGCTCATGACTTTGTAGCATTCCAGGCAAGTCACGCCAAACTGCCTGAGCACAAGGAATTAGGGTATCTAGATGTAAACAATGCAGCATGGCAGACCATACGGGGCTTTTGCTCATTTATAATCATTTCTATCGCCAAAGATGCTTTCCTTGATTATTTGAGGGAAACGGTGGAGGAAAAATGGTGCATGAGGCAAAAGCTGTTATACCTTTTATTTCAGTTTACTACTTACATAAACACCACATCCATAGGGGCTGCCATTGTTGTTTCGCAGGCTATGTGACGTCAGATCTCGGAACTGGGAGTACATCAATCTAGTACGAATTTATGGGTGGAAAGCCACGGGTTTTGACGGCCATTCCAGTGCACTTTTACAAGTATAAGGTTGGAAAAACATGGCTTACAGGTTGACTTATGCAGCATAACCTCTGCAGAGCTTTTGGTTTTCAGGAATTGAGTTTAACAATTAACAATATAAAAATAAAAAACAATCAAGGATTGTTTTGTAGTTTTGATCTCTATATAGTGTTCTGCCTGTCCGTCAATCTTTGATTCTGTCTATCTAGCCACAGTCATGACCAAAAGTATCGGCACCCATGCAATTCTGTCAGAAAATGCAACACTTCTCTCAGAACGTTTTTCCAGTTGCAAATGTTATGGTATTCACATTCTTATTGTTTCCTTCTGTTGTTCCAGTGCAAAGTCAAACTTGATACAATTTAACACAAACTCAAAAATGGACTGGACAAAATTATTGGCACCTTGCCAAAAGTGTAAGATATAATTGCTCTTCAAGGATGTGATGCTTCTGTAAATTGTATTTAGACACCTTTGGCAAGTAACAGTGTTTAAAGAGTTGTCTGTGGATTTAAAAAAGAAAATTGAGGAAAAACATGTACAATCTCAAAGCTAGTACATCTACAGACATCTTAATGTTCCTGTGTCCACTGTGCGTAATATCATCAAGAGGTTTACATGGAGGACACGGAAGAGCACAATTAATGAAAAATTACAACAAAGGATTTTTTAAATGGTGGATAAAGAACCCCAGTTAACTTCCAAACAAATTCAATCTGATCTATATATCATTCGTTCGTAAGGTTGGTCTGGAGCGCTCTTAGCTATACCTTATCGCTGCTGTCGTGACCACCAATACGCAAAAAGCTTTTTTACATCATAGTTTAACTACACATAGAAAATTTTTACTTTACTTTTTTACTTACTTTACTAATTTTTACATATAAAATACTTAAGTTGTTATAGCCTAACACCCAGTGAATGGAAGTGTTTTCATCAATAAAGATACGGCTGGTGGGTTGGCATACGTTGTGGAGAACTTTACCACACTTATGGACGTGAGGGTGTGGGATTGCGCACTTGCTAATTTATAAACGCTAAGGACAACGTTATTGTAGAACGCAGTCCAAATCATTTTAGAAGACTTAAAACACTCAAAGCTTGAACTTATTATTGCCTTAAAAAACTGCATGGATGACAAATATTGAGATATTAAAATATCTTCATGGCAGTATACATTATGTAGTAGTTTTTCCAGTGTACTGAAAAGGATTAAGTTTGTCATAAAATCAAAAACTACTTACTTTTTCAGTGCACTACTTACTTTTTTGCTGCACATTAATGCACATTTGTAAATCTTGTGATGAACAATTAAACTGTGCAAGTCAATACACTGGAAACAATTAAGAAACCAACAAATGCTGTTGTTTGAATCGTTATCTGGCCATCTGGTTTTTCAGTATAAAGATTATAATTTTTCAGTATTATATGACATTTTGGATATCTATATTAGAACAGTAGAGTGTTCAGATATTCTTAACCACTACTATCCTACCGTGCACTAAAACATAAGCCAATAAGGTTTTTAGAGCTTTTTATATGAAAACCTAACTAGTTTTTGAGAAGAGTAATTTGTACTTTTACTGTAACTACTGTAACAGTAGTTGTAATTGAGTACATATGTTAACTACTCTTTCCACAATGAGACACGGGGTACAGCAGTGTCAGCTCGCACTATCCATCGCCATCTGAATGAAAAGGCACACTATGGTAGGAGACCCAGGAGGACACCACTGCTGACATCACGGTACTGTTTACAGAAAAAGAAGTGAGGCCTTCAAAGAGAAGAACACAGTTATTACAGTCAGAGTTCTGAAATAAGCAATCCAGCAATGAGTCCAGATCTGAATCCCATAGAACACTTGTGGAGAGATCTGAAAACAGCAGATGGGAGAAGGCATCCTTAAAATCTGAATGACCTGTTGCAGTTTGCAAAAGAAGAGCAGTCCAAAATTCCAGTAGAGAGGTGTAAGAAATGCATTCATGTTTACAGGAAGTTATTTTCAGTTATATTTTTTTCCAAAGGGGGGTAGCCTGGTAATACCAAACTGTGCTACTTTGCTCTTTGTAGACAGAGTCTGGAAAGGCATAATTGACATGTGAGGGGATGCTTGTCTGAAGTTTAAAATCATTTGTGTACCCTTAAGCCAATTACATAAAGTTTGGTTATAACATTTTACACGCCAGCTCAGCCACCTCGATCTTCCACTGTAAACACCAGTATGACCATCAAGCGAAATACTGCAACTTAATTGCAAGATTACAGCATGAAATGAAAATATTCAAGGACTGGAAAAGAAAGGAGACACTGGAATGTCTGTTACTGATCGATAACTTTTCCCAAAACCTGTCAGGAGTAGGGCCACAATATCACCATTCAAAATATAACCAAACACTCATCTTGCTCGGGCTTCAACTGAAAAATACCAGGAATATTCTCCACTAGAGAGCGAATAGCATCTCATATCTACATGTCCACTGTTGTTTTAAATTCCAATCTTAAATTTGGCACTTAGCATCTCTGTTCATTGGTTAGACTGGGGTAAACTGGGAGATAGTTTGCTATATCAGACTGAATACAGAGGTGAACTGAAATTGAGCAGAAGTACAAAGACTTCAAAGGCGACAAAGGGTGTGCTACCAAATATGTGCTACCTGTAAGTTATGGGTGCAAATCATTTGTCCAGTGCATTTTTGGGTTCAGTGTGGAATTCAGATTAACGTCTGTATTTTTTTTAGTTTGTTTTTTTTTTAGTTTGTGTTGTTTAAATGCAAACAAAACAAATAAAAAAGTGAGTATCATTACATTTGCGTCCCTGTCCGTCTGTCTATCTATCTATCTATCTATCTATCTATCTATCTTATCTATCTATCTATCTATCTATCTATCTATCTATCTATCTATCTATCTATCTATCTATCTATCGTTCTATCTATCGTTCTATCTATCGTTCTGTCTATTATTCTATCGATCTCTCTGTCTCTAATCTAAGGATTTAAACATTCACACAAGGATTTGCCAAGCCGACATTTAAAGTTTGCCATGACATAACTATTGATTTTAATTCATTTTATTCTACTTCCTTACATTCAAATTGAAATTGCAAGTTGCTTCTTGTTTTCTACCTCAGTTTAACTTTAATTCAGGAATTTGATTGGAATTCCAAATGCATTCTCAGTTCAATTCTGAATAGCTCAGCCCTGAATATTGTGTGTGTGTGTATGGCTAAAAATGAGTTACAGCCTCTGTTGTCTGTCGTCTTGTAGCACGGCTCAGAGTGGACAGCTCCAGGAGAGTTCAGCAAGTTCAGATCTCAAACTTCCAAACCTGTGCGGTGAGTGTCACACAGCATATGTTTCCTGGTTTTACCACCGTGATGAAGTGCGTATTAGGATAATAAAACACAGTGGATTGTTTCCAGCATGGAAAGTTAATTGCCAGCTCATTGCTTTAAACAGTTATACATATATATCTGGATGAGTGAAAAAAGAGGTGCCAATCACACAGTTGTGGCAAGTAACACATTTTCTTGTCATTTCTTTTTAAATGAACACTGTTTTTTCACTTCTTTTGAGGTTTAGCAGCAGGTCTGAACATGCAAATACATCCCACATCTATTGTGATTTGTAATGTGAGTTTAATGTGAATGTGTAAAAACATACAAGATATATTCAGCCATTCATTATCCGCTTCTTAAATCCAGCTGTGTAAACCACATGCTTTAAGCCTGTAATCAGTGTAAGGTTCTTATAAGACAGTGAGGACAGCACATGCTCGACTTCAGTGTTAAATGAACAAACGTCAGGGGGACTCACATAACAAGCATGCTGTCCAATAGGTGTCTTTACTGACAGTGTGATTGTGAATCACAAGGGACACATTAAATAGTAGTTTGTCAGAGTGAAGTGTCATGTCGTCCGTTTTAATCGCCCTTGTCTGTCTTCTCCAACCACTGCTGATTGGTGCTTCAAGTGGAGCTTCAGTGTGAGTGGTGTGTGGCATTGAATTATTCATCAGCAGTGTCAGTCTAAAAGCGAGCATGTGCATGTTTCAGAATATTTTAGTGCCAATAAAATATGAGCATGCTTATTGGCACTCCAGAGGGAAACGCAGAGAAGTGCCTCCACTTTTCACTGAGCTTTGACAATGGCCTGGCGCCGGTTCAAACTGCCACAAGAGTGTCTTTGATATCCTCTGCTTTTCTAGTTGAGGATGTCAGGATATAAACTTTTTTTACTTCTATGCAACCCAAGTTAGACGACTTTCTGTCTACCTTCCTCAGTTCTCTGTTTGCTTTCATTTTGCCCTTCGATTGGAGCTTGTTAGTTTGGTGACACAGAAAGAACAGAGTAGGCCGTTGCGTCGTGAAGACTAATGGGCTCTATTTTAAAGCATAAACAGGGCAGATGTCTGACAGGATCGTCTGGAATTCCAACTGTTGCTGGGCAAAATAATGCAGTAATGAACTACAGTGAAAAGTTTACTGAGCAATCAAGAGGCAAGACACGTCTGTCAGTCACGGATGACAGAAACTAGGAAGATGTTCTTTACAAAGCATGTTACACGCAGGAGAGATAGCAAACCGCTGGAAATGTCAGATGGAGAGATGATGTTAAAATGTCATCCACTCCGTGTCTGCAGTTTCACTGCATTGCTTTTATTTGTTGGGACTGAGACACAAAGATACCCCGAACATAAGATTGTATCACATCCAGCAACCCACAAACCTCTGATGTCAAGTTTTGGTATCTAACTCGAATTCATGAATCTTATAGATTCCACTCCAGTTCCTTTTGCATTTGTCTTTTTGAGGTTTTCTCAGTTCTGTGCCTGGTAGTGTCTATATGATAATCACTAATGCTTACATGTAATATTTTATGAAGGCATAACAAATCTGAATTTACATAAGACTGAATTTGTGTTTTGCTTATTTGTTTCTATTTGTTTCTATGTTTATGAATGTGGATTATGTAGTATTTAACATAATCCATGGTCCATTTCCATTTAAAGGCTTTCCACAAAAACTCTCCATAATTTATTTTTGTGTTTGCATGTTCTCTTTTTACTGTATAGATGTGCTTTTACCCCAGATGATATTCAGCAAGATGTTTGATAGCACCACCACTTAAAGCGCCTTATATAGAGGACTAGCCTACTCATTAATGACTGCATTGTTATGCAAAACCTATTCCAGATCATTTTTGTTATTCTAAAATGAGATTGTATCATTGTGATATTATTATAACAATAGATTTATTATTATCATAGTTAACAAATTAGACTCTCTTGTGCATATATAAAGTGCACAGTCTTTTTATCACTAGAATGGAGTATATCTGGTTTGCCCTCCATGACTGAAGGAAAGAAAGGGCAGAGTAACTCCAGGAGTCTCAGATATTGCATGTGACATTTATGGGAATATGCCAGTTCTGCAGGGCCAGCAGAGGTCAACCTCTCTTGACATTCTAGAAGTATCTGTCACAAGTTGTGCTAGGGGATGTTAAAAGCAGTTTCAGTTCTCTAAATGTATAAAAGGGCATCCATCAGATTGAATTCTAATACTTGTACATTTGCATTAGCCCTTTTTGAATATTTATCCAAACTGCAAGTTTAAAAATGCTAACATGTAATGTTAAAATATGATTCAAAAGTACAGTGTAATTCCCAAACTCCATCCTAATTTTTATACTGCCAATTTGAGTGGATTATATTATTATTATGCTCTGTTTTTCTGTAATTATTTAAGGCAGCTCTGTTTTGATGAAGTCACTGATTGTTCTGTCTGTTTGTTAACCACTAATCTGTGCATAAATTACTCACTTACTTGCCCAAATGAACAAACAAGAAACAAACTTTACTCAAGAGAGAATTAGCATTTTAAAACGGTTAGCAAAGGTTTATTTTTAATTCAAATCTTCGTGCCAACACTTACTGTCATGTTACATTGAGTTTATGCAAATGTCCAAAGCGTCAGTATGAAGTCAGGATAGTGCACGCATTAAAAAAAAAGCTAAATAAATAAATCTACAGAGGCTACAGAGAGAAATGCATTGTGGCGCATGAGTGATTGGTCTGAATTTAATGCTTTTTAAAATATTTATTTAAACTAAGCTGCATGCAAATTTGCACATGGTTAATTTGCAAGATGCACTTGTGGAGCTTAAATTATTTTTTAGGAATGATGGACATTTTTCCCTTTGTTACTAACACATTAACACCATCATCTGAAAAATGCACCTGAATACAGAAGCTAAAGTCTTCAGACAAACTTTTCACTGATGAACACAGTTTTGAAACAGATGTCCATCTTTCAACAGATGTGACCTTTCTGATATAGTGTCAGAGTAATGTCTTTTTTAAGAGTAATGGCATTTTATCTGCACACTATCATCATACTCTAAGACAAATGTTTTCACTAATACAAAAAAACTAGATAGCAGTTGTTGAATTACTGGTTATTTGTCTTTGTGTAAAAGCAGTATTTGAAATATATCTCCTACACTGGAACATACAGCAGAATACAAATGCAGAATCTGCTTTTGCTCATTTATATTTTTCTAATGTAGAAGTCTGCCCTTGTGAATTGTTTGACATCTCAAACAAGCTTACTGTGTTGCTACAGCAGTCTGTTGAGAGTGTGTTCATGTGGGCATTGTCTGAACACACTCTTTCTTTATCTCTCTCATCACTCAGTCCTATTCAATTATTGAACAGAACACTTTCAGATGAAGCCAGGCAATTAGTCAGCCAATTAAAATTCCATTCTGTACCCCCTCAAGTCTGTCTCAATCTAGCGCTGATCTACTGGCCACTCCTTTCTTTTGTAGTCTTAAAACCTTTATTGACTTGAACTCTCAGTAGACATGAAAATCAAACTCCCATTCCTTATAGAAGGACAACAAACAAACACACATAAATGCATTTAATACTGATAGCTAATTCTGAGTTGATTTGGCTTGTACAGTAGGTGTACATAAAACAGAGATTTCGGGGATTCTTTCCTAGTGAAATTGCATGTATTGTAATGTATGATGCACAGTTGCCAATTAGTTGTGTATTTTGCAATCAACTTCAAGATATCTAAAACAGTTTGCAGAGTGAAAAGAAAAGATATCCAATGACTTTAAAAATCATGTGGTGTATACATGGCATAAGTGGCATTGCGATAGACAATCCTAGTGAATTGGCTTCTTGAATGAGAAAAAAAGTAGGGGCAGAACTTGATTTTGGAAATTGATTGGATTGTTGGATTTTTGTTGTTTTCTACTGCTGCAATCTTGGTTGCAGCAAGATTGCTGTAGAGGAGGGATTTTTGTTCTGTATCACAAAACTAATCAGAGATTCAAACAAATTGTTGTGAGTGCGAGGGGAAGTTGTTGAAGATTACAAGGGCACCTTCATTTAAAATAAATAATGATGTTGAATAAAAACAATTATAGAAGTAGTCAGTGACAAGATGGCACCACAGATGGCAGTCTCTATGTTTTGCTCTCCAGTTTTTGTACTGTTGTTGTTAGTTTTTCCTGTTTCAATCAGTTTAACCAGGGTTGAACTGCTGAATATTCGGCAGAACACACCACACAACCTTTTTACCAGATTTCATTTATTCAGACGTTTTGCTGAACGTTAAAGTTAGCGGAGCGACGTTGATTATCCAATGTTGCAGATGCGCACAGGGGAAGCGAGAAAATCAGACAACGCAGATTTCAAACAGCACTGCCGAGCATTCGTCTGGCAAATCTCCGCTCTCTACCCAACAAAACAGAGTAACTTCTTCTGCTTTCCCAGATAAATAAAGATTTTTCACACTTGGCTGTTCTGTGTTTCATGGAAACCTGGCTGAATAGCGCGTTACGTCTGCCGGGATTTCAGCTGTTTAGAGTGGATCGTGACACTGAGTCAACAAGGATATGTCAACAAGGAAAGGATGTGCTTCAACATCTACGAAAGGTGGTGTACAGACATTACAGTGTTCAAGAAAATGTGCTGTTCAGATCTAGGTTTGAAAGCCATCACTAGCTACAAGACACAATCCCCCAGCACTGAGGCCAATCAACAACTTGCTGAAGACCTCAAAGAGTTTTACTGTAGATTTGAAACTCCCAGTCTAACACCCCACACCCGCTCAGAACATCTCTTCACTCAAAAAGACCCCTCTGTCAAACTCCTGAAGCTTCCAGATGACACCACACTCATCGGCCTCATCCAGGATGGTGATGAGACTGCTTACAGACAGGAAGTTAAAGAGCTGGCTATCTGGTGCAGCCTCAACAACCTGGAGCCCAACACGCTCAATACGGTGGAGATGAGAGCTGACTTCAGGAGGAACCCCCCTGCTCTCTCCCCAATTACCATCATGGACAGCACTGTGGCAGCAGTGGAGTCATTCAGGTCCCTGGGGAGCATCATCTCCCAGGACCTGAAGTGGGACACTCACATAGACTCCATTGCCAAAAAGACCCAGCAGTACTTCTTTCGCCAGCTGTGGGAATTCAACCTGTCACAGGAGCTGCTGAAACAGTTCTACTCAGCCATCATTGAGTCTGTTCTGTGTACTTCTATAACTGTTTGGTTTGGCTCAGCTACAAAATCAGACATCAGAAGACTACAGAGGATAGTTCGATCTGCTGAAAGGATTATTGGTGAACCCCTGCAAACCCTTCAAGAACTGTACACATCCAGAGTGAGGAAAAGGGCTCAGAAAATCACTCTGAATCCCTCACATCCGAGCTATCACTTTTTTTTTACTTTTGCCATCTGGTTGGCGCTACAGAGCACCGAATACCAGGACAGTTAGACACAAAGACTACTACCTCACGAATAGTGCTCCCACTGTGCAATAAAAATATGGGCAATAACCAATTTTTATTTTATCACCCTACATTATAGTACATCTTTCATCTTATTATTATATCTAATCATTATTTTATCCATAGCACATGTGTGTAATGCTCAGTGGAAGGAAGATGCACAACGAAGGTAAGTTTCAACAGTTTGTTAAGAAAATTGAAGATATATATGGCATTTTCTGATAAACTGGGCTGTAGAGAGGATGGATGAGGATAATGGAGTGATCTCCATAACGATGTCTCAGGGTTATTACAAGTAATCCCTTGGATCTGGAACTCCTGCTCAGAGGTACGTGAGGAATGCACCTTGTGGAATTAGTCCTGTTTCTTGATCGTCTTTTTCCTTACAGGTGGAGCTGAGCAAGGATCTGTGTGCAGCATCCTGGGAAGACAGGTGAGTATGAATCAGTTCTCAAGTTAATTCAGTGCTGTAGGATCGCTGTGAGATCACTGAGCTCCAGTGCAGGTGATGCTCCATGCAGTCAATACAGCGTGAAACTGAAACTTGAGATATAGCTCAGTAGCAGTAATCCTAGGATTCCACATCAAATGAGGCTTAAAGGTAAGTAAAGGGTAGTGTTACCTTGATCACGGCCATCGAGAGACTAGCAAAGTGAGCTTAAAAAGCATGCTGATCAGAAGGGCTCCAGGTGTCGGCAATCAGCAGTCAGGTGATTAAGAATGTGCATACACGGCTGAACTGGGATCAGTGTAGCTCGATGGCGTGATGACAGGTGTTTGTGCTTGTGACTATTCAACTGCACTGGGATCAGTGCAGCCCGATGGTGTGACCTCATCCCCCTCTCTATGAGCGACTCCCAGCGCTCTAGTTCGTCGGCGAGGCCTACCTCGACCTCTGTGAAATTCCTCACAGAGGTTTTTGAGGTTCATCGTCAGGTAAGGGAAGTGCAGGTTCCTCATGATGTTTCAGTAGTGACGCGTGAAAGGTGGGATGAATACAATAGTTAGGAGGAAGCTGTAGTTCATAAGTAACTTCATTGACTTGACAAATTATGGGAAATTAACCTATGTATTGGGGAATGAGCTTTTTACAAGGTAAACGTAGCTTGATGTCCATGGTGGATAGCCATACCTTGTCTCTGGGTTGAAACTGAGGTGTTTTCGATCACCGAGCATCTGCTCCGGCCTTGTGACGACGGATGGCACCCTCTAGGTGGATGTGTGCGGAGTCCCAGACTTGCTCGCTAGTCCTGAACCAATGATCGACAGCGGGAACTGGAGATGGTTCTTCTGCCCAAGGAAATAGAGGTGGTTGATACCCCAAAAAACATTGAAAAGGTGTCATACCTGTAGCCGTTTGTTTCAATGAATTTTGGGCGTACTCGGCCCATGATAAGTATCGTGCCCAGTCGTTCTGACGATCGTGACAATAGGTGCGTAGATATCTGCTGATCTCCTGTGTCTTTCGCTCTGTTTGCCCGTTTGTCTGTGGGTGATAATCTGACGATAGCGTTGGTTTAACAGTTATAAAGTTCTTTTAGTTCCTGGATGACCGGCCCCTGGTGATGTGTGGGTTGAATCTAGTGCCTGTAGTCGTAGGTTGCAGGGATTCAGTTGTTTCGCCTCTGGCAGGTAGAGGAGATTTTTATGATCCGTGACAACTGTTATGGTGTGTTTGACTCCTTCCAGCCAATGGCGCCATTCCTCAAATGCCAGTTTTAAATCCAGAAGCTCCCGATTACCCACGTCATAATTTTGCTCTGCAGTGGTCAATTTCCTGAAGAAGAATGCACATGGGTGTAGTTGGAATGGTGTTTTGTGATTCTGTGATAGAGCAGCCCCTACTCCTAGGGTTGAGGCATCCACTTCGACTATGAAGGGTAAGTCTGGATTGGTATGACAGAGTATAGGTGCGGTGCAGAATGATTTTTTCAGATGATTAAAAGCAGCCTCGGCTGTCGAGTTCTAGAGAAGCTTCTTCGTCTTTCCTTTTAGTAAGGACATGAGTGGAGCAGAGATTTGACTTTACCCTTTAATAAACCTTTGATACAAGTTGGAGAATCCCAAGAATCTCTGGAGAGCCTTAACAGTGGTAGGTAATGGCCAATCCTGAACTGCTTTCACCTTGTCGTTTTCCATGGTGTCCCCTGCTGATGAGATGACGTATCCAGGAACTGAATCTCCTGAAGATAAAAAGCACACTTCTCTGCCTTGAGTTACAGGGAATCTTCTCTTAGTCTGCGGAGCACTTTGGTGACGTGAACTCTGTGGGTGGATAAGTCAGGTGAACATATGATAATGTCATCTATGTAAATAATAACAAAGTGACTCAGCATATCCCGGAACACTTCATTCATAAAATTCTGGAATATTGCTGGAGAGTTGGCTAGACCATACGGCATTACCCGATATTCATAGTGCCCAGATGGGGTTACAAAGGCAGTTTCCATTCATCATCTTCTCTTATTCTCACCAAGTTGTAAGCGCTACGTAAATCCAACTTACTGTAGATCTTGGCTGATCTCAGTTCCTCTAGTGCTGATGGAACCAGAGGAAGAGGGTAAGCAAATTTGACTGTTTGTTGATTCATGGACCGGTAATCAATACATGGGCGAAGGCCCCCATCCTTCTTGGCCACTAAGAAGAAGCTAGAGGCAGCTGGTGATATGGAGGGGGTGATGAATTCTTCAGATGCTTAGCATTCGGTACAAGTTCAATTTCACAGTCCCAATGATGATGAAGTGGTAACTTTGTGGTAGCTTGTTTACTAACATCCATGAATTCGTGGTGCTCTCGTGGGATGCTGACAGTGGTTGATACTTCCGGACTTTCAGTGGTGGTGGAGCAGCACTTTAAATCTGGTAACAGTGGTTTAATGATAGAAATTAGACCATTGTTTATGCAGTGTTCACTCCATTGCGAGATTTCACCTGTTATCCAGTTGATGTTGGGATGATGCTGGACGAGCCATGGTCGACCCAACACCAGATCTACTGAGGCGTTGCGGAGTACCAGGAATGAGATGGTCTCTTGATGCAGACATCCAACTTGTTGAGTTACTGGTGTGGTACATTGATTGATCGGCCTCTTGTCTAGTAAAGTACCCTGAATTGTGGTTATACGATAACTGGTGTTGTTTCTCTGATGATTCCGTCTGCATGGGTTCATATTCAGCATTGGCAGTGCGACCAGGTTTGTAAAGTTCAGAGGAGGTAGATGATGTGAGGTTCTTTGACACAATCATCACTTTTCTAAGAAAAGCTTCTAAATTCACAGAATCATTATAAATGGCCATTTGTGCACGAATGTCTGGTCTCAGCCCATGCCCAAAGACTGCTAGAAGTGCGGGATCGTTCCAACCGCTGGTGGCTGCCAAAGTGCGAAATTTAAGGATATATTCGTGCATGGTGAGTTTTCCCTGTTTTAACTGCAACAGTGTCTCTTGGGCTGATATAAGTGATGGATCAGGGCCAAAAACTTCTTCAAAGTAAGTTTTAAAGTTCTCATAAGACGAAAGATGAACGCTTTCACCAGTCCATAACGCTTCAGCCCATCTTAGTGCACGTCCTGTGAGCAGTGTCATGATAAAAGCAATTTTACTCCTTTCTGAAGGGAAATTATGTGGTTGCATTTCAAAGTGTAGAGCACATTGCATTAGGAATCCTTTACATGATGTTAGCTCACCAGAATATAGTGGTGGACGATTGACAGCATTTGGAGCTGGTGAAGAAACTTGCAGTCTTTCGATGGCTTGAAGTACCATGTTTAATTCACTTCGTTCTATGGTGTCTTCGCTTTTCATACTGAGCATGGGATGAGAAGTTCTGTTTTTGGGCTGTGATTCTGTAATGCTCAGTGGAAGGATATATAAAGATATATATGGCAATTTCTGATAAACTGGGCTGTAGAGAGGATGGATGTCGATAATGGAGCGATCTCCACAGCGATGTCTCTGGGTTATTACGAGTAATCCCTTGGATCTGGAATTCCTGCTCAGAGGTACTTGAGGGGTACATGAGGAATGCACCTTGTGGAATTAGTCCTGTTTCTTGATCGTCTTTTTCCTTATAAGTGGAGCCGAGCTGAGAGGTCTGGGATCTGTGTGCAGCATCCTGGGAAGACAGGTGAGTACACACAGGTAAGTATGAATCAGTTCTCAAGTTAATTCAGTGCTGTAGGATCGCTGTGAGATCACTGAGCTCCAGTGCAAGTGAGTAGCGTGGTGAGTGATATTAAAAGCTCTAGTGAGGTATCTCCGTGAAAGATCCGTCCAGAGATTGCCGATACTCCAAGCAGTAAATACAGCGTGAAACTGAAACTTGAGATATAGGTCAGTAGCAGTAATCATAGGATTCCACATCAAATGAGGCTTAAAGGTAAGTAAAGGGTAGTGTTACCATGATCACAGCCATCAAGAGACTAGCGAGGTGAGCTTAAAAAGCATGCTGATCAGAAGGGCTCCAGGTGTCGGCATTCAGTAGTCAGGTGATTGAGAACGTGCATACACGGCTGAACTGGGATCAGTGTAGCTCGACGGCGTGATGATAGGTGTTTGTGCTTGTGACTGTTCAACTGCACTGGGCTCAGTGCAGCCCGATGGTGTGACACTGTGTACTGAAGGGTGTGATACCAAAACAAATTCCTTGTATGTGCAAACATACTTGGCAATAACGCTCTTTCTGATTCTGAATGGTCAATTTTGATTTCCTTGTGACTGTAAGATTTGAAGTACGATTGAATACAATTAAACACATCTTCACAAAGGCAGTTGTGTTTGTAGCACACCCTTCACTTTCTCATGCTGTCACAGTGAGCTGCATTGCGATATGAATTGTACTTGGCTGATTTAATCAAAGCAACTCCAGAAGAACATCTGAAGAATAATCATGTCAAAATACAAGCTGCTATTCACATCTCTGTCTGTGACTTCTGTCTTTTCTAAGATGAAATAATCTTGCTAAAAGACACATACTGTGGCCTGTTTATTCATAAAGATAGTTTACACAAGTGTTTTCATCCAATTATCAACACAAAACTTTTTTTTTGTACAAAGTGGCATAGCCGTTTAATTCTGTTAGAGAGAGAGATTCATGTGATTTCAGGAACAATTTAGGGAATACTACTCACTATTAAACAGTTGTTTATTAGCATGCATATTACTATATCATTGGCTCTTTATTAGTTCTAATATAGCACATATAGCCTTATTCTGTATGACCATGTATTAGATCCCTTAATCCTACCCCATCCTGCTGGTACTGACACTCAAACCCACAACCTTTGGGTTACAAATTTATCAACTTCCCCTTTAACTTTACCCATCTCTGTTGTTCTAGTAGTTGAAAAATATCATAGTGTGTCTTTGAGTAGATGGGAAGGCACTTAGGGATTCTGTCACTAACAATGTACACATCTTCCAGTGCACTATGGTGCAATGTGCATTTTTCATCTTCGCATCTGCCACTGTTTTTCCTTTCCTCATCTGGTCTGTCCCTCAATAGCTCTGTGAGAGTGTCCTCTGCCCTCTCTTTCTTTCACTTTAATTCTCCTCCTTTCCCCCCTCTCTCTCTTTCTCTGCAGTCTCATGTCCTCGAGGCGGTACTACTTTGAGGTTTTGCACAAGCAAGATGACAGAGGTTCAGACCATGTGGAGGTTGGGGTGAGTATAGAGCCGGAGTTTGAACAATTCTGGTAATTTACTGTAAGTTAAAGAGTCATCAATGAAAATTCAGTAAAAGTGTCAATAAAACATACATAGTGTGTAGAAATTGTACATACATTTTTTTCCTGATATTGTTTCAGTCAGGACCTTTTAGTATCCTTTCCATTAGACTGCCTACCAGACAGAGCTTTTTTTAAATCATTGTACATTTTTTTTTTAGTAAACAGACTGAAGTATGGGATGCGTCATGAGTATGTTTAAGTGGTCTGCTACACTGATGCTTATATAGCCTTAGACTATGTTCTCTACCTCTCTTTCAGCTATTGCATTATGTAAAGATGAATAAGTAGAAAGATGAGAAATGCGACAAATTAGTCAGGAAATATTTTCCATGCCCCGTTCACTTAAATCTGAAAAACACATTCTCGGAAATGGCCAGGTCAGAATTAACGCAGCAGTACATGTCAAATTTAGTAAAAATATTATGGCTATGTTCACTGCAAACAAACATCTACCAGCCCATTACTTTGTAACTCATAGAAACATTTATAGATATTGCATCTCTTTACAATATCCTTGAGTAGTATAACAGCCTTAAGCTCTTTGATATACTGATTATGTCCGGAGTGTGCCCAAAGGATGCAGTGTTTAACCAGCACATATCAGTAATTTATGATAGAATGTAGAAGACAAACAAAGAGAGGCAGTCAGACAGAGAACGAGAGAGGGCTGATAATGGGATAGAAAACAAATAGATTGGATAATTTTGTGTTCCGTTTTCTTCTCTAAAAGAGTAAAATGTAATAGTAAAATCTGTGTATGAACAAAACCCCTAAATCAGTGCTGTCCAGACTTGGTCCTGGAGGGCTAGTGTACAGCAGAGTTTAGCTCCAACTTGCCTCAACACACATGCATTGCTACTCTCTCTCTCTCTCTCTCTCTCTCTCTCTCTCTCTAATTGTATATTTAAATTAAATGAAATTAAAACATGTTATGTAACATTCTTTAAGTTGTTTATTTTTTCTTCTTCATTTTTCCACTTCATTCTCATTGTAGATATGCTTATTCTAAGATAAATTTAGCTTTATATTAAACATAAATAACAAAAGAGCAGGAAAATAGATAATTATTTTAAAAAATGGGGTACATCAAGGTTCCGTGCTTGGCTCTCCCCTCTTTTGGATTCAGACCACATCTCTGTGACCGACTGTTTCATTCAGGCACATGGATTTTTCAGTAAAATCAGACCTTTCTTACCATGCTGCACCACTCCACATTTAGGCTTTAGTCATCCCTAGACTAGACTACTGCAGTGCTCTTTTATCCGGCCTTGCTATTTGCACAATCAAACAACTTCAAATGATCCAGAAAGGGGCAGTGGTGGTCTACAGCGAACCTGGTAGAGCATATTAATCTCACCAACTCCATCAGAACAGAGTACAGAGTCTACCAATAAAAAAAAGATCTGAAACAGTTCTCAGTGCACTTACTTAACTGTACTACTCTTTTTCTGTTGTTTCTTTAGGGTCAAAGGTTCCCTCATTTATTTCTCTACTGGCTCATAATTTTCAGGTCAATTCTGGAGCCTTGTATAAGAGCACTTTTCATTCTGTATCCCAATGATGCAGTTCTTTTTTTTAATATTCCTCATTTGTAAATCACTTTGGATAAAAGCATCTGCTGAATTAATAAATATTGCATTGCATAATCTAACATTGCAATTATGACTTAAGAACAAAAGTGAATTCATAAATGTTTCAGGTTAATAAAGCTCTCTCATCTATGCTTCTTACTGTATGATGCATTTCAGAATCATTTTCCCTCATTTGTAAACTTAAATCATAGCCTCTAGATTCCTTCATTTCTTTGTGATGGAATCTTTTGATGAATTATTAATCTGAATGTAAAGCTTCAGCTAAAGTCAGTCAAAGAAAATAACAACTAGACAACTGAATAACAGTACAGAACAGTAAATTAAATGCAGTTAGTTTGACCCCCTTATTTCACACATTTGACTGGACAGTCAGAGTCACAGGCTACTGATAGTGAAACTGTTAATTGGAATGAAAGGATTTAGTGTCATTTTCTATAGATGTTTCACTTCTGCTCAGAGTATGTCAGCTGAATTGTTGCAAGTCTTAGACTGGACAGTTTTATCTTTAAAAAAAGTATTAAAGCTGTTATCTACAAGTAACACTAATGTGAAAGCGATCCCTACTGCACAACTGTCTTTGTACCACTCATAAAGACTCATACATTTTTTTTTTTTTAAATCTGCCCTGCACGAAACTTTCAGTGCCTGGAGGCTAAAAATGCCCAAGATGACGCAGCTGTGCTTCACTCCTTATTTAATGTTCACTGCAGAGTGCTGGAGAAGAGGCGGTTCAAAGACATGAGAGGAGCCCAATGAATAAATTCATTGAACTTGGAGGTATTCTCAGCTAGAGAGTCAACAGGGACCAGACACCGAAAAGCAAAAACAGCTAATTATCTGTGGCAAACACAGAAATTCATTTATTATCCAAACTGCAGTGGGCTAGTTTGTGGAGTTCACCGGAGATGCTTTAGATGTTGTCAAGCTTACTGCTTCTTTAGGTTTCTCCCCTTTTTCCAATTTTACCGATATAACACATATTAAATCAGAAAAGGTAACCTCTGTGATGTGCACATGGTGCTTAAACTTTTCATGGTAAGAGATATTCTGAGCCTGATTAGCATTTTAACAGAATCCCCAGACTTCGTAGGGACAAAGAGATCTAATAAAAACTCTGTCTGATGTAGTCTGACCAGAAACTATCCAATATGACATTTGCAGTAGGAGCTTTTATGTACGGTGCTGCCAGTCAGCAGTGAATGGGCTCAATTTTATTCGTCGTCAAGACAAAAGAGAAATAAATCTGTAGCTGATGCAATATGTGCAACATTATGCAAGCTGCACATTGTTTTCTAGGAACTGCAGTGCGTTTGCCATTGACTGCTTATAGTTATTTGTGCAGAAGCAGATGAAGCTTTGGAGAAATCTTTGCTATTTAAAAGGATCGTGTGCCTTGGGTCACATAGCAGGTTGTTTTATCACCTATTTTCTCATCACTACAAAGAATCGAATGATTATTTTTGGTCATACATGCAATGGCAGATAACAGTGTTAGCAGCATAGCTAGTCCTTGATCGGTGTGCAATACTGCGTAGGTGTGTGTGACCATGCATGATTGTTTGCATGGGCATATTTGTGTGTGCATGTGTGTATATTATGTCACTGGGGGCAAACAGGCATCTGTGGCTTCTCAGACTGACATTGTGCTGTAACTGCACTCCATCGATTCCCGAAAGGCAGATCTGACCTTGAGAAACACAAGCTGCGCAGATCAACAGGGTGAATACTAAACACTAAAGAAAACTGATTCAGGTGTGTCAGATGTTTATGTTGTGTTTAAAACGAGCCCTCATCGATGTATTGTAAGTAACGGTATATGTGTGTTAGATGTTTGATTCTGGCACGTAAAAAGGATTGAGAATTTGTCAAGATTAATTGACGGTCAAATAAATAAGCGAATTCATAATTGAGCCAAATAATCTTTTAAATGCTCATCTTTTGAGTGTATGCTCATGACTAATTAGTATTCAGTGACAGTGAGTTTAATAGACACAACTGTTCTGTTATGTACCATTTTCTGGACCTGAAACTGTCAAACTAAAAGCAATGGCGACATCAAACTACTCCAAATTCAAATTAATTTCTCTTTTTTTCTTTTTTCTTTGTTCTATTTTCCCCTCTCTCAATCTTTGTTCAGCTGTACAGTTGGAACGTCTGAAAGCCGTTGTGTAGTGTGGCAATGGTGTGTGAATGAGAGACTGGAAGTGTGTGTGTGTGTGAAGATCAGTTCGATAAGAGTTATTGTTATGCAACTGCTAAATGACCTCTTGCATGAGAGTAGCCGAGAAGTGATGTTGCAATTGTAGAGCCTCTTTATAAGAATTGGTACGTGTCTGTATATCCTAACTATTTTGAGAGCCAATTCCATCCCAGTGCATTGCGAGGGCACAAGCAAAAAAAGAAAGGGGAGGGTGGAGGGCAATTCAATAAGAATGAATTGTGGCTGCTGATTACATTTGTTTAAGCCCTCGATTTGCTAAAGGAATTATGCAAATAGACAGCGCTGCAAATATGTCAAAAAAATCTAAATCGAGACCTTGCTGCTTGCTGTTTGTTTTGCTGTTTGTGGTAGTAAACTACCACAATCTGACATGCTTTATTATGATTGTACAACATCATGCTGAATAGCTATCAGCTGTTAAATTTAGGTACACACTTAGATAACACCAATTTAAGTCAACCAAGCAGTCATTACCAAGCAATGTTTAATTTTATTCAGTCATTGAAAGGTTAAAAGGTTGCATTAGCAATAAAAGAAAAAAAACCCTGAAGCAAAACATGGTCGGGTCTGAAGTGTGAATAATTATTGTTTTTACTGGTAGTCCACTGTATTATGAATTTTGGGGTATAATATGTCAGTTTACTTTTTTTACTATCCTCACTTACACAAATTAACTAGTGTCTTGTACCAACTAGTATAAAAATATAAAAAAATATATATCTGGTGTCTGAATAATTTGGTTCAACTGTATGTACTGCATATACAGACCTTTTTTTCATTTCTTAAAATTAAAATGAATAATGATCTGTCAGTCTGACCATTTTTTTTGGTGGGGGTGTTGTTCAAATTATGTACTTAGTGTGCTAATCAGAAATAAAGTTTTGATATTTACAGTAAATAATTTACAAAACATCTTCATGAAACATGACCTTTATTTAATGTCCTATTGATTTTTGTCATAAAATAAAAAAATATAATTCTGATCCATACAAAGTTGTGTTAGTTATTGCTACAAATTTTGTATATATATAATTTTTATTTACTTGGGCTGAAAAAATTAATTCAGGTAAAATATTTGTATTTTATTTATTTCATTATATTAATCATGCTAACTGGTTCATTTGAACTGATTACATGTGATATTTTTGAAGGTATTAAATATCTAACATTTCAAAAAGAAAGAAAAATATCTCTATATACACACATGAATAAACAAGCAACTAAAGTGAACTGATAATGGATAATGATAATGACTATGGAAACAAAAAAAAACAACATACTTACAAACCTAGCAAACAAAGCAAGAAATAAAGGGAAATAGATTAGGAAGAGTACTCACCATTTAATGTTCATTTAATGAATCATTCATTTTATTCACTAATTTTCATTTTACTTTCTTTTGCAGTGGAGACCTTTCCTTCCTGGGCTGAAGTATGATGTTATTGACTCAGCTTATATCTCTTTGTACACAGGTAACTGCTCCTTCCTTTTAAAATTTCTTTTTTATGCTAAAAATATGTGCACACATTTTTTAAGAGAAGATAAAACAGAAAATGGAAGCAAACTCTCAAGAGTACCATTTGCCTGTTCCAATCATATCTGAATACTGTAGTTAACATTCACAGCCTCTGAATATTACAGCTGCTGCCGTTTCCGTGAAAAGTGTCATTGTACTTACATTTGAATGTAGGCAGTGGCAACTAGGTAATCACCAGAAAACATTTGCCCCTGAGCCTCCTGATAGTCAGCACATACTTTGTGTTCCTTCGCATATCGTCTTATCAAGCATTACACATGTTCATACGTTCCCCCTTCAAATTACTGCCATTCATCAAGGGAGCTGACTTTAATTTACACATGCTTTTAAGAGGACGTAGCGACAAAAAGTGAGAGAGGGACATTGAAAAAACAGAGGAAGACAATCCCCATGGCCCTCCTTTGCTTCGTTTTACATAATTATTTGAGACGAAAGCAATTTTTCGATTAAATCCTTACTGTACTTAACAAGATGAGGGAGAGGGGGATGTGCATTAGCTTCCATCGCCTTCCCACGCAGCTCACCGGAGAGTACGAAGCCAACTCGAGAGTGTCCTAATCATTAATCATGCAGACCACTCCCTCAAGGAAGACCGCACACTTTCTCTCTCCCTCTCAACATGTCATCAGGGAGATGCAGATGGAGCGAGATCTCCTGGGTGTTTTGGCTTTGACTGTCTTTCTGCTCTGTTAACAACAGATACAGTGTATGGCGAGCTGTCAGTTATCTCTGTCACTGGCACCTGTCTCCCTTCCATTGGTTTTTTTATGTGTTTATTTGGATTTTGTAGTCTTTGTATAGTATAATCATAATTTTGTGTAATTATAGTTTCTATTATTTCACTTTTTAAATTATGATTACTTTGTTAATCGTGGTTATATCCTTGTAGTTAAAGGGCTCATATTTACACTTTTTCAACTGTTTTAGAGGGGTTTTTTTATTGGCAAAAATATTCATGCAGAGTATTTGCCTTCTGTACAACTATACTTTCTGTACAGCTATACATATAGGGCTGCATGATATATGGCATGCAAAAGTCATGCGCATATGGTTCTTTGATTTGTAATAAATCTTCATCACCTTTTTTCAGATGGAGTGGCATTTAATACACAGAGTTATAGTTCACTGACAAGCTACGCAATTTGGGTGTGTATTCAATCAATCAAACACTTTTATTTATATAGCGCTTTTAACAATACAGATTGTAGCAAAGCACTGAACATTATCAAACAGGAGAATAGAGTGATGGATCAATGATAATCACTAGAAATCAGGTGTCCCCAACTAAGCAAGCCAGAGGCGAAAGTGGCAAGGAACCAAAACCCCATCCATGAGAGAATGGGGGGAAAACAGTTTTTTGAGCTAAGTGGATTTGAATGCAGCTTTCAAAACAGAAAAAGCTTCATTTTGACATTTAATAATTAACCCTTTTAATATTTTGCTAATATTCATAGTTATGCAAAAAATTATGCTATATAAAACTAAGTTATAATATACCAGTAGGAGAGGACTGCTGTTTGATTTGGTGATAGTACTTTGTGTTAATGGAGTGATATTGATTGTAAAAATTAAGCAGAAGATTTTTATTTAGTTTTTAAATCAAATAGTATAACCAGCAGGAAGTGATTGATTCATTTTTTTGAAGGCGTGAAATGGGTAGAAGGCGGAGAAGGGGTGGAGAAGGGATGCGTAAAGCGAGATGTGGGAACATTGAAGCTGGACGAATTTATAGTAAAAGGGAGGTGATTTGATTGGTTGTGAGTAACTAGGGATGATTAGGGAATCGACCCCCAGCTGTGTGTGATTTTTACGTTCACGATCCTCTCAAAACTATGTTTTTTGAAAAACATTAACTTAAAAAAATATATGCATCAAACATATTTTTTATTCTGTTATTTTGTTTTTTTTGTTTTTTATGTACGTTCAATTACAACGTCTAAGGTTACGAAGGTAACCCACGTTCCCTGAAGGAGGGAACGGAGACGATACATATGGGAACTCGCAAGAGAGACCAATCTTCTTCAAGTAATGAGAAAAGGCCAATGAATATTGGCATGCATTTAATTACAGCCTTTACACCTTACACCTTATCACATTGTGAGTATAAGAGGGCACGGATGTAATGCACTTGCAGGTTTTCGCTAAGGAGCCGAGTTGGCATCAGGACGACCCAGGGTCATGGCAAAGGGATGTAACTTCTCCGTTCCCTTCTTCAGGGAACGTGGGTTACCTTCGTAGACACTCCGATGTTATATATTGGGAACAGACCAGTGGAAAATGCCACGACCCTGAGGCTGTGTTACGCGGCGACCCCAGTGCCGACAGGCAAGAGTGCCAGCAGAAGAGTCTGCACGTAACCTTCCCAAAGCCTTGGGGGCCAAATAGGGATGCCAGATGTACTGAAGCATGGGAGGGTGGAGACATGAAGCATAAACACAGTTCTTACATGTGAATTAAAGGAATACATTATATTGATATGATATGGATGTAAGTGTAGGGAAACACAGCCATCTGGCTGACTGAGGAAAAAGGTTTTAGAAGCCACAACCTACTGGCGAAGGAGACCCAGTAGGAACACAGCCGGAGCTACTCCGCTCTAGGTCAGACTGCGTAGGGGGAAGGGGTTCACCTTGGCACAGGGGAACCTCTGAGAAAAGCGCACTGATGCCGTGGGAGTGGTGCACCAGGCCGACACCAGCCGGCCTTCCGCTACCTGCTCATCTGATTTAAGACACAGGGAGGTCATAAAACCTGGCGAAGGTGTTTGTGTTGCTGCTGAGAGCGCCTGAAGCTCTGAGTGCGGTCAACGTAGAGGCACAGGGCGTGTACTCGACACAGCAACTCTAAGGCTGGGTCTGCCTCCTCCTGGGGCAGAGCTTGCAGGTTCACTACCAGATCTCGGAAGGTATCTTGGTAGGAACCTTGGGCATGTAGCCGGGCAGGGGTCTCAGAATAACTTGAGAATCGGCTGGACCGAACTGTAGGCACTCTTTGTCGACAGAGAAGGCCTGTAGGTCCCCTACCCTCTTGGTTGGAGGCCAAAGCAATCAGGAGTGCTGTCTTCAGTGACAGGTATTTTATCTCGACTGAGGCCGGTTAGGGCGACGGCAAGGTCCCAAGAGGGCACCGAGGGCGGTCTCGGGGGATTAACCCGACGCGCACCTCTGAGGAACCTTGATGAATTGGTGCTTACCTAGGGACTCACCCTCCACTGCATCGTGGTATGCTGCTATGGCAGCAACATACACTTTTAGAGTCGAAAGGGAGAGCCTGCACTCCAACTTCTCCTGCAGGAAGGAAAGCACAACTGCAATCGGGCATCTCTGAGGGCACTCACCGTGGGAGGAGCACCAGTCGATGATCTGACATCGCAACCTCCTCGGGTGCACCAATGGAGACGCTGGGCCCGGTGGCTTTCAGGGGAGCGCTCTGCCTTGAAAGCATTACTCAAAGACGAGAGACATCAGTCAAAACCTGCAGCTTGCTGACTCCTAATGGCACATTTCTGCTCCATCTCTTTGTCTGTTTTCTTAGATTTTACTGTAACATCCAACACTCTTATATTCTCTCTTTTCATTCCTTCTATGAGCGTTGTGTACTTCCTTTCAGCATTTCTGCCATCAGTGACAGACTTTGATGCTTTATAATTTACACTTGCCTAGTAACACATTTGCAGTGGATCGATTAATTAAAGTATGTTTTCATCAGCGGCTAGCTGAGCAGACAGTGTTTTGAGCTCTTATAACATCAGGAGATAAACCATAATGAATAGAGTCTCCCTCACATACACACACCTGCATGCTTCAATGCCCATAGACTGATCACCAAGGGATTGTCTTAAAGCGTAGGCAGTGTGTGTGAGACTGGTTGCATCTCTTTAAGCCTAGGGGAAGTATCCATACAAAAAAAGCTGATCCAACCAGAAAAGAGGTTTCCCAGAGTGAGGTTGGATTTAGAGATTCATCAGGGGTATGGGCCACAGCGATGTGGATAATACTGAAGACATGTTCAGTGAGTGTCTGCGCTGGCTCCAGATGTAGGATAATGTAGTATATATGGTTTTGATTTAATAAAATATTTTAAATAATTGTAAAAAAGAATTATATATTAAAAATATTTCTTATTTTAACAAAAAATACAAATAGTATAAATAGTTATGCAGATAAAGATAGCCAAAAATGTGCAGCTTGATATATGTTGATATAAGTAATAAAAATATATAATACTTTTTACTTTACCTATATTGGATACTGTCATGCAGATAGAACTTGCAATTAAAAAACAACTTGTAATATAGTATCATCTACAGTGTTCTTTGATCTTCATACCCTAATAAATACTGTTAAATATAAACTTGTTTGTCAGATAAAAAAGTGAATATTCTAGCATTTCTATAAAAGCAAACAGCAGGTATTGTTGAGTGTTAGTCTGTTAGCTGATTTAAATTCACATTCTGTCTCTCACTGTCCTTATTCTCTGTCTTTCTCTGTCTCTGACAGATGAATCCAGTCTGAAGATGAACAGTGTTCGTCACATCCCACAGACGCTAGCCAGTCACTCTCTCGCTCTGAGGGTTAACCACAGGACAGAGATACATACTGCAGATATGCTCAAACCAGACCCACGAGACACCTTCTACAAGAGTGAGTGTTTCCTACAGTGTAGGTGGATACTGAGGTCATTTATGAGCACTGTCCAGTCATACTGTTGGATCTCATTGTGCTGCTCTCACTTGAAAATCATGCATTCACCTCATCCAACTGATGCTTCCATTGGTATAATACAATGATGGATATAAAATGTGATATAATGAGATATATTATATAGTACATAATGCTTTATGTCATAAATATTTGAAATATTTTCTTGCAGCATTCTAGCATTGTTGTGTGTAGTGTATGTGTAACTGTGGTTGGTAAACAAAATAAACAGCAATCTCTCAGGATAGACAGTGTGGATTGTGTGGTTTGTTTAATTGCCTGTGTGGAAGCTCAGCAGCGCGTTGGTAGATTCATATGGTGGTGTAGATATAGATGTCAGCTTGTTAGGAGCAGCACCACTGAATACATGACAGTCAGGAATGAGAAACAAGAGTGATGAATGGAAGCTGTATCTGTATCAGCAAACAGATTTTGTATTTAATTTATGTATTTTTAATTTAGATGAATGGAAAATGTTTGTGCTGAGCAGTTGTACTAGGTACAATGTCAGCTGTCTTATGAAGAGTGTGGGGATTGTCTCCTATAATGAGTTTTTTTTTTGTCCTAGTTCCCATGATAGATCAGTCCAGACTGGAGAATGTTCTGCCATCTTGTGTCTACTCTCCTACCTACGTGGTAAAGGACTTTCCTATAGCACGCTATCAAGGCCTGCAGTTTGTAAGTAACCATCTGAGTTGATGACAGAATGATGGTCACTGATGTAAAAATTTGCTAAAATATGCAGTTGATGAAAAGATGCTTTGAGGTTTGCCTTCGTGGACAACTTATAGTATTTGCCCCCCCAAAAAACATATTGGAAAATATTAAAATTTAAAATAATGTTTTTATATATATATATATATATATATATATATATATATATTTTACAACATAATTTATTTCTGTCATTGCAAAGCTTAACATTTCTTATCATCAATACTGAAAACTGTTGTGCTGCTTAATATTTCTGTAAAAGCAATTATACATTTCTCTCTATATATTTCTCTTATTTATATATATATATATATATATATATATATTTTTTTTTATAACTACAGGTTCAAAAGAAGATAATTTTGATTATCTTACCGATTTTTGCTATCACATTGGATTAAATTTATTCATTTACTGTTTATTAAGTTGATCATAAATGTTTTGTCAATAAATATTTAAATAATATTTTTTAAAATTTTGTATAACCACTAGAGTTTCATTTTATATAACAAGCAGGATATAGATTTTTTGTTGTTCAACAACACTCAGCACACTTAGGGCCACATTATGGTTTGAAATTATTTTTCAAAAACAAAGCAAATTTAAAAACAGTTGAAAATAACATTTTCAATTAAAAAAATCATTTTTCTTGTAAAAAAAGTGATGAATTAGGAAAATAAAACGTGTGATTTTTATTGCCATTAGAATTGCATAAATTAATATATAATACAATTCTAGTTTTGTCAAGCTCTGAAATGTATGTCTTACTATAAGCAAGTAAAAAAAACAAATAAATAAATGGCTTATTATAAAGCATGCGATTTTGAATAACATTCAGCTTATTTATTTATTTATTTAAAAAGAAAGACTGGGAATCACTGATTAAGTGTACCTGCGCTCTCTTTTGCAATATTTCTGAGTTAAGAGCGAACATTGCCCTCTTTTGGTCATCACCGTTAAACACAAGTCTGAGAGGGTGATGTGTATGTGAAATATTGTGATGTGGAATTACAGTCACTCTTTTTAATTCTTCTGATCGTCTTATTACATTCACTTTAGCTTAGTATTTAAAAAATGCTTGCACCAAATATCTCTACCTAATTTATCTAATTCTTATGTGTTCTCAACCAGGTCTACCTTTCTTATGTATACCCCAATGACTTCACCAGACTTACTCATATGGAGAAAAAGAACAAATGCTTCTACCGAGAGTCTCCTGTCTACTTAGAAAAGTATGAATCATGACTGATCATGAAAAGAAATTAAGCGATGATCAAATATGAGAGATAACATTGATCATGTTACTCTTTTGACTGATCATGTAGATTTGGCTTCTACAAGTACATGAAGATGGATGAGGACGAGGATGACCAGCCTGTTTTCTTCCCCAAACCTGATGGTCTGTGTTCAGCTGGGATCTTAATAACAGATAAGAGTTCAGCAGCTGTTTGCTCTCCTTAAAATCTCACCATCTGTAATGAGCCAAGCGACATATGTGTTCCCAGGGTTCAAAATTAACACAAACCAGACGGCAAATGTGAGTAGAAATGGGCTTAAAACAGTTGGCTGACAACTTTATTAGGATCATTACAGGGTTTAGATTGTACTGTTTGTAAAATACAGTTTGATTGTCGCTTACGCAAAGATATTTTACAATATATATAAAATATTACATTTCACTTGTTTTATTGGTCAAGAGTTTGTAACTATAACTCTGAAAAGGCATTTTATAAAGTGTTACCTAGTAAGGAAATGTCACTTCTAGACCAATCCTTCTCGAGACTGATACATCATGAATGTTTCCTCTTCTGCAGTCACAACATGATAATACAATTAAAATTTAAAGAATATTTTATATTGGGATTTTTATATTAACTAACTTTTTGTTAATGTCTTCTTGAGAAGTACCCAGTGGGTCAGTATCTTCCCACTTCGTATTACGTGGTCTTATGTACTATGTTCTGTACTTCATCAAAAAATAAGTACAAAGTTACTAAATGCAGCTTATTGTTTTCATAATGTATTGCAAATCAATTCTTCAGCTATTGAGGTGGGATACAGGTTAAGGTGTAAGGAATGGGTCAACAGTGTATAATTAACAGAAATTAATTGCAGATGTAATTTCATGCAGGTGTTTATTAAAATAAAAGTACAATGTAAAAACCTTATTTCTCTTTTTGGTAGCAGCTGGCGTTAAGGTGCAATACTGCCTTCTACTACTCAATGCATCAACCAGCAGTTTTAACATACAGTAATAGCAATATTTAATTTTAATAGATAATCAGATAAATTATGTCAATGTAAAAGTAACCTGTGGAAAAGGTTCATTTTGAACCTTGTGTTTGCATTTGGACAGCTGCAACATGCTGTGTGTAACAGGCGTGGAGATGATAATCATTAGCTGTAGATTTCCATCAACACCGCAGCAGCCTCCCTGACTCTTTAATCATGTCATTAAGCAATTCTCATTTCAGATTACATGAATTATTTAAAGGGCTTTGGTTTGATGGGCCTTGTCTCTTCTGACAGATTTCCTGGAGGAAGAAGAAGGCGTCGACCCAGAGGAGACAATCAATTCCAGCAACCGGCCAGTCAAGAGGACTAGTCCACCCTATCAGACATCAAGAATTACAGTGTCCACTGCCTCCTCCAAGCCTGTTAGATTAGACAGGGGTTCAAAGAGCTACGTCTTTCAGCGAGAAAGACAGTATGCTCAGTTAAAAGAGCGAGAGGGGAGTACAAGAATGAAAGGGGAAAGGTTTTATAAACACTCTCTGGTGGTGGATGATGAAATGACAGAAATAAGACAGACAAAGGGTAGTACTGGTGCGTTAGGGTCTCTAAATGAACAGACGGGAGCGAGCGAGGAGCAAGGGGAATCCCTAACACTTAAAGGGTTTCAGAGAGGCCGTACTTTAACATGGTTACGGCCAGACCCGGGACTGCCTAACCAGAGGAAACTAGAAGAAACTGACAGCCCACCAGTGAAGGGAAGATCCCCCTTTAAGCTTCCTCAGAAGTCGCCTCTATATGTCTTGGCTAATCGGATTTTAGGTAATGCAGGCAAACCTGTGGTTGGGACCAGTGTGGAAAAAGAGACTAATACCAATAAAATTTACATCACTAGACCCCGTCCTCCAGTAAGCAAACCAAAACCTCCTGTGGAAGTGTTTCCTGGTGTGTTGCTTTATCAATCTAGAAAGAGCAAGAGGCTTGTGGATTTGAGCTCAAAATGGAGGTCCATAAAAACACAAGCAGCTGCTTCTTTCCCCTGGCAGAACTTCCCCTTAATGGGGCTTAAGACTTCCACCCAATCTGCCCTGTCAAAGCACAGTTATCCTTCCTTGCCTACGGAGCCTGGGCCTCATAATAAGGGTGACCCTACAGCCTCCATATCAGATCCAGACAGCTTGCCCTCTTCAAGCTCAGAAAGGAGAGACCACCCTGGGTTAAACTCGTCTGAGAACAGCCGGCCTCCAGAAGTGCAGTCAGCAAAGGTCTCAGCGATGCCTGAGGGATCGGACATGGCTGCTCAGAGCAGAGGCCTTGAGGAAGGAGAGATTTCAGAGTACAGTTATGAGGAGGCTGAAGCGAGGCCACACTTATCAGAGGAGGCCATAAACTGGCAGCGGACCTTCAGTGTGAACCCTGTGGACTTTGAGCTACTGAGGTCAGACTGGAACGACCTGAGGTGTAATGTCTCGGGGAACCTGCAGCTTGCAGAGAACGAGGTCACTGATGTGATCTCACAGTACATGGAGAGGCTGAATGAGAGGAATGGAGGGTGGGTGAGAACAAAAAATGTAAATAAGGATTTATGGATACTTATATACTTATATATATATATATATATATATATATATATAATAAATTGTTACTTTTGGTAAGAAACAAAGTCTCATCTTTCAAATTATGTCCAATTTCTTTCAGGAAACAATAAATTCTGAGGTGGCAACACAGAGCACTAAATAAATCATTAAATTATATTATATTATATAAAGTATTACTGCCATGAAGATATTCAAATAGAAATTTTATTATTTAGAGGT
The DNA here is from genome assembly GCA_034779775.1 of Enteromius afrohamiltoni. Classification (NCBI taxonomy): domain Eukaryota; kingdom Metazoa; phylum Chordata; class Actinopteri; order Cypriniformes; family Cyprinidae; genus Enteromius; species Enteromius afrohamiltoni. The sequence continues at coordinate 19,808,660 of JAUYWG010000040.1, forward strand.
TAATTTAAAAACTGCATTATGTGCAATTTACATGTTTTCATAAATAGTTAAAAATTATAGTTCTAATTAAAATAAATAGTGTTTAAATTAATTTTGTAGCCCTGTTGTTAATTATTACTTTAATGTAAAAGGGCTCCCTATAGTTTAGAGCATAAGCTGAGCTATATTTTAATCTTAAAGAAAATTGAGAAAAATTTACAGAAAGAGCAATTTGTTCAGTAAACCACTTATTCATTTATATATATAAAAATGTGTGTGTGTGTATATAATGTTTAGTTTTGTATCCCTGTAAAATCTAAAGAAAGCGTTTACATACAGTAGGCTAAAAGGCACAGTTCGATAGTTAGATTAGTTAGATACTTATAGAGAAGACAGAAAATACATTTTTTGTCCAGACAACTTTACTAATAATATTGATATTGGATGTATATACAGTACAGTGCAAAAGTCTTAGGCCACTAGTATTTTCACCAACAAAAACTGTTTTTAAGTGGGTTATTTTTTAAAATATCAGTTTACATTTCCAAACATTATTTTTTGTAATAATGCAGTGAGATGCATTATCTGCACAGGGAGTCTAACACACAGAGATCTGATCATCTTACAGACTGTCTGGAACGACATGAAGAAACAGAACAAACTGAGACAGACTCAATCCAGAAGAACTGTGGCAACGTTTTCAAGATGCTTAAAAAAAACTACCTGTAAAGCTACAGAACTGTTCAAAGTTTTGGATACTCATGTCAAAATTCTCTAAAATGAGGAGGCTTTCAAAAATAATGCCATTTATCAATTAACTTCTATTAACTAAATCAATTAAATATTTGGTGTTATTACTGCTGTTGGTAAAACAGCTTCTGTTCCGAGGTTCATAGTTTTTCAGGTACAGTAGCTTTGCAGGAAGATTTTTTTAAGCATATTGGAGGTGTTGCCACAGTTCTTTGGTCTGTCTCGGTTTGTTCTGTTACTTCATGTCATTCCAGACAAACTGGATGATGATCAGATGTGTGGAGCACTGGCTGTTGTCAGACTGCTTGTGCAGACAATAATCTCACAAAAATAATATTTCCAACTGACACGCTACCGCAAAAGATAGAAATAACCCACTTAAAACCATTTTTTGTTGCTGAAAATACTAGTGGCCTATGACTCATATAGTTAAAAAAAGAACAAATATGACCCCTTTAAATGTATGTGTGGGTTTTTTCTGCTGAGCCTGCAGCTCAAGTATAGAGCTATCTTTTAATCCTAACCTTGTACTGAGACAGTGAACTCCTGCTGGTAAGCAGTGTCTCAGTGGGTCGCATTATGCAGTTTTATCATGACAAATGGGAAAGCTTTATTACTCCTGACACAACTAGATTAAACAGGATACGTGGTGTTACAGTACGTACTTATATTTACCATGTATATTCTTTATTGTCTCATTTAAATGCAATCTATTTACAGCAGCTGTTTTCTTTTTCCTCACTGTTTCCTACCTCTCTGTCAGGATCTACACTGTAGTCCGTATTGTAAATGTAGAAAAGAGGAGAGACTCAGCAAGGGGCAACCGTTACTTGATGGAGCTGTTGTTGATGGAGAGAGGTAAAAGAGTGGTGCGGCTCTCTGACTACATCTATCTGCTGTTGCACCGCAGTCGATATGAGGAGGGGATCGAGAGCAAAGAGGGAACTTTACCCTCATCCCACCATACACCCTACAAAAACCCACCGTCCAGCGGCTCCAGTTCCCAAACACACACCACCACACCTTGGAGCACCAGCTGGGCCAAACCCCTGCTCTGCCAGCCCACCATGTTAGAATGGAGACATGACGTGATGGTACACTTTGTAGTTCCAGGTATACTAATATATACTAATATGAGATCCTGTTCATGCATATTTAACAAAGCAATACAAATAGGTGTACACAAATGTGTGTGTTTAGTTTATGGGGTTGTCTTCTCTGACAGTAAAGAACCAGGCTCGCTGGGTGCAGCAGTTTATCTCAGATATGGAGGTCCTGCATCGTGAGACCAAGGATGAGAATTTCAGTGTAATCATCGTAGACTTCCAGAGCGATGACATGGATGTGGAGCAGGCACTGAAGGAGAGCACTGTGCCCATGTGAGTACCGAGATCTTGTGTCTTTCAGCTAAGCACCCTGCAGAGCAGAGTCCCTGCACAGATCTTCACTTGAAGATTCCTTTCATACTGGCTCATACTGTTTGTTCCTGAGAACTTTTTTCTGTTTGTTTTTTTGTTTTTGTCTGTGTGTGTGTAGGTATGAGTATCTGAGACGTGAAGGGAACTTCGAGAGATCGTCTGGTTTACAGATGGGTGTAGACACCATAGAGGTGAGAGGAGATTTCATCCAGGCCTTTTCTATTGTAAATATGTAAGATACCTGGGGTGATCAGTATTTAGGAACAATATTTTAAAGTTTAATTTTAATGGAAAACAATACACATTTATAGAGCGCTCTTTGAAAATGGATGTTTGTTTAGAAGATGTTTTTTTGGGGGAAATTGACAAATAATTCAAAACATATCTGTAATGTAAAAAAGCAATATATTAAAACATTTTCACAAGAAAGTTGAACAGAGCAACACTGGTGATGGTGTTACATCATTTCCAGGACAGTCACAGCATAGTGTTCCTGTGTGACCTGCATATCCACTTCCCTCATAATATCGTGGAGACTGTTAGGAAGCACTGTGTGGAAGGCAGACTGGCCTTCGCACCCATCGTCATGAGGCTGGACTGTGGGAGCTCACCTGTGGAGCCTGATGGTAAAACATATACACAGACACTTTTAGAGACAGTTGCTAAGTACATACAAACATATGTTTAAACGCCACTTGTGCATAATGTGTCTGACTCTATTTCTTGCATATCCTGTTTGTTTTAAACGGAGTCATATTGCTGTCTTTACACACAGGCCCGGTTTCAAAGACAGGGCTTAACCTAAACCAGGATTGGGCAATAGTTCAATTAGTAATTTTTTTTATAAACATGCCTTAGGTAAAAGCATTACTGGAGTGCATCTTAAGACAAAACAAAGACACCGACATGTTTTAAGATCAGTCAGTACACGTTTATTTCAGTTGAAACAACTCATATTTACATTTAGTATAGGACTAGGCTTAAGCCTTGTCTGGGGGAAACTGGGGGAAAATGTCTAGCGGTTTGTAGGGGTGTAAATCGGAGCCTTCAAGACAATTCGATACGATACCGATTTCTTAAGCCAATGATTCGATTATTTTCGATACTTCAGGATTCCCTGTGATACGATGCGATTCG
>JAUYWG010000040.1:19812043-19830357 GCA_034779775.1 Enteromius afrohamiltoni
TCGGAACAGATTCTAAAAATAGACAGGTGAACAAACAGGCGGCAAAATAAACACATTAATCGATACTCTTGCAGACGAATCAATGCATTGAATCATCGGCTGCATAATCGATGCATCGATACGAATCGATTAATATTTACACCCCTAGCGGTTTGTTACTTTTTATTTTTATTTTAATAGAGCTTGATAATTGAATAAATAAGAAATGTTTTTTACAAAAACACAAGTTCACTTTAATTCGAAATGTTTGAAGTGTTTTTAGTGTATGTGTAGATTAACTGTTATAGCAAAGTTATTCACTGAAATAAGTATAAAACTCTCCACATGTTATTTATTCACCAGTCGTATTTTACCACAAGCAAGATTGATCTGTGATATGAGACGAATGAGCAGAATGATTGTTTGAAAAAGGTTACATCAGAATGCAATTGGTTATTTATACAGAGAGGCTAATTTCATTTATTTTCTTATTTGCCTTTGTCAGATACATTTTAGTCAAAACAAATTTGAATATTTATTCTGATTGGTCAATGTATTGTATGCATCAGGCTGTCTGCCGTCTCTGGCATTTTGGAAGTGATTTCCCTCGCTTAGGATACTGCACATGAATTAACAAATAAACTGCTTTATGCATCTAGGTTATGCACACTGGCTTGAAATTCATCAAGTGTTTTTGCTAAATTTGTTTAGAATGCATTTTTAAGAGTCTGGGAGAGCTCCGCTGTTTGTGCACATTACATTTATTTTCTCACGCAGGCTTTTGGGAAGTGAATGGCTTTGGCTTGTTTGGAATTTATAAGTCTGATTTTGATAAAATCGGTGGGATGAACACAGAGGAGTTTAAAGACCGCTGGGGAGGAGAGGACTGGGAGCTGCTGGACAGGTAATTAATTCATCTGTTCATGGCAGTTAGTTCTGGAAACACTGTATGATAATGCTCCATTACATAGCATTACCTAATGCATTAATAGACTATGTGGCACGAATTTAATTATTAACCTATCAAGTCTTTGTTCCAGTGTTGGTGTAACTACTGTTGTGCCTCTCTTCTTCCTCTGTCACATCTTCTCTCAGGGTTCTGCAGAACGGACTCGAGGTAGAAAGACTGCGACTGAGGAACTTTTACCACTATTTCCACTCCAAACGGGGCATGTGGAACATTCCTATCAAAAGACCATCTCAAGGATAACAGAGGAGCACAGAGGACTCTGCTGTTGTTTTTGGCTGGCTTAGTGTGTGTGGTGGCCATTTCTGCCTCAGTCGATGCTCAGGGGAACAAGGGCCTGCCACACTGTGTTTGATGTGAGCGCTGGTGTTTGATGAACAAGATTCTCTAAGGGCTTTGCCGTGTTCATTCAACTTGGGTAAAGTATGAATCTATGAAGAAACCAGGAGAATGCTGAGAGTGGATAATTGAAGGCACATGCACAAGAGACATTTTAAAATGCTTCTTTGCCGATCTTAAGGTTTAAAAGCAGTGTGGAAAAGGGGGGGGGGGGGGGGCCGTTTGTCTCTTTATTTCAAATTTAATGAGTAGTTTAAAATAGCAGAGGTTTATTCTAAATACTTACAATAGAGGGTGCTAAATTCTAAAGAGTGTTAGACTTACACAGTAATACAGACAGGTTTTGATGAAGGGATAATTTCTGTGAAATTGTTTGTAGAGGATTTAGGTATGTACTTTTCCCTGTTAAAATTTCTTATTTTGAAGAATAAAGTTCAGTAAAATGAATCTTGTTCAGCATAATCCTTCTACTAACCACCACATGAGGGCATTACACTTTCATCTAAGGAATATTTCACCTCTTGTATTAGTACACCCTTCTCTGGCTCATGCATATCCCAGTACTAATCGAGATCATTCAAACAATGTTGTTGTTGTTTGTTTGTTTTTACATTTATCATTTATTTTTATAAAATAAAATGTATTTATTTATTTGTTTTATTGTTATTTTTAGTTTAGTGGCATCAATGTTGGTATAGATTAGTGGTAGACTGTTTAGATAGGATTAAAAAGAAGTTGACCTAAGTCTTTTATCCCATTTTCTCACTTTACATTGTCCTGCGCGAGTGTAGCATGTATCTGATTGGCTGAGAGAAAGTTGTGCCCTGATTGGACGAAACTTTTAGCTGTCAAAAGTTTATCTGACCAGCGTGTGTCATACGGCACTGGATTGCCCATGAGCGCAGACTTTTAAACCAAGAGCTGAGCTTAACGATGGCCGTGCGCTAACTTAAGTCAAGCTGTTAGTCTTTGCGCTGCGTCTTTAACAACCACACTTTCTGTTAAGTCCTGTATATTGGAAAACGTGGAATAAATCTCTCCACTTACAGAAAAAAAGCAAGTATGGCAGCATTGAGCAATGCTACTATGAAGACTTTGGAGGACTTGACCCTGGATTCTGGATATGGCGCCGGTGATTCTTACAGATCTCTCAGCTTGTCCTCCTCCAAGTCCAACTCACAGGCGCTCATCAGCTCTCCACAGCGAGGAAACTGGTGGAGTTACACGGATTCCATGAACAGCAGAAACAATAGCTGGGACACAGTGAACACGGTGCTTCCCGAAGACCCAGAGGACATCTTTTCCAAATGTCCGAGGTTACCAGAGTTAGAAGAGTTCCCTTGGACAGATGAGGAGATCGGTGTTATCCTGCATAAAGTTGCTGGAGAGGGACTTTCTTTCACTCCAGAGAGCGTCAGGAGTCTGTCACTGCTTATGCGCAGAGTTCTGTTGCGGATCTCCAGAGAGGCGCAGCGGTTGAGTGTCGTACACTGCAGGTGCACGCGCTTCGAGGTGCAGAGCGCGATGAGACTGGTCATGAGCTGGGCGCTGGCGGAAAGCTGCGTCTCGGCCGCGGTCAGAGCCATCTCGCTGTACAGCATGAGCACCGGAGAGGTCCTGCGCAAGAGCAAATCCTCCCGCTGCACACTGAGTCTGTCTGTCGGACGCTTTTTCCGCTGGATGGTGGACACTCGCATTTCAGTGCGCATTCACGAGTACGCGGCCATCTGTTTGACCGCTTGCGTTGAAAATCTAGTGGAGGAGATCGGGCTCCGTGTGCTGGCGGCGCTGAGCGGGATCAGCCCCTCTCCAGTGACCCCTGAGGCGCTGGAGGCTGTAGTCAGCAATGACGCGGAGATATTTGGTCTTGTTCAAAACTATGAACATCTCATCTGCGGGAAGAACGCCAATGGTAAGACACCATTAAAGATAATATAAGAGTAGTTAACGTTTTATAGTGTGCTAAATAGTAAGTTGGTAGCTCTAAACCCGGAAGTAAAGTGGCATTTTTGGTTCTTCTGGTAATTTCCTATGATGGTCATGGATTCAGGGCCTGTGGTTCCTTGGATTTATCAAGACTTTAACATTAACATGAGTAGTTGTACCAAAACAAATATATAACATTATATAACAATACAATATAAATTAGTTCATGTGACTTGAGCAATACTGTAGTTTTTATTGAGTGCCTTCAAAATCAACTATCAGTTGACCAATACATTTTCACTGTTGCATTTTTAATTTCTTATTCTATTAAGAACTGTTTTATTGCACATGTGGATATAACTACAAGTGTCACGGCAAAATAATTACATTTGTAGTGTAACATGATCTCTGTATGTGAAATGTATTCATTACTATTTTGTATACAGAGACAAATGTGTGATTTGATTAGTTTCCGAGTCTTTGAAGGGCACCTTGATCTTGATCTCGGTGAAAATACTAATTATCCTTTCCACTTTCGTCTCGTCTTGGAAAGGGGTTTGTCAGCCCTGTTTAATTATGCACAAACAAATGTCAGAAATTCAAGTCTCCCCACAAGTCTGATTATTATGCACAACAACTCAAGACCTAGTGATGCGTTGCCTTTGGTGTATCATACAATGAACTGGTTGGACGAATACAAGAAAATTATATTTGCTATCTGTTAGCACAAGCTCATTAAACCTGTGCATCCATCATTTTGTTGCAGAATGTCACAAGTAATACTGATTAAATTACAGCTAAACATTTAATGATTCAGCTTTGATGTGTTATATTTGTTACCTGTCTGGATTTGTTTTCTTAATTCGACAGTGCCAGAACCTGCCGATTAAGTGTTAGGTTCTATCTGTGGCTGTACATCCCAATAGGCACACGCATTTTCAAAAGTGCACAAAAAGTCCATTGTTCTGCTTTAAGCCATCCACAAGCCAGGCAAGCTGTGGAAAATAAGCAGAAACAAGTGAGAGAGGCCAGAGTGAGAAGAATGGAAAGCCATCACACACTCTCCCTCTGGTTTAAATCAGTCTGGTGATCGTCTCTGTGACAGGGCAGCCTGTACAAAACTGGTCTGCTTGGCACTGTGCTGAAAGCTGAAAAAATGTCTTTTCTGGACAAAAGAGGAAGTGATGTTTTCATGCCTTAAAGAAAAGTAGGAGTTTATTGACATCTCATGGGATTGAAATAGAATCCGCCAGGCTGCTGTAATGCTAACTACACTTTGTACATCTGAATGTGGTAGCTATTAACATCTTGCTGCGCGTGGTTTTACTTTGCACCCTCCACTCTTAAGAATACAGCTTCTTTATTGGCATATTCCATGAAGAGCCTTTCACGTCCATGGGACCTTTCCATTGCAGAAATGTTCTTTCTTCGCTCCATTAATATAATTAATAATTGTTTAGGGAAGCCCAAAATGGTGTAAGCGTAGTTCAGACACCCTTTTTGAAGGCATAGGCTTAGAAATGCATTAATCCAGTTCACATGTACGCACTCAGTGTGACTGATGTGACAGTGCACTCATGCTCAGTCACCTATAGAAGGTAAAGTTGTTTTGTACACTTATGCTGAGACACTGCTGACCTGTGTGATACAGACTCTCAAAAACTTAGCAGTCACATGCGCACTTCACATCCAGCTCTCAGATTAAAATATGTTGTGTATAATATTATTTGCATACACATATTGGTGTATCAATTTCAAATTTAATTCATCCAGGAAGTCTGACATTTGAGAAGCAGAAGTAGTACTTTTTATTTAGAGAGTGCAAGAAGAGACTGAAGGCTGGCATATAGGCTTTCATGTCAAACACTCGTGCTGAGCAGAACCACATCTGGAACTGTTTAGTGCTGCACAGCTTAAATGACAGAAAAAGGCCATTTTCTATTGTGTAAGCTGCTGTGGTCTTGTTCTTTGGTCTCTATGCATTTGTCCACACAAACTGCCTTGGGCAAATGGCATTAGAAGTGTGAATTATGATCAACTTATTTTGTAGTTTGTCACTTAATAAACAAAACACCATACATTCTGGACATGCATTTTCAGTATATCAGTTTATTATTGGGTCGCCTTATCTAAGTGTTTGTTGGAATTCTATGAACTTAAAACAGTGTTGTGGCAGGCCATAGGGAAAATCCCAGCTGAAAATATATACAACCCAGCAGTGGCTGGCAGGGGGTAATTTTTAAAAACAAACATCTCTCCCGAATGAGAGAGCACAGCCTTGGAAAGTGTTGCATAAATTGCCACAAAATGTATTCATGTCTATTAGTTCTCGCTTCCTCTCACAGCTTTAGTTTACTAAAATGACCGTTTATCGGTTTTTGCTTTTAGTTGATCATTTTATCTCCATAATTTTAGGCGTAGGTCAACTGCAGTCACAGACGAGCCTTCACATTAAACAAGCTAATAATGGCCATTATGACTCAACCATGCAAGATGTCAAACGGAAACATGCTATTCTTTTGAAAGGAGCGCGACAGGGCCTTGAATAAATAGTCTAATAGTTTAATTGAGGTCTCCGCTTGGCTTTAATGATGGACAGGACATAAAAGAGCCGGTCAAATGAGGGGATGCAGGTGAGACACAGTTCACATCAGATTGTGCAGCGTGAGAGCAGTCCCACAGAATGGGGTGTTGATTTTTGGTCTGTGTGTGGAGCCTTGTAATCATCATTGGTTAATTATCCTCATAAAACTTTCCACCCACACAGCCCAGTTTCTTTGAGCTTGACTACAAACCGCAGAAATTAGAGCATTTCCCAGCCATGGTCATTTAAAACTCAAGCGCGTTTAAATGGCAGAACCTTTTTCTCAAGTAAGATTATTCGCTCCACTTTACTGAGATTTTGTAGGAAGTCCAAAATGTCTTCTGGGAATATTTAGGAGTGAACATTTGCTGTGCTGGATGTATAGACGCTGCTACAGAAAAGCTAGTATTTCACAGGAGGCCTGTGTTCTGTGTTTGCACATGTAGCCTTTGAGTGCTATTATAAACATCGTCATGAGGGTCTCACTTGGGCCCTCAAGCACCTAGAGTGGACAAATGCTTTCTATAAGGAGAGGAGAAGGTGCCTTCCTAGAGCATGCAATGACAGCTGCTCTGTGTGCGAGCTGACCTTCCTCAACTCCTCAGCATGCCTGCCTGGATCCTTTAGCATCTGTTCCAAAGAGGTGTTACTTAGTCTAAATTCAGGGTGGGCACGGAAGTTGCACAGAATTGACTTCAGATTAATCAATACTCAGGCAAATTTCCATAGCTGATTTCTGTTGAAATTTTAAGGGATAGTCACCCCCATAAAATCCTATTTATGAATTCCTTGTTTCTGTGAAATAAAAAAAGTGGAAGATATTAAGAACGCTGGTAACCAAACCATTTTGATCACCTTTGACTTCCATTGTATGTACATGAGACATTTCATGAGACGTTTCTCAAAATCACAGTCTTATTGTTCATAACTGTTTGAAATTGCTTTTGATTTCATTCACAAATTGTTTTTTTGTGATGGATGCTTCCTTTTTTTTTACCTAATTTTTTTTTTTTTTTTTCGCAAATGACTTTGTATGAATGTATGAATTCCTACAAAATCATCACCTCATAAAAAGTGTTTTGTTAGATCTGGTTGATCAAAATATATGATTATTGTTTCTATAAAAGATACAAAGTCTTACAGGTTTGGAACAACAACATAACATTAAATAAATCACAAGAATATTAAATTGTAGGTGAACGATCCCTTTAGCTCGGATCAGATTTGCAGCATGTGATGTCTGTGTCTGTGGTTTGATTTACATCAAAAAAGATCTAAATGCATGTAGGAATGTAGCATTTTATGATACAACATAAAACATTTTATGGGCTGTTTCGTTGTTTTGTTACTACAAGCATTGAATGACTTATGCTCATGTAAAGAGCATTCACAACTGAAAGGAACTGTTCCCTTTAGCACCTCATTAATCCAAATATATGTGCAAGAGTAAAGGTTTTACACATTGCTGATGTTCCTTGAAGCTTTTCATAAAGCACAGAAAAAGCACTTATTTGAATAAGTATACACTGGGGGACACCAAAGTTCCTTACAGCCCATAAAAATCACTGCTAATCAGTCACACTGAGAATACAATGGGTTATTCTACCTCTTTGTTCCACCATTAACTGTTCAATTAGGTGTCAAAAATGACTTTAACCTCTCTCTCCATTATCTTAAGTATAGCTTGGGTGAATATAATGCTGTTAACTGTGATCTTTTATGAGTTGAATGTGATGTAATCAACACCTTGTTTAAAAGATATTTCAAAGGGTTAATAGAGGATAATGAAGCATCCACATTGTGCTCCTTGAGTGATGTGTGTGGATTCTTTACCACGGAGTGCAACTTAATCAAGTGTGTGTCATCACAGAAATTACACAGAGTGATTTATTTAACCATGTCTGTTTGCCTTGAGTCTTGACACCCATCATGTTTTATGGATTAGCTGTGCGTGATTAATGTTATAATGCCGTCTCTCCTCAACATATCCCATACTTACCAAACCCTCCAACTTTGATTAATACTGCAGTATGACAAGCTAAATTGCATTAAAATCCTACTCGGCGATAACCCTGTTAGTCTGCGAAGCCCAGTGAATAGTCTGTAAGTAATTAAGCTGTCATCAGAAAGAGATTGTGTCCTCCATTCAACCCCCAGATCAGGAAATCCACTTTATAGCCATGACATGTTTTGAAGAACTGCTACAAAAATACTTTGCGATTGAAATTACTGCCTCGGTGGAAACTGGCTCGGGGGTTTATGGGTGATAGAAGCGGGCAGATGGAGATCCTGTGTAGCGCTGTAGTTACTGTAGTTCTGCTTTTTCCATCTTTCACAAGAATGAGGCTACGGAGGGAATTCTTGGCTTTAGATTGCAGCTCTCACACAGGCCGCTCTGATACAGACCAGGCTGTCAAACTGTTTTAGTTATGGCTTGAGGTGGCAAGTGGTGTCAAAAGGCTAAAGTGAGAGGCTGTGATGAGCGACCTGTCTCTCAGTCACAGAGGCCATCCATAAATGGGTGATGCTACCTCAGTCAGTGAAGCTTTTGTCCTTAGATATCTCTCTAAAGATAAACCTCGAAATAGCTGGGATTTATGCTTAATATTCAGTATTATACCGGCACTGCAAGACACTGTTGTCTTCTGTAGTGCTGTTTGATTCATAATTGATGAATTTTGAAATATCAAAACTATTATTGAACTGAATAAATCAACATTGAACTGATTTGAGCTGAATAACTACACACTTATAGTCCTATAACACTGATTATAGCTGAAGTAAACTTTACAGTTATAGAAGCAACACTGAACTGGCTTGAAATAAACAATCACATGATTGTCTTTTTAGAAACAATTTACAGCAGAATTTGAATTTGTCTCATATTTAAAAAAGGTTCGCATCATTGATTCTGTTATTTTCCAATTTTTACCGTAAAGCTGCTTTGAAACAATCTGTATCGTATTAAGCACTAAAGGTGACTTGACTCAATAATAATTTAATACATTTGCTTTACTAGGAAATGTTTTTATTTTATATTGTCAAGTATTTATTTGTGCAATTCCTTTTTTCTTTTATAGATGTTACTTTAAAAACAGGGTAACACTTTAGTAAAGGGACCTATTCTTACTGTTAACTATTTGCTTATTAGCATGCCAATTATGAACATATTGGCTGTTCATTAGTACACATTATGCATGACAATAACAATTACCTTACTAACTATTAATAACAAGCAAATTATTAGTCTATTGAGGCAACAGTTTGGACTTTACAGTAAACTGCAAATGCATTTTTTTGTTGTTTTTCAAAATTTCAAAGTCAAAAGTGCCCCTAATTAAAGAATCATCCTCACATTCTTTGAAGCTGACCTGAATAAGGGATGTTTTGGCAGTAACATGCATGCCAGTAAAACTCTTGCATTTGAGTATGTGAACACCTGGAGTAGCGGCACCATGCCAAGATCTGCATGATGTTTAACTTTATCACTATGGAGCCTCTAATTCACATAGGTTCTAGAGGGTTCTATTCCTCTTAGGTTACTCTTGTCACAGTAGGAGAGCCATCTATGAGCCACCCACTGTTTCAATTATATTCTTGAGTTGATTCTCTTTTCACTGGATATATCATATACATTAAATGAAATATTACAATAAAAGTTACATGATGCTGTAAATCTATTGGATTTATCACCTCCAAACTATTTTATTAGGTGAGAACAGCAAAGCAGAGAAAGTAGGCCAAGCTTGTTAAGAAAAAAGATTTCTTGACCTTGTATTTCCCTGTTGAGTTGATTTGTAAAAGCAAAGCTCTTCCACTGAGGTGGGGGTTGTGTCTCAAATCAGTAGCAGAACGGGATGCAGGAAGTTGTTATTATCATCACTCTGTGGTCTGGCCTCTGGCAGAAATGGTCTGTGTGCACGGTCACACACAACTAACTGGTCAACTCCCGTTTACCACTTGGAGATAGCAGTCAGCACTCCACGTCTTCAATCAACAAGCGTACAGCACCTATAACACAAGGGCCGATTGACTCTGGCTCTTCAGCACACTTGTGCCATTGTGCCCTGAGTAGAATGGTGGTGTTGTGGGAGCGTGTGACAGAGTGACTGGAGCACTGTGTTCACACTGTATTACCTGAGCCAGATCAGGCTAGCAAAATTGGTTGATTACTCATATTTAAGCAAATTAGTGTGCTTATATTTGGGCTTGCAATTGAAAGGCAGTTTCTTAAGGGATTTGTTCTCTGTTGGAGAACACTTCTGAATGAAAGAGCGGTCCAGATATTGAACACATCAAATGGATAATAAATCTTAATGTGAAATGATATTAGGTCGTTTTCAAAATAAAGCAAACTGTTCTTTCAGGTAACTATGGCTGATAATACCGATTTATTTAATTTGTATCAATCAACTTTTAATGCATTTACTTTTAATTAACACACCTATTTTTAGGTTTAGGGTAAGTTTTCTGTCATTTAAAATAACAGTAATTTACCTGTTAAATGTAGATTTTAATATTAATAAAAATTCAAATCAATAAATGATAACGAAGAATTGATTCCCATTTATTTTTATTGATCATTTATTGGTTATTGTGCATAGCATGATGATAGTTCATATTTAATTATAAAACTAAAATAATTTTAAAATGAAAATAAAGGTAACACATTGCTTAAATCCTTTATGTAAAATGGATTATAAAAGTTTTTTTTAATGCATTAATTATGTCTAGTAATGCACCTCATAATGCATCTCATGCATAATCGTAACCTCAGTTAATACATTATAACACTAATCAGTTCATTGTTACACTATGCATTTAAAATTTGATAATACTTATTTAAGATATAATGTATTACAACCACACATTGAATAATTATGAATAATTATAAGGCATTATACCCTTTAATAATATATTTATAATGCATAATATATAAAATCTTTAAGACAAGTTACCAAAATTGGTAATAATTGCTTGGATCAGCATTACTTCTTACATTTTTGTTCACTTAAATTGAGTAAGGTTCTCATATTTTAATTTCTTAGGTCAAAATTGCCCCAAAAGATCAAATCAGTTGAGAATGTTTAAAATTTTTGTAATAGACATCCAAAAGAAGGCCTTAAAAGTCTGGCACCTTGAAAAGAAGCCCATTTTAGCTCTAAAAATAGAGGTTTGAAAACAGAGACCGTATCATTTGGCAGACATCTTTCTGGTTTTATGATCGTTTTCTACAGTGCACACATTAACACTTTAGTAAAGGTTCATTATATAGATGCAAGTTACTACCAGGTACACTTGGATTCCCTTCAGCAAATCTTGCTTCTATATGCTCATCTCATTTCAAGAGTATTTTCTGCCACATCTCCCAGAGCTTCTGGCAGAGTAACTTTTGGTCAGGCCTTTGACACTCGTATGGATTTCCCAGTCTCCCATCAGCGGTGTGCGTGAGCTCGATTTCTCTCCACATAATGGCAGTGCACACACATTCCCCTCTTCTCTCTCGGTCCGCAATGATGGTAGCAGATGAGAGCGCATGTGTGTGTGTCTGTGGGAGCGTGCGGCTGCTTATGACGCATGTCAAGCCTAACGGCTGCCAGTATAGACACGGCTAGCTGTGGGAAAGCGCACGGGTGTGTCCTGGATAGAGGGGTTTGGGTCTGTGGGTCCACAGCCTGACCAGCTGCATCACACACCCTGCGGCTCATATACAAACCCATCTGGCTGCAGAACCCAGACCCGCGAACCTGCTTTAGATTCTATAAAGACATATTTATGTATTTTCAGCTGCACTGTATTAGCTAATAATATGATCCGTAGCACATGTGAAATGACCTCAACTAGACCAGACTGCCTCAGTTCATATGTGGCTATATCTAACTAGACTCAGTACTACATTATGTGCAAAACTGCTTTTTTATAGATATTTTGAACATCAGATTCTGTTCATGAAGCACCGTTTGCTTGGGTGATCACTCTTTCGTGTTTCAGTCGTAGCACACTAAGCTGACAATCTGCCGCTTTAGCAAAAACAATACAGTACATTGGCAGCGAGGCCATGGTTCACTCGACTTTACAATGAGTTTGTTCACCCAAATACTGTAGCTGTAAGAGAAATACATTTCAGTAACAATGATGTTATAAATATGACCCCAATAAATCAGGTGGTCAACATCTGGAGAGATATTTTGAGTCACTGAAGCACAGATGAATGTGTGTACTGTACCTCATGAATGGTTTATCGTTTAACTTGATGAAGAAAACAAATCCACACACGAATCCCTCATCTGATCCCCTTCTGATACCCACTGAAAGAGCGATCCAGGGGTAAGGCATGGATTTCAAATCAAATTAAAAAACATATCCTGCATTGATAAATCAGCTGCCAAACATATGATCTGCTCATTATTTTTACTGACTATCATTTTGCACTTTTTTTAAAGGCTTGGCAAGCTATCAATTCTGCATTCTAGATTAAACAGATAACATTGTGGGGGGATTCGTTATGATTTGTACTTATGCTTTGGTGAGACTAGATCAACCTTCTTTTAAGAGCTGTGTATTTTCAATGGCAATATGATGCTTATGTTATTGTACATTATAGTTAATAATACAGTTACAAAAGTGCAGTTTGCATTCACAAGTGGAATCGACATTTAGAAAAACAATAAGACAAATAATTGAGCAAGGAAGGCAAGACTAAAGTCAGGAGAAAAAAACTGAGCAGAGTTCTGAGCAGAGGAAATGATGACTTGCCACACTTCCTGCTCTTATCTCTGTCAGAGACACATGCTGTATATGGGAGCGATTGGAGCGATTGTCTTCCCCCATCCCCCCATAATTATTAGTTGCACGACACTGACGCAAGAGTCCAGGTTTAGAGACATTTTTTGAAGATTAAATGGTGCTTTGAGTTCTAATGATTTAATCTCACTGAAAATGTGTTTTTATGACTAGGTGAGCTATCCCTGCCTGCTCATTTCAGCCCGTATACTGAAGGCCCGGACTCAGCGGTGGAGAGCAGAGAGAATGCCTACGCACAGCTGGAGCTCAGGACGCTGGAGCAGGCCCTGCTGGCCACCTGTGTGGGCAGCCTCTCTGAACTCAGTAAGTTTCAAGCCTTTCAATGCATATTCAGCTCTTTTAGGAGGACTGTGACTATGTTTTGCATATTATTAGTTTTAAAAAACACTTCAATGTTTGTTGCCACATTGATGAAATCATGAGAAATTAGCAATTCTGGTTCCATAAGGTTCTGGTTCTGGTTTCATAAGAATTGATTAGTTAACACTGTTTTATCTAGCTTTTATGATGAAACTATAAGCAATAACTTAAAACCTTCTTGATTTTTTTTCTTAATAAATGATTAAAAGTATAACTCATCCCCAAAACATAAAAATTCTACCATCATTTATATATAAGACTTGCACTCATCTTTGAAACACAAATAGAGATATTCTTAATGATACCCAACAGATTTCTGTCTCTAGACTGAAAGTCTACAGAGAAAAAACTTTGATGCTTCAAAAAGTTGATTGTTAATGTAATCCATCTGAGCTGAGCAGTTCAAGCCTAAACTTGGATGCAACTTTTTGATTCATACGGATTACTTGTGCAATGTCTGGTTACACTTTATTTTGATAGTCCATAGAAATTATAAGTAATTTTAAGTAAAAGTGCATGTCAACTAATTCTCATCAATTTGAAACTAAATGTCTACTAACTTTCAGAGTACACTGTTAGGGTAGGTTTGACATATACGTGCAACGTTTTTCAAAGTCAGGGTGTTGTATGTTGTAAACCCATCGAAGTGTTAGAAGATATTAAGCAGACAGTTCACTAACACTAATGACTGCTAGTTGAAATGTAGTCGCAAAGAATGTAAAAAGTGGACTTTTATACGGTGGCCAAGAGAGCTCAATGCGCTATAAACTTAAGAAAACACATGCAAACAGAAAAAAACACATGCAAATTCTCGCAACGCAACCAAACACAGAGAAGCGCCACAAACAGTTTTTTGTTTTGTGTTTTTTAACAGCCTGATCATACAGTCTTTTGGATATTAGACTAATCTGACGAATTACACACTTAACTGTGAAACATTATTTAAATGCAATGTTAGCTAGAGTTACTCTCAGATGGGTTTGTTACTTTTTGAGGTCCCCCTGAAACATTTCTATTGTGGCCCATGCTATTTTGCAGCGCCTTTCTGTGTTTGCAGCATGTTTCTGTGTTTGGTTGCGTTGCCAGAATTTTTAAACGCCTTTGTTGTCAAACTGATGAAGATGTTTTCTGTTTGCATGTGTTTTCTTCTGTTTGCATGTTTTTTTTCTGTTTGCATGTGTTTTCTTAAGTTGCAGCGCGTTGAGCTCTCTCTGCCAACGTACTTTTAAAATAAAGTGTACCAAATTTGTGTACCTTTTAATGCATGATTGCATAGACTTTCAAAGGATTGGAGAGAAAGGATGAGGTTTGTTTTTAAATCCTCATTTGTGTTCTGAAGATTAACTTTTTTTATGGGTTTGGAGAGACATGAGAGTGTGTAATTGATGATGAGTTTTCATTTCCTGCCAGACTATTCAAGCTGAAATAACGTTTCTCAGTCAGTCTCTTTAAGAATTAGGTCACCCATAAATGGACTTTTCATCTTCTTGCTAAAACGTTTATTTTATAAACACTGTTGTTGTAAATATTTCATTTCAGTGTATTCCTGTCCCATTAAATGCTATTTTTGTATTTGTATGTAGTGTTTGTACATGCTAAGACGGAGAGAGGTCTGTAGATTTTAAGCGCCGTTCCTCTAACAGCTCGACATTGCAGGCAGACCCAGGGGCGTGTGAGCGCCTGAGCAGTGGGCAGTTTGTTTACGCAGCAGACCGCAGTTCAGGATGAGGCAGGGGGCCGCTGCTCACATTCACCAGTGAGGGAAACACACTCTCCCTCAGGGGACCAGCAACACTCCTGCAGTTGTTTTGCTGCTACAAGAGCACCTTCTGTTTGGGTCAAAGGAGTGAAAAGCACCTTCTTTATGCTTTATGGTTGCAGACACTCAAGCAATCGTAAAGCAGCCCTTGTTTAACAAGTAAGGAGCACAAGTGTTCATTAAGGACCATGCAGACCTTACGTGATTGATTGCTTAGATTGTTTCCCACATCTTTCTTTCTTTCTTTCCTTCATTCACACATTATTCATTCACATATGAGCTTTTATTTAAAGATCGTCCACCAATAACTAAATGCAAAAGCAGTGAATTTCCATTCAAGGATGAAATGATGTATCTCGGCTGTCGCTGTGTTCGTACAGACACATTTCTTTCCTCCGTGATGCTTTTCACATATGGAGGACAGTGTCCACTGCTTTTACTGTAGCATTCTCATTGGCCTGTCCTCATCATATCTTTTCTCTTCCTTTGGGGGACAGCTTGTGTCTGGATATCTGCATCGAGAGGCAAAAACAGAAGATTTAAAGCCCCTCGGAGTAATTTAGAATAAAGCTCTGAGACGTTTGAGTTTATCCGAATCATCTTCCATTTCCACATTTGGACATAAAACAGATGGGTCTGAAGATATATTTTGCTGTGTTGAAATATGCTTTGTGTTGTGTGTTGTCAGCACTTTAAAAGAAAATGACACAATTGTGCTTGGCTGCACAGCTACTGTCTTTAGTTTATGGGTTGAACTGGAAACACAGATGGCTTTTCTATATCATTTTAGATTTTGGCATTTGTCTGCTTTCAGAACTACAGGCATTTATTGCAGCTTATTGGAATTCCATTATTTTTATGCAGGCTATTTTTACTTATTTGTGTCTTGAAAGAGAACATTTGACAATAATCTAGATATATGTGTGACAATATGTTTTATGATATATTTTATATCATTCGTGATTTAAATGTGTGTGTGTTCTGCAGGTGACTTGGTCTCACGTGCAATGCACCATATGCAGCGTTTAGTTTCAGCAAGTCCCAGTCTTAGTCCTGGACGTCCTTTCTGCCAGCAGCCCATCTCCTGGTCTCCAGATGCTCTTCACACACTATATTACTACCTACGCAGTCCACAGATGGAGTCACTGGAGAACCCCAACCTTGAGCCACCCAGGATAGTCCTTAGCAAAGAAAGGTGAGATGAATCGGCCTATTTGCATGTTAAGATGTTTTTGTTTTCTTTGGAGTTCTATCAGTAGTTTCAGTATATTCTTTAAAATGAACTTCATGTCCCCTATAGATTATAGACATTCTTTGAATTTTACTTTCGGGTAAGTTGAGGTGACTTTTCTCTGTGTAGAAACGTTGCTCTGCATTCACGTCAGGTAATGAATACTAATGTTTTTAGCAGGTGGACAGTTATGGTTTTGAGCAGGCTTCACAATCACTGGCGCAGATACTTGAGAAGAAGAAAAGTGCAGAGGATTCGTTCTGTAATGTCACACTGATTTGAGTTCCAGCGACACGGCATGTCTGTTGAAGACGGCAGATGCTGTTATACAAATTGTGATTAAGAATGAAGTGCCAGGCTTGTTTGTGGTAATGAAAGGCAGGATTGCAAGAGGCTGTGGTGAGCCAAATCCAGCAGCCTTTGTAATTACACTGTCCTCATTTCTCTCTGATCCACTTTTATGCCACTTTTGATCTGCCCTGACCTTTGATGGATTGAAGTGTGTATGCGTGTGTGGATTCTGGCAAGGAGAAAGTGAGAGATGTTGGTAAATAACTGATGAACGCTACTTTCTCAGGCCTTTTCCTCTTCTTCCACCTCTGATGGAGTGGATGCGAGTTGCTATGGTCCATGCGGAGCATCGCCGGAGCCTGTTAGTGGACAGTGATGATGTGAGACAGACTGCCCGGCAGCTACTTCCTGGACTGGACTGTGAACCTCGACAGCTCAAGTAAGAAGTTCCTGGATCTCAGTACTGATAAATATTACTTTGGATAAAAGCATTCTGTAACTATAAATGAAGAAAAATAAGAAAATATACTGCAGCAAAATTTCTGCTTATCTCAATATTTTCTTTATTAAATTTTTACTTTCAGAATATTTTGCCAAATATTTTTTGTGTTTTAATGTGATTAGCTCTAAATTCACTTTCTCCTTTTCTATTTCTCAGGCCAGAGTGTTGTTTCACCTCCTTTAAGCGTCTAGATTCAAAGGCTGCCGCAAACAAGTTTAATCTGGATCTTGGCTTCCGCATGCTTAACTGTGGCCGCACGGATCTGATTGGCCAGGCTATCCAGCTTCTGGGCCCAGATGGGGTTAACACAATGGATGACCAGGTGAACTCATAAAGCCTTCTAAATTGTCACACAGTAAAATGCCCCCCCTAAAATAAAAATGTTGTCAGATTTATCTTTCTATACTACACAATACTGTACTGTACATCTATACTTTCCTCCACTGAACACAAAAAATATATATTTTGAAGTTGTTGGTAACCACTTGACTGTTTTTTTTTCCATAACATTTTTCAAAATGATGACAGAATTTACATTTCTGGGTGAACTGTTCCTTTAATAGAGTAGTGCAGTAATTCACACGTGCATGTACGCAAAAATGCATGCTATCAAATGATTAATTTAAATGTGAAACACCGTAGTAAAGGTCACCTAATATTAAGTGTATTTTTGATGAAGTATGTTTACCCATCTCTTAGGGCATGACTCCTCTGATGTATGCCTGCTCAGCAGGGGACGAGGCTCTAGTGCACATGCTCATCGATGCTGGTGCAAATTTGGATGTAGCGGTAATTATACTGTTTTTTTTTGGTCCATTTAACCTACTGTATACACCTTGATTAGCTAGCTATTGATCTACACTCTGCAGAATATTGGCGTTGTTGAATGGATTGGTATGTTGAAGTGTACTCTGGGAGTTTTTGTGGTTTACAAAAAAATATGTTTGTTTTTTCTTCTTTTTAGGTGCCCAATTGCTCACCAAAACATCCGTCTGTCCATCCTGAGAGCCGCAGCTGGGTGGCCCTTACCTTTTCTGTGCTGCATGGACACATATCTGTAGTGCAGGTGAACAGTACTATTACTTCGTGTGCAATAGTGTTCCATGAATAAGTGTCTATGTATTTACTTTTTATTGGAGCATGTTTTGAGCTCCAATCTAATGTACATTGACATTATAAACTGCCATTGGAGGACTATCATGCTGAATGAACTTTGTTTGGCCTTTCCAGCTCCTGTTAGATGTGGGAGCAGATGTGGAGGGCACAGCCCTGAGAAACAGCCACCAAAGCTCAGCAGAAACTCCCCTACAGCTGGCATCAGCCGCAGGTGGGGAAAAACAGTGCAAAGTCATCCTTAGCATGTGCTTTCATAGAGATATGTTTGAATGCATTCTTAACACAGCTATTTTCAATCTGGTGCAAATAGTGGTAGATACTATTTGCAATGTAAATATTACAGTTTTTCTCAGTCACTTTGGTGCATTTCTCACAACACTTAGTCATGTGTGCACATCATAGTAGCAGTTTCTCATTCTTTCCAACAATTGCAAATGCTTTTGGACATGCATCAAT
>JAUYWG010000040.1:19836455-19867206 GCA_034779775.1 Enteromius afrohamiltoni
AAAAGTTCATTCCCACCATTTTTTTTTTTTTTCAAATAAGATCTCCAAATCTTGTACAGCAATGACACCGAGTCCATAAAATGTTTTAAATTCTCCATTTCACAAAGAAAGACTACATTGAAAAGAATACAATCCAACAACGGTCCTCGAGGGCAACTCCTCAAACACGTGCGTTATGATATCCAGAGTCCCATTCGCCATTTGTCCTTTTGTAACGATGTCCTTTATGTACGTCTGTGTGTTTGTGTGTGCATTAGCGGAGAACGGGGAGGAAAGAAGACGAGCAAGGGGAAAAAAAACAATCAATAAAAAGATGAACTGTGGGTTAGCTTAGCGAGAATTCATAAACATCTTTATTTTAAGGCTTCACTCCAAATCCTTGGACATGTGACGCTGTATGTACAGTAGCTGCAGGAGGAAGGAGTTGAGGAATAGGTTGCAGCTCTTGATGGTGTTTGAGTGTTTAGATGCATCAGAATGAGGAGTTTCCCTCAGCTGCTTGTACTGAACTTCCTGTGTAATGTGCCCTCCATCAATGTGCCATACATGAATCTTGTGCAAGAGCAGGACTTGGGGCTTTAACACGTTTTCTGGATAATTCCTGGTAGCAGAAATAAATAAAGGCATCATAAAACAACATAACGAGACACCGTGAAGAACAAACAACACTGGAGAGAAAAAAAAAAATAAAAATAAGTGTGTCTATAAGCGCCTTTTGTAAAGTGTCGGGTCAGTACATACAGTACTTCAATATTCATTCCATCATATAAAACTTTGTAGAGGCTCGAGTCAACAACATCCTTTCACCATGACCGGATTCTTTTCTTTTGTTTATTTTATTTTATTTTATTTTATTGTATTTTATTTTAAAACTAGTAATCTAGTATCTCTCCTGGCTTTAAGGTTGTTCCTGTGTCCCAACTGATGGTGCCATCTTGGCTTTGTCTTGGCCAGATGGACATTTGGAGTCATTAGGCTCAGGTTCATGTCTCTTGCTGTTGGCATGCTTGGGCGTGCCGGGCGGATGGGACACCTGCCCGTTCTTCTCGTCTGAAAAGAGCTGTTTAATTACGTCAAAGAAGTTACTCAATGGGCTGCCTGGGTGCACAGACGGGAGAAGAGGAGAAGAACAAGAAAACAAGAGAGAGAGAGAGAGAGAGAGAGAGAGAGACAGAGAACAAATACATGAACAATGAGGATCACAGACAAGGCAAGGTGAGATGATGAGAGGCAGGACGAGACTGCATTAACTGGAGACAATAAGCCATGTATCAGAACACACTGACTCGGATACAGCACACATCTGCAGGCATGTTCAACTGTTTGACAGTACAGCTGAATTACTGGTCACAGGTCTTATTGTGGGCGTGAGCAGTCTCCATCTGATCTGTGATCTTCACTGGGTGGAATGGAAAGAGATGGGATAGTGCTGATTCAAGGTAAGTTCAAGGTACAGTAGATGGTCAATGGCTTGTATATTTAGAAATCAAATCTCAAATTCAGGATGCATATCCCAAATTGTGTGTTTATGCACATCAATGAAGAATTTAGCAAATACTGTAAGCTATATAATACAAATTAGAGGTGTAAAATGCATTGGTACAACTGACAACAACAGTCTGATTGATTCACTTTCATAAGAAACAATGCAAATGTATTGGATTTCTATTCAGTTAAAAGAACCGAATCATGAGAACCATTCATTATAGAATCAGAACATATTGTACTTGTATTTTTGATTTTTATTAAAAAACAAAAGTTTTTGGACTGTATGCTTTTAATTCACTTAACAGAACTAGTTCAGAGGAAACTATTATTTTGATTCACGTAAGGGAAATCAAAGTTTATAAGATTCATTCAGTCATGAATGTTTTTGATTTACAAAAAAATAACTTATTTATACAAGTCATTTGTTTGGGAATTGAACTACATGGGTCTTTTAAAAGAACCAGTTCATGAGCTTCATTCATAAATCAGAATTTAATTAAATTTTTTTTTGCTAAATTAAAATCATTTGTTTGCATTCCTAAACTGGAATTGGACAAACGTATGTTAGTGACCCTATAAATGTTGCTAAAAAATCAGCAAATTTCATGATGTATTGCATGATCTAGTAAAGAATAATAATAGTGTAAAATCATTGCCTGGGCGTACAGTATGTTTTAAACCCTGATACATATACGGCTAAATACATTCATGCTAAATTCCTGATTTCTGATTCAAATCAAAAGCCAAAACTGAAATCTCATGAAATGGATTGAAATGTAGTGGTACAAATTGTTGCAGATTCTGAATCCACCTGACAGCCGGCCCAGAAGGATTAACTACAACACCCTATTTGACACCAACACAGGCTTGCAAACCATCACCTCTTTTTCCAATTTCATAAGTGACTGAGCAGCAGTGGCCCGATAGCACAAGCTGTAACCGTGGCCTATGTGAACACTAGAGTAGATTGCTTTAGTTCCAGAGCTTGTCTCTGAGTCTCTCAATACAATCTGGACTCCACTCAACATCATGACAGAAAGCTCGAAACTGCCGCTTCTCTAGAAGACAGGCTGCTTTGCCATTGCCTAAGAGACTCTCAAAGAGACATGACAGCTGTGGCAGCTTTGAGACACACAGGGCACTGCTTCAGCATTTCTGCTGTGAGCCATTACAAATGTTCATCTCCGTTTAGATTTATGCTGGGTAAACTATTGCAGACACAGAAAACGACCAGTACAGCAGCATGGCTATTTTTCCCTTACGGGGCATGGGCTGAGCTCCAGTCAAATAGCTCTGGGCTAAAAACAATGGATAGACCCTCTAAGGACCCGCGTGATTTAATTTGTAGCTACGATATTTCTGAATTTAACCCCACTAGGTAAAGTCAATCTAAACTGGCATGATATTAAGATCCGCTGCTATGGAACCTAATACACCTCATAAAGTGAGATTGCAGCTGAAATGGCAAATACATTTATACTTTATTGTATCTTAAGATTACATGATAAATAATGGCTAATAATTACTGCATTCCTTAAAATGACTATTAATCAAATAGCAAACACATACTAGACTTCAATGTTGCCTGTTTTAATACTCATATTGTATTTATAGGGCTCTACACAAGTAGGTCACGCTGAGAGAGCTGGTCCCGTTAGGATTTTGCCCCTCATTATACAGCGATTCTACAGATGATTACTTCTACTGTTAAAGTCCCAAGTGATCGACATGAAAGACATGTTTCGAGAAAAGAGGTGCTGAGAAACATGCTAACATAAAAGCTCAGACATCATCTTCAAATAAAAAAACCTGGTTGAACAGATTCGTAAGTGCTGCTGATTAAATGTTTAAATTAACAAGGCCTTTCACCAAAGTGATTCAGATGCAACAGCTGACCCACAAAAACAAAGTAAAATGATGCAAGAATTGAATATGGAGAGAAAAACAACATGACGAATGTATGAAGTGTTTTCACTCTAGAGAATTTAAACTTTCATGGATTGTCCTATCAAGTGAGTTCATGCACACACACACATCTCTGCATATTTTAAATTTAAAGGTATAGCTCATCCAAAAATGTTATTTCTGCCATCAATTACTCGCCCCTTGCATTGTTTCAAACCCATAAGACTTTTCATTCATCTTCAAAATACGAACAAACATATGTTTTCATCAAATGTCCAAAAAGATTGTCGAGGTGATTCACATGAATCAAGCAGTTTCTAACAACTCTTCTGAAGAGACACAAAAGCCTAAATCAAATGTGTTCTTGTCTGTGTGAATCTGTGTCTCTGTAGTTTTGGTTGCATGGGCATAAAAATATCTTGATTTACCAATTTCCAAGATCAACAAAAGTCTTATAGGATTAGAATGACATGAGCGTGAGTATAGAAATTTCATTTTAAGATGAACTATCCTTTAAAGGGTCTCTGTGTTTAAGTGCCACGCACTGGACAGCGTGTATATGATAAAGTGACACACACTGTGGCAAAAGAGTTAAAATAGACCTCTTACCACCCTTTGAACGCTTTCCTGTCAAAGGAACATGACATATTGCTGTAACATGTCCAATCAAATTAAATATTTAGCCTAAAATGACATTCTCAATACACCCCATTGACTTTACAGTAATGACATGAACTCAGTGATTCGACCTCCTCGCACAGATGTTTATTACGTGACCACATCTGTTGAGAGTGAAGCATGCTGGTGCTCAGTGCTGTGCAGGTCTGCTCACGGTCAGTGAGGACACTCAAGCTCTCATGCCCATTCACTCAACAGCCGTGGGAGAGCAGGGGGTGAAGGGCAAAGCCGGGGGAAGGGAAGGGCGTGATTGACAGGGAGAGAGGATGGCACATCTTTAAAGCTACATGATCCTGATATCAGCTCTTTTCTTTAAGACAGTCCAAATGCGGAATATGAAAAGAATTACATATTTTTGGAATAAGACACTGAGAGGGGGTTGTTTGAAATGTCATACTATCATGCTGAAAGGCTACCTTTTTTTCTTTTGAAGTATGCAGAATGTAGGCTATTCTGTGCACAATAATTTTCTGTATGAAACACAGAATACATGGATGACCTGTTCAGCAAAATATAAATATGCAGGACGTCCTGTATCGAGAGTAATGAATGAACACTAGCACATTAGCAGTACACTGTAAACGGTTTGCAGTTTATTTTCAAAAGATGTATGTGAAACAGAAAGCATTAAAGCTGGAATACAGTACATGTCTTGCATTTACCCTGATTTAGTCCAGTATGGACAAGTCAAAACTAGTTTCTCAAGGTCAGATTTGAACTGCAGATTTGAGCTGACAGATTTCACAGAAAATAACATATTTAGGGGACAAAGGACTGACGATGGAAAACAGGCATTTTTTAGTCCGTTTTAAAATGCATGCAACGAGGTGCATGTTTCCGCATGAGTTTGTTGTGTTCCGAACTACTCCAAAATCTGAAAAGTCCTATACGTGATGGCTAGTTTTTATTTTTTAACCATTTACATAGCCAACAAGTGAAGCATTCACTTCAGTTCTGGAAAGATATTAAAGGTTTTATGCAGCTCTGAATATTACAGGCATTACTAAACAAAATAAACTCTGTTTGTGTATATATATATATATATATATATATATATATATTTCCTTTGTGTATTTCAATGCACTGGAAGTCATCCAGGTATTTTATGCACATGAAAATTGTGCTTATTGTGCACAGTAGACAGAATGCAGAATGATATTATGGTATTATGAAATGCCAAACTGCCTTTTCTGTATTACTCAGTGATATTGCTTTTGGACAGGATTTGGAGCTGTCCAGCAGAGGGAGCTGTAACAGGCTCTTCACCATGTGCACAAAACAGCCATGTGAGAAGACAGACGGAGGATTTCTCTGTTCTTTCATTTCATCATCTCCAGCAGGAACCACAGTCTAGCCCATCATAGTTCTGCTTGTAGTATGTACAATTTAAAGCCACGTTTATTTACTTGGGACACAGGTTTGATATCAGCAAGAAATTTCCTGGATATGTACAGCATATTAACCCTTGTTAATACACGCGAGTGTGCTCTAGCATGCTCTGCGCGTGAGTGTGTAAGACTGCTAAGGAGAGTGTGTGCATGTGTGCAAGTGCATTGCAATGCAATTCTGTGCAATGTGCTCTGATAAGGTCAAATGTGTATTTCCAGCACCTTTGGATAAGACATCACATCCGACATTAGTAGGAACAGCGGATACATCTAGAGAAGTTCATTATCATATTAACGATCTAATGGCCTAAA
This sequence comes from Enteromius afrohamiltoni, assembly GCA_034779775.1. NCBI lineage: Eukaryota > Metazoa > Chordata > Actinopteri > Cypriniformes > Cyprinidae > Enteromius > Enteromius afrohamiltoni. The sequence continues at coordinate 19,842,227 of JAUYWG010000040.1, forward strand.
AATGTCTTTGAAACCACCTCGAACAACCATTTTAAACACTGGAAAGACTCATTTGACCTTGATGGGTGTGTGCAGCGTTCAGTGCTCTGCAAGGGTGGGCTAGGCGCCATGCATGTTCAGGATGCTGTGTAAAAGAGCAGAAACAGAGAGAAAGAGAGAGCCAGAGAAAGAGGTGTGTCAGTGAAGTGATTGGCCACTCACCAGACAGCTGCTGGACACCAGGCTGGTCGTGTGTACTTAACAACTGAGCCTGAATCGTCTCCACCACCCGTTTGAAGCGTCGACTGGGACCTGCCAGGGACACACGCATACAGAAAGCCATATAAATGTTTCGCACTGATCCTGTACAAACCGGTACACGAGTGTCTTTTGAAATAAATGTACATTTATGCTGACACATCCTGGGTTTATTCCCCCTAGCGGCTGCCTCATAAAGTCTAATGGGATGAGGCTGATTTTTATGGTGCTTTCGGCCCACGGCTGAGTTTATGACACGTGCACACACGCACTTTAAAATGTGTGACTTTAAGAGCAAGATTCAATCCCCTTTGTGTAGCCGAGAGAGTGAAAAAAAGCGAGGGGGTGAATGAAAAGCGAGGGATGGGGTTTGCGGTAATGGCACCAGCAGCACAGGATCTTTTTGGATTGTCCTTTGAAACAGCAGGTTGAAAATGCATAGTGATTACCAGGAGGCAAAAAGGCCTCTTTTAGTTAAATTTTTTCCATTACCCCCTCGAGCAGTCGGTCTATTTTCAGAGTCTTCGTAAGAGAGGGGGGAGTGTAATGGAGGAGGGGATTGCTTGCGGAATGAGAGAGAGAGGCAGAGAAAAAAAATTCTCACCACCGCGAAAGACAAAGTTCAACATCATCAACCAGCCTCTCCATCACCCACACACACATCCCTTTGTGTTTCTATTGGCTGCCAGCGAGTTTATGACATCAGAATGGGCTTCTTGTTGTCGGCATGGTTACCTGAGAGCAGAGTGAAAGTGACAGAGTAGATGCCGTTCTCCTTGGTGGCAGCCGTGCTTTCGGTGTAGGTGATGTCCACCTGGAACTTCACTGGTTTTTGGAACACGGTCGGGCCAGCCGTGGATTTGTATTCTGCCCGGAAACTCGTCTGAGATACCACACTGTGGCTGAGGCTGGGAATCTGAGAGAAGAATTTACCCCAAAATGAACATTGTGTCATTATTTAGTCCTTAGGTGTTTTTTTTCTTCCCCTCAATGCAATGCATGTACTATATTTTAGTTCAATATTGATTTTCTTTAATCATTTGTCTTTATAGGGGATTTTATGAAACTACATTTTTTCAGGACCATTTTAACCTTTCACAAAATAAGCGCCAAAACTTTTACCACGTTTTATACCATTATGAAGTAAAAATTCTTAAATAAACAAAAATAATGTGCATCAGATTTGCCAATGACTCTTTATTTTGAGTCAGATCTTTTCAATCAATCAGTTGATACAGCTCACAAAACTGGTTTGTTCTATTCAGCTCAACATTTTGGTCACAGAGCTTAACAGCCCACTAGAGCAGAAGATTATCAGTGAATAACTTCAATACTGGTCTGTTGTCACACAGAGAGCAATTGCTTGGCTTTAGAGGATTTGGAATATAGCACACAAGTCAGACACTTCTGATATTTGTATTGTGTTTTTTTAAATTTAAAAGCCTCACGATAGAAAGAAAATCCAGAAACAGGTTTGGAATGGGATGAGTGTAAGTAAATGATGACAGAATTCACATACTCATTGGAGACTTACAGAGAGAAAGGCGTGTACGATATCTGCTTTGATGGAGCTCAGAGGCTTGTCCCGAATCACCACAAAAATCTGCTCCTCCTTTTCGAGGTTAATAAAATTTCCAAACCAAGATTTTTTGGCAAGTCTGTGAAAAAGAAAAACACAATAAATACAAACATTGTTCAAGTCACGTACTGTGCAGAGTTTTTTAAGTGTTTTATACTTCTTCTAATTCTACATTTATTTAATCAAAAATACAGTAAAAACAATATATAATAGCGTGAAACAAATGTATTCTATTTTAAAAAAGTAAATTATTCCTCTGATGGAAAGCTCAATTTTCAGCATCATTACTGTTGTTTTCAGCGTCACATGATCCTTGGTGCTCAAGAAACATTTATTATTATCAATGGTAAAAACAGCCTTTTTTTTGGAAACTGAGATATATATTTTTTTATGAAATGACAGTTCTGAAAATAATAGAAATCTTCTGTAACCTCCTGTAACCTTTACTGTTAAGTTTGATCAATTTAAGACATTTTTGCTAGATAAAAGTAAAATCTTTTGTAAACTTTTGAAATATAGTGTATACATTTCTGCTTCATCAATAGAGAAGTTGGCAGAAGGATTTCAAACCCTCAAAATGACGTCTCATGGACACAGAAAGAAACAAAAACATGCATGACTTCAAAAAGTGATATTATATCATAATCTTTTAAATGACGGACCATGCAAACCTCAAAAACAATTACTTAAATAAAATCGTTTTTATTGTTCTTTTTATTACTTTAATTTCTTTTAATGTACGCATGTTCCATTTAAAACTAGATTAACATTTGTTATGATACACAATTTGCTAACAACTGAAAAGTTGAAAAGCTTCTAAAACATTTCATGACAAAAGTCTGTGTGTAGGTTTGAATGCTGGCATATCGTACGGCTCATTTCTCAACCCTGCTTGAAATCGCAGAGATTTTACCACAGCCAGTGACTATCAAGGCCATCTTTAAGCCAGCCCAACATATTGTGACAATCTCTCACCAAGAACTTAACAAAACAACAGCAAAATAAAAGGAAAACACTCCAGAAGAAAGTTTCCACCGTGGTGCTGCTTTGCTTGCCTGTGAAGCTAAGTGGAACTAAAACACTGAATTATTCATGATGAACTATTCCCTGATAATGTCTTCAGCAACAAACTAGGCTAATGGGGCCAGGAACAGCATTTGGACCACCGCATTAACTTTAGCTGTAGAGTTTCAGTGATCCTTTCAAATTCTAATAAAATCTGGAGAAAAAGTAAGTATAAAGAGCAAAAGTGAAGTGTCTTAATTAAGCAAACCTTAATTGAGTATTGGTGATTTAAATCTCAACGGTTCAGGTTAATACAAAAGGTGATACATTTAGCCACACACCTAGTATAATAATGAGTATGGAATTAACATTTCTTTTAATTCAATTATAATTGAGTATTATTTTAATGTGTCTTTCGCACTCTGGGAGTTAATAAAACTGTATATTCTTCTTCAAAAATTGCTAATACTTACTCGGGGGAAGACTCTGGTGTTAGGCTGGACATTTCCTCTTGTGTGGGAACTGGAAAGACAAAGCGAACAAGCCTCAGTGGAGTTTGCATCATACTATATATCCTCAGAGATTAGACACTCCCACCTGAGGAGGGGAATGCTGATTAACCACAGCTAATTACTCCAAACCTGCAGAGATTAAGAGTAATTCAACCCCCACTTCTATCAGCTCATCTGATCCTCTTCCCAGTAGAAGAGGGAAAGAGGAACAGCTGGAGGTGAGGGGAGATGCTTGTGCAGTTTCATTATCATTACTAAATATATCACCAGATATAACTGATAATGGAGTATCATTGAGTTTATTACCCAGCGATCTGTAAAATCAGTCCTTAGGGAATGTACCTCACTTTTCAATAGAAATGCACAATAAAAAAGGATTAGCAAGCATTGTTCTTTCACCTACATGCTTTTTACTATGTATGTACATAGGTTGGTGCTTTATTTTGCACCTGATCCTGCATATCATTGCTTTAGTGGCATATACAATTTTATAAGGGATGCATAATAAATTGGTACCATTAGACATCATGTAATAAAATATTTAATTGTGCATGCAGTGCATTGTTTTGTTTTGTTTTGTTTTTTAGATTAACCCCAAAACTAACAAATATACCCCCGGTTTTACAGACAAGGCTTAAGCCTAGTCCTAGACTAAAATGTAAATCTGAGTTTTCTTAAAACTGAAAGACACTTGCACTGACTGATCTTAAAACATGCCAGTGCTTTTTCTTTTTTCTTAAGATGCACACCAGTAATGTTTTTTTTGTTTGTTTGCTTATAAATGTCCTTATTGATCTATGGCCTAATCCTGGTTCAGACTAAGCCCTGTCTATGAAACCGGGCCATACAGTTATAATATACTTCAGTGAAAAACCTAAATTCTGTCATTTTCTCACCATGTTGCTCTAAACTGGTATGACTTTGTTTATTCTGTGAAACAAAAAGCTTATATTTTGTTGTTTTTTTTGTTCATGCAATAAAAGTCAGTAGGGTCCAGCATTCTTTTTGACTTTAATTAAAACATAATTAAACATCCTCTAAATGTTTTATTTTTTGTTCCACAGAAGAAAGTAAGTTATACAGGTTTGGACATTGATGGGCAAGTAAAAGATGACAGAATTCTCATTTTTGAGCAAAGAATCCCTGTTTTATTTAAACACTACATTATATTACATTATATTATGATGTAATAAATTCTATGTAATAAATAAATAAATGTTTGTGTTTAAATTGATTTACACAATAGAAAAATATAATAGAATTTTAATAATCTGTCAGTAATGAATTAACTGTTAATGATTTAATCAGAGATACAGTAAATGTTCCAGGATTTAGCCAAAATGACAAATTGCCGTTTGCAGTTCCTGGGTAGGTTGATGTAAAAGATTATTAAAGAGTGCTTTGATATGCCTCCAGCACTACTGGTACCTTGTAGTTTCCTGCGGTGGAAGCGTGGTGAGCCAAGGAAGCTGTTCTTAATGGAGTTGAGCCGTGTCCTCCACGGCATGCCTCCGATGGAGGGGCTGGGGGGTGGCGTGGGGCTTGGGGTCCCCGCTGGGCTCTCCTTAGGCGTGTGCACCGGCGTTCCTTTCGGAGTTGGCAATGGGCTGCCCCGGGGCGAGGGGTGGGGCGTAACCTGTATGTTGGGGATAGATTTGCCGTTGTGGTCAGTCCCGGCCAGCGGGTGAAGGTGGTGAAGCCGGATGGGTGAAAGGGGTGAAAGGGGAACGGAGAGCTTAGGTGGCACTGTAAGCGGTGGCCGGCGCACTTTCGGGCTGCCAGGCATCAGCGGGGGCAAGGGTTGGCAGGGCGTAGACGGCTCCGACTTGGCCACAGATGGCACGGCCGTCGTGTTAGGAAGCGGGTTGGACCTGGTGGCCTGCAGGGGCTTGTCTGCAACTTTGGGCTTGGCTGGAAGGGTCTGGGTTTTGTTGTTGAGCTGATGGGCAACTGTCTTTGGTTGAAAGGTTTTGGGGGAGTGGGGGCCTGTGCCGTTCACCCGGGACACAGGCGCGTGGGTGGGGCTGTGGTTGGGCGACTGCGTGAGTTCTGCGGACTGTGGAGGAACGGCGAACCGCCGCATGGGCTGTAAGAGCGCATGCACAGAGCCAGCAGCACGGAAAGAGCCAACACAGCCCATACACACAACACACGGCCCCGTAGTTAACAGGCATTATGGCGCATACGCACACACACACCGACACCAAACATGAAAAGATGGCGAACAAGCCACCGGTGATGAGAAGTGAGGGAGGAAGTGCAGAAAGAAAGAAAGAAAAAAACATGCCATTAGCACAACCAGCCAAGAGGCAACAAGACAGTGGAAATAAAAATGTTCCCAAACCAGTGTTCTCAAAACAAATCGAAATCAGCAACAGAAATTAGCAACCAAAAAAAAGCTCTGGGTTGTTTTTGGGATGAAAATAAAAGAGGTGTTGTCAGCACTGACTAAGCAAGCAGGAAATTTTTGCAAGGCTTGGCTGTAAGAGGACGCTATTGTCAGAATACCTCATATAATGTGAAATAATCATCACAAATTAGTTAGAAATGACATACAAGGTGATACAGACATATGCTGCCTCAGTTACCGAGTTTTTCAAGACAATAGCGCCACGCTATCAAAATGGCTAGTGGAAATAAGCGCAGTTGACCATTAAACAGAGCATAGAGTTCAATGCTGCTGTTGAGGGAATGATATGAGGATGCTGTTTGACAGATGACGCTAATAATAATAACTGGGTCAGAAATGGGACTGATTCAGCACAGGCTACTAAATGTAAAGAGTGCGACTACAATCAGCGAAGTGAAAGCTCATCAAGCATATTGTAAAACATCAAAGAAATACAATGGGGTGTTAACTGTACCAGCCGCAACCATAGTACGGCACAAAGAAGAGCACGGATGCAATAAAACGGATTTTTAATGCTCTTTCATACCGCAGGGAAGATTCTTCCATGACAAACCTTTAAGTCTGTGTCTGAGCACTAAAACTAATCTCAGATGAGCTGTATCAAGGAGTTCTTCACAGACTAATTCAAATTACTTCCACCAAGCCTGTTCTCTACATGAGACATTTTCATCAGTAAAAGGGCACCACTGCAGACATTCTCCAAATGTAGAACATCACAAACTGCAGAATATTTGATCGGGTCGGATTCACAATTGACTTTGGGATGAATCCTGCTGGGAATTCCTTGATGTAACTCAAGGACTGTATTTTGGGAGGTCTTAGTAGTGGATTTGTAATCGGTTAGCCTCTTTAAACAAATCAACTGTAAAAGCTGGCTACATCCAGAGACTTCACCGTTAGTAAGGAACCAGGGATTTTCAAGGGATTTTAACAAGCCATTAGTGACTTGGGCTTCAAATATTTCCAGGCAACAAGCCTGTGAATTGGGCATAGATTAGCAGTAATTATGCTAAGCATGGTAGACTGATTGGGCTAGGAGTAGTGGATCGGTGGGGGCAGACTGCAATGCTGCTGCAGTATTTCAGCTTACAGGTAATATATACTATTGGCTGTCTTGTTTAACAAACCTAACAACTGACATACATTTCAGTAATGCAGCATGATCACTAACAATTCTGAGAAACTCTTTCCTGTTGCATTATACCAGTGGTCTTCAAAGACCTGTCCAATAATAACATGCATGTGGTATATGTATATATATATATATATATATATATATACACACACACACATCATACTGTATACTTTTTTTAACACCCATTAACATTCAGTTTGGGGTTGGTAAGACTCAATGTTTTTTAAAGGTGCTCACCAAGGCTCCTTTTACAATATTTGACAAAAGTAAAACATTATTGCAAAGTAAAATAACTGCTTTACTTTTGAATACATTTCAAATGTAATTGACTCCCGTAATTACAACGCTGAATTTAGTCGCACGAACCTTCAGAAAGCATTATAATATGCTGATTTGGTTTCAAGACATTTCTAATCAGCATCACTGTTGAAAACACAAAGCATTTTTGTAGGATTCTTTGATGAAAAGAATAATTGTACTGTTTTGAAATAGGAAGCTTTTAAACAATTAGTTGTATTCTTGTTGAATAAAGGTATTTTTTTCCTTTTAAAAAAATCATACCGACCCCAAACTATACTTCTACAATGCCCAGCAGTAGCACCTGTTGAAGACCCCAGTATAATGCAATCAAAACAGATGTAATCATGATATTCTCATCAATGGATATTCTACAGCACATGGGTTTCAACAAAACCAGTCTCTCTGTGTATGGAAGACTTACCCGAGGGCTGCTGAGGGGACTAGTGGACAGACCAGAAGAGGCTCCGCTGATGGACCGGGACCTAAAGTTACACAACATACAGAGTAAAGACATTTCTGCCTTACATACAGCACACTGTCGTACCTCTATAGGAGGATAAAAATGTTGTGTGGGTGAAAAATGATTTGTAATTGATTTTTTCCTGGAGAGAGACAGCAGTATAACCCCATACCTCTATATTTTACTATAAATCTTGCATTTCTGTTAATTACATGCCAACTTTCTATGTAGGCCTTTTTTGTTGATTATGCTATTTTGAGTTGCTATTAAATTGGAGCAATTTATCATTTCTCATCCTAAAGATGTAAAAGGTCATCACAACCTTTTATGAGGTTCTGTATGCGGCCCTGAGTTCCTCCGAACTTCATTGTGAGCTTCAGTAATTCTGCAATAAATGATTGGGATTTAATTGACCGTGGACACAATGGTTTTTGTCATCGAGGCAAATTGAAACAGTAAATCATCCCTAACGGTGTCAACATTCAGACTCACGCGATTTGGCTCCAGGAAGGATTTGATCCATAAACTGATCAATTGCATTCGCTACATAGCAAAAGGCTACATAGATGAGAATTGTGTAATGGTCTCAAATTGTATTTAATCATTTAAGCATTAAAATCACAACAACAATTGCACTGTGGCCTGATTCAGCGCAATGCTGATGCTCATTATATGCCTCTTGCATTCAGCTAATTGGCTTACCCAAAACACAGCATCAGGAAGAGAGTTCTTTACATGTGTAATAAATGGCTATGGAATTCATGTGAGGAAAGGACAGGCACTAGAGGACAGCAACTATACGAGCTAATATTTCTACTCTGTAAGCATTGTACAGTATTCGTAAAGACTTTATATGTAGTGCATCGTTAACATGAAGCTATAACTATATTAAGATAACTACTGCCTGTAAAAATGCTGTTTAAAATTGTATAAAAGATGCAGGGGAGCTTTTCGGTTCAGTTAAGTCGTTTTGAATTAGAAACATGCATAAACATGTACTCGATCTATCTAGCCTGTCAGCAAATATTCATTTAACAGTGCCTAACCCAGCGCACCTCTATTCAACGCAATGATCAAATACAAGTAAATAAATAAAATAAATTCTATAGATATAAAGAAATATTCAAGGCCCATTCTATTATCTGGCAGACTGAACAGTCTCAGTGAATGCAGACGTAAGACAGGATTGTGAAACTCAAGGTCGAAGAAAAATGCTTAAACAGATGAACACAAACAATCGGATAACCTCGGTCTCTCACCTACTGTATAAGTGCACACATCACTCTAAGAAAAACAAACATCCAGGGTGAAGGCAAGAGAAGCATGAAGGCAAAACGAGAGCGAGGGGAAGAAATTAACAATTTGGAATCTACCAAGGGACAAAAATGCCAGACATCAAACGAAACATGAAAGGCAAAATAAGGGAGATAAGATGCTTTTGATGTGTGTGGAGGGAGCCAGAGGGCCGCTGCTTAACCAAAACTGAGAGGCCAAACCAGAAGGAAAAAACTCTTATTTACACGTGCAACCTCCACTTTTATTTTTTTTAGACTTCCTTCTCAAGCAAACTAAGCTCTTAAGATCTTAAATGTCAGTGGTTGAAATAACAGGCCAGTGCTTTGAGTGTTAAAAACCCCACTGCATCTTCAGAACAGAAAAGAAAGCATGGCGGTGGTTTATACCTCTCCTCCTTGCTTTGCAGTATGGGGTTGGCATCTGAGATATCCAAGCTTTTACTGAAAACAGATTTACTACAGTAAGAGAGAGTAAAGTTAGAGTAATTTACAAAAGTATTCATGGAGTTGAGCCAAAGCATCTACACAGGGAAAGGACACGGGGCTGATGAAATGGATCACAATGGACATGGAAAAAAGTAAAAAAGAATTTGTAATAAAATATCAGATAAAGAAAAATAAAAGGCACATTAGAAATCCCATTGTTCCCTTTAAAACCATTTTGAGAAGTTAAAATTCACCATATGGCACATCCAGCATGCTGCTTTACTAGCTGTGAAACAGAGAATAGAAAAACACTCTGCTTTTGAAATCATTGGTTTCCTTTTCCAAAGAATTGGGCTGAGCTCATTGATCTTATTTCTTTTACTCCTCATGTACAATTAAAAATGCATTTCAAAGCTAGTATGCAGCTTGTGATAACTGTGAACTTCATTTTGTCAATCCAAACTTAATTTTGGCATTGTTTATTTTTAACAGACGTCAATGTCTTCAATTTTCCCTTTCAAGGCTCCACAAAATGTGACATCCTTTCAGCCGTTTTTGACTGTGGCACTCGCTGCCCCAGTAGAGTTGTAGAGTTTCATAAATAATAGAGGAGCGAGAGATGCGTTGCTGTACCTCTGTCCATGTTGTGCCATGTCGATGGCACGTCTCACAGGAACAGGAGATCCGCCCTCTGTCACGCTCAACACCTCCATAGACTTGCGCTCTGGCCTCCTCTTGTTGTGCCTTGTCAAGAGTGGAGAGTCCACTCGCTTCCTGGGAGGATCTGAAGAAACCAGCATATGATAAATTCAATGATCCATAACACATAAAAAATTGAACAGTGAATATTTTTCATCATGTCGCTCATCCATTCAAAACAAGCTAATCCCAGTAAGATTTTAGTCTATTTTTTTGTAGAAATTTATACTTTTATTTAGCAAGGATGCATTAAAGACATTCGAATAAATGCTGTTCCTTTAAACTTTCTATTAATTAAAAATTTAGAAAAAAATATCATGGTTAACAGTAAATATTAAGCAGCACAAGCATTTTCATCACTGATAATGATTAGAAATGTTTCTTTAGCACTAAATTAAATGAATTTCTGAAGAATAATGTGACACTGAAGACTAAAGAGCATTGGCTGCTAAAAATGTGTCTTTGTCAGGAATAAGTGGCATTTTAAAATACATTTACAGTGGGAAAACATTGCGCACAAACATTAAAACTTTTGAAAAGTAATGTAAATTAAAAGAACGTGAAAAACAATTAACCCAACTGACTTTAGCCTTTACTGCATATGATTCATCAATAAACACATTGTTCTACAGAAAACTTTTTTACTTGTAAAGCTTTTGTTTTCACTAGTTCTCCAAGGCTGTGTGGGTGAGGAAATGATGTCATATCACATACAGTAGCTGTTGTGAATACCATTTCATGTTTTTTTTTAAGAATGAAATACAAAATAACATATTTAGTACATAAAAGACAAATTGACTGAACCGTTTTTACCAATTTCATTCCTGGGTGGTAGATTCTGATCCTCATGGCTGGGATATCTCTCTTTACGGTCCAACAGGAGGAAGTAGATCATCTTTTCCTGGTTATCACTGAAGGGTCGAGAAGGCACGGAGAAAAACAAAATGCATGTGTGGTCAAGACAGGTGTCTGATATACAGTGCAATCTCCAGAATAATCCTCAGATCAGGCTAATTAACCTCATTAGTTAAAGAGCAAAGAGTAGCATGCACCTAATTCCCAGAGAGCTAAAAGACATCCTGCAGAGATCACAGGATATCTCTTATTTCATTAATGATGCAAGAAGACATAAAATGAGTTCAAAAACTCTTCAAATTCTCCCAGCGAGAGGCCGTGTGTTGATTTTTTTTTCCCTGGACCACACAGCAGGAAGTAAATATGACCGGCCTTTGCTGCATTGTTTAAATGCTGGGCAAGGAAAGAGACAGAGGCCGCAATGTTTTAGGAGGGAACACCCAGGCCATCTATCAGTGGGGCTAACGAAGTTGATCGCGCACAGTGGAGCGTGCTGGCGGTAATTGTGCAAGTACGAGAGATGACAGATGAGCAGGAGGGAATGGGCTTCTCTAATAGCCCGCAGCCAAGAAGCTGTACTGCGTGTTTACTAACCCTAAGAAACAAGGGTGTAAAATAATAATACCCTCACATATGGTCTCCAAAAGCAAAAGCAGTCAGTCTTGTCTAATCACAGGCGATAAAGCTTTGGAATAACAGGAAACAACCTTACTGAGGTGAGCATCTCGTTCTTAGTTACTCACTCGTCTGACAGCAGGTCTTTCATCAGTTTGTTCTTGTCCCGGAAGCAGCCCAGCGAGTGCATGCTTTCCAGCACATCTGGGTCAATGTCCTCAGTGGAGGGTAGCGTGCGGATCGCCACTTTCCGTGGCACCGGTTGTTCTGGTTCTGGCTCATTCTTCCCCCCTCTGAATAGAAGATCAAGAACAAGAGCATGTGAAATAATCTAGTGTTCTTCTTTATTTTTCATTAATTGAGAACACATGGTAATTGACTCAGGCCTGTTCTAGGATCCTTGCACACATACAATCTGTGCCCACAGAAAGCTCTGGAGACTTAAAACGCCCATCATCTACAAATGAAGCATCTCCCTCTGTGTTTCTTTATTGAATAGTTGGTAAATTTGATTAATGCTTTCTTAAACCAATAAGAGTGTAGTAGACTCTCAGTTCAAATTAATCATTTTTAAATGCAATATTTTAGCAGATTTTCTCCAACAGTCAGTTGAGGTAATATCAAAAATAGTCCACAGACGCTGTTTAGACCCACTTGTAGTACTATCATGCATGAAAATTAAAGTGAAAACTAGCCAGGTAACATTACCAGGTAAAACCGAAACTAAAATAAAACACATTTTCCTGACTCAAAAACAAATAAAACCAAATAAAAGTTGGTTTTTTTTGATAAATAATATATGGTAAAAACTTCACAACCCTTATATAAACCATAAAGATAAATGATTTACTTACACTAGTAGTTAGACTACAAAACATTCAAATTAAACTCCACAATCAATAGAAATAGCCAAAAAATTATTCAAATTCAAAACTATTATAACCCTGGCAGCCAGTCACAAATCATGACTAATACAAAATGTTGGATACTGGAGAAATGCGATTTTAAAAATGAAACAAGAACAGTTCCAAAAACAAGGCATTGCTTACGGGGCAAAAACATTGAGTGAAGCCAGCTTGCTAAAGATTAAGGGTCTTCTCCAAACACAAACACACACACCGCTGTCATATAAATACTTTGTAAAGCGTCTTTGTTGGTACCGTATGTTCTCTGTTACTGCAGTGAGGACACACATAAATTTACAAGACATGCACAGACAAACACGCAGACGGATATTGAGCAAAAACAGCCACGGGACGACAGACAAATAGTGAAATTTATACTCACATGTACCATGTGTGCTTTTGTATCTGTTCTAACTGTAAAGAGAGGAAAACACATGAGCCAAACCATTATCATTACAAAGACAGCAGAGCATGACAATAAAAGCAATGAATCCATCTCTACACATCAGGCAGCTTCCTGCTGGCCGTCTCTAATCTCTCTCTCATGTCACATCTTCTGATCTCCCCGGGTTTAAAGTGTAGAAGCTACAAAGACGTGTACATTTTAGCAGCCAGCTAATTAAAGCTGTGGCCCGCAAAACAAGTACAACAGCCTTAACAGCAGCAGCCCCATCCGCGTGTATGCTGTTTGTGACTGTTCTTTTTAGCTGTTATCAACAGATGTGTGTCTTTTCAGCAGCTATAAACATTCAAAACTTGTATGTACAAGCAAATGCTTGCTTGTGGTTGAGAGTAAAAAAGAATTTTACTTGATGGCTCTGAAAAGATTTGAAAAAATCACTGTATAGCTCTTTCGAACACAGTATTCCCATTCAAAAACCTTCGTCATATTCCCTAACCACCTGTAATTCTGTTTTTAGTGCTTCTTTATGTGTAAAAAGTGTACAGTAGCTGACACAACTGATGTAAAGTAGAAGGAACGCATTCTTTATTTAAAATAGTGGCTATGAACTACAGGACCAACTAGAGGGTCTCAGCAAAACTCAAATGATGTCTTATAATGACTTAAACTGCTTTAAAATAAGACAAAACAAGCATGAAAACAAGGCAATAAGATTTAGAAACACTAATTTTAAAAAAATGTTTTTTGCACATTTTCTATTGATGATACCAGCAGTAATTAATCAAGTGATGACAGGATTGTGATCAGCAATATAAGGGCAAGAACTGCAGTTGCGCATAAATTGTGCCATTCAAACTTTTTAGAACATATTTTGTGGACCTTTAATTCCTTTAGAGAATCAGGTGCTACAACAAAACGGTGCAAGTAACTGGTGCCATTATTCTTTGTGAAATCCCCCTGAATGTGTGCTGACAGTGTTCAGGAAACAATGAAGACACATTGTCCAGATGTCTGTATGTGCAGTTAGTACTCTGCAATGCTCTATTGGATTGTTTTAATTGGATCTATAAGATAATATTTCAAACTGGCAGTATCAAATAAGATAGTATCAACTTCCTTCCCACTCTGGAATCACACAAAAGATCTCTTTTATATAACTGACAAACCACACAGGAAATGGGCTATGTTTGGATCCTTCCTAGGAGAGCGCTATTGTTTTCAATCACTGAGAGATGTGGGCAGTGAAGACAGCTATCTGTTTTCTCTGGAAAGCAAAAAAAGGAAACTGGAACATTTCAAAGGGTTGGTATTAGGACAGGCTTATAAACCTCTCGTCACTCCAGCATGTTACTGGAAAAAGGTTGAAGGGAGGGAGGGAGAGAGAGAAGCTGAACACTGAAAATAGTAGCTGAGGGAGAAGAGCAGAGAGATGAGGAGACCATGAAAGAGAGGAAGAAAGAGTTAGACAGAAGCACAGACATGCAAGCTTTTTGAAGCTAATGTGTGAGATCCAGACAGACAGGCTGGTTGGATTAGTTCTGCTGCGTGTTGACCTGAAGTGACAGCTCAAAAGCAGAAGAGCTCTCAGACCCATAACACTTATTTAATAGAAATCAGCTTAATATACTAGATGTCTGTGGAACGGAGCAGCCAACCAGCATATGTAAACAGTGTAGTGCACATGTACCACTGTCACCACCTATGATTCCCTAGGCCACATGATACATTAAAGAGAAGTTTTGAATGATAAAACTGTAAATATGAGCGTGACAATGCTGACCGTGAGTCGTTTGGTGGCGTCCACCTCGATCATCCCCCTTAGGAGGTTTTGGCAGTCTGGAGGAATGAAATGGGGCATGTGAAACACCCCGAGCTTCACTTTCTCCAGCAAGTTCCTCAGGTTATCGTCATCGAATGGCAAAGCACCCTGACACAGAGAAATATTACATGTCAGTACTATAATCAATCATTGTGCAGGACCCATTCCCCCTGTTTTTAGAATAATGTCAACCAAAATTTTCAATGGCTGAATCTTAACTAATTTTTGGTTCCCTTAATCTTGCACCATTTAAAATAACCAGCGTCAGCGTCACATGACTTTTAAGAAGTAATTCTAATATGATGCCTTGGAGCTCAAGAAACATTTTAATACTTAACACTTTCGTGGAAACTGTATTTATATATATACTTCTATTTATATATTTTTTCAGGATTATTTGATCATTCAAAAGGAATTATCTTACATATATATTTTTTGTAGTCTTTATTGTTACTACTAATCAATTAAATTCATCCTTGTTAAATAAAAGTACTTATTTAAAATACTATTAGCACATTATTAAAAAACAATTCTTAGAATCGAAGGACTAAGACTGATAAATGCTTTGATAAAAATAAAACACCCCCAACATATCTTACAGAGTTTTATGAAGGATATCTACACAGGAAGTAGGACGCAAAATAAATAAAGAAAGGCTGGCATAGAGAGATGATTGGGCTTTGATAATTAGCTTTGTTTTGTGCCAGATACACTTCATCATTTTCACATCAGAGAGACCCATCAGGGCCCCTGACACTACTGAGATGTCAGCTCTTGATAAATGACACAGAAAATTCACAAGCATGACTGACGACAGGGCCACGTAATAGATGATATAATCTATCAAAAACTAGCAAAGTAGAGAGATGATAAATAAAAAAGGATGCAAAATGCATCTCTAATGAAAGGTCTTTGTGAAATGAAAGATCAAAGGGATACGCAGGGATAATTTGATTGTTATGTGAATACGATGCAGTTAAAATAGAGCACACAAACACAAAAGAGAAAAGGGGAAAAAATGACTTTTCAGTTACACTGGGGCAAACGGTTCTTCTGGGTTGGGATTGCGTTGGGCTCATGGTCTTGAAAAGTAATTACACTTGAACCAGCTTGCTTATCCAGACTCAAAGCAATCTGTCTGGTGTCAGAAAATCAGAGTTGTTGTCTGGTTTGAGAATGATTTAATTATAAGCTATTGCCATTTGTTTCAGTTATTTGATGTTGGAAAAATGAAACAAGCATGGATAAAGTTTTAAAGTTGATCAACAGCTTGGTGTGACCATACGTGTCCACTGAGCTGAGCGGCAATTTTCACTTCGCTCTCAACTGGAGCTTAGCAGCAGGCTTGAATGGGGGATTGCGGGATTGACAGCCAAGCCGAGTAACATCAAAAATGTAAGAAGTGTTTAACTTTATGCAAATAGACAGAGACGAAAAATGCAGGATGGCATCCAACAACATTGAGGTGAAGGTGAAAGTTCAAAATCTGCTGGTTTTTGGTGGTTTCAGATCATATACTTAACACGTTACTGTATTAAATTCAGATAAAAAGGGTAGTTTGGGAGCACCAAACCAGCGTGTTAGAACAATAACTGTGGAGAATTCAGCTTTGACAACACTAAAAATAAATGACATTTCAAAAAAAGGAAAGTGCTATTTTAAATGATAATAACACTTCACACTATTTCTCTTTTTATTGCATTTTGATCAAATAAATTCAGAATTGGTGATCATAAAATTTTTAATCCAGCCTACCCCAAACAGTCTGACAAAGAGCACGACACTCAAATTTGAGTTTAATTCCCTCCTCCGAGAACTTAAAGTCTTTTACAGCCAAAGTAAGGCAGAGTAAGAAGATAAAAGTGGAATCATAAAACGCTCAGCATGATGAATAAAAAGGGCTGATCTCACTCGTGTCTGATATAAAGATGATTCACCGGCTGGAGTGAGAAACCATATTGGAGCTTTGGTGTTGTCAGTCTTTTGAGCTCTGACTACAGAGCCGGTATAACACCTTGATTCTCTTAAAGCCCAACTCTTGCTTAGCTGATTAGCGAGCACTGAAATATCCTTTTCTGGATTCTCCCACATCCTCTGATAGACATTCATTTAAACACAGGGGATTTCTTATTTTCAATACGTGCTGCTGAGAGAAAGACTCTGGCTCAAATATGTCACAAAGGCAGAGGGCCAAATTACAGCAGAATTATGTGACACAAAATGAGGTCTCAGCCACAAAAAGGTTCCACTCACCACCAAAAGCGCAAAGAGAATGACTCCACAGCTCCATACATCAGCTTTCCTGCCATCGTATTTCTCCCCCTACCAGAGAGAGAGAGAGAAGTTAGAGTGGAAAGAAAGAGATTCATAATGAGAAATGCCACTGAGAGCACGTACTTACCCTTATAACCTCTGGGCAGGCATAGTGAGGGGATCTGAAAGAAAAAGGGACAATATGTCATCATCATCATCATCCTCAGCCAACCTTGGCAAAAACACCCATTAGAGAGGAAACATGCAGCACACTATAATTCAGTAATAACTCCTTGTATCTGCATGAGGATCTTCACACCATCTTTTCTGACAAACAGCTCTGTGTCTAACCAGCCTATACATGCTGTTGTCAAATGATCCAATAATATAACATTAAATCGTAATGACTTTCTAGAAGTGTGTAAAGCAGGTCTGTAATCGGCTGAATTGTGTAGCGCAGTTTAACGGCATGGCACATCTTTAAAAGCAGTTCTCTATTTTTCAACACCAATTTTCTGTTAATGGTTGTTTCTTCATTGCAGGTGTCATATACCATTGTGTATATTGAGTGTGTATTAATACATTAATTTAATGGTTTACTTTCTCTGCTTTAAAAATATAACTACTGCGCACTGTAGAGAAAGCTACTATTGCTGTTTTCCAATGCCAAATTGCAAGGTTTTTATACTAAATTAAGTGGTTAATGCAACTTGCTCCTGTTCAGTAATTCCAATGCTTTTGTGCCTATTTTATGCATAGCTGCTGCCTCAATCAGTCTGGTCTGGAAAGAAATATAAGCTTTCACTACTGAAATAATGTGATGAAACAAAGTAATATTGTTTCTGTGAATATGTCTGCATGCGTCATTTGTTTTGCACACTCATTTTTCTTACATCCACTGCAACAACACTCCATATCAAGCTTCAGCTTGTTAGCATTTTTTAAATGCATTACATATGATGAACTAACAATGAACAACATTTTTTTGCTGCATTTATTAATCTAGGTAAATGTTCATTCACAAATATATTGTTTCATCCATAACATGTAAAATGAAGGTGTGTTTACACAACCAAGGTCACATATTTTACAACTTTCTGCATTTTATTTTAGGGTTGATATATAATATATATCTGTGCCTGCAAAATTCAGTGTAAAGAAAGACAGACTAAAGAGGGCTGCTCTGACTTTAGTATCAGAGTACAGATGTACATTCTTTTGTAAATGCATTTAGTAAAGACGCTCCTGGAGTTCACCTTTGCAGTGTAAATTTCACATAATTAACATGGTAGCATGAGACCAATTCTCATTGTTAACTAGTTGCTTATTATAAACCTGTTGGCTGTTCAGTACATGTAATGCACATGTTCTGCATGATCACATTTGACATTGCTAATTCTATCCAATTATCTAAACTTAATAACTACCTTACTAACTATTAAAAAGCCAACTATGAGTTTATTGAGGCCAAAGTTGTAGATAATGGTTTTGTTGATAGTGAGAACTGAACCTTAAAACAAAGTGTGACCATTAACATTAATCTAGATTAATACATTCTAGGGAGGAAAAGTTTATTGTTAGTTTTATAATACCTGATATATTAACTAGTATGAATTGAAATGTAGTTTAATATATATATAATTAATATTTAGCAATGGTACATTTGGTTTACCCTTTAAAAACCAATCTCTTGTGACAGGGCCTTTAGTTAATTGCTATGACCTTACAATGCTACTCCCTAGCAGTCAAAATGTTTAAAAGATCATACTGAGATATTTATGTGTGCACTACAAACAGATGCAGTACTCTCCACTCTCCTCATAATGGTGCAAACTAAACCACAACAAGAGTATTAGCTGTGAAATAAGAATATTTTTTGCAGAAGCCTGATTTCTGTCTATGTGTCATGGATATCCCCATGATAGGAACATGAGGGAGGATTGATATGCCAAATCAGGGACGCCACAGGGGGTGATTAAGCTATTGTGCAAAGACCCTGATGGAGAGGAATTACTCATCTAGTCCAAGATGCGGTTCATGATTTTATGAAGCTATTTTTGGTTACTCCTTAAACGCTGCAGGTCTGACTAAAGGAAAGCTGGTTTAAAAACAGTGAAAAAAAACTATTTTTTTCTTTTGACATTAGCATGGTTTTCACTGTGAGCTAATCCGACTTTGTGCTAGTTAGCTAGAGCTGGTTATGCCTCAGAGAGCAGAAGTGGTAAAGAAAGGTTTCTTTGATGTTATTATCAAACTTGCCAGCTTAGGGGACCCCGAGTAATGGTCCAAATAGGACTAGCGGTACCAGGGAATTTTACACTGTATTGTGGGTAATCTAGTTTCACTTGAATGAAGGTTCTGGAGGGGGATCTAATTAAATTGACTGGATTTCCAAGTAGCCTCGGATGTTTTTATGTAACCACCCCCTTCACTCAAAATTACCATTGGGTTGCAAACATTGCAGACACTTTTCAGAACTAAAGCTATTTCAAAATGAGGTCAGCCCATCTGCTAAGCAAGGAACGAGCCTCAGATACAAATGAATGCCTGGCACAGAGATATGACTGTGGCTATGTGTTGGTCTTCCGTTCACACGTAAGGGGTCTGCCCCTTTCAAATTCAATTGGAGTCCATTAACCGTGGTAAACAGAATACATTTGTGTCAAGCGGACAGAATACGAGAAGGCAAAAGATGAATGTGTTTAATTAAAAACTGTCATATCTGAGCCTAGAGTTGGGAAGTCGCAATCAATAATTACAGCATGCCTCAGTCAAAGGAAACCATCAAAGCCGTGGCACCATTTTAGCGCTGGCTAATAAGAAGCAGAAGTACACAGACTAAAGTCAAAGCTATAGTCTGGTCACTCGGGGCGGATTTTAAAGTCTTGATTAATCCCCATCTGTGATAATATGCTCTGCTCTGTGGCACCTAGCCCTCTCGTTTTCATTGATAATGGGGCCTCTAATGGCACGCATTACACATTCACAGCGACTATGAAAGCTTGAGTGAGGTCAGGCCATCATGTTCATATTTTTTTTACTAATAGTAGCAGTTCAGGAAGTGCTTCGGTGGCAGCAGGTCCAGCCAAGTGTCTCAGTGTCTCTTGGTACTTCAGACATAGCTATCAGATGCTAATATGGAGCCATTACTACAGTTATTTTCATAATGAAGTATGCAAATAGCAACCGATGCATTTGTGCACTGGACTATTAATGAGAGTGATTTCACTAGTTTTCAACTCACAGATCTCTCAATATCATCTCAAGAAGATGTTATTCTTTTCAAAACCATTTAGTGTGAAGGCACTGTCTATGCAAATCAATACATATGCTTTTGGTACTTTGATCTTAACAGAATTGTATGAGCATGCACTATTTTTACAAAATTGTACCCAATTATGAAAGTTTTCCCTTGTTTTGTGAAAAACAGGTCTCACATACTGGTAATTGTTGCATGAAGAAGGAGCATGACTCACCCACAGCTGGTTTCTAAGAGACTGTCTCCAACCTGTAGAGAAGCCATGCCAAAGTCTGCTATCCTGATGTTATTCTTCTCATCCAGCAGCAGGTTCTCTGGCTTCAGGTCTCTGTGGCTACAAAACATAAGAAACAATGCTTAAACATCTACATATTTGCAGCTTTCTTAAGCGTCTCTGGGATTTTTTTATATTTTGTGGTGTAAGTATAAGAAAAATGAAGAAAAAGACTCCATAAGGTTTCTTCATTATTTCTCAGGAAATTAATATTTTGCTAAATAAAAGTGCTTCACTGCACTTTTGAAGAAAACAAAAAACACTTTTGTCCAATAAGCACATTGATCTACAAGGACATGTTTACTTTTATTAAATGATCCATCCTAACTTAAGCAGCCTAATTTTGTATTACATGTTTAAGTTGCCAGTATCAGACACAGCCACAAATCTCTTGATCAGACATCACGGGAAACATCTTGATTTCTTGTACCATTGAGAAATCCTCTGATCTGGAGATAAAAATTCAGAGCTTTCTTTGCCAGTGTCAAGAAGCGAAGCCTCTTTTATCCTGACCGGGTAAGTGATCGAGGAACACAAGACCATTTTAGCCCCAAGAGATCAAAAAGCAGCTTGTACATTTCAAGTATCTTTCAAAAGACAGCTGATCGTGACCTGTGAACCAATGAGCATTTACTGAAGTTTATCATTTGGGAAGGTTTGGCAACAACAACTGGCCAATAATTGTTGGTAGGATAGAAACGTGACTTGAACCAGAAATACTGTCCTCCTCCTTTTGCCGCAATAACTACAACTGCAACGAAGCAACCCTAACCAATCTAAAAATCTCATCAACCTCTGCAACCATAGTCAACAACATCAAAAACAAAAACATCTGCCAGGCACCTAATTACCTGATCAAGAGATAAGAAGACAGAGAAAGATCTTGTCATTATTATCAATGCATGGTAGTCAATTCTCAAGAACTACTACTTCGTCACAATCGATAGATTATTAGTAGTAAGTATAGCTTCTACACACCACACATTTTCATCTATAAAAGGCTCTGTATGTAGGTGATGATACAAAAAAATTGGACTGCTGGAAACACCAGCTATAAAAGACCTGGTGTCTCCTCACCCAGCCATAACTAAGTTATTGCAAAGGTTAAACACAGACCAGCAATAAAGTTCTTTACTACAACGATTGATTCATCTTTCCCATGCCAAGGCAACCAAGGAGAAGGAGCTCTCGGTAATGGAAAGATAGCATGGGGGTCCCGGTCAATACTGGTGTGTGTTTACTGAGAGGCTTTTCTGATTAGCTGCCAGCAAGAGACTGAATGGGTAAAGCAGGACCGACTGAATGATCTCTGGGTATCAGGGACTTCAAGTATTGGCAGACACAATTATAAACCTCCTTCTAAAATAAACTCATCTGCTTGTTTTAAACAAAATAATCAGGTGCCGTATAATTGAAGCGTGCAAATATGCTATACAAACATACCCCCCCACCCAACTCTAAAGCCATTTTGCTGCTCCGTCTCTCATTATAATGCGTGAAGTGCAAGGAAGTCTCATTATGTGATGTCTAATTATGAAAGCTCTAGATGAAAAGGCTTAGAAATGGAAAAAGAACAGCTTCAGAAAGGAGAACCTTTGTTCTATTTGGAAAACTAGTTACCAAAACAGCCTCAAAACAGTCCCAACCTTATAGTTTGAGAGATCATATAGCAAAAAAACACAAGGAATGGCATTCATTTGATAGTATAAAACTATATTTGTTAGATGCACAAGATATTTTACAGCTCAGGGGTTTGTGGAAGCAAGCCCTCCATTCTGCTCACATTAGCTTGCTTTCTCTCTGGTCTTCCATCATTACACTTTACGTACCATAGGTATGGAGCTGTGTGAAATGGGTGACCATTATCTTTCCTGACAAAGCACAAGTTCATGGAACCAATAAACACAATCCCTCCTTGAGGACAGTGCTAGTGTGCCGCTGTGAGATTGCTTGTTATTGCCTAATGGTCCTACAAACAGTTTCTTTAGAAGTAGAGATATTACAGATCCTGTGTGCCACTTGTGCTTTTAAACTACAGTATAAAACTGAAAAAGTCTTAAATAGACAATAGGACACTGCAAATAGCCTATGTCTTTCCAAAAAGAATTCCAGTGAAAAAGTCCAGAAACAAGAACCGTGTGACAGAAACACACATCACAGCCCACTCACTAAATGAACCCTATCACAAAATCAGCTCTCACACATTCAACAGCGCAAAACTGCACCAAAAAGATCTTAACCATCCAGACACTAGCAACTGCTTATGTAAACATAGAATCCCTGTGTGAGGTCCAGGCCCAGTTAGTTCACTCTGTTCAGCTTGTTTCTGCTTCCTGTCTAAAGGCTTTGTGTTTCTGGCAACACATGTATCATGTAAAAGACTAAAGAATTTGACAGGCTTGATTCAGACATTAGCCTTTCTGCCTGTCCTCACAATGGGGCCAGAAAGCCATAATTTTATCCCTGTAAATACAGTGATAGCAGAAGGCCATCAACAGAACACATTATCTGTGTGGAGGTTTCAAACCCCAGAGAGGAAAATGGCTGCAAACGAGCAGAGCAGAGAACAAGTGATGCCTCCCTGCTGTGCTGTTTATTCAGTGCTTTCCATCACCTATCGAGAAAGGCCTTCAAACCATCCATCAGCTAGTTGAGCTGTGCTGGAAGCATGCGGCATTCTTCATTAGGCTGTGCGCCTGCTGAAACGCATGGTAAACAGATGCAAATATTGTGCTAATGGCTGCCCCTTCAGTGCATTAGTACATTAGCATATGAAGAGGATATGGTCGTGAGAATTCAAACAGAAACATTATTAGCATTAGCGATAGCTCTTAAAGTTGTGAAAAGTTGATGTACTTTTAAATGAAAGGACTGCGGTGGAAAACACAGGCTGCCGTCCAACTGGCTAGTTTGTCATTGTTCCAATGTATAATTGATGAACTTCTGTAGAGTGATACTATGTTAGCCAAACGGGTTCAAACTTGTTAAAAAAGAATCATTTAAATTTATATGATTTGAAAGTAAAATTCGAGAATCCACACTTTTTTCCAACATAATGTAATCTGTCTCCTAAAGTCTGAAAGTCACTATATCAAATCTTGACTGGAAAACCCATTAAGGTTTCTATATAATAATCAATTTAAAAACAATATTTTCTGTATCAACTGTGAAATGTTAACTTGTTACTGTTACATCATGTTCAGTTAAAAAATAGAAAAAAATAAATAAAAAAGAGCAAAATAAATACTTTAAAAGCATTACAAATATGAATAATGTATATTGTTTTAAATAATGCATGCCATTTCAAAAAGATCTAAAAGCAAATTAAAAATTGTAATCCAAACGTTAAGGATTAATAAAGGACAAACTAAAAACCTGGTTCAACTTTTTTAATGAAATAAATTAAATAAGTCTTTTTCTGCCTTAATCCATTAGCAAGGGAAGATCAAATATGAATGCTCTGCTTTTTCCCAT
This sequence comes from Enteromius afrohamiltoni, assembly GCA_034779775.1. Lineage (NCBI taxonomy): Eukaryota > Metazoa > Chordata > Actinopteri > Cypriniformes > Cyprinidae > Enteromius > Enteromius afrohamiltoni. The sequence goes on from JAUYWG010000040.1 coordinate 19,866,142, forward strand.
TAACAAAACTGAACTAAATTCTTTTTTTCCCGTTATTCGTGTTTTTGGGGTAGGTCACCTCATTACCACTATGCTTCATAATTACTGCGTCATTTGTATAATTGTTTCGATAATGAGAAACTACACTGCAGTGAAGATGAAGGATTTGTTTCGCCGTATTTCAACTTAAAACTGGTTAAAAATTTAGGGAACTGTGTATGGAGGGAAAAAAACGTCATTATTTTCTGTTGCATGGTTAACTGAAAGCCTCTCGGGCTGAATAGTCAGAAAAGACAGGGAGAAAGCATATAGAGAAAATTTGAGCACATTTTTCATTTATATCTCAAAAATGTGGAGAGAAAAGGCTTGAGGATACACTCTGTGATAAAAACGGTACTTTTCTGCAGTTGCACTGGAGGGGAACTATCAATCTTTGACCCAGAAAGTGAGTGTGTGGCTGAAAACTTGTGCAAATGTGCAAAATAGTAATATCTCAATATAATGTTATTACGTATTCACAACAATGCTTAGTAATGACTGAAATATGGCTCACATAAATAATAAATCAGACAACAGCAGTACAACACACCGGACAACAACCGCTGACGGCTACAGTACATGATGTATGAAAACAAGCTAAATTGCTAGCTGCAACAAAACTAACACATTTGACTTTCTTGAACTAAACTAATGAGCATGTCAAGCTTTTTGATTTCCAATAAAGCAGAGATTTTAACACAGTACAGAAATCTTACCATATAGAGTGACTATGACAGAAGTCCAACGCTGAGATGATCTGTCTGAAGAACTTCCTGGCCTCTTTTGGTGTTAACCTGCCCTTCTTTACCAGGTAGTCAAAGAGCTCTCCACCTGACACATGCTCTAGAACCAAATATCTGTGGAAGAGAAGCAGAGGAAGTAAGAAACCCTGAACTATGAAAATCAATTATCATGCCAAGAAGTCACTTATGCTTACCAAGGCTGCATTTATCTGATCAAAAATATAGTGAAAACATTAATATTGTAAAATATTATTATGATTTAAAATATCCACTTTATATTTGAATATTAAAAAAAAAAAAAATA
>JAUYWG010000040.1:19869822-19882829 GCA_034779775.1 Enteromius afrohamiltoni
GTAACAGTGTAAAAGTCTATCACTTTTGCCCAATAAAAAAAATAATAAGAACGCACCCAAACTCTTGAATGGTAGTGTGCTCCAGCAGTCTGAGACACTAATGAAAATGCTTATATTTTTTTTACTTAAAACAGTTTTAAGAATAGTTCATCCAAAAATTTAAATTCTGTCATTAATTACTTGCTTCATGTGGTTCAAAACCCATAAGACCTTTTGACCATCCAAAGAGAGCAATGCAACTGACACATTCAGGGACCAGAAAGGCACTGTGTTAAGGACATCATTAACCATAGTTTGATGAAGCTACAAAAATACTTTTATACAACAGCATCCCATGAATGCACTGACAGGGAACAGAATAAATTGTTAAATAAAGTAATTATTTTACTGTTCTTTGTGCACAAAAAGTATTCTCGAAACTTTATGAAATTAAGGTTGAACCACTGACGTCTCTATTATGGACTATTTTATCTATGTCTTCACTACCTTTCTGTGTCCTGAATGTTTCAGTTGCATTGCTGTATATGGAGGGTCAGAAAGCTCTAGGATTTCCTGAGAAATGTCTTAATTTGTTTTCCAAAGGTCTTACAGGTTTAGAATGACATGATGGTGAGATTTTATGAAATAATTTTTATTTTTGGGTGAATATCCTTTTAATTACAACTTCAACTAACAATATAACAATTTTAATAATCTATTAAACATGATAATGTTTAAAATTCCCAAAACGTTCGCTCCACGTAATGATATAAATGGGAAATAGATCAATAAATAAACAAATACACTCCAAATTTTCAATGTAGTCTCAGACTGTTGGACTCTGCATCTGAGTGAACGTGTAAATGTGTGCGAAATGTCTTCCTGCAATCGGCCCGTCTGATGGGCAAACACATTTATGTCACACTCACGCATTCATGAATTCATGAGATACACGCAGACTCCCATTCACACGCAGTCGCATTTGAACACACACGCAAACACACACACTGACACACCAGACGTCTGATTTATTAGTCGATTAAAGGATTTTCTCATGCGATTACCTGTCAGCGTTATTTAAATTAAGGATGGATTCGTACTTGATTTGTGTGTGTAAAAATGTTCATAGGCAAATACTTTACGAGCATGCGGCCCATACATCTGTGTCATCTGAATATTAAGAAAACAAATTCCTCAGCTGCATCCACTGTGGCTCCTTTATCAATTATTGAAAACTACATTAAGCCCAGCCACTGGAGCGCGGGCGCATATCCACGGATATCAGCACGTCTGCTCTTCCGTACAGAAACAGCGTTTACCAGACACTCATACACACTCAGATTAAACATTGCATGATGCATGGACAAACAAAAAAAGGTATATACTCACAAATATTTCTTATTTTCATAGACATCGTGCAACTTCAAAACATGAGGGTGTTCTATGAGCTTCAGAATAGCTATTTCTCTTTCCACCTGTAAAGACAGAGCGAGTGAGAGAGAGCAAGAGAGAGAGAGAGAGAGACAAAACATTAGAATTGTTTCATGCCACTTTACACACTGTAACATAAGGTCAGAGTAAAACACAAGGAGACAATGACAATAACAGCCTCTGGTTAGTCTGCGCTAGCGGAATGATGTTGTATTATATTATCTTGCCTAGCCATGTCTAATTAGCATCCCAACACTTTCATTAAGTAGTTAACCCATTAATCACTTTTTGGCAAGTAGAAAATAAACAGAAGACAGTGGATGATGATAACACACTAGTGCAAGTGCCTGGCCTCGTAACTAGATGCCTGTGATAAAGAGTTCAGATAAATTATAAGTGGACAGGACTCTAATTGCATTAGCCTTTAGAAAGAGACACAGTGGCACGATATGGTGATCCATCATCATAGCTGTCACAAAGTGTCCCACATTAGATATTGAGAGTTGGTAATTAGCACACATACAGTACAGTCCTTCTGTACCGTATGTTGACATATTGTTGTGTTGCACTCCTGCTGCTGCCGCGGGAAAATCCATCTCTTGTTGCATTGGGGGAGCACCAGAAATAATTAGCCTTGGGATGTGGGAATATGGGAACAGCTAATAGGGATAATCCCACATTAATGAAAGTTGCATTGCTGAAGTCGACGCTGCATGAAGTCTCCCATCATACACCTGCTCAGAGACTAACCTTGTACAGTGTCCAAGTCAGCCACAATCCTATTAGACCCAATCAACTTTCATTTGTACACAGCCAATCAATACTCCGTGGAGCAAAAACAATTATAGAACAGAGGTGTTATGAACTGAAGGGCAATTTTTTGGTCAGGACTGATGGATGCAAACATCAGAGTTTGTCGATTTGTGGCACTAAATATGAAGCTTTTATATCATAGCTATTTCAAATTGCATTTGACAAAATTAAAAGAGATTATATGTATGATGGACAACTGTTAAGTATTTTTCAATCACAATGTGGCCCAATTTAAAAATAAAAATAAAATAAAATTAATGGGGTAATAAAGTGGATAACACTGTTGCCTCTCAACAAGAAGGTCCTGGCTTTTATTTTAGCATCAACTATTATAGTTTTAATTCATATTAATTAATTAATTAATTAATTACCATAGTTATAGTTTTAGTATCTATTTTCATGTTTATTTTATTTTTAAGTTGTGTTTTTGTCATTTATGTATTTATTAATTTCATGCTGTAGTATTAGTTGTTGTAGTACATCAAGTTTAACTAAATGAAAACATTTCCTTGGCAACTAGCTAAAAAATAAATATTTCATTTCCATCTTTTTTGTAAGCACATCTTTATTTACTTCTTACTTGCATACTTGCTAGTTTTAGTTGATATAGTAACCCTAAACCTTTCCACAACCCTACATTTGTAAAATAGATGGATTGATGTAATATAAATTGAAATGGTATTGTAGTGCAGAAATCACAGATTTCTCTGCAAAACTAATTTCAAGACTTCAGGGCAGAATGTAAGATCATGACAAACATAAACTGTCAAGTGTCTCCAGACTTTTTGACAGGTGGGATACATTAACACCATCAAAAACATCCAATACGATTACAAACGGAGTCAGACTCAGATCTAAGAGCAGAAATACAAACACACACAGGGATTTTTTGGGCTCAATCATCCTGTTCCATGCAAACACTATCTCTCTAACCATGTGGCTGCAGCCTTTCTTCCCCACATCTCTTGTGTCACGCCAAAACCAGAACACGTAAAGAGAGAGAGAGAGATGTCAATTTATCACCATCAAAGCCACAGTTCTTCAAAGGTCTACGACCTGGACCTCTGCAACAGGGCAGAAAAAAAAACTAAATAAATAATGAAATATTTCCTTCTTTAGTCTGTGTCTTACTGACTGCTGTAAATATCAATCCCTGTCATAGCAAGCTTCTCATAACGTTTCTCTCTTGTTTTCACATTCTCTCTTTTTCTTTATTTAGCAGATGGCTTTGAGCTGAGCTTCCGTGAACTATATAGAGAGAGCTTCTCCCTGATCTATCACAGCACATGATCTTTCTCATTGGGTTTACACAATCATTGTAATCATTCAGGGGCAGGATGCTTGTTTCTGCTCTTTGCAGAGCCTTTGATTATTCCCTGTGCTGCCACCGCTCGTCACATGCACCTGCATTATGTGCCCTTGCCAATTTGGAAAGAACAAACTGCTTATGAAGCATCTTCTGTGTCGAGACCCAAATTTTATATGGGCTTGCAGTGAGCACAAAGGCAGAGAAAAAAATGCTTAATGATCACACATTAAATAGAATGGAGTCTCTGTACGATCAGGTTTACCCCGCTGGCCATTCTTGGCCCATGTCAGAGCTGCTTTGTCACATGATAATGGCGGGATATATTCCTCCAATGTTAGCCCTCAGAATAATGTGACCTTTTCTAAATGAATAAGTAGGAAGCCTAACAAATAAGGAACAATGACAGAGCTCAAGTGTGTGAGTATATGTGTGTGTTTGGGTAAGTGTATTTGTTTTTCTACTTTTTATTGATTTCTACTGTTTCCTGAATTTACATTAAATAAAGCAATGCCATTCCAAACCTGTGTGACTGACTTTGTTCTGCAGAACACAAAATAAGATACTGTAAAGAATGGCCATGAGAAATATTATTATATAAAACTAGTGCAATGCCAGAAATGACTAAATTAACCACTGGACAGCAAAATGCTCACTGGGTCAGCAAGGTCAAAAGAAAATAAAGTGTATTTTTAAACAATTCTATTTTTAACAATTTTGATACATCCTTTTATATTTAAATATACATTTTTATTTGTTAAATATAACATTATTATTTTCTATTTAGCTTTAAATTATTGTAATCTTAACTTCAGCAAATTTAAAACTTCATCTTAAATTTATTTAAGTTAAATTAAATGTTTAATCTACTGTAATATTTATGTATAATTTTATTTCTACTTGACCTCAGTGAACTGAAATGTCACTGACATCTGTCCATTTAACCTTGTAATTGCATGTCATACCCAAACTGATGCTATTTGAGTGTAGCTAGGAAATGTGTTCATTTAATTTGTAATCTAATATTTACATTTTACATTTTTTCAGCTTGATTTTAATGAACAAAAAATATTTGTAATAATTTTATTTTTAGATAACAATAACCACATTGGACCCGCTGTCTTTCTCTGTATGGAAAAAAAAAGAGGTCATTCAATAATAAAAGCTTATTTTGGTAAAACTGTTTCTTTAAGACCCTATTTATATGTTCATTAAGTCATTAAGTTCATCAGTGTGGGATATTCAGGTTTAACTACGCTCAAGGGGATATCTGGCAATCACAATGTAGGCAACCCCTCCACCTCCCCACACACACACACACACACACACACACACACACACATATCTATCTGCAGCAGGTGCAAAGCTGTGCTGGCACAGACATAAGGGAGGGAAATCCAAACATACACCATTTACCTGCACATCAGATCTCTGCCAAACAGCACTTGTGATCACAGGATAATGGAGACTTCATCTTATCAACAAACCCCAGTAATCCTGTCTGAATCCAAATGAGTTAAATCCAACTCTACTACAGAGTTAACACTTACAGCAAGTCAAATAAACAAAGTCAGCAGCAGCAAACCAGGTATTTGTTATGATTTTAATGATCCAATAAAAATACACACACACACACACATTTCTGATTATGCGGACAGATAGGAGCAGAGCAATGATCTGCATCATTCCTCATTATAAAAGAGGAGGCAGGCTCACCTCAGTGCCCTTTTTCATTGAGTTTCGATGTTTAACAATTAGCACCACTGTAATAGCATATTCCTTGCCAACAAAAGTGATTATCAAGTGATTAATTTCCTTGGAGAAAAAGATTTCAGTATGGGTGTGACATAAAATTACAAGGTTAAATGGCCAAAAGTCAATGACATAAATGACATTGATGTATTTGGTTTAAATTGATAACACGCAGGGCTTTAGACAGGAAAGAGATTTCATTTCTCCACTGGCTTTGAGAAGAGAGGGAAAAATGAATGACTAATCCCGGATATTGAGAGAGCAAATGAAAGAGAAAAGAAATGTGTGAAAATGTCTGTGTGTGTGTGTGTATGTCACAGAACACTTTTTCCCTCCTTTGCAATTCAGATTTAATTAAGAACATTGCAATTTAAACCAGCATATTTAACAGTGTATAATTCAACACGTCCTAAACAAACAACTTTCAACCTCTGCCTTTGTTAATGGATTTAACATCATTTATTATGCTCAATTATTGTGTGATTCCAGGTTGCAGATGGTGTGTTGATGCATGCTAATAAAACTGCACTTGTGTGGATGGTCACACAACACACGGCAAATGAATGAAGGCAGGCAGAGCTCATGTTCTCACAGCTGGGACTGGGACCCAACTCTAGAGTACTGGAGAAGCATCAGATTTTATCCAACAACAGCACATTTAACCACACAGCTGTCTGTTTGTTGTGTTGAACGGTTTGCTTATATGTTATGCGTGGCTATATTGGTGTTTGAAACAATGTGTTTTATTGGCAATTTCCAAAAGTGTGCGCGTGAAGAGCTCATGAAGTGATGATGAGATGGAGGGGGAGGTGTTTGCCTCTTGTCTCCACAGCTCTGCTGTTCTGTCCAAACTCTCCAGTGCCCACTGGCACTGGCACACACACATACAGTCATTTTTACCCATACATAAACATGCATTCACAGACAATTTCAAGAATAGTTAAGGGGCGAAACTAAGTGATATTGTTAAACAAGTTTCAGGAGGAGTGCCGACGCATGATTCGCCACGGCTGGCAGCGCATTAATCAAAATATAAATTTCTACTCCATCCAATCAAAACTACAAGCCTCCTCCTTAAATAAGCTCACTTCCTTTCCTTGCCTATCTCATTTCGCATTCCCTCTTCTGCCCCATCTCCTGTTTAGTTTCAAGGGGTTTGAGCCGGATGCAGAGCTCAGCCCTCACTAGGGTTCAAACAACTAGGGCTCGGAGTCCGCCGATCTCCCTGCTGGCCCCCCGAACAGCACGCCAAACACGCAAAATTTATCATCATAAGGAAGAACGAATTTGTGAATTTGCAGTGGTATAGCAACTAGAAGTCATTCATTGTAAATGAGATTTGGCGATTTCTAGAAACGTAAATATAAGAGTAAATATAAGCTGGGATGCATGGTATATCTGTAGTAATAAATGTGGCTTTTTAATGTTTCGCTATTAGCTCAGTAAGTAGAAGGCTGATATATTTACGCTTAAAAATTATTTAAACATTATTTAAAAATGTTTTTGGAAAATTAAATATATATATATATATATATATATATATATATATATATATCTATATATAAAAAAAAAAAAAAAAAAACACTTTTACATTTTTAAGTGAGGATTTATCAGTCTAAAAATTGTAAAAAGATTAGGTAATATGCATACATACATAAAAAAATAAATATATATATATATATATATATATATAGTTGAAGTCAAAAGATCACATAATCTGCAAAATGTTAATTATTTTACCAAATTTAGAGGGATCATACAAAATTCATGTTATTCATGTTATTGGTTATTTAGTACTGACCAGAATGCGATATTTTACCTTAAAATGTTTACAAACATGTTACATGCAGTTCACAAGAGTCTAGTTGAATTTGGTTTTCCAGTATTTTTTGTATTTGAACTTTTTCCAAAAATAAATGTATGATTTTGAGATACACCTTTTTAAACTGAGGACAACTGAGGAACTCATATGCAAACATTACAGAAGGGTCAAATGTTCACTGATGCTCCACAAACGCAGGCCGTGATGCACGACATGAAACGTGTGGATAGAGCAGTCATGCAGGAACACCTATAATCAACCAAGAGCACAGACACTCGATGACCTCCAGGGTTTAATTGTTGTCAGCGTGAGAGCGACTTTACACATGACACACCATCACCTCTCCTTCTGCCAGTTCTCTGATCTATTCATCATTGATGGCCCTTTCCTCCAATCCATCTTAATTCCTCAAGCTCTCTCACAACCCACCAACTTCCCAATCAAAGCAATGGAAGAGCAGCAGATGAAGAAATCCATAAAAAACAGAAAAGTGGAAGGAAAGCACTCAAGTTTTGCTTCTTTAATAAAGATGGAGGCTGTTCAGTAGCGGCGGTCCTCCAGGGAGCTGCTGTGGCTTTGTAACTAATTAACTCAAACACATGTGGAAACAGACACTTGAGCACGAGGGGGGAGGAGGGGGTTAAAGCAGCAGACCTTAACGTCTCACTGAAGGCTTAGACGAGGAGCGCTGGGAGGCATATCATGGCTTAGCTAATACCTCCAGAGACACACCGTACAGGATATCGGTGGATATTAAACACAATTGCCATCCCTCGGTGATAGCCAATCCATCTACACCACCAACCAGCAGCTGTGGCTCAAATCAGATCCATCAGGTGTGAGCAGGTCTGAAAACGGCTGGATGGCAAATGAGTGAAAGCTTAGTGGAAAGGAGAACAACAGGGAAAGAGGACAATGAAATGCATAATTAAAGGTGGAGATTATTTGCCACTAACAGGACCACATTTCAAAAATAACGATTATTTCACAACCAGGTTCTTTGGGGGGAAAAATGTGCCTGTGGGGACATTTCTCCAGAATGATATTAGATTTGGTTCTTAAATGTTTTGTAATACTTTCAAAGCGAAATGTCCAGTTGAGTGGCGCTGGGTTTAGTATCATCTAAATCAGGTGAAAGAGGTTTTAGCTGAAAAGTGCAATGCCCATGCAAATACAGGTGCTGGTCATATAATTAGAATATCTTCAAAAAGTTGATTGATTTCACTAATTCCATTCAAGAGGGAAAACTTGTATAATGTATACATTCATTCCACACAGACTGATTTCAAGTGTTCATTTCTTTTCATTTTGATGATTATAACTGACTAATGAAAACCCCAAATTCAATATTTGGAAATATTGAATTTGAATAATTGGAAATTAGAATATTGTGAAAAGGTTCAGTATTGAAGACACCTCGTGCCACACGCTAATCAGCTAATTAACTCAAAACACCTTCAAATGCTCTCTCAGTCTAGTTCAAGAGGCTACACAATCATGAGGCCATGGCCACCTTGCACAAGGAGGGCAAGACACAAAAGGCCATTGCAAAAGAGGCTGGCTGTTCCTTGTGTCAAGCCACTCTTGAACAACAGACCACATCAGAAGCATCTCGCCCTGGCTAAAGACAAAAAGGACTGGACTGCTGCAGAGTGGTCCAAAGTTATTTTCTCTGATGAAAGTAAATTTTGCATTTCCTTTGGAAATCAGGATCCCAGAGTCAGGATGGAAGAGAGGAGAGGCATAGAATCAACCTCAATCAGGTCCAGTATAAAGTTTCCACAGTCAGTGATGGTTTGGGACGCCATGTCATCTGCTGACGGCGGTCCACTTAGTTTTTTTGAGGTGCAGCTGTGTAACAGGATATTTTAGAGCACTTTATGCTTCCTGCTGCTGACCAACTTTACGGAGATCGAGCTGTCATTGTAGATGCTCATACTTTTCAGTTGTCAAGATTTCTAAAAATCCTTTTTTGTATTGGTCTTAAGTAATATTCTAATTTCCTGAGATCCTGAATTTGGGGTTTTCATTAGTTATCCGTTATAATCAAAATTTAAAGAAATGAACACTTGAAATACATCAGTCTGTGTGGAATGAATGTATGCATTATACAGGTTTCACTTCTTGAATGGAATTAGTGAAATCAATCAACTTTTTGAAGATATTCTAATTATATGTCTAGCACCTGGATATTTTTAGAGTTTTGCAAAATAAATTAGGTAGAGACACATTTTTCCAATGGTACTGTAGGTCAATTATTTTCAATATATTTTTAAAGTAAAGGTTTCCTAAACTGTTCAGTCACTCAAACATTGCTTTAAAAAAAACACTTCAGTGACATCAGTGGTTAAGCCCTAAATTTTATGAAGCTAAAAAAAATGAAGAAAACAAAAATAACAAGTTCATTTAATGATTTCTTTTCTTCCGGTCAGTCAATCAAAAATACCTAATTAGTGTTCAGAATATGAAAAATGTTACAGGTTTATTTAACTATCCATTTAAAGGAGGTTACAGCCCTGCTCCCACGTCTTCTGCCCTGTCTGCCGGAATTTGCTCATAAAATAATTTATACTCAAATCAGGTCAATCAATATTTCATTCAGTAAGAAACAATGGAAACATATTCAATCAGTACATTTGTACACTCACACCTCATCCTCATGTCGTTCCAGACCTGTATGACTTTCTTTCTTCTGCAGAATATAAAGATATTTTGTAAAATGTTGGTAAGCAATAAATCTTGGTGACCACTAACCTTCATTATATAGACATTTGTCAATTTTTTGTTGTTTAATGTGTATTTAAAATAAATTGCATCTGGGTGTCCCAAAGATCTTGATTTTCTGTAGCGTGAAAGCAGAGGTACAGCATAACAGTAAACATAAGTAAGGCAGTGCTACACACCTTATCCCATCCTTCCAAACACTTCCAGTCTTAAGAGGCACCTGAGTGACCTACTAAACCAGCACTGCTGACATCCAAGAGATCTCAGCCACAGATTTCAGCCTCAAGTTTGAACAAGCAAAATGTTTCTGCACGCAATCCTGTTGGTCTTGCTCTGTCCTCTCGTCTGGACCGAGCAGATAACCGGGGCTCTCCGTTCGGTACAAAGCCTCTTTCTGTTCGCAGCCAATCCGCTGCTTGACCCATGACACACACACACAGTGTTTGGTCTCCCAATGTTCTGCTCCCTGAAAGCCACACACGATGCGTTCGAAATAAAAAACACAACTTGCTCTAAGGCCACCAAAACATAACAGCGTCTGAATATTTATAACTGAAAAGGTTGAATTTCACCCCTAAATTGCTTCAGGAAACCTATTTTAGAAGCGTGTGATTAGCATGTCTGCTATCGAGAAATTGGATTTGGAAATAGAGTGCAGTGAGGCAGACTTTAGGATGATGGGCTGGAGGATCTACGGGGAGGAACCGTTCGCTGGGTCCACCGAAGATGACTTTCTGATAGAGTTCCCGTCAAATATAGAGTCTCTCGGGAGAATTTCATAAACCGTGGCTTTAGTTGAGCTAAACAGTAAACATCACCTCCATGCACATTCTGCTGGTTGTGATGTTATAGTTTCCCTGAAGTAAACTTTGCAAATTATATCTTACAGGCCAATGTCAAAACAAGAAACACTGCTTGTCATGAATTCAAATTTATGCACGTAGATTTGCATAGGAATATTGGGAGCTTTAAGAGCGCCTACCCTCAATAAACAAGTGCTTTGATGCCTTTTGACCTTCCAGAAATTAGTTGCCCTGGGCTCAGTGAGGAAGAAATGTGAAAAACATTGATTTAAATACGAAAGGAATGTGTTTTAATTGATCAAAAACTTCTGTCCAGAGAGGCTCTTCTCTATAAACTCAAGAATACACTCTCAGCATCTCATTGTGCTGCTTTTGACCCTGTAGCTTTAGTTTCGTCTTAGAGAACAACAAGCTAGGGAAGAATGCAGCCTTTTCCCAAGACAGCAAAAGAGTGAGACAAGCAATATGTTAAGTCCTCACTTTCTTTTCATTTGGATATTGATGTATGAGATTATATATAGGGTGGAAAGTCTTCAATTGTGCATTGATGAGAGAAACAAGAAAAAGTGTGTACTCTTGCAGATATGGCAACGTTAAACCTGAGCCCAGTTCTGTGGATATAGATTTATGCCAGAAGGCATTACATTCACCCCGCCGTGAGCTGGGACACAGACGCTAAAAGACTCCCGTGCTCCTACAGAAAAGTAATTATGATCTATCTTTTGCATCACTCACTCATCCTGGAGAGACAGCTTGATCTCGCACACCAATCACAGCCTCACATGCTGTATTTAAATCAATAGTTCAATGGTGCATTACTAGTCACAGTTTTGTGCAGTTTACAGATTAATTGTATGAAGGAAAAACTGCCCACTGACTCTCATTCTGGCTCAGAGAATCCGTAGTGCTGAAGAAGTGCTTAGGTACCCCATAAATCACAGCTTACCCATAATACAATGTGTTGGAAACTTACTCTATACTATACAACAGGGAAATAGCAAGTATTATAATAAACTGGGAGGTATGCATTACGCTTCACTTTTGGGCAAAATCATTAGATTTTAAGAGCTTTGTTTTGCTTGGCTACAGTGTGAAAAATAATGTAGGTGGCTGCATAAAATGGCAGTTTGAATGTCAAGAGCTAGATTCTGTTACCAAGCTGAGTTAGAAAGAGTTGCTATTTTAGTATTATTTATATACTATTATAGCATATCATGTTTTGAATTAGCTTTCGAGATTTCGGGGGTTTTTGGGGGGATGGTTTTATATATTTGTTTATTTTAATTTATATTAAAAATAATTTTAGTACTTCAAATATTATTTTTTTTCATTTAGTGTCTAGCCCAAAATCTTTTTTTTTTTATGTAACATTTATATTTTAAAACATTGGTAGCACTTATACATAGTGTTACCAATGAACCCATACTTAGTTCATGCTTACTAATGTTGTACTAATGATGTTAACTAATTAACCTTATTGTAAAGGGTTTACCAACCATCTTTCAGTTAACAAAAACGATTCTTTACGGTGTTAGTTTTCAGCATAACATCAAAAGGATAGACCCCTCAAACTTTCCTTTCCTCAAACTATAACCTTTCAAGAAAGGTCAGCAATCTGTTATTAAGCTTTAAAACTAAAGGCAGATTTTATGTAGACAGGTGTGAAACCATTTTTTAAGTAGACAGATCTGCTAGTTAACGTCACAAAGACATCTTTCACCTTCACATCCTCTCAGGGCGTCTGTGCAATCATAATCATGGAACACAGGTGTCCACGTCAATTGATTTATCTGTCATTGTAGGCAGCAGTGGACATGGACCACAGTTATAAATCTCACATAATGGACATTTTCTCTACTGCTCCTGTCTCAGTGCAGCCATAATGACTTTGGCAAGGAAGGAAGGAAGGTTAAAGGTCACTCAAGGGACCAAATGAAAAGGTAACGGTGTTCCTTTATCTTCTCCCTCCCGATTCCTCGGGGCCTTCTCTATTTGATCAAGTGATCAGTCAAAGCTGATGCGCCGAGTATCAGACAGAGGAGAAAGGCTCATGGAAAAACATGACTGAGCAGCCAAAACAGTAAACATGTCCAATAAAGGTGATTTATTATACTTAATAAAAAACTGCACTTATATAGTCATTCTGAAACTGTCCCTTATGTGCAATTGATAATTTAAAGCAATATACAATATTGTTTCTACTGTAAAATATTTCTTGAATGATTTATGAATGATCATCTGACACTGAAAGCTTGGTTCCTTTTCAGGAACTCAACACTGCGTTGGAACGCTTTGGGAATGCCTTCAGCGAGACCACGCTCTGAATCTGCTGTGAAATCCGTCTAGATTAGAGACAGGTGCGGCACCCTCAGGTGAC
>JAUYWG010000040.1:19882929-19908291 GCA_034779775.1 Enteromius afrohamiltoni
CTCCGCGTCTGAGTCTTCCATCACGCTACACGGGGACAATCCTCGATCAGTCATCTCTCGTCTGCCTCCGTGACAGAGTAATATCCAAGGTGAGACAGAATCGTAATCCAGTATGCAAGCGATGGTCAGGGCAGGCAGCGAACATTCAAAAAACACAGGTAACAGTCCAGGGGTCAAAATCCAAGAGGGCAATGCAAAGTAACAAATGAAACAAGACGATGAAAACAAGGCAGGCAAGGCAGAGTTCCCTCTGCTGGCTTGGCGTTACATCCTCTGAAATTTTTACAGCAAACAAGATTTTTTAGATCTTTCTTACATAAGACTAGATAAAATAAATGACAATGTCTTATAGCGCTAAACAATCAGCTTCAAAAATGAACTGAGGGAAAAAAAGTTTTAATGCTGATGAACTTCAGCAGTTCTGGAACTCAAAAACTAAAATCAACTCCTAATTAATCACCACCCACACAACCCATAGAACTGTTCACAAATAATATATATGTTGAAGGTTCTTTACGGAACCATTTAGACAAAAAAGGTTCTTCTATGGCATCATTAATCACATTTATTTTTAAGACTGTAATAAAATTATTTAAACTCAAATCAACATGTTTGCTGATTACATCCAAACATTAAGTGCACAATAAATGAAACCATGTCTGGACAGATATCCCTGACATTATCACAAATGCTGCCAGTTTAACTCTAAGTAGGAGTGACTCATAAAACATATTTATCAATTTCAACGCTACTGCTCTATCACTATTATAGCCTTGAACAAGGTTCTTCAGGACAGACAGATTATTCCTGTAATTAGTGTGCATTAAAAAATAATCATAAATGACAAGTAGTCAACAACCAGCTCCTATATAGGCTCAATATAGATAAAAAGCACATAGAGCTAGAATATAGAGATAGACAGCATATACATCACAAAAAGGGCCTATGAAAAAGATCAACTGTATAATAATTAACCTGTTACAAATTCCAATAATCCATCTTGAATTTGAAAAACTGCACTGATTTAAACCACATATCTTCATCTATTCAGTGTTGATGTGAATTGAATGAATTGCAGAGTTCCAAGTGTTAATCAAATCTCCATTTGTTGCGATAGTAAACTACCAGCTGTAATAAAACACCACTGTTTTGAACAGCTCAATGACTTTCACACTGTACCGCAGGAACAGCACTCATGATTGTCCCTGCCATGCTGTGAAATGAACAAAATAACTATATATCTGGTCACTCAAGCAAGAAGACCTCCAACAAAGTGCTGAGACTTCAGGTCAAAGTGTCACATTAATCATTTGAGAACGAAGTGCACATGAACCAGATGAAGGATTGAATTTACTGTAGTGTAGGAGTATTATCACACATTAGAAACAACGATTTAAGCTTAAGAAGACTTAAAGATGGATTAGTTTTTTATATAAACATACAGCTTTTCATTTCACATGATGGAATGGAGTTTTGTTCCACTGCAGTTGATCCACTGGTGAACAAGTAACGTAATGCTAAATTTCTGCAAATCTGTCCAGATGAAGAAACAAACTCATTTACATTTTGGATGACCTGAGGGTACATTTTTTGCATATTTTCACATTTACTGTAGGTGAACTATTCCTTTAAAACTGTAGGCTAGCTACAGGTATAGTTGAATTATGAACATGATAATACAGCTACTAATGTATTCAAATGTACTCAGTGTCATAGACTGAAGCGCATGATGCATTTTGGTCATTTGTTTTAAAAAATTAGATCATGCCGAGACTTTAGCACTTCATGTGTATTGAAGTGAACAGCAGAGAGGCATTGCAACTTAACATAGTAACAATATAGGGCTCGTTTGGGTCATCAATTAAATCGAACCTTATCAAATCAGCTTGGCATCTTCAAAGAGTTATATATGCAAATTAGATGAAGATGCACCGTGCTGGAGGGAAGCGTGTGACAGCCATTTATTTTGTTTTGTGTCCCTCTCTCTGCAGGGAAACATCTCCCTCGCAAACACAACAATCTACCGTAGAGTGAGGGAGAAGATGCATGATCCATAATCATTTAGAGGAGAAGAGAGAGAAACGTATATAGAGAAAATGACACAGCTGTCATCAATGGCAGGATAACAGGATTAGGGTCAGCCATCATTCATCAGCCATTCACTCTGCCTCTGTGCTGGACTGCAAATTTCATCTTTACTTCCCTCCCAGCTATATTCTCTTCCTGCCTTTTTTTTCTTTCTCTACACCACAAGGACAAAAGCAACGGTCTTCAATATATATATATATATATATATATATATACAGTGTAAGGACAAAATTAGCTCAAATATTAAAATAAAAGAAGAGAGAAAGTAAGGAAAGAGTAAGTTTAAGAGAATGAAAATGTGAAAACCCAATTCTACAGCAATAGGTGCTATTGCATCAACCTGAACAACCATCAATCAAAAGGTTAACTCTCGCATTGAGTTTGTCAATGAGGTTAACATTTATATCAAGTTCACCATTTCAGCTTGCCTCTGTGGTCCTTTTTGCTGAAAGGGGTTTGCCCGAGGTTGCTGATTGGGTGGAAGTTGATGCGGTGCGGTTTGGGAAGCACGGCAGGCAAAACTTAACTTACACAAACTCTCACAGAAAGAAAAGAAAGTAAAGGAATAAAGAAACGAGACTAAACTGGTTTTCTTCTCATCGTGGCTAGGCACAGAAGCAGCAGTGCTCGTTGGAGCATGTGGCATGTCTCTTAAAGAACGCAAAAGATGGTAAAACGCATAGCTTTAGCTGAGAGCTAAAACTAAGGCAAGGAGAGTTAAAAGAGCGTTACAAGAGTAAGAGCGTTAAGAGAGCAATGTCTTGAGTTTTAAACTCATCTTTGGACACATCCCAAATATTTTAACCAATAGATTTGATCTAGCTTTGGGTGCTGTGAGATTTCTTCTCCCTTGCCATAAATCTAAGAATGTTATCTTTCCAGTCTGAATTTTCCCACTCTTCTAGGGAATAATTTGGACATGATTCATATAACATGAAATTGATACATTTGACTAAGAATTGGAGGGAAGAAACATTTCAAGCAAGAAATTGAAGTAAAACCATACTAAACACTGATATTCAAGTACACACCATTCACTAGTAATCAAACTACATATACAATGAGTAATAAACACATGATAGTTAAATGTGTGGGATACATATAATATGCAGTTATGCAAATCAATGATTCAAGTCCAGTTTAGTGTATTTTCAGGCCTGAATAGGTATGAAAATGCAGTTTTGTGCACCGTGAGTTCAGTTTTCTGTAGGGTGAACGTGGTTTTGTGAAACCCAGGGATTAAAGGTTTCCTGAGGAATTTTTGGCTTGTCCTAGTTGAGTTAGTGGATGGAGATCCATCCAAAAAAATCTTTAACTATTCTACCCATGTAAGGATAATGATGTCCTGTGTCTTTGACCATTCTCTTGGTTATTTGCACAATATCTCCTTCCTGAGTTGGGATTCTCAATATGTATTATTTTGTGTTAATGTTGCAAGCTGTCCTGTGGCAGTGTTTGTTGGATCTGCTTAGAACTGGGTATGCAACCATTGGCTGATTTATGTTTTCCTGTCTGAGCGAGGCCTCTGTGTGGCTCCTGATGTTTCGATGTTCTGATCTAATTTTACGTGTCTGATTCACTGTTATCCCTCACAACAGTACAGGCCACAAGTTTGGACACACCTTCTCATTCAAATCAAGTCAAGTCACTTTTATTTATATAGCGCTTTTAACAATACAGATTGTAGCAAAGCACTGAACATTATCAAATGGAACAACAGAGTAATAGTAATGTATAATGACGAGATATATATATATATATATATATATATATAGTAATACTAGAAACAACTAGTATTATATAGTAATAATTTTAAGAAAAAAAGTAATTTTTATGCTGTTTCATATATATTAGGGGTGTAACAATATGCGTAATCGCATCGAAGCGTTCGGTACGAGGTTTTCGGGTTTGTTGCGCATACGAACCGAACGATTCAGGAAAAAAAAAAAGAATAAACTGTGTAAAATATCATGTTTTCGGTGCTACACTCAACAAGGCAGCGCAAACCTCTGTCTGTTCTTCCCACCCCCAAACAGACGAGATCCAAAAACACACACATTACAAACGATCCCCGCGGCATTCAGGTAACGTTAGGCATTTCCCTTTGCCATTTCAACCCAGCATCCAGCTGTTTAACCAGAGCTGCATCTTTCTGCTCTAACACACTAAAATAATGTTTGTATTGGTGTTAACGATACTTTAGCATTAAATGTAACATTTATAGCATCAAATGGCTCATTTTCCTATTAATGTATAAAACGATTATTAATATTAAGCGACCTATTATTATTGGTCATTATTGAACTGCCCGCTATTTCACTCAGCGCCGCACATACACGCAAATGAGGCTCCTCCTCTAAAATTAAACCCACAACAAAATTTTGTCTTTTACATTAACTAAAAACATTGTTCCTTGTTCTTCATCATCGTTATAATAAAAAAATATGCAGTTAATAAGCAATCAGTCTAAAACAGGGCTCGTCGTGGGACGCGCTGTCCGGAGCGCAGTGACTTCGCTCCGGACGCTCCTGTTTCATTTCACTTTACTCCAAATTATAAACTTCGGCTATCTGAAAATACTCTTAACTTTAACGTGTTCGTTTATGTCCAATAATTAGTGTTAAACTGTTGGTCTTTAAAATAAATCTAGTTTTGATTTTTAGACTGATAACGTCTACGAGGACGTTGTAGGACTCGCAGTTCTATAATAACAATGTAGACAGTGTGTACTAGACAGTGATACTGTGAAATATTAAATATATTTTCAAATGTAATAAATTATTGTGATGCCAAAATAAATAAACGTCATAAAAATTAATCCAAATGTTGAACTGATTGACAGCCTTAATACAAATATAAAAAAAAAACGAATCAGAGCAGAGAAATGTACTTTACGTAACCAATTCAAACCCCAAACACTATAAAAATCCTTAAAGCTCAAGCAAACATGAATTGAATTTTGCTTTGAGATCTCTGCACTGTGCCTTGTCACTGCCTCGCTGCCTCAATGATCACATCATTAAGACCTTCATCTATCTCTCTTTTCCCAGACTAAAGCGCCCGTGAATGTGGATTAAACAAACACCATCTTAAATCACTTCAGTGCAGCACCATTAGAGAGGCAGTGGTTCATTTGACTGAGAGATCATGGATGGAGCGAACACCACGGGGGGCAGAGCAGGATAAGTCATACCCAGATGTGGAGCTGCATCTCTGTGTAGGGCGTCACAGTTCATCAGCTCTTCCGGAGCATTGGTGTGAAGAGCTGACTCCATATCTCGCTCAGCAAAGCATCAGCACTACACAAACACTAAAGTACTTCAGGTCAGCAAGAGCTAATACCAACTCTGAAGACCAGAAGAGGTTAGAAATAAAGTCTCTCAAAGCTCAAATACAAGGATGGCCTGGTGGCCTTGGGACCGGTGTGAGCTTGGGTACATTTGACAAAACAGCCTCTTGGCCATTTGAAACAGTTCTGCACTGAGCCCAAAAAAAACCATCATTACTTTATGCTTTATTTTTATTCTCTAATTCCACTGATTTGTCATCAGTGTTTTCTAATGGAACAACATACAGTGAAAGTATGAAAGAAATAACAAATACAGTGAAGACTTGTAAACTAAGCTCTTTTCTACCACTGAATAAAAAAATGAAAAAAAGGCAATTGCGACTTTTTATCTGACAATTCTTTTTTTTTTTTTTTATAATAGCATAATACAAACTCACAATTCTGACTTTTTTATTTGCAGAACTGCATGATATGAAGTCACAACTACACAATATAAGTCACAATATAAACTTTGAGTCTGCAATCCTGCCTACCTTAGAATACCGGCTTCTTAACTCACAATTGTTTTTATCTTGCAATTCTGGCTGCATTGCTAGTAACTGCAAGTTGATATCCTTATGTTCTGACTTCTAATTTGCACCTGTGAGAAGAGTGAGAATTGTGAGATATGAACTCGCAATTGCAAGAAACAAAGTTTATACAAATCCTTCCGTACTTAACAAAGGGTAGCAGAAAAGGATTTAAAAAAGAAAAACTTTTTATGTATGTTAAACGATTTGAAAAGACAGGTGAGGTAAATGCAGAGTTTTGACTGGTTGGATAGTGCATCAGAAAAACACTGTAAAGTGAGGTTTAAACCTCTGAATGGAAGAAATATCACGGTTGCTGTAGGACACTGTTGTAAAGTTTAGGAACAGTGACGTTAATGGATGGATGTATATTTAATATATTTTTCAATAGAGGTGTAAAAAATTGTACACTTCTCCTTTAAATTACAGTTTAGCTAAAATATATAGTTAAGGTTATCTTCCACCTTTATTTTGTAACATATAGTGTGTACTGGCACTCATCCACAGCTTGAGTTATCTCTTCACTGCAGGGGTGCATCATGTCCCTCCTTCTCCTCAGCAGCCAGTCTCCTGGGCAACACTGGGCTTGGTTTCAGAAATGTTAGCTTTCCCCTCAGGACCCGTCTGGATTTGACACTGCACGCTGAGAGAAACTTTCACACCCACCATCCCTTGGGCCATTTACCATTAACCACCCAAGACTTGATTAAACCAAAGAGTGATACCTTTCTAAAATGTTTACTGGGATCCACCCTGCAGTGTCAAGAGGCGGTCATTCATTAGGAGGGAATGATGTTTAATGCATGGTTTGTCATAAATAGTTTTGAGTAGCCTGCCTCAAGGGAAGCTGAACGATAAGCACACTATTTAGCATTTTAAAACAGCTTTTCCACAACACCATTAAAATGGGACTGGAGTGGAAACTCAACGATAAAGCTTTTCCAGTGTTTTAAAGGAGACAAATGACGCCCTGTTTTACAATATGTAAGTCTCAGGTGTCCACGGAATGTGTTTGTGAAGTATCAACTCAAAATACCCCGCAGATCATTTATTATGTATATTTTGAGCAGAAGCTGAAACCAGCTGTTTTCATGCACTTCTCTTTAAATGCAAACGAGCCGCTGCTCCCTGCCCTCCTTTCCAGCCTGTACAGCTCATTCCTCAGACGCACTGATAAAACCATCTATCGCACTGTAGTCATGCTTTTTAAACTATATTAGTTTAAACTTCTGACATACATTTTTAGCGCACTCACACAGGAAGAGGCTCTATACTAAGTACTCTCTATTTTTAATCAAATTCACTATAATGTTATGCAATACAACGAAAGCACACACATACAAACCCATCTTTCCCCTGGAAAAAAAAGAAAAAAAACTTGCTGTGAGGCATCTGCAGCATATCCTCTGAGGCAAAGTAGGCCGAGGTCACCTCCTGACATAACCCTCATTAGTGTGACCGCAAAGTAAGTCAAAGTGCTTTTCTTTTCATGTCTGAAAATGTCAGAGACGACTTCATTAGTTCAGGAAGGGCCAGGCAGGGGCCGTGGAGTTCTCTGCGAGGAGCATGTTCTCAAATGCCAGGCTTCTGTTCTGTGCGTGCCACGACCTAACACACAACACCGCCTCTCCCTGGGAAAAGACATGAACGCACACACTGCGTACTGCACACCCAACTTTAGACATGATGCACACACAAATACAACCTGACGCGCTCACCCTGGGCTCTGATTGCACACATGCACACTCTTTCGTATAACGTGTCCCAGCGAGCGCACACGCTGACAGGAAGTAGCCGAACCCCCTGCTTTTTATACATACAGCCATGTATGCTCTTCCACACACTGACAGCTGCACACCGGCTCCACGCTATGCAAATGCCAACCAACATGGGGTTCGCTGGAGGCTGAGGAAAGAGAAGAAGGAGGAAAACAACAGAATGACAGGTGACCTCCTGTTGACTGTCTAAAATTATGCTAATGAAGTCATTATTGTTTATTTATTCTGTGGTGAGGAGGGAACTCCAGGAGAAACACAGCAGCCAATGACTGGGAGACTATCCAATGAGTTGAACTGCACTGAAGTCTAGTTTAAATGGGATAAATCAAGGTGGAATCATGGGAAATTACACCATAGAGAAGATTAGTCATGACTTTGGGACTCTGATGCATCAGAACAGCAGGTTGCAGTCTCGCTCTTTTGCCTTCGCCGTTCGTGAAATCTCAGCTACTTTGACGGAGGCATGCAACATATGAAGCTGTTTTTTACTATAAGCATATAATTTTCTCAACTACCTCCCTCCCCAAGCCAATCATGTCATGTTGCCATGACAACAGTCCCCGTGAGAAGCTAAAATAAGCAGGAGATACAAAAGAATGGGTTACAGGGTGACCTTCAGAGAAACACGACTAACTATCAGTCATGAAGGTGGCTTTACTCTAATTCTATGTTGGGATCTGGCAGCACCCGTTTGTTTTCTAAATTACACAGCCTGGTGAGGAAAGTAAAGTAAGACAATGAGACACATAAAAGCGTGCATCCACAATCAGACTCCCATAAGGCTTAGGTCTATTTCCTGCTGAGAAGCAATTTCCCCCGCAGTCCAAACACTATGAGCGAGCAGGGGGATCTGGGGACGGCATGTGGACCGGATGACTGTATAGCCCACTCTCACATCCAATTACAATGAGGAACCAATCAGCTCATCTAAATTACTACTGACCCACAATCCACCAGGAGTTAATGAGCCATTAACCATTTAATGAAATCCATATGATGCTGGATGGACACTGAGAGGAAATTACGCTGACTGGGTCAA
Organism: Enteromius afrohamiltoni; assembly: GCA_034779775.1. Lineage (NCBI taxonomy): Eukaryota > Metazoa > Chordata > Actinopteri > Cypriniformes > Cyprinidae > Enteromius > Enteromius afrohamiltoni. The sequence goes on from JAUYWG010000040.1 coordinate 19,891,693, forward strand.
AAGTTGAGGTGACTTTTATGTTAAAGCTCACTGAATTCATAAAGCAAATTGGCAACATCAGCAGCTTCTTAAGCCCATCTTGTCATTTTCTTTTTAAAATGAATACCACAGTAGCAGTTTGACAGACTCAATTATTCACTCTACAAAGCAAAGAACATCTGCTGACTTTCAGATAATGTTTCAAACACATAGGTATGTGACTGCCCTATTTGTACAGCTAAAAAAGTATTTTATCAGTACTTATCTTTTTTCCCCCCAGAAAACATCCTTACAACCATAGCAGCAACATATGCACTACTTTATATTATATCCAGGGAACATCCAATGGCTGTCCAGAAATGTTTTCTAAATTGCAAAAAACCATAATACATTGCATATTATGCTACAAAAAGAGTTTTCATCAGTCCTGGCTTGAGCCAATCAGCATGGCTATTTCCATTTACAAAATTTCCTTGCCACAAATTGCATTAAATATGTGAATAGTAAAAATAAATTCCTTGAATCTTGCATGATAATCTTATTTATGGATGTCATTCATTCATTTCTCCCCGACATTTGACTTTCAACAAACATATAGAGGGAACTTTAAATATCAGAAGCTGCGTATGATCTGACAAACGTGTCACTTTCAGTAAAAATACATACCTAATTAGAGGATCAGAGATAAAGAGCTGACGACAACACCTACTGTGCATGATTTAAACCGGATAATGAACAATTAGAGATAACCCTAACTGAACTCCTACTAATCAATGTCCATTCTAACAGTGGTAGTATGCTGCTGTGAACCATTACGGGGAAAAGAATCCTTTCATATACTCAAACAATCCCCTGACAGCAGTTCAGCAGCACAGTGACAGCTGCCTGTTCGTACTCAAAAGGCTCTTTCATGTTTTGTTGCTGTATAGCAAGCACCTCGGCATAATTAGGACAGAAATGGTGCTAACTTTTTCCTTGCAGAAAGAGCCGGCATAAAAATAAACATATAGAATAAGCTTTGTGAGTAATCTAAATATATTTAAGCATTCAAACTGTGTAAATGTAACTGACAGATTTGGTACGAAGAGCCATATTCCCAACTTTCAGTTCCATAATAGTTCAGTGCAGAGCGACGGATTTCTTTACTTTAGTCATCTCATGCAGTACGCTGAAAGAACAGCCCATTCTTACCTTCATCAACACGGACTCGCTGAGTTTCTCCCGGTTTACAATTTTTATGGCAACTTTCTGACATGTGACACAGTGGATTCCCAGCTTCACAAGGCCTGGAGCGAAAGGAAAAAAGAGAGAGAAGAGAGAAAAGAAAGTCTGTCAACAAGCATAAAAAGTACATCAACCAAAAAGCACTTAGATGATAAAAGGCTGGTCCCAGCGTGAGTTTCATTTCAGCAAAATGAGAATTCTCCCGCTAAAGCCCCCCCGGTATCCATAATGTGACACCCAGGGGCACTTTTCATGTCGCAAAAGTAAATGTCAGAGAACATACATAAACACAAACAAGGCCAGATCAGCGTTGGATCCCCCTCAATCGCTTTTTGTCATATCGACGATAAAAGACTGTCACTATGCTCAAAGGCTGACACGGGCAGGTATATATATCAGCAAGCATATTTGGCTAAATGCCATGTCTGTGCATGCCATTATTACCCCTATACATTTTCCAACATGCCTCTGCATTTCAAACTGTTGATTTCCCTGAAGGTTTACCCAGGGGGCAGAGGGGATAAAAAGACCTGACAGGTCCCTGGATCTCTTTTATATGTATGTCGTTAAAGTCCGAATGGCATCTCGCGCCACTTTCACGACGTGTCATTGATGTTGTATCACAGGAGAGGACGCAACGCAGATGCAATCTACACTCTCACGCCGGGCTCGAGGGCGCCGCGGAGTGTGTCCAGGGACCCGATGAATATTTCATCTTGGCGTAATTGCCTTGCGCTGAGATGAACACACAGAGACATGTGTAAAATGCCATACGGCGGCTAATGCAATTGTGAGGTGAGTCACCAAGAGAACTTTCTAGGAAGACAAACTCTTGCATACAAAAAGATCATGTTTTTGCCTAAACACTAAAAAAGGAACATTGGTTAAAGGTGGTTACCAGAATGGGATGCTTTTATACTAGCATCCACAACGTAGATGACTAGATATTGAACTTGTGTCAACTTTATCAACTTTATGTAAATTACACAAGCAAACAGGATCAGTGAGAACAGTCTGGAGTCTTTCTGGGTTGCCAATTAAGTCAGAATGATTTCATTTGAAAACGCTGAAGCTCTCAAGTCAAAAGGCACTTTAAATTTCTATTAATTCTCTGAAAAATCATCAATCCTTCTAATCATTAAAGCAAAACTCTGTCGGCTGCAAAGGGAACCATGGAAACCTACAAGAGCACAACTAATCAAAGATAGGCTAAAGTTAGGCTTTCAGTTCTTTGCAAAAAAAAAAAAAAACATAAACATGGATGAGTCAACGACATTCGGGTCTCTCGAGCAAGTAAACAAGCAGTGTTCTTGTCATTTGTGGAGAAAAACAACACTCGCCCATAAGAGATTTCTCAACTAACACTTGACACACAACTCAAAAAAAGATGTTAGGTTACTAAGTTCTGCAGACAATGGGAAAGGTAGAAACCAAAACCTTACAAAAAAATAATAAGCTGATTGAGTTTCAGCGGTGCTTGAGCTCACCAAAAGTTTATATTTAGCATTAAATGGTTTATTCATATATATGCAACGGTAATACACTCTTAAAAAAACAATCGTTTTATAGAGAGTTTCTGCAGCAAAAACAAAGTCTTAAAAACATTTAAACAACCTGAAGAAACTCTAAAGAACATTATGTACATTTAAAAGCTTCTATGGTTCTACACGTCATCAAAGATACCAAAAGTGGCCTTTATGTTTACACATCTATATCTGTGCATTAAATTTCACTAATTAAAAGTTGACAGACAATATACTCAAGAAAGTCCAGACTATCAAGAGCAAAAAGAAAAGATAAGTCATTTTGCTATGCTTCTCTTCCACCTTCTATTTACATAAACTTAGATAGTAGTAAACCGAAAGGGCACAACTTTGATTTGCTGACACGCATAAAGCAGCATGACATCATGTTCTCATGGTTGCACAGTGGAAGTGCATCCCCTGAAGGCTCAGCATGTGTCCTCAGAGGCTTCCCTCATCCTCCCGCTACAGGGCCTCAGCAGATCAATAAGTGGGAGTTCATCAGTTAGAGTAAAGTGCCTGCTGGTGACCTTCAGCAATAACATGCATCAGTAATCACCAGGACTTCTCCCATCAACCACCACTCTGTGTCACACAGAGAAAAGGGTCGCATACCTATTTTTCACATACTGTACTCTCTTACTTTACTATAATGTCAGCATTCAACTATAGAAAGATGCGGTAAAGTTTGTTAACTACTCTGTGTCTCTACTACAAAAACGAAATCCCATGTTAGGCCTTGAGATCCATTTATTATGCCAGGACTCTTTTCTTTTCTTATCAAAGAGCATGTAGCATGAGATATGGCAATAAAATTGAGCACACAATAGAAAACCAGGGCTCCTGCCAAGGCCCTTTAGTCCCACTCAGATCTATTTTTGATTAATGTAGCAGCATCAGGGCTCCAGCAGAAAAACTCCATAATTATACAATGACTGAAACAAATGGAGTCAGTTTGAGGCTAAATGGAAAAGGTTACTTATGCTATTTATTATGCATGTTGCTGATGCAGGTATTATGTATGTACAGTAAGTGGCTCGTAAAAGTCAACCTGAATGTTAACCATACTTTGTCAACCATCTGTAAGTTGACTGTTAACAAATGAAAAACAACAATGACCTACAGACACCCTCAGTAATTAAAAAAAACATTTGTTATTTAAAGGGGCCAGTAAAATCCACACATCTCCATCTATATTAATCTGTATTAAATGAATCTACAATTTGGTTTATTTGGAACCTGATCTCAACACAAAAGAAATTCCAAGAGAGCAGTGAGTCATATTGAATATTGTATCGCTGTTTCATGCAGTTATTCACTGACCTACAGGAAACCAGAACTGACAGTGGTATTTACAAGTTCACTGGATCATCATTCAAATTGTTCAGCAAGAAAAAAAACTATTTTGAATGATATTAAGACATTTATATTCAATGCTGCTTCAGTTTTTGACTGAGAAATGAGAAAAACATTTGCATTTAAGAATTTATGTATTGCAAATAAATCGATGCATTTCCTGGGACACGAGCCCATGGCACTGGCTTTGAGAACATGATGTTGTTGGAACATGGAATTCTGATCTAACACCATTCTGCCTGGATCAATACATCACAAAATGTATGGAAACCGTAAAGATCTTGTTGAATTATTACAAATTATACTAATATACTATATTAAATTACACAAATAACTAACAAATAAATATTTATGTTATATCAAGGACAAATATGTTAGATTTATAAATTGAAATATTTATAAATATTTATTTATATAGAATATAAGTTATGCACAAGTATATATATAATACAAGTAAATATATATACAGATAAATATGTTTAAATATATACAAATATGTGTTTATATATACATAATAAATATGCACAGTACACACACACACACGTCTGTATGTGAACAAACTTTTAATTTAAATGCAATTAATCACGATTAATCGATTTGCAGCCCAACAAATAACTGTTCTGATGTGTATGAAGTGATGTGAGGAATACAAATCACTTTTTGCAATAAAATACATGCTAATATTTCAAACCTCTGACCCTCCACATCCCCATTCAACCAATGAGTGCTGACTCCAGACACAGCCAGTCAAAAGTGTCTGACAGTGATGCAGGGCAGGTGTGAATCGCAGGGATCCGATGAGCGCTTGTGTTCTCTGACGGGCTGTTTAGAGCAGGTCAGCAGGAGTGTCTTCAGCTGTGATGAGCGCTAACCACTGAATACAATAACACAAACTGCTCTACAACAGCCATCATAAACCCTAGGAGTCAGGAATCATCTTTTATGTTTATTTTATTTTCCTCATCTCCGTCACCATGAAAAAAATCCTTCAATTAGTGCTTTTTATAGCTTCTGCCTGGGGTCTTAAGATCACCACCCACACCTTCACCACTGCTCTTCCTTCTGTCTTGTAACTACCAGCTCGCTGCTTTTATTTAAAAGCTGTTTTTAGCATTTGCCACTGAGGCTCCACTGAGCAGCTGGATGGAGATAAATGAGACGCTTTGCATTTCAAATCACTAATTGTTTGTGCGGGTTCCAGTGGTCCAGATCATACATAGGTCTCTTTTTTTAGAGTGCTCATCACCTGGAACCTGCTGAAAGGCACTTGGATATTCAGACCTACGAAATTTAGTTTTAGGCCTAGTTATACCCCTCACTGCCACACTTGGGAAGGACATGAGAGTTTCATCTATATAGATTTGTTGTGGTAAAGGTAAAATTAAATTTGTAAAATTGTTTGGGCCTGAAAAATCAGAACGCTGCCAGTAGGGTGCAATTTTGCATTAAATATGAAAGAGGTATCTCTGTTGCTTAGATACTCGCAGCAGAGAAAATGTGCCACCATACACTTCACAAAAAAAAACGTATGAGTTCCTCTCTCTTTTTCATTCGTTGTAAATTATATTTACATTTCAAATAAATGTTGTTTTTTTTAAACATATTAATCATCTACTAATCCAAAAAATATTTCACAGTTTCCACAAAAAAGTACCATATAATTCTAGACTGGAATAATTATGAAAATGCAGCTTTTTTCCTCAGTAGAAGACAACAGAAGTCAATGAAAAGTCCCCACCACCATTAAAACATAAATGTGTGTGTGTGTGTGTTTTCCAGGTGACTGGCTGTTAGAGCCATTTGGAAATTTCTCAATGTGCCATCTGTGCCTGTCAAAAGCATGATTGATGATCCTAACATCTGAATATGAATCATATATACATAAAGTATGGAAATCAAGTTGGTTATAACAGTAGTGAAAAAGTTACTTTAAATAGTAGTCCATTTGGGATATTGGGAAACGTGTGCGACACAAGGGAACCATCCCCATGAGGGATTCAATAAGCAAGGGATCTCTCTCTTACTCCTGTGTGACTCTTCTTTGTGAGCATGTAATGTAGATTGTTGCATTTACCAAGCGTCACTGAAACAATCTGAGATGCCATCTGCTAATTGTAAACACGCAGGATTTAAAAGGAGTCCCCTCAGGCAGACAGACTGAAGCCCACTCCCTCCCAAACGCATCCGTCATGCTGTACTCTGAGCAGCCAGGAGCGATTATGACCCGAATGTTGACCCACCATGAAGGTGGTGAAGGGGCAAAATAAAGTGATTCAGTTAGCAGACAAATTTAAACAAAGCAGCCTACAAAAAACAAACACTAAAAGCATCTTTAACTCATTTTACAGTTAATCAGGAGAGAATTACAGCAAAAGAGTTTGACACAAGTTAAGATCGATCAACAGCATTTGTGAAATAATGTTAATTACCATATAGTAAATATCACAAGATAGTTTAGTTGCTAGTCCCCATTGACTTTCATAGTAAAACAACTGAAGGTGAACTATCCCTTTAAGGGGGCGGGATAGTGTCCTCACGTGGCCTGTAAAGAATGACACTAGCACAGGGCTCTGCAACCTTATGTATTTATTTTTTTGCCATAAAGTGCCATTTTTACACACAAACTAACTTAGGGCTGACTGCTTAGGTTCTGATTAGCAACACAGCAGTAGTTCAAATGTTTCTGAAGCAATTCCCATAAAACTGTTCAAAATCCTAAAGGTTTGTTAATTTTTAGGACAATTAGACAAACTAAAAGATTTCCTATTACTACTTAACACCACTGTCTATGTGTGATATTTTCCCTTTATAAATTAGCTTTACGAAGAACTTACCATCATTGCAATTAACTTGTGGAATATTAAGGATATTGAGTTGAAAACGTAATGGGTCACACTTCATTTTAAGGTCCAAATCTAACTACTTACAAACTATTTATTATTATTACAAACTTAACTATCACTCTTGCCTCAACAGACCTAATTTACTGCTTATTAATAGGTACTAAGGGATTGGGTATTGGGTAGGATTAGGCATGTAGAATGTGTGTTTTTATAAGTATTAATAAACAGCCAATATGTTATTAATATGCATGATAATCAGCAACTAGCTAATAGTGAGGACTGGCCCTATACTAAAGTGTTGCCACTTAATCTTAGCAATCACTTCTTTTGCTTTGAAAGCTAAGTGTAACACATTCGGCAGAACTGTCATTTTCTCAGTCTCACATCACAACCAAAGCAAAACAGAGCTCGGGCACTGCTAATGTGCATGCGTAGAGCTTTTAGAGGTTTCTGCAGTCTAACGGATACTCCAGTTTTTATGTATGCAAGGGTAACCAATATGACGCACATTTCTTCATCTGCATAGTAAACGCATACTGTATATGTGCATAACTTTCACACTTAACAGTGTGTTCACAGTGAGAACATTGTCCATGCCCACTGTCACACAGTCAAAGCTGTTTCACACTTTGGAAAATAAAAAATAAAAAATGTATTGGTGATACTCTGAACAAAGATGAAACTTTGCATTTGTTGAGCACCTGAGCTTGTACACGCAATCAATTGGAGCATACTTTGAAAGGCTACGTGCTCAACCGTACACATAAGCTAAGCTTTCACGTCAAAACTGAAGTATACTTTGGGTTTGTGTCAGAGATGTTAATAGTACTTATAGCTCCTAATGTTAAAAACAGGCTGTGTGACTATAAGTAATGATTATCTCAAAATGTAGCCAGATGAAAAACATACACTTTGTTTCTTTGTTGTTCACATACCAGTGATTACCCTCCCTAATGCCAGTGTAGGTTGCCAACCTTTGCGAAATGTGATAGTTATGCAAATGTTTTTGATAAGCGCATATGCAAAATGGGTCTGTGAGGTGAGAAGTACAGAGGTGAATGGGACAGTCACAGTACTACGCAAAAATGCTTAATAGACAGTCACTCAATTTTCTGTCAAGCATTTTCATTTTCTCCCCTACAGGCCAAAATAAATCAATGGACTAATTTCGGGCCCGTGTCCAAAACCAGTCCCATAGCTTGTACACAGGATCCCTGGAAGGGGGAAGGATTGGACAGCAGACAGGTCTCCAGCTGCCCCTCCCTGAAGCACATGCTCTGTGAGCATCTTGGGTCCGATTCAAATAAAAGGGCCGTGTGCCAACGGCATTAAACATGTGTTTATTGCTCTTAATGAAAGCCAAGGGGAGCCAAATAAATCCTCAAAGGCTAAGCTGTTAGTGCTGCCTCCTGGTGGGCTGTGAAAGTGACCAAGACATCCCAGAGAACTGGACAGGAGGTGCTGATGAATGTAACAATGGACAAAAAATGTTACGTTGATCCTGTCCTTAATCCAATCTAATCAAATCTAAGAGCAAAACCCAATGCCAAATCCCAAAACCCAATTGTTAAATTGGCAGTGCCCTACCAGACGCACATGAAATGCAACGCAGAAGTGCTGTGGGGGGTAGAAGGGAGGGTTTGGGGGTGGATCTGTGGGGGGGTTGCATTATAGCAGTCACCATTGTAGGAGGCTGTTGACATCTCTCTCAAGCACTGGCTGATTCAAGTGCTGCGTCAGTGACGGCTCGCTCATTACCCCACAGCCTACTGTATATTAACAGTCATGCGTGAGGATTTCTGCCTCTCAACACATCATCTGCTCGCTCTCTCACACTCCCGCTCGTCTCGCTTTCTTCCTTTTGATCCCCTCTGCTCTTCACTCACTACAGATAAAGCAGCCTCCACAATAAGTTGGTATAAAGACAATAGAGGAGAAAGGTTGAGCAGAAAGCCATGGTCCAGTTACTATACAAAAGGCACTGCAAAGAAAACAATACTGCCCCTGATTATGCATGACTGCAGTCCTACAAGGACTAGCTTCTGTTTTGCATTCAAGAATCAATGTACGTCATGAAAAGAACTGTTCGTTTCTTCAGTTCACTCAATTCTATCTTCATTTATTAACACAAAAGAAGTAGTTTTGAATGTTTTGTCCAGAAAAAATGATGTTCACTATATTGTCAAAAAGACATTTGAAATTAGAAAGATTTAAAAACACTACAGTACAATAGCATTTTCCTTTTTGCGGAACTATCCCTTTATAGTGAAAACTTCCAAAATATTAACTTTTCTTTTACCGTTTCTTTTTTCTTTGTTAAAATAAATATGCGCATTTGTTTCTGGTGACTGAGGACTGCGAGAGGATTATTAACGTCATTCACTTATTTCTGCTGAAGAGCTATTGACCCGCTCTGCTCTTCTTTCTTATTTACTGTTATGACAGCTCGCAGTCACTCCTCCTCCCTCGACCTCAGCCAATCATGTCATCCCGCTGAAGCAGTTACAGCCAATGGTCTATTGATTAACTGTCTTTGTTACTTCTCAGATGAGATTCAGGACACTGCGATCGAGATCTCTTCAGCAGAGAAGGATGAACAGAAGCAATAAACATTTGTGTTTTACATATAATTTAGTTTACGGTATTTAGTTTCAGGTTTACAGTAAATCTGTCTTGAAAGTGTTTCAAGGAGTTAATTAAGCGCAATGTAAATAAAACGTACAAGTGGGAACACTTTTTCATAGACCTGATATTATTTAGATTAGCTATTGCTTTAGATATAATAAAATAACAAAGAACATTTTTAACATATCTGTTTTAAGAATTTATCAAAACAAAGCCAGTAAAAGGTTGATATTCAATAACAAGAAAAATAAAACAATGCAATTTTAAATCAAATGTTTTTAAAGCTAAATCAGGTATCACAACATTATAAATGAGCAGGGTGTAAAGGGATCTTAATTTTAATAATTGCTACTATTACAGTAAACAATTAGTAGTAGTAGCATTAGCCTTTTGGGTAACACTTTAGAATAGTGTTACCCATAAATGTATTAACGTTAGCGTTTACTAGTACTACAAAAGCACATGTTAATGCCTTATTTTACATCCCTAATACCTAAATTGAACAACTACCGTACTAACTATTAAAAAGCAGCAAATTAGGAAATTATTGAGTAAAAAAACTGTGATACCAATTGAGCTTATACATTCAGTTTGACATTTTTAAAGAAAAAACATTGATTCTGCCACGGTACTTTTTTTTTAAATGTAAAAGGCCACCCGTCTCTCTAGAGTGGATGGTAATCTTTCAAAAACAGTACAACTCTATATCAAACTATATATGCTACACATGAAAAATCCAACAGATGCTGTGCAGCAGTTGCAGCAACATATTTTATTGCTGCAGTCTCGGATCTGTGCCTGAGCATCAGGCCAACATTACTGACCAGTGACACGACCTCTGCTTTCTTCCTCTCCTGCACAGTTTATCAATCAGGGCCTGCACAGGTGCGCTCCGGTACCAGAACATGGAATGAGGGGGAAAGATTAGAGGAGACTAGAGAGATGCCTTCTAGAGGCATGAGTATTCACACAGCATCGCACGCGGGGAAAGATGAGGACAGAGCAGCCTGTTACGCAGCACATTCACGTATTGAGTATTCCACCGAGACGGCAAAAACAGACAGATATGCACCGAGACCAGCACTCTCTCACACACGTATCTTCTGTTCACACTCAGGTGTCTTATTTTTCCTTGTATTCTTAACCTTTTGCCAGTCCCTCTGGGATGTGTATATGTGCGTGTGTGAGTGGGAGGCAGTAGATTAGTTCAGCAGGACTGTAAGGGCACAAGGTTACGGGGGTTACAGAGTTAATACCTCTGTGCTCTGGGGTTTTTCTGTGATTCTCACATCTCACTGAGGGACTCAAATAAAGAGTCACTTAAAACAAAGAGTGGAATGGCAAAGAAAGAGATTGAGTGAGTGAGATTGTATTGAGAGGGAGGGGACAGACATAGACAGAGAAAAAAATGTCAGAACAAAGTCTCTTGCTTTAGTTGAGGTGTCTGTCCCTATTTAGCATAGACTGTCTGGAGAAATGTCAATGAATGCTGACAGAGCAAGACCCTGAGCGCTGTTTTAAGAGGAGTGTGTCCTCCGGTCTGATAAATAAACTCAAAGTTGCATGATCTTCAAGTTCTTCAAGTCACCGAAGTTCAAGTAGGTTCATCCAACATTCCCTCTTGCGTGGAACAGGAAAGAAGAAAACCAGACGAATGTATTGGTAATTAATTAATTTGGTGGTTGAAGATATCCAAGAAATAAAAACTCTGTCATCATTTACTCCCTGGTGCCATTTCAAAATAATAAAGGTTTGGTGAGTAAACAAGTATGGACTACTTTATGAAACTTATTATTGCTTTACATTCTACTACAATGACAAAAAATATACATGTACATTACAAGTAATGTCACAGGGATTTTGGAAAATGACGAAGAGCCTGTTTTTTAGTATTTGGGAATACTAAAACTATCTCCCAAATCAGTTTCAGCCTCCTGTATTTGTAACAACAAAGCAATAGAAAAGTCATAGGCAGTGAAGCATGACAGAGGACTTGACGAGAAAAAAACATGCTGCTAAATAAATTTACATTCTATTAGCATTCTTATATTACTGCCGTCAAGTGAATATCATCCACATCATAACAGAATCACTGAATTGTTTTTAAAAGAGCCAATCACTTATCTCACTAAGAAAAAAAATACATCTCAAAGAAAATATAGACTGTAGACGTCTGACATCCGCCTGGTACAGGCCATCTGATGAAGACTAGCATCCGCTTCATCTTCCCCAACACAGCAGCACCCCACTGGGGCAAAAGGAGACACTGAGCTGCCCCATTCATTATTAATCAGCTAATTAAAAGAGGTTCACTCCCCCTATCACACAGCAGATGATGAATGGAGAGGGAAGGACGAGAAAGCAGGACAAGTCCCCTGGGAAAGAGAGAAGAAAGTGAGAGAGACCAAATGAGGGAAGTTGTGAAGAGGCATCTAAGATGTGAAGAGGACCCTGAGTAAACAAACAGCAAAAGTTTCTTCTCATTTCAAGCGGCTGAATCCTTATAAGGTAAAATATTAAAAAGACAAGTGGGCAAGAACCATATTGATTTTTGGGCACACACATTAGTTCCTGAATATATACGAATTCAAAAAATACAATTACAGTTCATAGAAAACATGGTGCAGCAGAGTCTTAGCAATAATGTTATGCACCAAAACATTTATTTTTAGGATACTAAAATAAGATTGGCTTGACTGCACATATAAATCATCAGTTTATTGAATATTTTTCTACTTTCTGTAAAACATGCTCTCATTCATAGCCTAAATTTCAAATAATATTAAGCAAAGAATCCTGAAATATGTTTTCACAAAAATATTAAGCTGCAGTTTTTAACATTGCCATTAATAATTTTCTTTTCTATTATATTCCATAATTTAAAATATATATTGAATACTCTTTGAAATGAGGAGCCGCGTACACTGACTCTAAATGAATTAGGGATGTGCATTTCGGCTATTTCTCGTAACCGACACTCTTTCACCGATTATTAACCGTTAACTAAATTAGAATTTAGAGTTTAATTAAATTAGAAAGGATAAGCGCCTGTGACCCGTTAAAAATACTAAGATTTGTTTTCTGTGGATTCATTGTACATGCGCAAAAACTAGCAAACAACAGAAGACGAAGATCATATCTATTTCATATCATACGCCTGCAGCACTTTTGCGACCAGAGAGAAAAAAACATTGTAAAGTATAAATAGGCCTATACGAGAAACATATAGCTATTTCACCTATCACTTTCTGCCATGGCAGGAGACCAATCGAGGTGCGAGTTCTTTCATCAAATCTTCATTAACCGACAGCATATTATAAATTGGGGCTGAGAGTGGAGCATTTGAATCGCGCACAGAACACAAAACTGACGGGAGCAGCTCCGGTGGAAAACTGACGACATCTAATAAAACTTTCAGATCACACACAGCAAATTTCTTCATCACTATAAGTTACCCAAAACACACGTAAAAACAAGTAACACCCGGTAGATGCGTGTTTGTGCAGCAGAGCTAGCTGTGAATGAGGTGACAGTTGTCCAGTCCTGTTCCCTTCACACAACGCAGTTGTGAGTCCTGAACATTTACAGGTTACAGTATTAAGACTCAAGCAGCCTGCTTACAGGACTGACAACTGGATTCTGCTGCTGTGTGAATGTGGCCAGTAAAATGCAACTTTTTTTTTTTTTGCCAACACATTTTTAACAATGCAGCAAAACTTTTCAAATAATTAGGTAAAATACTGAAATAAATAAATAAATAAAATTATGTTTAACTGATCGCAGCGTTTATCCAATGACCGTCTAGTTTCAAAGCACTGAAAAAAAAACCTTCAAAGCAGCCGCATTGAAGTCAATAGACGCTGGGCTTCAACGGGAAAATGCACTGTGACGCTACGGGAATGTACGAGAAGAAAATCAAGTCAGCCGACCTGCTATATCTAACTGATTCTGAACGAACTCGTCTTTGAGATGAACGTTTTCTAACGCATTTTTAGTCAATAAAATGTTAATACAATAGTACATAATTTGACCATTAATTCTGGGACATTATAGGGGAAGCTGAGCTTCCCTTGATTTCTTAAAGAAATCGCCGCTGTCTGGTATAGTAGTATAATACTACCACACTGCAGCCTCATACAAGCACTGTACCATAGTACCACCACATTACTTTCTAATAAAGGAACTTTTCTGACAAATGTGCATTTTTACAGTTTCACTGCCTGAGCAAAATTTGGCAAACACTGCACATAATCTTGAAACTCCAGCACTATTCCAAGATTTCTCACAATATATGGCCATTTGTAATTTACAGCAACATTGCAGTGTGTTTGTCTGCAATCCCGCCATCATGCAGACTTTTCCCAGAGGTCCTGAAGAACTGCACATCTCCTATTTAATTACGAGCCTTTTATATAACACACACACATACACACTGCTCAACCTGCTTCCTCAACTTAAAAACTAATTAAGCCACAGGAGGGAGCATGCTCCAGTTTTTTCCTCCTCAGCCATGTGATTAGAGAGAGAGCGAAAGAGTCCTGGCATCTGAAGAAGAGGAAAGAGAGAGGAGAATGTGCCCTGACACAGACAGATCATGCATTGAAATGCATATAAAACCATGTTTGTGTGTGTGTGTGTGTGTGTGTGTGTCTGAGAGAACAGCGTCCTATATTATGCTCCTGATAATGACCTTCAATGCATCCAAAAGCTGTATCGACTGTAAAATAAAACAAATTCAGAACGGAATTAGACCACAACCTTGATTTCCATTGAATGCGCATTTCCATACGCTCCATTTTTCTGCACTTCCTTTATTTCCCCCATCTATACCTTCTTTATCCATACCACCCCATTAATTACTTAGCGAACTGCGCTGAGTCAGCTTCATACCTACCCACATGCCTGCAGCAACTGCATGGCTAAGAGACTAGTCAAACCAGTGCCAGTCAAGTTAATTGAAACCAAGGGCATCAGAGTCGACTGATATAATAATTCGTTTATAGCGCCTTTAAATATTTAAGGACTTCATTAATAGAGAAGATAATGTCAATGTATTTTCTAAACAGACAGCGCTGTAGTATCCTATGAGTTGGACGTGACCAGAACAGGTATTAGCCTGCCAGTGCTCAGTATCCTCCACAGACTTCCCATCATGCCTGTTTCCTTTGATCTCCACATCCAATGGGTCTTAAATTAGAGAAAGACCCAACATTCTTCATTTACCCTTCTAATTATCTCCAAACAGCTGTCCTCGGATTTCAAAATACAACAAACTAACAACCACGCAAGCATGCATTTTCAAATAAGCACATTTTGTCATTCAAAAAGATGCTGTGGAATTTTTGGAGATATTGTGGGTTTGTGAAGAGATATTCATGTCATCATACACGTAAGCTTGTGTTAGAAGCTATTAGACCAAAGAGGTGCTATTTTACAATACATTAGCCCAACTGTATACCTCTCCGATGTCTGAAATGAGTGCTGACCAGGGTGCCATTAGCAGGAGGTTTTCCCATTGTCATTAAGCCTCATACCGTAGATTTGCTAACATCACTTTATGACAGATCTTTTCACATTAAACATGCTTTCATGTCAGTAGCTTTATTGATGGGGAAAAGAGTAATTGCAAGGCTCCTCGAAATGGCATTTAATTGGAGAAAACATGCAATGATGCTGCGAGGCAGAAATTTTATGTCTTGAATTGGTCCTCTTTAATATTAAATGTTTGTTTCATACATCACTTTCCCGGTGTGCAGTATATATAAAATCACCTTCTCGTACCATCTCTATTCCATGGTATTTTCATATACTTTTCTGTGTACGTGTACTGACATAAAATTTTATATCAAAATGTTTTTTTTAACTGATAAATAAGCTGATAATTATAACCGATAATATAAACTAAACAATATGGTTGCGATGTATCATGCATGTTTTTCACTTTATTTTGCAGTCTGGTTCCTCATGTACACTATGCACTTATTACAGTAATTACCATGACTAGAAAATAACTAGATACTAACCCTGAACCTCCCCCTAAACCTAACCATACCTCTTGTATGGCTACCTTAAATCTCCAGACCTTTCAGGCAAAAACACTGTAAGTTCATGTTAATATACATACTGTAAAATAAAGTGCAGTCCCAGTAGTCTGTTCATTTAATAATGCGTTTAAGAGAAAATCAGCTCAAGACAGAAGGTGGGAAAGAGACAGAGCGTAAGTAAGTGGCAGTTGTATTGAGAATTCATGGGTCATTCATTCGTATTAATGCCAATTACACCTGCACAACAAATTCATATGCAACCAACCGGTCATCGGCCGTGCATACGCTCGATCCTTCATGCTTTATCTAACCAGAAAATCCCTATTAACTCCAAGCAGATCCTGAAGTTCAACATTTAGCTCCTGTCCACTGCATCCATTAGACACATTGAGAGAGCGGGTGATTGATTTGATTAAAAAAAACACACAGAGAACATATTACAAGAAATTAATATTTTAAATATGAATCTATGGAAACATAAAATAATTAGTAAAATAAGACGATTTACATTAACAAGAACATCACTCATTAAGCAGGAGAGTTAATCACAGCATCTGGTTTCATCTGTTCAGTGAGAGCAAAGCGTAGATGTGGTGAGGTTTTAACCAGCAATTTCAGTCTATGAACATTGTCAAATGCAATTATACGTTGTCCTGGGAGGAGTACTGTGACTATAGTGTAATAGGTGTGTAACAGTAAAGTCAGCACTGAATAAGATGTGCTGAGGTTTTGCTTGAGATGTAACAAGGTTCCCCTCCAGCAGGACTGCACTGTTCGCAGTAATAGGTCATCCTGAGGCTGTTAGGTCTCTGTCTCCCCCCAGCTGAGAACCTGTCAGACATCTCAGCCAGCAGCCCAAAATACAAGCACACACATACACAAAACATAAACACACTGAAGTGGACATGAATACTCAGGTAAACATGCCCACAGACATGATGCTTCTTAAGCACATTAGGACGTGACATGTGGCCAGATATGGTTTCCCATACTAGGAATTTGTGC
>JAUYWG010000040.1:19930042-19963246 GCA_034779775.1 Enteromius afrohamiltoni
GGTCTCACCTCAGTCGTGGTATTGAAGGTGGAGAGAGCGCTGATTATTCACTAACCCCACCCACAATCCCTGCCGGATCTGGGACTCGAACCCACGACCTTTGGGTTACAGGTCCGATTCTCTATCCATTAGGCCACGACTTTATATCATAAATATATTTAAAATATAAATCTAACATATTGTTCTTAAATATATATGCATGTGTGTGTGTGTGTTTATATATACTTTATAAATAATAAATATACACAGTACAAAGCCTACACACAAATATATTATGTGCAGTAAACAAAAACTTTTATTTTGGATGTGATTAAACACAATTAATTATATATATATGCAAACACACACTTTATTGCCAAAGGTATTGGGACACCCCTTTCTAATAAACACATTTGACTACTTTAGTCATTTCCATGAGTACAAATCTTAATGTTTAAGCATGTAATGAGGTAATTCTTGATATTCTTGTGCACTTCAGTTTTTTTTAAATTACTGTGGCCCAGTAGTGCAAAATGTAATGGAATCATAATCATAATGGAAGCATAACAAAATTGCCACATAGGACTAATTTTGTTGTATTGTAGCTTGTTTCCATTGGTTTGTGGAGATTTCATTGTGCACTACTGGGTCATCATATAAAACAACATGAAGGTTAGTCAATAATGACAGAAAACAAATTTTTAAGGTCACCACAAATGAAGATGCCAATTTTAAAGATGCATTATTACATAAGGTCATTCTGTAGCTGTGCTGAGCTCCTGTTCTATTAGAAAACATAGAAGTGTTCAGCGCACATGACAGAGGATACCCTTGTGTTTAGTGGCTACAGAGGCCAAGGCACTGTTTCCCCTCCGTAAGCGAAACACACCGATTGCATTGCAGTGGAATGCCAATGCAAACCTATTTGGTGAAACACGAGTCTAATGACAACAAACACTGCATACATATGCGATCGTCTGGGCCCTAAAGACAAGCCTCATGCATACTGCATGACTAAACTCATAACACACACATATAATGAGGTGAGCGCGAGTATGTGGAAGACCGGGGTGGACAGACTGTTCCAGCGTATGCAGTCCTCTCAGGGAAACACATAAAAAAATGATCTTTGGACTACATCAAGAGCAAAGAGGAGGCAGTGAGATGGTAGGGGTTAAGTCCTCATTGCTCTACATATTGAAGCTCAAATATGGAAAGCAGAAGCACGGCAGAGGGAGAGAAGGGGGGCTTAATCCATTTTGATCCCCTCCCCTCCGCCAAGCAAACCCCACAAACAAAGGCAAGCCCAAAAAATATCACATCCACCTCTGCTACAGAGAACTCAAATGCAGGCACAGGGTGGGCTCCTCGGCATGGTAATCTCCATAAAGCAAACTATGCCGAAAGTCGTGAGATTATTCTAAATGTCATCATTTTAATAAGCATTTCAAACATCTATCCCAGCATTCCTCACAGATAACATATCTTTCCTCTGGAATAAGGGTGGGGGAGAAGGTGCACAAGTGGGAAAAAACTACAATATTACTGTGTGACCCTAAGTGTGACAAAAACATCTCAAATGTCCCTTAATATTAAGTAACTGTTACAATACTATAAATACATCTTTTAGCAAAATGTATTATTACACTACTTGAAGAAACCTTCTAGCTGTCATGCCAACACCTTTTAATCACCTGCTGTAGATTACATCTTTAATTTCTGTTGAATGTAAAATAACAATAAAAGTAGTATATATAGAAACCTGTTAGTTAAGATTTACAGTTAAATGAATACACTAGACTGCATTTTTTAATTAATGTCTCAAAATCTAGAACAATAATATCTCATGATGTAATTGGCAATTTAGAATGTTTCTAAAAACCAAGTGAACTGCCTGTACAGTCAACATTTGAAGGTGTCATGAGTGCAATCCTGATACAAATTACAAATTCATTATAGTGGACACATGCTGATTACAAGACACATGTTGATTATAAACAATAATAATGCAACACCAAAAAATAAATGGATAATAATTGGAAACAATTAAAAACAAACTGCTTTGTCCACTTCTTATATATTAAGATATTTAGAACTCTATGGAAAGGTAGATATAGAACAGAAAACGCAGGTCAAGCGGTAGGATGAAAGACAGACAGACAGATAGATAGATAGCTAGATAGATAGATAGATAAAGGCTCACTTACATACAAGACAAAGAATAAAATATTCTTTGGGGATCCTTTGAAGAAAGAAAATGGGTCTACTCTTTTGCCAACAACGCTTTGGGAAAGTCATCTGGGGACTCAGTGTGCGTCAGTGATGGCACGACGGTTCCTTTTATTACTGCAAGAATGGGGCTTTACTCTTATTAAGTGGCTCATGGTCTTTCTCTGCAAATTCTGGAAGTTCGGAGGCCGTGTGTGTCTGCAGAGCCACTCAGATGGACTCAGACAGACAGTTCAGGTCCTTGGCTCATTACAGCAATAAAACCGCAGAGCAACGAAATCCTCTTTTGGCCCTTTGTAATCCTCCACAATCACACCAAATTATATCTGCAGAACGCTATATGACAAATACCCAAGAGGGCTGAAGAAAAAGAAAAGAGGACGAACAGAGACACAGAGGGATGAAGGAGCTGAATAACAGAGCGCTCGGTTCATGTGACCTTTACATCTCATGGCACGGTCATCTTGTCAGACATGCTTCGAGGAGAAGGGTGCTTGGAATTGGCACAACACCCACCGACGTGTGCACCTGAGTGTGCTCTGCATGGGACGATACATCTGAGAACCCAGTGTGAGGGCAGGAAAAACCTCCCAGAATTCTGTTTTGTGTGGTCTTCACACAAGTCAGCGTGAGCTCTTCTATACCACAGGAGACTGAGCCATTACTCAAATAATGAGAGAGAAAGTGAACTCCTATAAGGATGTCAAAATAAGAGAAAAATATCCTCAAGATTTTCAATCTGGCTTAATCTATCAATGGGACCGAAATATTCTCTAACCTAATTTAATGGGATAAATGGAATGGAAACAGAAAAGGTCCAAGCCGTGAGAAGACACAATTGAGCGTAAATGAATATGAATAGAGAGAGCAGTCAAATTCTAAAGGACTTATCTTACCCACTCAAAACTGCTGAAAAGGACATTTTCAAAGAAAATTATTATATAGAATATCCGATATTGAACTATATCCAATTGAAATAACAGCCAATTTTGTCATAAAATTGTTCATAAAGACCCCTGTGGAGAAAATCAAGTTTTTAACGTTGCTCACATGTCAGTCTGACATTTTTGATATAATTGCACGTGAATTTGCACATACAGCTTTTATAAAGGACAAACCATTATCCAAATTCATAAGTCACTGCTGAGCACTTCCTTCCTTCCAGTCTTAAAATTGTGGTTTAAAAAAGCTGTTTCCTACCATTACAAACATGTAACCAATGGCAACTTGTAGAGTGGGTTTTTCATATCATTAGCAAAGTGATTCTACATAAGGATGTCAATTTGTAGAAGGTAGCTGTCTGAGATGCAAGCAGCAACATGGTTTGAGTAACATTAGCAAGCATTATTAGTCTGGTCAAAGACTTAAGTTATCAATTACCATTATGTGTATAATACATAAAAACATCGCAACTGACTTTAAGATGATTCTGTACAACACTAACAATGTCCTTTATAATAATGCATGCCATTGTATAGCATTTGCTACTTCAGGTGACCAAGTGAAAGTGGAGTTAGTAGTGAACAAAGAATGCTTAAATATTTCATTTTGATTATCAAAGATGAGTCTTGAGAGACCAAACTGAAAGTGACTGCTGAGGGACCACAATACAAAAGGCCAACGTTTCACCCTCGCTGCTCTAGTGTACATACAGACAGAAGTGGGTCAGTAGGAAATCTTTATGCAAGGCTTTATGTTGTCAGTGAGATGCAGAACTCGCTGCAGAGGCAAACTGGAGGGGAGGGGTTATGCCAAAAGTCAAATACACCGGCACTTATATTTATAGACAACCACACACTTGCCAAGATGTAACCTTACAGCAGAGCAGCCGTAATGTCCTCCCAGTGATATAGCGAGAGGTGAAAGTGCTAAAGGGGGAGGGTTTGTTTTGAAATCGCTCAGTATTCTTTTCTCGAGAAGATTAATTTGCTCTATTGAGAGCGGAGAGGTCCAGCCTTCTTTTGTCTGTAGAAAGTGAAGCAATGGACAAGTGTGGCAGGGGAGTCAGCTCTGAAACACAACCTCCAACACAATACAAGCCACTGCTCATAACAACACATGGCTTCATGCCAGGAACAGTTGTTATTGATCCAAGGCCTGAGGTTTCTTTTCTTCAACACCATATATGCATGAATATGTATAAATCAACCTGTGTGTTGATATAAACCTATAATATTCTTGTCTAACAAGCTAAATTGAATTATCTGAATGACTTTGTGACAAAAAAGGAACAAAAACAATAATTAACTGTCATAAATATTATATTTCTAAACTCAATAATAAACTAATAAAATATATTATATCTGTCTGCACTGTCCGGTTAAAATTGACTCTAAATAACCAAAATATTGACGGAAATATTGAAAGGCACTGCCTTTGGCGTAGCTTTATGAAATTTTAATATTCTCTTCTTTTTTTTTGGTCCTTACAGCACAAGATCCGATAAAAGAAAAAAAAAGAAAAAGAAAAACTCATCCAGCAATTATTTCATGGGTGTCTGCATTTGGCAAAGAAAATGAAAAAGCGAAAATAATTAAGAAAATCTCAGAGTACTTATCAACAAGAAAGAGCGGATAGGCATCAGCAGAAAAGTAATTTCACCGTTCCTGATTGTGTCCCAGGCCTTATGGGGGGTGGCAGAGAGTTAAATACTTCCTCTTGTGCAGTCAGCAATTTCCTGTGTGAGTGGAGCCATGGGCTCTCCGTTGACCTTGCATTTGGGAATGGGTGACTGTGTGCAAGCTGGGATCAAAGACTGCCGAACATCTAGCGTGGCGTCAAATGTTAATCACTTTTTAAATGTTTTGACTTGTGTTTTGCTTAGACAAGACTAAGTGTCTAATGTTTATGGCTGGTTCAAGAGCCTTCTGGTGCTTTAAAAACTACATTAGTAAAACTATAAAACAATAATATATTAGTATTTGAGTGTCAACAATTTCCATTGGTAAGTTACTTACAGAAGGAACCTCAAAAGGGCCATGTTCACATCTGGCAAGTTGACAGGGTGAAAATTATATAGTATATTAGATATCAGATATACAAAGCCTTTGCTATATGACATTCATAATCCCACTTCAGAAAGTCCCCAAACATCTGATGCTTTTGATTTCACTGAATATAATTTTGGTTTAGATTAAAACAAGAGTGTCCTGTCAGCGCCAACAGCCTCATGGGCAGCGTGCTGACATATAGCAGCGTGGCATTTCGGGTATCCAGAGTTTAAGTCCAACTCAACATGGACTTTTCCCGATCCCATCACCTCCTCTCTCTCCCACTTCGCTTATACAAAAAACAAGCAAGCATGTGCAAGAGATATTGCTAGTCTCTTTTCATCTATAGCTAGAGCTATATAATGCTTAGATCATGTTAAACTGACACAGACATGTTGCTGTGAGGATGTAAGAAATACTGCTGCTGAAATGTTCCCCATATATAACAACCGTGAAATCACCCTTTAGCGGATCTATACAGGTGGAGCTGGGGAAGGTGGAGGGGAATGTTTCTGAATCTAGAGTATGCTAAAACACTAGATGAGTGTTTGAATGTTAAGCAGCAAGCTCAATGGCTGCTGATAAGAAAATCTGAAAGAAAGTCTGAATCAGCCAGTCACCTCACAGACCACAAGAAATCCTCCACGGACCATCAATGGTTTGAAAAACACTGATCTACAGCAACGAAAGTGAGATTGAAGGGCTGGAAATACAAAATGTCAAAGCATACAAAGTATCACAAAAGCAGCATCCCACATCTCACACAACACACACTTTTCAATGTGTCAGCGCATGAGCTCCGAGCATCACAGGGTTTGAACAGCACTACTATTATACTGGGAGTGATGGTACACTTTGTATAAGGGATCACACTTCACGAACAGGCTTCCATTGTTACTGCACTGCTGTAATCATTACACATGCGTAAAGTGTCAAGCCAACGGCAGAGTTGAGAAGCACCATGACATCATACATTAGAGATGAATGAAACGCAGCTACTGTGGTGTGCCAATAATTGCATGCCATGCTGGTACGTTTCCTCGCAGTGGATGTCTGCACTACCACCCCCCATCTATAAAACGAACATAGGGGATTCACAAAGAAAACCACGGTTCCTGGAGGCAGATGTGAAAAAAATATTACGACTGCACAAGCCGCAAGAAGTCAGACGCTAATACTCTTACTGGATAGCCACAGACAAAGCCACAGACAGCGCAGCGTTCCTGATTCCCTGGTGCGGCAGACAGCAGTGGGTTAAGTCCATAAGCTCCAAAAAAGAAAAAATCCATATTCACGGGTCTTTTGATCACGATACTGCCTAATATCGTCCAAAAATCTGCGATTCCCTGAAGGCACGATTTTAAGTATTTAGATTTTACTTTTCCATTTTCTTTTTCATATGCCTGCCAAGCTAAAACCCACTATTATTAACCTGCAGGGCACATAATCAATTCAGTGCGTCTTAATTGACTAGCCCGAGTAAAAGGGCCAAAATGGCTTTTTAGATGTTTTTTTTTAAGCAGTAAATGAATTTTTAAGACATGTTCAATCACTAGAAGTTTCTTTAAGCTAATGCTATAACGCCATCCCCCGTCTGAGGAAATACGCCCTGCGATCCAACGTCTCTCTCCAGCTCAGTCTCTCATAGTCAGGGCTAAATGGCTTTGTGATAAGCCTGTTGTTGATGTTTTTCACTCTCTTGAAAATCAATGAATCCTGACAGTCTCCCTCCTTATTCCTGCCATAGCCACGCATTCACCATGAAATGGCTTTATTCTTCACAGACACTGACAGAGGCGTTAACATACGACCATGAATGATATTTGTAAAGAACGCTCATTCTTCAGCAAGCTCTCACTCTGGGGCATCCTGTCCTCTTTTCTTTCTCAGAGGCGTCGCTTCAGAGTGTTTTTTACATTTCTTTTACATTTGCTTGGATGAGTTTTGATCTGCAAGGCAGGTGTATAACAGAAGAAAGCTGAGGCGAGAATCTATCATAAAGCCACCATCAAACACAGAGAATCAGGCAGAAAATATTCTTTATTTCAATGAAACAGTATGGTATTACATCTCATTGTGTCGCACAGCATGTTCTAAATACTTAAAATAATTACATATTGTGTGACTTAACGTAATAACTATAATGTGCATGTACAGACTAAAAATGCTGACTTTCAACCGAAAAAAGTTCATCTTGACATGCAATCAACAGAGAGAAAAACTCCTTTTGATCGATTCAACTTTAAGAAAATGCAGTAGTGCTTTAGGATACTTTTAAAAAGAATACTAATTAAAAAGAAAAATAATATACTTTAAAGGGGTCATCCGGTGCCACATGCACTTTTACAAGCTCTTTGAACTGAAATCAAGCCATTCTCAAATGCATGTTGGTGTGGCGTCGTGAAGATTTAAAGGGGAAGTACACAGAACAGAGTGATAGGGGAAAATGAGCGTCTTTGAGAAATTTTAAAACAAACTATATTACAAACTTTCCATTAAGACCCTAAAGAATCATATTAGCTTGTGGAAAATTGGCTTTGTATGACTCCTTGTCATTATGTGAACAGAATGTAATGCAATGTAAGATTGCAAGTTTAAATGTAATAAAATTCTAATCATACATTGTACACCTGTACCTGTGCTTTAACGTTAAAAAAGTGTTAATGAAGTGTGTTAAGAATAAAGGTCCATTCACACCGAGCATGATAACTATAAGGATGATAAATGATAAAGATATAGTTTGAAAAAGTATTAAAGAATCCACATTACAACTGTTTCCAACTGATGTGCCATACACACATTGACAACCAATCAGAATCCGTCCATCCAACAGACAATATCGTCCACTGGTGTGGATGCTGATTTCATTAACTTTATTGTTATTTTTATAGTTATCGTTCTTGGTGTGAACGAGGCTTAACTTAATTAAACAATTTCTAAAAGTGGCCCTTAATTTCAGGAAAACATTATCTGCAAGTACAATTGTTGTTGTTATTTGCTTAATACACTATTAGCATTTGAAACACATTGAATAAAATTAAGCATACTTCTTTTACACAAGTGCAAGCATCTACTAAAAGTGCTCTTTGTTATTAACATATTTACCAAATTGTCTAATTTTGAGCATAAGAAGTATGAAAAAAAAATGACACAATGTTTATGTAGGGCCTGGTGTTTTAATATGTTTTGTGAAATGTCTATAGCTCTTTGACAAGAGAGCAATTCAAAGCATACTCTACTTTGTATTTAGAGTATATTCATACAAACAGCTTTGTGGAAATCCACCATAAGCAATTTATGACTGACCGGCCACAAGGGGAATTAAACATCAATGGTACTTCTGGCTCTCCATTTGCTTAAATTGAGGCCACTCTCACTCCAGGGGCTGACAGTCAGAGGAGGGCCTAACTGGGTGTACAGCAGGTGGTAAAAACTCCTAATGGCTAAAAACAGCAGCTTCATCATTGTCCAGATTGTGTTGATTGTTGCATATCCATGCATAAAATTTGCCCCATTTTTTTGCTAAATCTACTTACGCTGCATTTTTTCCACACTATTTTGGGAGGTGCAAGACGGCAGCACAAAGAAAGATGGGGGAGGGCAGCACAGCACGCCGCAATCAGAGCCTATGCTAATCGGCTTTAATCCAAAACCGAGTTTAGCCGAACAATGAAGGAAGGAAGTAGAGAGAGTAAGAGAGAGTACGAACGAGAGCCAAACCGCATCGAAAGTGAAAGGGTCAAAAAGCAAGTCGTTTGTGTCAAAACATCAGCTTCCTTTTTCAGTTTCTCCTCAGTGCAATAGCAAAAAAAGACGGAATGAATCACAAAGTTGTTTCGAAAACCGTCCGAGATGTAAAACACCAAAGTTGAAGCATCCTGACATTTATTCCCATGCTCCCCCTCTGCGTTCTATAAATGTGCGGCTAGCACCTGTTAAATGATGCTTGATAATGGAGCAACGAGAAATGCGCTTCATGGGTTTTCATATTCCTCACAGGAAGCACCATGGCAAGGGGTGAATCAGTGCTAAAAATACAGTCCTGCTCTACTATGAGTCATAGACCCCCTCCAGCAGGCATGCTCTCCAGCCAAACACAAAGGAAGCGCTGGGAGAAAGATACAGAGAGAACGAGAAACAGACAAAGAGGGAGATGGAAAGCTGGGGGGTGGGAGTGCTTTTACACAGGGGTCTTCGGAAATCTGGGATGTCATCCAAAAAAATGACGTAATCTGCGATTGTTACCTCGTTAGCCTTTGATTATTCTGGAAATATGGCCAATCATCCATCAAGTGCTGGTGATGTGATGCTTGCTCAGCAAGAGAGGTCAAATACATACCGCCAGTTCAGTTTCAACACTGCAGGCCATTTCTGAAATATGCACGGCATGTACATGCAATTCATTGGCGAAGGGAAAAAATGAATAACATTTCATTACGCTCTCATCATTACAGAACATCCAATACGTTCTGTGTATGATTTGCTAAACACGATCTGCTAAATTATGGAATAATATCATTCACCATTTTTCCAATTCAATTCGTGGGGCCATGTTCTCATTTTTAATGATCTTTTTACACAACAAAAAGATCATTATGACTTGCCAGAGCTTTATTGTGGTATATGATGAATATTACAGAGATGGTTCACACAAAACAACACTTTTTTGTACTTCAAATTCAAGATGTTTCAAAGCAAACTCGTCAAATGTGCGAGTGAATCTGACCCCTCACCTCATCCAACACTCTGACCGTATCCAGCAAAGGAGTATGACACTCTTGAATCTGTTTGGCACTGAGCCACAGGCAAAGTGACACTGCCCAGCTCAGAGCGTCTGCTGAGTGTCTCCGAGTGCCGGCCGTGGATCAGTCAACACCAGGATGTACAATCAAATCATTACATAATCATGCAACATGAATAATGCAGATAATAGTTGTGTATAGCAGTGTCACAACGATGTCTCTGTCATATGTTGTGTGTTTGTACATGTGTGTTGTGGTGGTGGGGGTGACTGCCTTAACATGCAGACGGCCATCTGCTCTACTCAGGGCTGTGGCTGCAGCTGTGGGGGGCCTGACTAATCCCCAAACCCCCTCATCTGGTCAGCCGGTTACACAGTGGGGCAACATGACCTGCTTCTGCCAGCTATCCAACCAAACATGCCTAATACCTCACCCACTTTAAATCTCCATCAACATTATTGCAATCTATGATTGTCCACGTTTCCGTGCCTTTCATTTTCAGGTTGGACAACTACTAAAATATTCCTGTAATCAGAATAATCTGGACATTATTTTCCCACTCTACTTGTGAAAATACTGGACATGCAGATGAATAAATCTGGGATCGGTAAAATTTAGATTTAGTGCTGAATTTATTTGATCTATCATTATTACATGAGCCTAATCTAAAATTAATCAAATAATTTGGTGCTCAAAAACATATTTTCATCAGTGTTGAAATCAGTGTTGATTATTAATTTTGTGGAAAACATGACACATTTTTCAGGATTCTTTGATGAACATAAAGTTCAAAAGAACAGCATTTATTTGAAAAGGAAGTATTTTGTAACATCCTAAATGTCTGTCACTTTTGATTTATTTATTGATTTTGCTAGATAAAACAAAAAGATATTATCATTGGCATAAGTTAGCCGATCTACATGAGGCGTGCATAATCAAAATATTCCCAAATTCTGATTTGAGCTGAAATTTTCTTGTGCGTATGAATTCAGTTATTAAAATAGGAACAAAAGTCGAGAAAGATTTCATTTATCCATAAACATCGCAGGCTAAAGCAATCAGTCAATATTTGCTTTGTTTAACATGTTACTTTATTGCTGTCATTCGCTGACAATCTCAATCAATTAAACATATAAAATCAAAACATACACACAGACATGTAGTCAAACACTGCTGTAACCATAGTGACGGGGCTAAAAGCAGAGGAAGATGTCCACATGTAATGTACGGAAATAAAAGGTTTCTCTTCCTCAGCATAAACTGTACGGCTGAAAATAATATCTCTCATAAAGCACTCTGTGGCTAATGCAAGGAGAAAATAATACCGGACTGCATGAGCGTAATATGGGTAATATAAAACCACGCCAAAAAGCAATAATGCACTTGCATTCGAACACAGGCCGAAGATGTGCACCCTTATGAAACTACATATCAGCAACACTTGCAGCGCACAATAAGAAACACAATCCCCCAATGTAATCACAACAGTCATCAATTATATAGGTTATTAAAAATAAACAATTCAGAGTTTCAGTCGACAATAAAACAGCACAGTAATGGCCTAAATCACTGCTTGACTCTCAGCTCAAAAAAGAATACAGGAGAGGCAGCAGATCGGCATTCAGTGTGAACGGTACAATCTGAGCTCAGAGCAGGCCCTGACCCCTCCTTGTGACGGTCTGCAGGGCTGTGTGATGCTGTTGCCATGCTGAACCAGGCAGCACTCGCCCAAGCCAGATGTGCTCAGCATGTGTGCCGCACCATCTCCACGGAGACACGTCTGGCAACTGCTGTGCTGTAATGCAGTAACACAGCCTCACTCCTTGAGCCGCCTCAGTCCAAAGCACAACTAAATTAGAAAGACCCCGGTGCACGCGCACACACACACACACACACAGAGGAATTAGCTCGCAACCAAACCATCTCTCTCTCAATGTGCCTGTGGCAGTACCTGTCATCATTGCAGTCAAAGTGAAAATAATGTCTGTGCACCCTCTCCCCACCTCCCTAATCTGATTATGCCACTTGATCAGAAGCCTGTGCAGAGGCTAAAAGCTGCGGAGAATCTCACGCGCGGACACGAGACCAGTGCACAAGCCGTCGTGAGGCCATCTGTGTGTATCCTACGGGGTGTGAGGGGGTCCTGACATCGTGGAGAGATCACAACCCTGATGTAGCCGGAGGCGGTGCGCTGCTATCTCTTGTAGTTGTGTTTTTAACATATTTTGAACAGACGCAGAATGACCAATTTTCTTAGTGTGTGTGTGTTACTATAATATGTGGGTGTATTTCTAGCTATGCCATGGCTGGATTATATTAGTATCTAATGGGGTTAAATTGGACAAAAAAAGAGTATCTGAACTGCATGCCCGGCCCGGTATGATGTGCCAGGATATATCAATAACAATGATTCATGTTGACATAGTTATCTAGTTAGCGGGACCTCTCATTGGCTGTGTCCAGGTCATATGGACATGAGTGGCTGGTCACATGATGTCATTTACAACACAAAGCTCATTCAGGCATGAGAAAAGTCATTTGAAGAGCAGGGCTACTTGAAATCCAAACGGATGAATAATTTCTTGTCAATTGCACAAATTATTGCAGGCCATTAGCTTTCATGGCTCAAATAAAGCAAGTCTGGTGACATATTACTGTGTCCGTGTTACACATAACACTTGTAAAGTGTAATTAATTTCAGTAGTAGTAACACATCGACACCGAAGCTCTGTGACTTCTACCCTAGGATAGTTCAGCTGTGGAGGAAACCAACGCTTGACTCCAGTGTCCTCAAAAACACAATATTGCTTGCTTTATGCCCATACCTCAGCAGTGATCATGTGAAAACATGCCTGTAAACCCATTTAATTGCTACATTCAAATTTGTAATAAAAGTAGAAAATGGCCACGCTGTCTGAACTATGTGTCTGATAGATCCCTGTAGAGCAACAAACCTCATGCATTCCTCATGGAGAAACGGCTGAATATTTCATTACAACTATATTAACACAAGCTACATTGAAAGGCAGAGAATTAATGAGGCAGTGCCACAGGCAAACTAATGAAAGCGCTGAAAAATAACGTGCGTAACCTGCGTTTGCTCGGAGAAACATTTAAAGAAATGTTGGAGAGGAACGCTTACATTATAAATAACTCTTCTATCTTTCGCTGTCTCCCTCTCCCTGTATTGTGTTGGTGTCAAAATAAGCAGCCTTTGTTCTGATTTCCCACTGATTTCTAAATTTAATCTCTGAAAACACTTTCGCCATTAATTTCAATGCTTCTTAAGCCTCCTCGGTAGCAATAATGTGCTCATTTTTCTTCTTCTCAGGTTTCATCTCCAAGTTGTTTTAGGTTTATGTTGCGCTGGCCAATATCAGTGGTCTTGGACCTATGCAGCGATATACACACTTTTATTGTTTTTGCAGTATAGCCTCAGACTCAGTTCCCCTAAATATAGAAACTCCATTATCATGTACTCATGATGTCATTCCAAACCTGTATGATGTTCTCTCTTTGTGTAATGCAAAAGCGGATATTTTGAAGTCTGTTGAGGTCCAAACACTAAAAAAAAAACAAAACTGAAATGTATTTTTTTCAAAATATCTTCTTTTATGTTCAACAGAAGTATTAGAATGACACAAGAGCATTCATTTCTAAATGAACTCTTTAAGGCCTCACAGACCTGACAGATACAGACTGTTATGTAACACAAAGGTTCAGGGCACTGAATAAACGGCATGATTCATTCATTTCTTGAGTGAACATATCCAATAAACAAGCAGTTAGCAAGATAAAGCAAATAATATTTGGCTGATCGTGTGATCTCTGCACAGCATTCCCAAGAGATGGCCAGAAACATGCAAAACAAAACAGCTATTATTAGACCACTGATATGACAGATGAACATGAAAATTACAGCGTGACAAAGTGTGAACGTGTCTGGACACTTCATAGACAAGATTTCCAGGTCTTCCAACCACTCTCTGCACACAGAGATTAAACTGTATGTTCAGTTATACAGATCCAGCCATTATGTGTGAAATGATGAGCTTACAGATAATATCAGACAAGGTCCAAGCTCAAATTTAGCCTTGAAAGGCATTATTCAGCACACATTAAGAGATGGTGGAGATCCTCATTCACATTCTAATAGCTCAGGCAGCGAAGCTACAATCAATAGCTGGACCCTCCAGGCAAGGCCGAGGAACCATGCGGCACAGCCGTCCAGAAAACATATGTATAAAAATTGCACAGAGCCTCCCCCGGTTTCCATAGAAACCCTCAACTTGTCTTAGACAGAAGGAAAAAGATGCGTGTAGCTATTATTCTATTGCTGGGTCTGTGCTGCGCAGGCAGTGATTGGCTGAAAAGATGCCCCACTATTAATACTCTGTGATAGTGTAAAACAGCTAGTCTATAAGCTGGATGCACATACACACATTCTCTCAAACCCTGTTCATTTTCACATGTTTATTCTCCCCTCTAATTTACTCTTGAGTAAAAGCAAGCTGAAACCATTCGGTTACGAATAAAGGGGCCATCAAGCATCAGCAACCACCTGACTAATGACACAGCCTGACCAAACCCCACCATCTGGACAGGATATTCACCCCTTGTGGGTTCTTTACCAATCAATCATGCATACAAAATGACATGGCCCCTCATTTCATTCATACAGTACTAGCACAATGGCACCCAAAGAAAATAATGAATGAATCATTTTTTTTTTGTAACGCAGTATTGCAATTTTTATTTTCAGCGTGCCTTGTGATAAAATTGCTTGTTTAGCCTTCGATCATTTGTAACTGGGTGATGTTCTTTTGGAAAACGTGCTCTCTTTTTGCAGTAATACACAAATTGCAGCTTTTTGAAGGAATTGTTCACCTAAAATGAATTCTGTCATTGTTTACTTGCCCATGTGTCATTTAAAACTTGATTCAATTAATATAAAAGGTACATTTCTAAAGAATATACTGGACACTGTTTTCAGTGTGTTTATTCACAGTATAGTAAATGAAGTCTGGGACTCTCAGGCTCCAAAATGCACCATAAGGATGATTCATATTCAATTTGCTGTATAATATTTGAGTAACTAATAACAAATGGATAAATGAATGTTTGTTTCATGAATGAATCATTCTTGGTAGTTGGATTATTTAATTAATTATACAACCAGTTCTCAAAATCTTCACAAATTGGATTCATCTGGTTCTGGACTCAATGACCCAGACGTGACTGTTAACAGCTCACTGGAGTGGAAGATTATCAGTGAACGAAATTTTGATCTGTAGTGATTCTGCCTTCAACACTGGTCAACACTGTGCTTCTGTTGACCATATCTGATGTGCTCTAACAGACTTGTTTGATGTGCAAAGAGCCAATGAGGTCTGTTGTCATGCGATGCATCAGATATGCATTTTGAGCTGCAGATAAGCTTATGTGATGAGCTCTATACTGTATATGGATGTTAATCAATGTCTTATGTGAAAAGAAAGTCTAAATTTAATCTGATCAGCCTTTTGGGAAGACTTGGATTGAACTGCCTAAATCATATGAATAACACCTACAATGTCTTCTCAAAGTTTTGGTTGCATGGACCTTCATTGGAGAGAAACATCTTTATTTGTGTTAGTTTGCAATGACATGACAGAGAATGCTTTTTGGGGTGTTTCTTTCTCCCTCGCATATACTGTGTGTTAATCTCCCCTCTTTTTCCAGTTCTTTACAATCTATTCCACTCAAACTCTCTCCCGTACTGCTCTCTCCCTCCACATCTATTTCTGCGCCTTTCACTTATTCTTACTTCTGCTTCCTCTCTCTCCCTGTCCATGTACTATCCGTATATTCCCATTAATCTGTGCTTGCAGTCTCTGTTTTGACTTGAACTCGCGCATAGGCACGAGAGTGCTTTACATGAGCTACAGGCTAAACGTCTATCCGAATTAAACCCAGAATTAGTCCATCTGTTGAGCAGTCGCCCACTGTTTGGAATTCTGTGTCACTGAAGATAGCGTTTCAGGATACTTACATATACAAGAGTCTACAGTGCTGTTGCCATTTGCGTAATTATTTCTCCTTGCTGTCCCATTTCTGATCAGATGAATTCGCAAATCAAGTGAATTCAAGCGGGTCTTGTGACTCCAGCCTTGGGATTGGCAATACCCTCCAGCTAAAACCTTCAGAGGGTGTGTAAAGAGCAGATACCAGTCATTCACGGTAAGGCAGCGAAGGTAGAAGATGCTGCTGACAGAGGTGGTGTGATGGAGATAGAGAGAGGAACACGGAAGGGACAACACCAGGAGTTAAGGGTCTCTGCTGTGTTTCTCTGATAAAAGGCTTCACAGCTGCATCAGGCACTAGGGAGCAATTTTCTGCAGTGGGGAAGGGGGAGGGGACTACTAAAACTACACAATGCGATGTATACCATGCCACAGAGCAGCATAAATGAAACAGCTTAATTTCTGTCTGCACATATGACCACAAAAAAAGAAGAGAAACTAGCTTTAAAGACATTCAGAGACCAGATTCACTCTATAAATCTAGTATTTAACACCATGAAATGAAAACTTGAGTCTGCTTTGAGACCATAAGCTAGTGTACTACAAAACATGGACAAAATTCACTTGCAAATATTTCCATTTAAAGCGTATAGCCTTTCCATTCAGGAGATCTTACTGATGACTCATCCTGCATTACTCAATTTTTTAGTCCAATCTATTGCTCTCTAGAAAGTGAATGCCCCTCCCCCAACACCACCTGCCACAGACTATTAACTATCAAACGCAATAGGAAATACATCAACACAGGAGACAAAATAGCGCTTGTCATGCAATTTCATTATGTTGCAGGTCAAACTGTCCCATTTTCATTTCTGAGTTGCTAGAAATACTGGTCAACCTATGATATTTTTCTTGACTTTTCTCAGCGTAGGCTCATTTATCCAAAGAAACGTAATTGTCCATGCATGTTCAGTTTGCTGTGAAATCTTGCCACTGATATCACACTAATCTACTGTTTCCGGTTCAGGAATGCAATTTTTTTCTCTCTGAGTGAGAGCTTTTTCACACTTCATGCTTTTGTGTAATGTAATATAATATTTGGTGTTAAAATGTATGATGTACACAATTTCTTTCTTTTTTTTAAATGCTACAATATGTTTTATAGGGTGGGTTAAGGTGTAGGGGATAGGTCAACACTTACAGAAATTAATAACAGATGTAATTACATGCAGGTATATAAACAAATGATATGATTACAATGTAAAGCAAAGGTAAAGTGCATTGTATCAACTTATCAACTAAAACCTAAGTACATACTGTAGTAGTTAAAGCCACCTAATATAAGGTGGGATCTTAACTGGTGTATAATGTTAAATCTGCCAGATAAGACGTTTGCCCATCTGTTCTGCTTTGAAGGCTATGGATGACCTTCTGCTATTGGGTTAATGCTACGTAGGTTCAGCAGTTACTTAAAAACTTTTGTTTGTGGTCTCAGTATACTTTACATTCTCAACTCAATTTCACAAATACAATAACCCACAACAACACTACTAGCACATCTAAATGTATCTTTCTCATCGTGTTTGGCCACAACGCTCGCAGGGAAAACAGGGAATCTCTCAGAAATGTTTCCGAGACCCAAGAAGAAGGAGTGAATATGATATGAAGAGTGACAAGAAGGAGCAATTAATCACTAAATATACAATATAATTATATAATTGCTAGCCAACAAGGAACAACATGTTGGCGGTTCATTCAAGCCTTAAATGAGAAACATATCTAACCCCACATAAGAGTGTAATCAGCTCCGCTTTACCAATCATTCCTGCGCACATTCCTTCAACATTTTTCTGAAGGATTAATTTATTGCGTATGACGCAAAGACTGCGTATTCCTCCATAGATTCCTCTGTGTACATCTTCCAGTGTTAATAGCGGAGACTGAATGTAATCTACATAAATCAAGGGTGGGAAAGAGGGGCTACGAGGACTGTTGCTGTCTGCCTCTGATCTCTAAGATGGAAAGCATGGCCATTGTGAGAAAAGGCTTGTGGGAAGGGGGCGCAGCCATGACAACCAAACACTGCTATCCAGCACTTACTAAATGAGAGCCAACTGAAGGCTAGAATATGTCTGGGAGACTGCAACCCCCTCAGACAGAAACACACTGACAAATTGTTCGCAAAGTCAGCCCAGCAAGACAGTCAACAGCTGACATTTCAAACAGGCTTTTCAGGCTAAAAACAAAACATTCTTTGTGCCGATGAAGATGTTGTTTCTTTGAGCTTAATTTAATTTTCCCCTCCTAAATATATTATTTTAAACAATAACCGCACTCCATGAATCAAAGAAACCAATTAGATAATACAGGTCCATTTTGATATTACAGGCCACTGTGTTTGACATCACACAATTATGACGCACACATGCGACATTTAATAAATCATGTATGGCTTTCTTGTAACACTTTAGAATAGCAAACACTTATTTAATATTAGCTATGACTTTTCCCTCAGGAAATTCCTAGTTTGCTGCTTATTAATAGTTAGTAAGTTAGTTGTTAGGTTTAGGTATTGTAGGATTAGGGATGCAGAATAAGGTCATGCACAATAAGGCATTAATTTGTGCTTATTAACCACTAAATATATGGCTAATATTCTAGTAATATACATGAGACTCTAAAATAAATGATCATGAAATGATTCTTCTAGGGAACACAAAAATAAACACTTTAAACACGTTTCAGTTCTTTTTTACCAGTACACTGAAAGTCAATGAAAACGAATGTTCTTATGGACACCTATAACTTTACAGACAAAATCAAAACTTTTTAGTGTTATGCATATGAAAGTCAGTCATAAACAGGTTTGGAATGACATGAAGGTTAGCAAATAATAACAGGACATACAATTTTGGGGTTAGCTATGCCTTTAAATATTTTCATATCTTCATAATATTAAATATGCGATAGCATATGTAATCTTGTGATGAAATGTAAATATTTCAGTTCTGTTTAGTGCTGTTAACAGTTAGATGAGTGCTTTTCTATACTACATTCCAGAGGAGCAATGGCGTCCCATATATGCAGAAGCACTACATTGGATTGAAAAGAACCCTACGTGCACTGCAGCAAAATGACCACACTTTATGTGGTTCTGCCAGCAGCACTTCATATCCGCCTTGCACCAGCGCCTCTGCAGTAACGGACACTCACTGGCCCTGAGGTAGTGGGTATATATAGCTTGATTATCTCCATGCTGGAAGTGCAGTGGAGGCCTGGGGCTCTGACACCACTCTGCATGGAGCCTGCCCATTCAAGCCATCTAACCCTGACCCAGCGAGAGGACTTCTGCCCGTGACAGTGTGCGTGATTCAGGTACTTCGCCGCTTCATTAACAGGCCTCCTCTGGGACACCCTGACAGAGTGAGGGAAGGAGACGAGGAGGGTATAAGTAGAGTAGTGGGGATACGAACAGAACGAATTAGAGGAAGAAAATACACAGTAACTGCACGAGTCTCATAAAGCAGTTATTGTTGCAACGTTATTGTTTTTCGCTAGCACTACCACAGTCCAATCTGTCTCAGCCAGCGATCTCCTGTAATCTTCCTCTGCCTACTTTCGACTGACTCGAGCAGCGAGGATGCTACGTGCGATGGCTGAAGCATCACAAAGAAACAGCGGAGGCAAAAATACAGGCACGTACATCCGTTTTGATTTGGGGAGGTGAGGGAGGGGGTAAATTAAACTAGAGCGTCCTTTTTACTGTTTCCCATGGGGGTCCCACTTTAGCTCTGAGAACTCTCTCTCTCTCTCCTCCTCATCCCCAAATCCACCCCCTTCCCATCTATCCCTACCCCTCCCCCAAGCTACTCTTTCTCTGTGCGAGTCTCTCTCATGACATATGGGCTCTCCTCTGCAGCGGCAGCACTGGAAGCGGCGTTTATTGTGCAGCATTCTCTCAGCAGCCATGCCAACGGCGGCAGAACAAGCAGGAATACCCTCTGCTTACCAGTCAGATGCAGCCCGCTCTTCTAACCCAGGGCTACATGAGGATTTATTTTAAATGTGGCGCCAATAGTTTAATTGCCAACAGAAGGTTCTATTCGCAAATGAACAGTGTGGGCCGTCTCTACCGTTGAGCAACAAGCAATGCATGTATGTACAGTCATCACGTCATATAAACACATTGTAAGCACTGGTCGCGTATTCTTGGGTTAACTGAGAAATCTGACCATAATTCAGGCAAAAATTTCAATTCTCATGTCATTCCAAAAAACTTTTTTTTCTTTTGAGGAGGATATTTTGACGAATGCTGGTAATCAAACCATTTTGGTGACTTCCGGTTTAAAGACCCACTGAGAGGTTCTTGAAAATAACTTTTTTGTGTTCCACAGATGATTAGTAAATTGTAGAGTTGGGTGAGGGTGAGCAAATAATGACAGAATTGTCATTGCCTATGCCAACCCTATAGAATGACTTTGTGTTTGCATTCTATTTTCATGTAACAATGGAGCGAGACATATTCAGGAGTTGATTATCTGACAATTTTTAAATAGCTAAAACCTTTTAGTTGCCATTACAGCTATGAACCGTGATCTTCTAACAGCTGTTGCTAGGCAGAAGCAGGTGGTCATGGAGATTCTCACTGGACAAAAATGTTGAGACTACCATGAGTGCAAGGTGAGTCATCAATATGTTTGGCCTATTTTCTCACAAGCAAGAATCTCTGTCAGAGTATGGACTGAATTAAAGTAATAAACGTAGTTCTCAACCCTTGATGAATTGTGTTCTTTAATGGTTGCAGGTCTAGATATACGCTCTCTCTTGAAATGTATTCTAGTTGACTTGGAACATACTATCAGCAATCACAAATAATTATTTACTCTGGTTTAACCAACAATAATTTAAACAACCTTTCTGGTATTTATAGCACTTGAAAAAGTCCACCTATCCCACAGTTCTCATTTTTTTAACTTTCAGCATAGCAAAGTGTCTATACTTCAGAATCTCTGTAGTAACAGTACACCATTCCCATACTATTTGCCAGCTATTTCATAAACACTGTATATTCAACCATCCTGCTTACACAATTTACTGCTGCTCATATATGTTTAGGCTCAGAAAGAGACTGACATTTTTTGATGTTAAAAGTAAATGTAAACATGTTAAGAACATTATACAAATGGCAAGCGAAACAAAAGGCCACAAAACTGAGCTAATAATATATCATTAATTGTCAATAATTCATCTATACGTCTATAATACGAGTGTATAGAGTGCATTCTTACTGGATACTTTTAGTGGGAAACGCCTGAAGACATAACTGCGAACTCTGGCCCCCGTGTTCTTCAAAACACAGTCAATCTATACTTTAACAGTTGCAGTTCATGTGTTGCATAACAGCTGCAGGCACTTGGATACGTCTGGCCAGGGATATCGACTCAGTAACTGTTCTCTACCAAAGCCACACCAGAAGAAGCCACTGGCCACAGAACACTGAGCACCAAAAATTGCCGCCAGATCGATACTTCTTCCACACTCCCATGTCATACAGCAATTCTCAGCAATAAGCAGACATGAACATAAAAATAATCTTTGACACTCATTGTGTGGTCATATAAAACCTAGATGATTATTGATTATTACAGCAGCTCAAATCGACCAAACAACCTTTCAGTGGCCTGTAGCAAAACTAAATCAAGACTGGTTTCTCAAACTTCAGCACCACCAGACTGCAGAGGGGACCAGGTTGAACACATGGTGCACCACGGATGCAGCAAAACTGTCCCATCAGCATCAGCATCAGCAGCATCCGAGGGCCACTTGTACCCTGATGTCAAACATTCAATTCTAGCTCTTCTAAAAGGCAAATGCGTTCAGCAGTGAGACCTGCAAGAACCACATCCCCTTGTCTGACAAATCGGGATTAACGGCATTATCTAGAAGCAGAGTCATTTGCGAAGACAAGTTCCTTTTATAGAACGAAAATACAAATGTTGGCCAACTTGTACCACCCAAAAAGCATTCTCTAACTGATAAGATCCCACCGGGTGGTCAGAAAAGTAGGCTAAGGTCTTTAATCTGCGGAAAACCCTTTCTACACAATGACATGTGAGCGCACGCAAACACACACGCATAATATTTAGTCATCGCGCAAGTGTATAATTGAGCGGCGGTGATAGCGCGTGTCACCATCCCTGATCTCAAGCACACAAAAGGACAAACCTGTCTGTCCTTTGCCAAGCGTCTTTTCCAGGCGGTACGGTCCCACGTAATTCGCATGTTGGGAGCTGTTGTCTTTTCCCGACGATGACATTTTGCTTTACACGGACGAAGTTGCGATGCCGACAAACTGCTGCAGTTCGGCAATGAAGTATTTCTTGAGTACCGCAGTTATTTCCCCGCCCAGCTCTTGCTCCAGACGCTGCCTCTCTCTCTCGCTTGAGGATCGGTGGGGCTGCTGCTCTCCTCCGCGTCTCCCTCTTTCTCTCTCTGCCGCCGAGCGCTCTGATAATCTCACAGCAGCGCGAGTGTGTGCGTGCGCGTGCGTGCGTGTGATGCTCAGCCCGCGCCTGCGTGCGCGCATAACACATATTTCTCATCATAGATGCTGAAGAGCGCAGACTGAATAATCAGTGTCATAATACCGCATCATATGAGACATTAAAAAATGTATCTCAATTTTATTTCGATGCATGCGTTGTGGCGATTATTTAAAAGTTGAATTTATAATTATCTATATACTTACAATTTACAATTTAGCAGATGTTTTACAGGGGGTGAAGAATTAGAGGCGCGACGAATCCCATGTTTACGAGACATATGTATCTAGCAGTAGCTAGTCTTAAACACATGTCGTGTAAATAGGCTATTCCATCCCCCACCTAAGGTTCAAAGGTCACATCATAGAGGTCTTGACCTTCTTGACTGTATTTAACAATTTAAATAATACGACAATCAATAATTGTGACACAACCTTTTGAATCATTAAAAACTAAATAAAAATGGGTACATCTATTTATATACCATTTATCCACGTGCCATATTTTGCATGCACCTCTGTTGATTAACTCGATATTACAATAAGTAAGTGAAAATATAATTTGGATCCCGTCCACAGCATTTGGGGGGTAGGTCTAAATAACCTCATTACATTTTCTCAGTGTTTACACAAATTAAGTTGACTGTGTTAGCCATTCAATCAGTTTTATTGATTTTGTCTTTTTTAATGTCTATTTAATGTTTACTGCTATAAATTTGCAAAAGCACACAAGCAAAGACCCAACAGGGTGACAAACTCTTTAGAAAATTAATAAAAAATTAAATCTAAACACTTACACCTTGTGACAAGCAAACATTACGAAGGGTAAACTGTTTTCTTAACAGTTTCAGGGTCCATTTTCTGGAAAGTGCCTTTTTAAAAAACTTTATAATTACATATTTTTTTAACATCATCTGTAAATTATTAATGTTGTTACTTTCAAAACACATATATATAACACACACACACACTTTGACCTAGTCACGTGACTCCTTCCTACTCTTTGAGAATCAGGTGCCACAGAGATTTTGGCCATGTTTCAATATATTCCCAGGTAACTTACTTCAGAGCTTCTTAAAGACTTTGAAGTCACTCAGAACATCTGGCCAGGTTGTATCTTATCATCTCATCCTCTCACCCTCCCTTTCTCCTTCCTTTCCCTTTTAACTCTCTTGTTGAGAGTATGTCTTGTAAACAAGCATCTGTCTCTCTGAATATGGATAAGAGCTATGCAGAACTTAGAGTTCTTTTTTTTTGTTATTCCAAAACATCATGTCACTTGTGTGATTTTGTGAATGTTTTAGTGATTGTTACAGCAATAAATCTCTGCAGTCTGAGGCTTCAAGTAGTAGAGGACACTGATGTGATTAAATCAGAGGTCAGATGTGGTTGTGACCATCTGCTTTTATTTTTTTATCAGAGAGCTGGAGATGTAGTGAAAAGGCAGATGAGGCTGACCTTTAAATATCTCTCTCACACATAGACAGACACTTACTGCAATGATTGACAGGTCACTGGTATATACCGGTTGACCTGTAGAGTCCAAAAAAACAGGGGTTAGCACAAATTCCCATTAATTAAATGCATCCCCTTCCCCATTTAATTTAACTCATTGTCTAAGCTGCTAAAGCCATATAACCAGACAGCTAAATCAATCATAATTTTCTTTTGCCATTTAGCAATGGCTCATACAATAGGAACTCTGTTCGGGGTAAACCATTACATAAACTACCCCACTTCTGTGGAATCTGATCATTTTCCAGTCCGTTCACTGAAAATATTCAGAAGTTTAAGTTTGTTTTAAAGGGCGAAATGGAAATGGCAGGGTTGGCAGGTCTCTTTGCTCAGTCTAAAATGAAGGCTGGACAGGCTCAGCGCTCAAAGAAAATCAAATATATTAAAGAACTGGAAGAGATGTGTACAATAAAGCTCCATCTCTATGAATAAGTGCCTGCTTGAAGTTTAATTAGTTTGGCACTTTTTCCAATATAAGTTCAAGGAATCTGAAAAAGAGCTATATCAAATACTTTAATGTTTTGAATGATGAAATATGATGTGATTAAAGTAACATCCTATTCCTATCCCAGTGGTGAGAGTCCCAAAATACAGCTTTAAATGCTGCATTGTAATAGCCTTAATTACAGATGGCTGTCCTTCCCCAGATAGCAAAATTCATGGGGCCCATATCTGGCCCACACCAGACGGTTACATCCGGCCCACATACCGCATGGAATGATGGCACTTGGAATGATAACCATAAAATTACAGGTATTCCCTTCTGGTATACCTGTAATTTTATGGTTATTATTCCATGCTGTATGTGGGCCAGATGTAAGTGTCTGGTGTGAGCCGGTTCCGGGCCGGGCAGAATACAAGCAAACTGTGGCCCACAAGAGGGTCAGTACTGGTTAGTTTGGTTGAATTCTGGCTGATATGTGGTATTGCTATGTGGCTCAGATCTGGCAAACAGCAGTGGACCGCCAAGTGCCTTCATTCCATGCGATATGTGGGCCAGATGTAACCGTCTGGTGTGGGTTGGATATGGGCCGCATGAGTTTTGCTATCTGGGTCAGCATAATATGTTTTTAGAAATTGTCACAATTGGGTTCATTAATGTAAATAAAAGTCAATTTAGTGGTGTGTGAATGTTTCCCTTCTTGTCATAATTGCATGGAATTACTGACCCCTGCATTTCATTCACTCACTCAAATGACAGGGATGATAGGAAGAATATTAGGTTAATGCTCTTCTATAAATATTTGCTAAATATATTCCCATGGAAGCAGATTTGTACCAAGCAAGGGCCATTAATGATGAATTAGCTCTGCCTTTGCAAACACAACTCATTTAGCATTTCTTTATGTTCTGTACTATGCATATTTTGGAAATAATACAGCACCATTATATTAAAGATGAATTTCAGCATGAACAGGAAACTATACAGAGAGCAGAAAGCTATTCTGTCCCTCTTTCACTGTTCCACTCTGTTTCTTTAGCTTCATTCACCTTCCATTTGGATGATTAACCTTTAGTTCAGCTAAGGTGACTTTCACTAGAAGCTGTGTCATTTTTGCTATATACGAGACACAAATCAGAGAAAGTCTACAGGGAAATATAATAAAGGTGTACAAAACTTCTCTTATGAAAGGAAATCAGACTGATTGAGTAACTGAA
The DNA here is from genome assembly GCA_034779775.1 of Enteromius afrohamiltoni. Taxonomy (NCBI): domain Eukaryota; kingdom Metazoa; phylum Chordata; class Actinopteri; order Cypriniformes; family Cyprinidae; genus Enteromius; species Enteromius afrohamiltoni. Next base: position 19,955,700 of record JAUYWG010000040.1, read on the forward strand.
GTGGATTTGTAAGTACTGCGTTTGAAAACTCCTCATGCAGGATCTAGTCAGGCTGTGCTGCCGAGCTTGTGACACTGCTGCAATGCCCTCTTCAGGACACCTCAGAAACAGGGCACTCACCACTGCAAGCTGCACTCATGGATAATGCTCTTTTATCTGATATGCTGAGCATTAGAAGACAGAAGCAATATCAGCCAAGATATTGTTATTAGATTTTTGTTGCATTTAGCCACACAATAACAAAGAAATTTCCTGTTGTGGACAAAAAAATGGCATTTTGAAATATTATGTGCCTTGATGTTTATGTTTCTCACAGATATTCTGCTCATCCCTCTAAAACCAGCCTGCTGACCAGCTAAGACCAGGTTGGGAGACCAGCTAAAATTAGCCAAACAGCTTTTTTTTTTCAGTATAAATACAATGCCTATTACTTTTTTAAATCACATCTGACCAAAATATGAGTCCAGAATCTTCCACCAGTAAAAAAAGTCTATCACCTGTTGTCACATTAAAATCCACCATCATATAACTGTTCAAATATCTGTTTTTACCTATAAATATTGCTTCTCCTGTGCATATTTCTCTCCTGATTTAGACAATGTCACTGGAGACTTTTTTAGCCTGAAGCAACATTTTAAAATTAAAGCCACTTTGATGATTTTTTTCTTTGTATTGTCTCTATGTTCATCGAAGATGGCCTAAGGATGAGTACATTTTCCACAAATTACTAGTTAACAATTAAGTTAACAAATTAACAATTTTTGGTGAACTAATCCTATAAATTTGACAGTCCTAAAATTAATTTTCATGTTCTTATCTTTCATGTTTTAATCAGTGTCATGGAGTGTTTGCTACAATGACATGCAGACAGATTTCTCCATTAAAAATAGCATATGAGATCTTGCTCATACACTACCTTTAAATATTCATGAACTTGCATTCTACCCGCTCGCCTTTTCTATCTGCACTCTAGACTGCTTCACTTTGTCGGATGAAGTGTGGTAAACTTTCATTAGAGGTTGTCACACAATCCTACTTTCTCAAATCAGATGGTTGCCAAGCAGCAGTATATGAATCTGTCATAAGGTACATCGCTCCAATTCAAGAGAGAGAACCTTTTCAACAGCTCGTTAAGATACCACTATATACAGTAGGCTTAGGAGAGAATAAATATATACTGCTCTTCCTTAATTATAATTAGAGAGAGATGTTTCTGGGGTAAATAATTACTACATAAGGCACAAATTGTTAGTAATTAGAAGGAGACTCTGGTGCAGGCAGAGATAATTAAGTCTGCACTGCTTAAATAATTGCACAGTGGCTACCAGAGAATGCTGCGTTGCAATTGTAGTTCCTTCAAATCAATGCAATTACATTAACCCAAGCTACATAGTTAACCCCTAACTTAATGTGGAACACAACTCCTCTACCCTTTATTATCTGCCTGTTCTTAAAGCATTTGATTGTTTTTACCATTCCTTATTACAAATGTAGCATTGCATTATCTGGGTAAGTAAAATAAATGATATGACTTATTCCTGACCATTCAGTGCATATAGCATTATTGTATCTGTATCTGAAACTGCTGTCTACACCTTCATTCGCTATTCCCTATGTTAGTCTATCACTTTAAAGAGTGATAAACTGTAATACTGAGTTCTCCATAAAATGCATTATGGTTTCAGACACAACTACAAATGGCTATACCCTTAAATATTGCACCATAAAGCTTAGGTTTATGGTTAGGTGTGAGTTTTAGAGATTTTAGAGATTTTAAATAATGATATTTTAAACAAGTGTAACTGTCATCATATATCAGTTGTGGTGAAAATGAGTATTATTGCAGTGTTTGTCTTTATACCAGGCCGAATGTTTTATATGTTGTAATAGTAAAATTATTTCTGACAATCCTCAGAGTGGTTACATGTTAATGTACATGACAACATTAGTGTGTTTGGTCTTGGTGGAATAGGTCTTTTACGCTGCTGCTGCTAAGACTTGCTACTGCCAATACATCCACTACATTCTGCTGTGAGCATGTAAGTAATTCTGCTGCTGCACATATACATGAAATGACCCCCATATGTGAATCACCCCTTAGCAGATCTATGCAGGTGGAGCTGGGGAAGGTGGAGGGTTTCTGAAGCACGCTGTAAACTGCTAAAGCAGGCACTACGCATGTAATTGAATGTAGTATTATGTTGTTACCTCAGATTTAGTTAGACCTATCAGACTAGAATTCCATGCCAGAACTTTGTATAAAAAAAGGATCATTTCTCGCCTGCGGCCCATGAAGCTGGGATAATATCCAGCAACCCTGCTATCCTATAAAATATTAAACAGTTCGGAGAATAATAAATGGAATGTACAATAATTCAAACTTATATCTACATTTTACGTGCAGGTATTTACACTTCATGACTAATTCATCTCGTCAAGACTATATTTTGGAATTAAGTGTACTTTATCAACTTTGTGTATAAAATTTCCAATAAATGAAATACATCTCATATAAGATCAAAACACACACTGCTTATAACACTGAAACTCAAAAATAGCAAACATGACCTTCAACTGTAAGTATGAGCAAATTTCACTGGCTTTCTGAACAGTCTTTCATTTTTGGTGGGTGGATTTCAAATCCTGAGGCTTTCACTTTGTGATATTTTTTCTCTGTTACCAGATATACAGATCTTTCTGGGACCGACATTGGTCACTTCAATAAAACTCTTGTGCCCTGGGTTTTGCCCAGAGAGCTTTCTTAAACTAAGGTCAACAGACTGTCTGAAAGAACAAAACCTGTAACATTTCCCGTACAATCGGGCTTCCGCCAGAGAGACCATCAATGTCTCAGCTTTGTCTTGTCACTGCAGGCAACGACCGCCACTCCAGCTGAGAGCAACGGCAATGACCTGACAGCCAATAAACACTTTCTCCAGTTTCCTCCATCTCACATGCACAGGCCAGTAAAAATCGACAATGCCAAGGTGACACATTAAGCCCCATAAAAATATTTGTAGGCTCTGTGTGCCTTTTTTACGAGCATTTTGTCGAGTGTTTACGGGCCTGATCTGAGACAGTACATCAAATACATGGTACACTAAATCAAATGTGACTTTCGTCACCTTTCAGATAAAAGACACTGAGAAGGGTTGTAATCTGTTCAGTTCAAAAAGCACACAAGGTTATCAGTCAGTGCAGTACCACCTCAAGCAATTGAGAAAAAGAAATATGGCAAAAATCAGAATTTTGACCAAGGTTGTGAAAAGGCAGAGAAAGGCGGGTTAAAAGGAGCACAGGCTGTTATGAAGGTTAGTGATTGAGGTTAGCAACTATGACAGGCCTATTAGCTCTAACATCTCCACCTGCTGACACATCACTGCCTAGCAGCAATGATTGAATTAGATTTAACATCACATCCAGCCGCCACACATCTCCTGTCCCCCTCAACCCAAACCAGAATTGCGAAAAGCACCGGTTCCAGCGGCGGCGGGCTGTTTCTTTCTCTCGTGTGCAATAAAAGCTGATTAGAGTTGAAACAGTTGACCGGTCCTACCCTCCTTCACAGCTGCTGGATTAGAGGCTGAAGCCCATCATCTGTGAAATGAAATTTCAGATGGTCGAACAGGGACAGTCTCTGTGCAGACACTGTGTATGCAAGTGTTAGAGGAAAGAAAGGGGCACAAGCCACTATATGCAAGGTCACACATCACAGTTAAAAGATTCACATGAGATGATAAACATTTATCAGTCATGTGGTAACAGGACACATTGAAACTTGAAGGACTCTTCATTGAAAGGTATGAAACCCAGTTGTTAGTCCCGATAGACATGGGTTCGAATCAGTCGTGTCTCACAAAATATCATATAAAGATTCCTCAGTTTGTTGAGTTTAGAGCATCAGGCAATGTAACAGATTTATATTTAGAATATAAAATATAAATAATATTTTTTTTATATTTAGAATATAAAAAAAAGCTTGGAAAATGGTATAGAAATTATTTTCACAGAAATTACTAACTTGGCAGCATTGAATTAAAGTGAAATGTTACAGTAGGATAACTAAAAATAAAGTAAATCTTTAATATTTCAAATCTAAAGCTACATCAGCTGACAAGTGATTAACCGTCAATAGCAGTTGCAGGGTTGCCAGATCTGCATAAATCCAAAATTGACCAATGATCAATTAAACCATTCTATATGCAAAAACTTAACCTGACATTCTGTGAAATGCATATTTTACTGTCACTGTTACACATTATACACAATTACAACTGATGTGTAGTTGTATACGGTCTGTTTTCCTTTATTATTTTACATAGTTTACACGTTTATATATACATAGTTTTTAAGACTTTAGGATATTCCTAACAGGTAGGAAATTCAATAGAAGTGTCTGTAGAATGGATGTCATACTTTATTAAATAACTAGCAGCAATCCAAGAGAGACCAGTTAAAACTGTTACCATGGAAATGGAAATCCCTACCAGTGCCCCTCCTTTACAAAAATCTCTTTACTATGTCTCATCATTCAGCACAGTGTTATCATTGGTAGAATTAAATTGGACTAAATAAAATATTTAAATTCAGGCATTTCGGTCAAATATAATTTAGACATTTAACCTATTGAATCAAATCAACCCTGGCAAGAGTTTGAAGGTAACCTTTTTATAGGAAATCAGCAAATCTGGCAACCCTGGTCAGATGTTCAAAGCAGCCCTTGTTATATTCTCCAATGTACCACCAAATAAAACTACATTTGCTTCTGTTGCTTGATATTTTATCTTTTCTCCTTTCAAGTGACACCAAGTATCACAGACTGTGTTATGATGTATTACATGCGGTTTGTGATACTGTGATAACAAATTTGAGAACAAAAAAATAAAACTGAATAATTACACATTTGACATTTTGTAAGTGCTAAAGCAAATGTTAAACATCCAGTGTGACAGTGTAAGACATTTAGATAAGCAGACCCAGATTTAATAGTTTTTCTTGGTTTATTTCAGATTTTTATTTTTAAATACACCTTATACCTCCAACAGATGCGAAATCATTTTATTATTCCCTTGTTTCCCTTGATTGAAAGCAAAATACTTCATCCACGATTAAACCAGCAATCTTAACAATACTCCAAGTATCTTTGCAAAGAATACGTTCATACTTTGTGGGCTTAAGCTTCACATCTCAAACAGATACACGATCAATCTCAAAAGGTCTGTCATTAAATCTGCAAGAATACTAAGCACATTCTTGTAAACTGACTGCATAAGAACTGTCAATAAAAAATTTTATGATTGACAACAAATGTATAAATCACAAGCAGGACTGCAAAGGTGCGTTAGGTAGTGGACAATAACGATGATAAAGTATAATGATATAATCAGATTCTGAGATGTTAAGAAGATTGATTTACTCAAAATAAAACAAAGTGCTGATTTTAAGAGAATTGTTCAATACAGGTACATATTAGAAGATTAAACAATATAAAAATAAGACATTCGCCTACAGCATATCGAATGTAATTCTCAAACTTCTTTCCCTTTCCCCTATTTCTGTAAAGACACTTTAGAAGAATATGAGGCACAAGTTACAAAAAGTGCAGTGTTTGGATTTGCTAAACTCCATAGCTGAGCAAAAATATCTCTTGCAAATGTTTGATTTCCTTCCATTGTTTTCCTCTCTGCAAACATCGAAGGTCACTTCATATTTTACGTAATAAAGATATATTCTAAGCAATTATTGTCTTCAATAATGATGATATGAATGTAAACGTGAATATTTTGGTCCTGGGTATATTAGTTACCTTTCGCATCTTTCTGTACTTATAAAGACTGATCTATAAAAAGGAGGGTCCAGAACCTCCTGCTCTTAGATAAAATGTAGGGTCTTTGCCATATAGTGCATGTGTTACAGCTGAAAGAGGGGGAATGATTTATTTGGACAGGTCAGTACAGGTCACTGAGGCCTGCTATTTTCCGGGCTTTCTGCATCAGAGCTCTCAGTTGGAACTGTTTCCTGGAGAGTAGACGCACATGCTGCACACAAACACACACAACAGTACACTCAGAGTGAATATATATTCAAATATTGTGTTTTACAGCTTAGACAACAGTAGAAGAAAAAAAAAAAGACTAACCTTAAGAAAGACATCCAAGTCAATGACATCTCTGCGCAACGCTTCACCCAAGTAGAAGATTGTGTCTTCTATGGCGTTTTCTTCAGCGTAGAGGTTCAGAATCTGCTTATACAGAGGAGCGGTGGGCACAATCACATCATCAATATCATTGTTCTCAGACTGGTTCTCCATTTGTCCCAGAGCAGCAGTCAGCTCAACATCTTTCTTCTTAAGGAGATCAATGTTTTTGTCCACATCAGCCTGCAATTCAATAGAAAGAACGTTCTTACTTAGTATTTTATAATATATATAAAACATTGTTTTCATGCCAATATCTTGTTTTCAAGGATTTGCTAGAAAGTATATCTAAAGTAGAGGTAAAAGCATAAGTCCCTATTAGCTCTAGTAAGATAACAAGGCACAATTCAAAATTCACAAAATGTCATGTCTCATGTACCATCTCCAGGTCGAGTTTGGTCACCATCTCCTCCAGCTTCTGGTGGCCTCTCTTTAGGTCCTCCTCTGTCCTTTTCAGCGCATCCAGCTCAGCCTGTGCTCGATCCATCTCTTCTTTCATCCTCCTGCGCAACTTGTCACTGACTGCAGACACCAAAGATGCACGGATTGTGTCCTCACCAATGGTACCGTCACGAGTGGGTCCTGGAACACAGCAAAAAACAAAAATGTTTGCAAGTAATGTTGAAAGTTTGCCGTTATCGGAGTTAACGCGAGACTATTATCGCGCGATAAAAAAATTAGCGCTGTTAATCAATTCACAAAGTTGTGTTAGGAACTGGGTCTATACTACGCAAGCTATGATGACTTTCACCTTGATATTGTAGCGTGGATGTTTCCCTAGCTGAATTGCACTGTAGCCCTATTCGGATGAGACTAGTTTTCTAAACTACGTATGAGCTTCGATTCTTATCACCTGTCGATCGTGATTTTCATGTAGCATTTCAGATGGGACTAACCCCTCCGTGTTTATTACAGACCCTCTGTTTTGTACATCTGGGCGTCACAGAGATGCATTGCTGTAGTCATTCAGATTGATTCCGATTAGTATAATCACAAATACCATGATGAAGCTAAATGGCTGTGTTAATGTGTGGTTACTTTAGTTTAGCTATTATGTTTTTTATTTGTAGTAAACCCATGTTTAATTCTGATCATTAAAACATATGTAACTAGGGGTGGGAAAAAAAATCGATATTGCGATGTATTGTTGTGCTCTCTGTCGCACTAAATAAGCGATACACTAACGGCAAATATCGATATTTTATTACAACTAGTGCTGTCAAATGATTAATCGCGATTAATCGCATCCAAAATAAAAGTTTTTCTTTACATAATATATATGTGTTGATGCTGTGTTTATTTATTATGTTTATTTTAAACACCAGGAACACACACACATACAGTATATATT
>JAUYWG010000040.1:19963346-19977576 GCA_034779775.1 Enteromius afrohamiltoni
CTAAATATATTTAATATATAAACATAACATATTTTCATTAAATATATATACATGCATGTGTTTGTATTTTTATATACACAGTACATACAAATATACTATGTAAAGAAAAACTTTTATTTTAGCTGTACAGTGTTTACATTTAAGACCAGAAGGCTGCGAGTTATTATGCAAATGCATATTTCTTTGCACAATGTTGGCATTAATAAATGCATAAGATTTCCTTATTATTTACTTATTTTTCTTTTTCGGTCACATATATCGTGATATATCGTAGATGAAATTTCTTCCAATATATTGAATATCGACACAGAATTGAATCGTTTGTTAACTGTATCGTCCCACCCCTATATGTAACCGAGTGCAGAAATGAACGTGGGCAATCTTACCTGATACAGATATTACAATAGTCAGTCTAAACCATTTATGTGATCTGGCTCTTTATTTGTATTTCTTTCTTTCTTTTATATAACAAAATATATGAAATGTATCTATGCCCACCCGTACATAATATATATAGTAACAAATAAACAACTCACTGTTCTGAAATATATACATGCGTGTTTATCTACACAATAAACATGCACAGCAAATACATTATTTAAAATAATTATTTTATTTTGGATGTGATTAATCACATTTCATTTTTCTGACAGCACTACTTGCAAGTGTATCGAAGTAGTTTATTAGGAATGGGTTTGTGTACACCACCATTGAAAAGCTGGTTCATCTGTTTTATGTTTTTGAAAGGAACCTCTAGCGCTCACAAGGCTGTATTTATTCTGTCAAGAATACAGAAATAACAGTAATTATTGTGAATATTATTACAATTTAAAATAACTGTTTTCCTTTTTAATATTTACATGTAAACTTTTAAGTTATTATTCCTTTGATGGCAAACCACTGTGAATTTTCAGGATTACTCCAGCCTTTAGGGTCACATAATCCTTCAGAAATTCTTCTAATATGTGGATTTGCGTCTCAAGAAATATTTATTTTTACAGTTGAAATCAGCTGTGCTGCTTAATATTTATCTGGAAACTGAATTTTATTTTCGATAAACGAGTTCTTTGATGAAGAGAAATTACAAAAGAACAGCATTTATTTGAAGTGCTCAACTTGATTTTGTGAGTGAAAGTTTAGAAATAAATGATATGTTAGTGTCTTACTGGTTTCTTGATTTCACTACTAATTTAATAAGATGTAAGATGCATGCTCACCCACTGTAGTGACAGAAGACCCTGGGGTGTAGAGAGAGGAACTTGAGGTAGTAGGGTATCCAGGGCCTGCAGCAGGATAAGGGTAGCCCTGAAATCCACTGGCAGACAGAAAGAAAGAATATTATATATACACACACACATTTTGTCACATCCCTTTTACTTTAGAATAGGGAACACTTGTTATTTTATGTAATTGTAATTTTTTTACTTTTAAATTTAATTCAATTTTTTCCTCAATAAATTCTTTATTTACTGCTTATTGATGAATTAGTAAAGTAGTCTTTAATTTTAGATATTGGGTAGGATTAGGAATGAAGAATAAGGGCATGTAAAATAATAATTAGCACTAATAAATGGCTACAATTCTAGTGAGAAGCATGCTTATATGCTACTAATCATACATTTTAGGAACTCTAATATATTCCCCATCATTGCATCAACAGAATTTGGATTTCAAACCAGATCTACTCTGATTATATTCTGGTTAAGCCTTCATTCCAAAAGATTGAATACATGAGTGTACATGCGTTTAGAAAACGTATAGAGAATGAAAGACACTTTTGTTCTTTTCCTGCTATTCTCTTCTGGAAATAATGGAGATGTTCACTCATGCCCACCTGTTGGTCTTTTGGTCTGAATGAAAATGCTAATTCATTCTTTGCCACTTGGTGCTGCTTTTGGAGCGGTACAATAGTGTTTTCCCTGGTAACACTGTACACAAAGCAGCACTGCCCTCACAAACATCTTTATCAGGCGTTACATGATGAAATGAAAATGAAACTAACTGGACCCCGTCATACAAAGGAGGGACTTGAAAAAATAAATCACTGAGCAGATGCTTTGGGAGTTGTTGAGTAATAAAAATGCATATTATAAGACAATGAAAGTGTTTTTTGACCTTGCATGCACGTCTACCTTTTTTTGGGGACTCCCAAAACCAAAATTTGAACCTTTCATTACCAATAATAGGGGCACTTTAATTTCTTTTAGAGAAAGAATGTTAGTGTATATAGAGAGATTAGTTGATTTACCCCGGATTAGCTGAGTGACCTTGACCATAAGGCAACCCTGGTGTGCTTGGCATGTAAGAAGCTGAAAAAAACATGAAATGATATGATTACTGCTAATTACCAAAGTCAAACTTCAAAATGTTACATAAACCTTAAAATGCATTTTCCTTTAGGTCAGACACCGGGCAAACATAAGTCTACACTCACTGTTAGGTGGGCCTGCTGCTGGGAATGCTGGGTAAGATGCCTGAGCGGCGGGCCGTGAGAAAACAGGTGGTTCATCCCCAAACACTACAATCATCACCTGGATCAATCCTAACAATTCAGACTGGGGCTAAAAAAAAATAAACAAAAAATAAGCTTATGACCTCATAAATTAAACATAAAGGGGAAAAAAGATACTCACAGGTTTCCATTCATGCAGGTAAGGGAGGTAAATCTTTCCATTGGCATCAACATGTTTCCCTGTTTTTATCATCATGGCACTTGTGGGTTTGACAAAACAGATGGGAGGGTTGTAGGGATATGTGTCTAGAAGCCACAGGCAGATGGGGATATTGTACACATTTCCTATAGAAGAAGAATATATCAAACAGGGAGAAGGGTCCAACATAAAGAAATGACTCATCTAGGAGCAGACGGATTGCTAAATAGGTCTGACGAGTGGAGAAACTCAAATGCTTCTTTGAAAGCAGTGCTCTCTAATACCTCGGTAGTTTACTGGCACCGTTCCTGTGAGACTCAACAGCTCTTTGGTGGAGCCATCATTGAACACTGGAATACAGAAGAGAAAATGATTCGATAATTACTACACAAGTTGAACTGGTCTAAAGATTAGACAACATTTACACAGCTTGTGGAAGAATTTATTTCTAACACAAAAATACATTCTGACAGCACTCATTGACTGCTGCTGATGTAATGCAAACCTACTCATTGCATCTTGGATGACCTAAGAGTAAATACATTAAGCATTTATTATTCATCTTTGGGTAAACTATAGCGTTAAGTGAAGCATGCACGTTTAAAATAAATAAAATCATTTATTCATAAAAGCAATTAGCAGATGCTTTTATCTAAAGCGACTCACAAATGAGGAGCAAAGATGCTATAAAAACAGCAACAATATCTAAGTGCTGTGACTAATCTCGGTTAGTCTAGTGCAGCACAGCCTGTTTCTCCAGCATATTTAGAAACCAGCCATAATACTTCAAAGCAATGCAATATATATTTATATACATTTTTGTAAGGAAATATTAAAGACTATTTCATCTTTGAAGTTTTACAAGCGTCTTTAATACATAACGTTATGGTAAAAAACAACAACAAAACATTGATCGTTTGTTTTGAAAGGTTCTTTTGGACAGCACTCATTCAGATTCTTTAATCATCAAGGTTCAATGAGACTTCTGTAACTTTAATTCCTTTCTAAATCATCTAAATCACTTTTGATAGCCACAAAGTGTCCAAGGGCTTTTGTTTTTTATGTTTAGAAATATAGTTGCTAAAACAAAAAGTATAAATTATTTTATTTGTTTTATCCTTATGGAAATCCTCTCCTACTTTCTTTCAAATAAAACTAACACGATGACATTCAAACATTTGTAAGTGTGGCTGAAATAAGTAAGTCTTACCGTAGTTGTCCATCACAGGTTTAAGATCTTTGTAGTGAGACGTCACGTTTGTTATGTCGCGTGTTGTCAGATCCCTGTATTTATAAATCTGTGTACAGCGAAAAAAACGTATTACGACAAATACACTTTTGTAAATAACTTCTCTGGTATGCATGTGTTTACATACCTTCGCCAGCATTTTCCGCATGGAACTTTCGTTAATTCCCGTCATGCTTAAAACGACTATGAACTAATGTATTACTTAAAACGAATGTACAGCGATTTTTACTGAAATCATGTAGTTGTTGTTATGGACATAAACTAAAGATCAAACCATCGCATCCATAACTTAACAAGGAAATCACGGCTACAATGCATTAGGTCACTTCCGGTCAGATGACTGATGACGCACAACTGACGTGTGCGCTCTGCTTAACTACAGTAACCTGCCAGAATAGAATATATTGCATTTTATAAAGTCATGTTTCGGATATAGTAACCAAGTAATATGTGACTCAGTATGCAAATATAAAAAGGATGCTCAGGAAATCAAAACAAGCCACTTTATTTGATATTCCTTCTCAACATAATAGTAACGGTAGGCACGCGTCTATAACATATTATTGTTAAAAGGAAATTCAATGTTGTCTTCACACACTGTAGACGCAAAATAAGAACAAGTTCTTAAAAATACTCATATTTTTAAATATTAATTGCTGCAAAAACCAGTATGATTATTTAATGCCAGAACCGACACAGCCTTGTGGGCTTTTCTTTTGTGGGAACGCTACCATAACGCCGTGTACTACTATTTCCCCCAGACAAAATAAAAAAAAAAAACGAACTAAACAAAAATACATAAAAATTATTTATCAGCAGCGTTCGGCTTACAAGTTCAAACTGAATACAGAGGATAGGTCACGTGTTTGCGATTATTTTACATTAAATGTTACGGAAAATTGCCTTTAATCGGCATTAGGCTATTGAATGAAAATAATGTTCAGTAAGTGGCAGCAATGACGCCACGCCGCCTGATAAACCCACGTTATTCTGTTGCACCATGAATCCATCAAAAAAGATCTGGATGTACACAGCATTCTGACAGAAATCGTTGAAGGTCATATCCATAGCTACTGACATGTGATTTAAAGGGAGAATCATATCCACCCATGTATGTCCTTGAGAACAATCAATAGACTGTCAGGGAATAAAACACACCATCATCAAATTTCAACCAGAGAGAGAAGACACTCGAATCAACTATAAAGGTCTTTGTTGAGATTTAAAATCTGTACTTTGCAGAGACACCAGCTACTTTTAAGCAATCAAGAAAAAGAAAGTCAAGACTGTTGCTTTCCCTGCAATTACAAGGCCATACGTTGCCTGTATGAATAAATATAGCGCACATAAATTAAGTTTCCCTCATATGTTCATTTACAGTAAGAGTATACTAACAATCTGTTGTATGTTTCATCATTTGAATTTCACATTTAAACCTTATTATCCACCTTAATATTCAATCAAAATGCCCTTTAGAAAGGCATAAAGGGGAAATGCAGTTGAAGATTAGACGATGTGATATACATGTGAAAGTTTCAAGCTTATGCCCTGAACATGGGTATAGCACAGTGCTTGGCAAAAATATCAACAAGGCTTTTCAGTCCAAGCTCTTTTAAGTTTACATACTAGCTTTGCATTCTTTTTTTAACAAGTATGATTATTATTTGAAGAGACGTTCATTAATCTGTCGTCTTCAGCCAATGCAATTATCTGCAATGCATCTGTCTAATATCATAAATAAAAAGCATCGCATCTGGATATCTAATCCCTAAGCCACAGTTCATATACCCTGAGGGCCACTCAAAACCAGAAGCAAAATCATCCGCTTTAAAACCTTGTGCAAATCAAAGCATTACCTCAGGTATACCCTCTAATCGCAATCTATTGCACAATAACCTGTGATAAACACACTGCATATGACTAAAAGTCCTCCTTGCGAGAGAACGCCATGAATTATGTACATTTTATTAGGTTAGACTTGCTCTAAGCAAACGACAATACAAATCTTTCTCACATCCAGACATACGCTAATATAACTGATGTAGTTTTTCTCCTCTCCATCTCGTAAAGTGTTTTTCTAACATCCACCATCTGACAAAGCAATATGAGAGGTTATTGTCTGAGCTATTACTTCCAGTTAAGAGTAGATAGCTTGTTTAATGTAAATATATTTAAGTGTGACAGCTTCATCCAGTCGTAGCAACTCCAGTGTTGAGACCGTTAAAATGAGGTACAACGTATTTCATCTCCAGGGAAGGAGCGAGATGGGAACATCCCTAAGAAGACTGCAGGGCTGCCAGATTAAAGATTTCCCGTTTACACAGTCTGCTCTAAACGTCCAGCATCTGTGTAGGTGTTGCAGTGTTTGTGGTCTGGAAGGCTGCACCGCTCTAAAAGCCACGTCATGCACATTCACTGCAAAGACATGAGAGAGTACACATGAGCAGTGGTACACTTATCCAGGAATACTTGCGTGTTTCATTTATTGCATACATGAATATATATTGTAGACTGGCTTGTACGGTATAGGAGCTTACAGAATGAAAATGTTTACCAGGATCATGACACCACACAGCGGCAGTTCATACAGCCTTGGCCGTTGTCATCTGGTGGGTTCAGTTTTCTCAGCTTATGCTGCCTGATTTCACGAACAAGAGTGTAAAAGGCATCTTCCACCCCCTTAAAAAGAAACGCACACTAATTAGGGCTCTTCTGATCCGAAGCTATACACGCTGCCACACTCATTGAGGCGCCAAAATACAAAAATCATTTCAAGAACCTTTTTAACACACACTTTGTGACACATATTATTTTAGGGTCTCTTTACTAGCATGCACATTACTAGAATATTAGCCATTTCCTAGTAGTAATTAAGCACATATGAATGCCTTATTCAGCATGACCTTATTCTACAGCCCTATTCATAGCCTTACTAATTATTCATAAGCAGCAAATTGGGAATTTATTGAGGGAAACATTGTAGGTAGCAGTGAATAAGCTATTCTGAAATGGTACCCACTTCTTAAAAGTACCACTTTGTCTTAGCGTGAAGCACATTTTAAAAGACCTTTTTTAACACAGGTTCTTCATGGAACCACAGATAAAGAATAAAGAACTTAAGAGCGCATGGTACAAAATGAAATGACAGCAGCTTCATATTTGACAGAATTTTATAATAACATTTTTTGGAATGTGTTCGGTCGCAGTGTTTCTAACCTGTCTTGTCTTGGCTGAGGTTTCAATGTAGGGAATACCGTAGCTGCGGGCCAGTTCCTGGGCCTGTCTTGTGTCCACAGTGCGTGCTGGTAAGTCACATTTATTACCCACAAGCACCATGGGCACATCATCTGAGTCTTTAACTCTCTTAATCTGTTCCCTTTCAAAAGCAATGAAAACAAATAAACATTCCGAATATATTTTTTTAATAAGAAACAAAGAAATGTATTATTATACTATGTTTCTTTTATTTAACCTGTACTGATGAATGTCTTCAAAAGACTTGGTATTGTTGATGGCAAAGACACAGAGAAAGCCCTCTCCAGTCCTCATGTACTGGTCTCTCATTGCACTGTACTCTTCCTGACCTGCAGTATCCAGGATATCCAACAGACACGTCTCTCCATCAATCACAACCTGTTTTCTATATGAGTCCTGTGAAGAAGAGCAATGCATCAATATCCAGTGTACTGTGTTTAATGTTTCTAAATTCTCCTGCTGCTTAATTATTATTGCGATATACAGTCAAATGTGACATCGGATGAGATTTTGATGTCTCATATTCATATAATATTGTATTTTAAATTTGGTAACTCTATTCTGAATTGAGGTTTAATAAATAAATAGATGAGAGACAAAGGAAAATGACTGAAAATACCAGCCTGACTTTACCTCGATGGTTGGGTCGTATTCATCGACAAAGTGGTTCTGAATGAGCTGGATGGTCAGAGCACTTTTGCCCACACCACCTGCACCAACCACCACTAACTTATATTCCGTCATTCTCACTGCTGCTGTGTCAGAAGCTGAGGGGAAAGAAGGAACAAGAAAATGTGAGAAGACAAAAATTTGGGAAATTCTGCCTGAATCATTACCAGGAAGCTTATGACAAGGAAATAAAACTTAAAGTGAAAACAGTAAAAAAGGGAAGCACATATATATATATATATATATATATATAACAGTATCTAATACAGATGATATAATGATTGTGTCGTGTGACCTAACACTAGACAAATAGAAAAGCTATTTTAGATTGCCAGGGGAAACTTCTGCAGGACTTTCCCTGACAGTGATCTATTTGTGTTATTAGTTAAAATGTTTGGCGCAGTGCCATAAGAATCTATTTCACTCACAAACTGTTTGATTTCATTCCTTCCAAACTTATTCTGACAACCTATTTAATCAAATACGGATCCTATAACATATAACGCTACACATTTAATTGGCCAAAGGTTATTATTAAACAAATCTGTTATTTTCTAAGAAGATCAAAAGGAATTATGGATCATCTGAATCGTTGTGTGCTATTAAAATATATATACATGAGTCAAGCCATCAGGTTCAGCTGTGCTCAGTGGATAAAGCATCAAGTATTCCATTTGAAAATCTATTTTTAGCTCTTCCGCCTGTCATGTAGCCTTACCTGTAAAAATTTATTTTCTTTTTTTCCTTGCTGGAAGTTTGTAGAACTTTTATATTACTTTTAGACTCTGGATCACGGTAAAGCATCTGATCAGGCTTTGAATTCCAATTTTTTGCCCATAGTATTAGTTATCATACTGTCACCCTTTAAAGAATTTTAAAACACATACATTCACATACATGCATACAGATATATACACATGTGTGGCTATGTGTTTGTGTAGTATACAGGAAAAAAAATGTATGCATTTTTCCCATTATTGCTAGAACACAATGACATCACCTTTATTGATTTCTCAGACGATGGGCAATGTAAACAACGTGGTCATTTGGGTGAGCCTTGCAATGCATATAATGGTAACCAATCTATGTTTCAATAACGTCCCTAAACAAAACCCATCAGAGTACATAAACTATTCTTAGCCAAATTCTCAAATTCATCCTTCATCGCCCATTATTTCCAGGCAGAACAGCGGTGTATTATAATTCGAGTACTGTAACAAACAACGTAACAAACTAGAGGTGAATGGAATTCAGTCGCGCTCACTGATTTGACGCATTTGTTTCGTTTTTCGTGTTCTCCAGTTTCGAGATGCTGATGAAATGATTTATGTCCTGACGCCAACAAAATGTTCCGTCCAGCGTCTGCAAGGAACATTTTGTTGCTGCTGTTCTTCCTGCGCGACACACAGCACAGAAAGACAGCGGCTGGACTGTTACTTACAAAACACACGGCGCTGTTCGCTCGTTTCGACGACACTCAACACAAGTCAATAATATGTCGACATCCTTCCCGCTGCTCCCCTCAAAGCTCTGCTGCTCTTCACTGTTTTCGTCATGAGACAGCGCGCCTTCTTCTTCTTCTTCTCCCGCGTTACAGACTCACTGAAGCAGATGCGATCAACACAAACACTGAACAACGGGCTGCCGGTGTGCGTCGACTGAGAGGCGAGCAGTGTGTGTGTGTGTGTGTGTAGGGGGAAGAAGAAGAGGGCGCTTAGAGCCACAGCACACGCCCAAACCCTGTGTGTCTCAATACACACCACACACGCACACACACACACACACACACACACACACACACAGGCTTACTTACAATACAGGTGGGCTGTCTTATGTTGAAAAAACACAAAACAACATCTGCTTCTCTCCTTTTTTCTTTTTTTACAGAACAATCTTAAGTTGTTGTTTTTTTGTTGATGTTTTCTTACAAACAGTTAAAAACACTGACAAGTAAAAGGAATTTTTAGAGGATACAACACATTTAATAAGTCAACTCTAAAAAAATAAATAAGTAAATGAATAAATACTGCAATTCCTTCTTTTAATTTGTTTCTTCTCCCCATTATTGCTTATATTAATATTCTCATGCTCGTATCAAAAAACACGAAAACACTGAAATTATGGGGAATTTTCAGATGATTAAAACATTTAAACTTTCTTAAACAATTACAATGAATTTTGTAGACGATGAAGCTCTTTTCTTTTCAAATATTTAATATATCTTATTATTAGTAGTAGTAGTATTACTAAAGGCACTACTAGCATACTACAGAAAAATAATTCAGATAAGTATTTATCATGGTTAAGGCACAGAGTGGTTTATTATTTCAAAATACTTTTAAAATAAAGGTCCACTATGGTAATTCTCGGATGGTCCACGTGGTGGCAATCTTTCATCTCCATAGCCTTGAGACTCACACTTCCAGTCTCTATTTAACCTTAGATATATTCCAGACATCTGCTTTAGTTATGGGACTGCAGTCATCATAAAAACAGAGTCAAAAGAGTATAAAGACAAATCATACCGCCGTCATTCCCACGTAAATAATCCTCGTCTCCTCCTGCTGAAAGGCTGCCAGAGTCACATGGCCTTTTGTATGACGACCAGTGCGCGTTTCATTGGCTGATTTGCTTGAAAAAGCATCCGTCGTCAAGACAACCAAGAGCCGCAGTCCCACTTCACTTGTCTAGAGAGACCTTGACAAAGTCACACAGATCTTGTTGCTTATTGTTTCTCCCTCTCTTCTCCCGTGCATCTCAAGAGTCTCTAAGAGGTAAGTCAATAGAACAAATAGTGTGCTGTTTAATCATATATATATATATATATGTTTAAAATGAAAGCTTCTTGTAGTAAAAGCTGCAGACAGGATGCGCACACGATGAGGGGTCCTGAAAGGAAATGCATGACATTTTATACTTATTTTACATGTTACATCACGTAAGTTACTTTTTCCCCCGTTTGCTTGTGGTTGATAGGCTAAACAAAGCATGCCTTCAAATAATCTAAATGGAAGAGTTTAGCTGAATAACGCTGGCTGAGTTATCCAGTTCTTTATCTCTTGAGAGGTTTGGTTTGTTAAAAGCATTGTGCTTTGAGCTATTCGTCTCCTCATTTGTTTCATCCTGGCATTCATCATTTTCAGACTTTATTCGTGCCTTGTCTAACAAGTGCAAGATGTTCCATTGTAGATAACGGTGGCTGTAGCCTCAGGAGGGATGTGAATGTTCCCCTCTCTGTCATGTAAATTCAGAGCAAACACCAAGTCATCAAGGTGGCCATGTTGATAGTGAAGCATAAAATATAGGCAAATGTATCTCTGCGGGTCTTCTTTATCACCTGTGCAACAAGTAGGTCTAATATTTTAAAATGACGAAAAACAGAAAGTATGCTTGTGTAGCATATGAAGAAAAATGTTTGTATGTAAATGATTTCTGTAGGTTCTGTCATATGTACAAATATGTCCCAAGAGCCCTTGTAGGTCTTGGATATAATAGGTCTAATAAGCTTAAGTGAGTAACTACAGAAATGCTATTCAGTTATTTAATGCTTTTACCTGTTTTATTTAGGGAGTTTCCATTTATGTTGAAGGTAGCTGAACTTTTTTCATGTGTTATTGTTGGAGTTTAATGGGTCATTTAGTGCAACAAGTGTTTGAAACATTCCTGGCATAAATGTAATATTACTATTAGTCAAGTCAAGTCACCTTTATTTATACAGCGCTTTTAAAAATACAGATTGTGTCAAAGCACTTAACAGTATCAAATAAGAGTATAGAGGGTCAGTAATGTATAATGACAAGATTAAACACTTTACTTTAACTTTTCAGACTGCATCCATATGTATTGGAGAGTTGAACCTTTTGTATTAGCATAAATAGTGTTACAGACATTGTTTGACTTGTTGAGGAAAGCTGTTACTTTTCTATATGATCAGACGTTTTGTGATGAATACTTTTATTCAGCAAGTATGCATTAAATAGCTCAAAATAACAATAAAGACTTTCAGACTGTCAGAAAATATATATTTTATATAAATTATTTTAACCTTTCTATGAAACATCCCATCAAATAATTTTAAAAAAGTTTACCCAGAGATTACCACCTGCAATATATATATATATGCTAGTTTTAAGACCAAGTATGATAATCTTGCTTACATGTGCTAAAGTAGATTGCAGTTATTGCAATAGATTATCTAAAATGTCCTGCGAATCTTATTTGAAGGGTACTGAATATCTAAAGCACTTGTCCTTATCTTTAATGTGTTGTAGCTTGGAAACTCTTTTTCAGAGCTTCATATGAAAGAATATTCTCTTTCATTCTCTCTCTGTTTCATTGATCCAACTGCCGATGGTACAGAGATGTGCTTGCCCAGTTTTCTCTAATGCCTGTGAGCTCAGCGCAAATAGAAGGTAGCAAACAGAAAAGCAATACACTTGACTGAAGCCCCATCTGGGTTTGTTGCTTACTCCTTCATTTCTAAATTCAATTTCCTTTTCTCTGAGAGACTAAAGGATCAAACCCAAAACCTTTATGTCCATAGGTTTCATGCGGATGACCACACAAGTGCACAGAAACACACTTATCAAGTTCTTGTCAACTGGTTTGGGTCTTTTTTGGATCACTGCATGTTATTTATAATTGGCACGTTTGATTTTCAGCTGTGATAGGCATGGTTGGTTGGTTGTTTAATATATCACCATATTCAGACATGTGTGGGTTCATACTTTATAAGCTATATTTGAAGAAGTTCTTAGCTCCAATTCCCTTTTGCTCTCCTGTAGAGTCTGTACCGTAAGGCTGGAGAAAAAACCCAGCATTGATCTCTAAGATATCCCTTCCTTTGAATGCCTTTCCCACCAGTTTTTTCCAACATAGCCTAACATAACCCATGTTTGCATCATCTTTTTGTCAGAGTGAGGTTATCCAGCAAGAAACAAATCTATTTTTTAATAGCCTATATGTAAGACCGCAACAGACATGTCACGTTTAATCACAGTACACAGTCAGTTCACCACCAGAATAATAATGAGACTCTTGATTGCTATCACCTGCTTCTCATTTCCTTTTTGCACTCTAACAAAAGTATTTAAGGACTACCCATGTTGCCATGCATGTCATGTATGTATTCTAATGCTGATTCAAACCATGTTTGCGTTCAGGCTTTTTGCCACGTTTTCTGTTTTGAGTTGCAGATTTAAGATATTGAAGTGAAAATCTATAAACAAACAAAGTGTATTTGCTGAATAAAATTATTTATTCATTTCAGAATTATTATTATTAATATTATTATTAACAAACCCACACTTTTGAACAGTGCTGTCCTGATGTTACACTTTTTTATTACAACATTAAGGGTTCATTCAGGTCATGCCTGAAAACACCTGTATTCCCTAGCCTGGCTTCTGCAACTATAAAGCTCATAGGAGCGTAGTCTGGCCAAGCTACCTTACTACCCGCCTTCTGGGAGGCGGGCTTAACCTGTGTCCATCGGATGCCTCTGGATGCCACCGTAACCTTCATTAAAGGAGTAAGAAAAAGGGGGGAGGGGTGGGGGTTGGGGAGCTCGTTTCCCATTAGTTCCCACTTTTTTGGGAATGGAAATGCTCTAAAACGGCAGCTTTGCCAGACTAACTTTGCTGGCAGAATGAATGTAGCGTCAAAGGAAGTATGGGCAGGCCCAGGCCACTCTTTCCCATTATTCCCAAACACAATAGAAGCTCAATGAGTTTACCTCAGTCTATCATCTCCTGCTTTCTGGCTGAACAGATCTTTCAGCATTGTTACGAGCTAGCAAACAATGTGTTGTTTATCCTGTCTAAATTTGTCTTGTTTGTAAAAGATCTTAAAGAAGCTCAGTGACAGATTCTTCAGTTTACACCACGGTCCACCAACACTGTTTTATGATAAAGAAGTCTCACACTATGCTTCTCATACCAATTTATTTTTAATGCCACATTGTGTATGCATAGATCGTAGGGAGTGATAAAGCATGTCAGAGCTTGGGACACTGTGCTAAATGAAGCTTTTCCTTCTTTTTTTTTTTCATCCGTTTCTAGACTTCTAATGATAAACAGCACAGTGGCGCAGACCCTTATCTAGATACTGTAGCCAAAATAAATCAGTTGATTTACAAATGACTGTTGAATTAGTGTGTAATGTCTGCCCAGTAATATGTTTTCATCAGAATATCAGTTGTTTATTCATATTTGGGGTGCACTGTAATACCAGATATACAGTTTGAGGAAATGTTCAGTGTAAAGTTAAATACAAGGCACTAGCGTATGCTTAAAAATGGTGTAGGGTTAACTTTGAAACAATTTCTTCATATATATATATATATATATATATATATATATATATTTTTTTTTTTTTTTTTAATTTAAAAAAAAAAACAAAAAAAAAA
>JAUYWG010000040.1:19988176-20088189 GCA_034779775.1 Enteromius afrohamiltoni
TGGTAACCACACAAACTAGAAGGCATTTTACGTTTCAAAAATATTCTATCATTAAACACTAACAGATCTTCACAAAAAACACAAAATAACACTTACTTTTAACATGTTACGCTCTTTTAACGGTCAATGAATGTGTTTATATATATATGTGTGTGTGTGCATATATACTCATTTATATGGGAACATCTATGAGCAATATACTGTATACCCAATAAAGTGTCGAACATAATGAACATGTCCTCAGTTCTAATATATTTGTATGCATCAGTATATATGTATATATAGCCATATTTGCCAATGCATATATTGCTGTATATTGAAAAAATATAAGCACTTTTCAATATATGAAAATGCATTTTGTATCACAATATATTTAGTTTTATATTCCCACATATTTTTGTTTCGTAAGGGACCAGTGCTGGCAAAGCTTAACAGAAGGCTTTTTTGTGCTTATGACAGATTCCAATTCATCCATCCTGGAGTTTAACCCTCGTACCACTGCCAAGCAAATCTTGGGGAACCCTCGCAGCCTCCAGAACCCACTTGTCTCAAGCCATCACCCAGAGGGTGTGTATGTGTGACACACTGCTGCCCTCTGCTGGCCTAAATCTTCTGCTTGTCCACCTCTACCTCTTCCTGCTTCCCAGAATGCACAGTATTTGACTTGCATGACTCCTGTCCTCACTGGTGGCTCTTTGTCCTGTCAAATGCACTATAATGGGCATATTTCTGATTAGACAATTCAACTGACTTCCTGACTTTTGTATTTATTATTTTCTTATTTTTTGAGCCAGAAAACAAAAAAAAAACACTTTACTCACTGTGTTTTTTGTGGTTTTCTACAACAAGATAGCTGCATCTTGCTGTGTTGTTAATAGTGACTGTCAAACGGCCAAAAAAGAAAAAAAAAAAAGGTCGGCTTCCCACTTTGCTGAAACCTGCACTGCCTTGGGGTTCTTTCATGCTCACGTGAATCTACCGGTGTGCTCCATGGTTGTTTCCTGGAACAAATGTTTGAAGTAGAAATAAATTAAGTAATTATTAATTTTCACATGCTTCTATGGAACTGTCTCCAGTGTATGCTGTTCAGAGTAATCACGTGGGTGTACTGAAATGTCGCAACAGACTCAAGGTCAGGCCGTCTGACTGTAAATGGAGCGTTTTTATCCTTGATTCTGAGCTTTTATGCTGCTAGAGCTTTTTTCTTTGTCTTTGTTTACACTTCTTCCATTCGTCAGTCTTGCCTATATGTGTTATGCGAAACCTTACCCCCGCCAGTGTGTTGAACAACATATAGCATTCTCCATGAAGCCCAGAACCTCATTCCATTTTGTGTGTGTCTTGCAGTCCTGTCATCAAGAGAGACATCATGGCGATAAAGTCTGGAGTACCACCTCGAGGAATTATTCACTGTTCACTTTATATTATGTCTACTTCAGTTTGTCTGCATATGTTAATTATATTTTCTTTTGTATGATATTCTGTGAAATGTATTTGTAAACACAATAGTAAGTCTATGTAAATACAGTGCTGTCTTTGTAATTATGAAACATTAAGATTTTTAAATGTATTTTAACAATTTGCATATATTTCATTAACTAAAAACACACCACAATAAAAAGATATTATTACAAGATTTGAAGCTTATTATTATTCCCACTGTACAATTTGTACACTGTACACGCAGAAATGTTATATTTTATAATTAAGACTTTGAGATTTGAAATCCTCTGTAAATATTGCACAGCATCATCATGTTGTGTCATGGGGAATCTCACCCTGGGGTCTTCCTGAAAATAATCATTACCAGTGGCAGATGGTTGTGGCTTAAGTGAATTTAGTGATACACTAAAAATCAAGTAATCAAATCATAAAATAAAATGCTCCTTAGCTGCTTATACAGTAATCACCCACTGTTGCAGTCTTGCTTGATCTATATAGACTCTGCTGTAAGGTGTTTAGCTCAAAGCTTGATCAAATTTCCCTCCCTCAAACTCACTAACCATGATCCGCCTGTTTATGTGTGTTTGGTTTTTGGACCTGATTGGGAAGTGGGTTCAAGAGCCCCTGATTTTAGTGGAAGTGACATTTAAGTCTAGTCTAGTGCAGAATGAGTCATTCATATTTTGGACTGTTTTTCTAAAAGAGAAAGTCTGTCAATTTAATTGATTAATACTATTGTTTTTGTTGTTGTTGTTGTTCACTGTTTAGTCGTACAGCATGACTTAAGGATAATAGGTGCAGCTAATCAAAAGCATTTTGTGAATGCATAACTGTTGCATCACGCCTTTTTTGGTATAATAGTGCATACAGTATAGCCAATGTATACCTTAAATGTTTCGGTGTCAAAATATTCTGCTAAACAGAGGATGTAGCCAGGATTTTTCCATACTTCCTAGCTCCACCCATGCTGCTAAGAATTCACAATGAGAGCATTTCCAAAAAAAAATGAAGATATTGTGTTTTGGTTTAGCCTGCTTCTAAGTGTTTCTTGTTTCTCTACCTGTTTTCTTTGTTCTCATTTTCCCGCTAATAGTTTATTGTTCCTAATTTAACCGTCCTATTGAAAAAAAAAACATTCAAAAGAATCAGGTGGGCAAATAAACTGAATGAGTCTGTGGAAACCTACAGTAAAGAGAAAACAATAGCAGTGGGGAAAATACAGCAAACAAAAAAAGACAAACAAACAAAGCAACCAACCAAAATCATGCCATGAGTCATGGTCAGAGCTATATTGGCATGATTAGAAAATATGATCAAAGAAGGTTGTGAAAATAGAACTGTAATTTTTGACCTTTTGATCTAAAAAAAAACTTTTCAACAAAATCCCATTATGATTTTTTTGACAATACACATTGTCAACAATTATTGGTAGTCCTAGAAATTATTATGAATAAAATCTAAATTCCCATTTATATTTTTTCTATTAATCCATCAGATTTGTAATTGAAAAGTCTCACTACCGGCAGGGATTTGTTGGGAGGAGTGAATGTACAGCACCACTCCACCCTCGGTACCTCGTGACTGAGGTGAATCACCAAACCCACAACAGGTCCCCAGGTGCCACAGCAAAAATGGCTGCCGACTGCTCCGGGTGTGTGTATTTGTGCATTACTCGCTGCTGTGTGTGTACACTTCACCATACTTCACACATCACATGATCCTTTCCTTTCTTCTTTTCCACTAATTTAATCTGCAAAGGGACAAATTACTATTTTATTTTTTGTATGTTTTCATGCATTCTTTGCATTATACCATGTAGAGTGCAAAGTTTCAGCTGTGTTTAAAAATGTCTCACCTTGTACCATAATGACAGCACATGTGACGCAGGCATGTGTGTGACAAAAATATAGATTTTGCTGCATGCATCAGTTTTTGGATTGTTTTCTCGGTTCCATACAATTTAAAGTTTTCTTGGTTCGTTCCATCTCTGTACATTATTTCACATTTTAGCCAGATGATGGCAGTACCGCCTCGTTTTTAAATGACTCTGTAAATCACATGACAGAAACTAAAGTAGACACCGCTCCGTTTTCCAGAAAATGAAAGTAAATACCAGTTAAAAGTCCTTCCCTACGAGACATAAGGAAGTAGATCACCTAGCTATCTGACACATAGACGAGCGAAAGAGTTTCTTTAGCATCTCATCAACATGCCTATTGTAAATGGTATGTTCACACTTTTTCTTCATCTTGATTTTCAAGAAAGGCTATTTGCTTGAATTTAAGAAATGTGAATACATTAGTTAGGAGGTCTCGAGGTTTCGTTGTATCATTGTGATGGATGTAATTGTTAATCCTAACCAACTGACTAGTTTCACTTAGTTTTGCTGCAAACAAGCATTAAGTTGTCAGGTTGAAATATACGTTACTTCGCGTCATCTACGATAATGTTAAGAATAAGACGTCAGGAGTTTGTTGGTTATGAAGTTTAAATAAGAATGATTTTATTGTTACATTAACAATAATATTTCCATAGGAAACCAAAATGGCAAAAAAGAAGAAGACTTTGCTGGAAAGAAACTTAGAACACTTCCTGATGAGCTTCTCCAGAGGAGTAGAGAAACAGTAAAGGTGGATCTACAGCGGAACAGACTCAAACAAATCAGTGGCATCGCTCAACTGAGAAACCTGACGGAGCTCAACCTGAGCAGGAATGAGTTCACTGATTTCCCCGTCGACATTAGAGGGTTACGCCAGCTGGAGAAACTTTATGTCAGTCAGAACAATATAAAAACCATTCCAGAAAATGTCTTTCCATCCTTGGAGAAACTTAAATTCCTAAAGCTGAGTACTAATAAACTTGAAATGCTACCCCAGGACATGAACAGGTGCCACCATCTGACTTACATGAACCTGTCCAACAACTGCCTGAAGAATTTGGATCCTCTTGTGGGTCTGTCGCAACTAGAAGAACTTTATGTTGAGAGGAACCAGTTAACTGACCTTCCAGACCTACTCTTTCAAAACAGTAGCTTAACTCTTTTCAAAGCTAACGGTAACCCTCTTAGAAAGCCCCCTCGGGAAGTCTGTGCAGGGGGACTGAAAGATATCAAGAGTTACTTTGCGATGCTTGAGGCGAATGCCCCGAATGAGAAAACCGTGAAGACTATGTTTCTGGGGACCTCCATGGCAGGGAAATCCACCCTGTCCCTTAGTCTGAAGCAGGGTTGCCCTGTACCGGTGGCTGAGGAGGATCGTACTATAGGGATTGAAATCAGTGAGGTTGATAATGAGGGAATCCGTTTTATCTTTTGGGACTTTGCTGGACAACAGGAATACTACATCACTCATCATGTGTTTATAACATCTCAAGCCTTTGTCATACTTGCCATCAACCTCTCCAGGTAAGGCTTGATCTCACATTGTAATATACTCTAACCACCAAACATATACAACTTGTTGAGATTTTTATTATTTTATTAACAACCATTACTGTTACTCAATAGTTAAATGTGTAATTTATGCAGTGTGGACTATGAAATGGGGAACACCAGAGTATCACACATTGTTTTACTATTGGGCCAGTTGGCATAACACCCAAGTCACCAAATAGAAATGAATAAAATGTTTCCGTTTTTTTTTTTTTTTCAGTTACAAAATGGATGCCCAGAGTTTTGAGGATAATGTGGGATTCTGGATCAAAAATCTTCAGCTTAAGATACCAGATTCAGTCGTGTTGCCTGTGGGCACTCATGTCGACCAATGCACAGATGAGAATGATGTGGACAAAAAGAAAAAACACATTAAAGACCAGGTGGACAAAATGCTTGAAACACATAGTACTAATTTACAGCGGCGTAAGAAGAACTTGGAGGAAAAGGAGGACCCGTCTTTGTACCGTGACCAGATAAATCAGATTGAATGGCTGACCGAGAACAAACTACAGGTAATTTGGCTTGGTAGCTGCTGTTTTATAATCTAATAGAATTTAAAATGACGTAATCTCCTTTTATTTTCAGGTACTTGACTTGGTGCCTATAGACTGCACTAAAAAGGAGGACATTGTCAAGCTACGTACTTACATCAAAAACGTTTTGAACGAAGCTAAATTTCTCAGCATAGAACAGACATTACCTAGGAGCTACAATGAAGTTGAGAAAGATATCAAAGAACTTAAGCAAAACGGTGACATTGCTGAGCATGGTCAGTTTTTTTTTAAGATTACAATATTTGTTCTTAGTGTGTTTGTTCTTAAGATTCTTAATTCTAAAAATTGGCATCTATTATCAGGAATTGTGAGTCAAAGCACCCTCTTGACTGAACTGAAGAACAGACATGCTAGCCTGGACGATGACAAGCTTAACTTAATTCTTCAGTATCTTCACCGAATTGGAGTCATTATGTGGTACAAGGAAATCCCAGAATTGGCTGGTTCTTTGTTTGTAGAACCATCATTCCTCATCTCACTGTTCAAGGTTCACACATTTAAACCACATCCATTTTATGTATTTGAATAGCCATAAAATAATCAATGTATACAATTCTTCAGAATTTATTTTCTTTTAATTCTGTTACAGACTATTGTGAGACATGACCTAGTTCAGGAACTGAGCAAGATATCCACTGTGCTCCTGAAGTCAGAAAATGCACTTGCAGTGCAGAAGAAAAGATGGATCAGAGACTATAAAGACAGAGCATCCTTAAACAATGTGGCTATCAGGATCCTGGTGAGGGCCGAGCTCCAGAAGAAGTACAAAACGGAAGAAGATCTAATTGACGAAGTGGTTGGGTCCAGTAAGAAGGAAGGAAGTCTCCTTTCACTACTGAAATTCTTTGACGTATGCTTGTCGACCAAACAAAACAGTCCTCTCAATCCAAAAGCCAACGAATTCTGTCCAAAGAAAAATTGGGTGCCCTCAAATCCTGTCGTGTATGAGCCAGACGCTTGTCTGTTTCCAAGCTACCTGCTAGACAACAAACAAGTAGAGGAAAAGTGGGAATCAGACAGTCCGGAGGACCTAAATATCCATGTTTACTTCTCACCTGAGATACCACATGGTTTCTTTCACAGGTGAATGCTTATGCTCTCGTTTAGGGAAAATAAAGAAATACAGTTCATTAAAGAACATTATTAACTGATTTGACTCTAAGTAGCTGGATAACTAGTAATGACGTGTGAAACTGATGCTTGCTTTACAGGCTTGTCATCAGAGTGTGCTCCTTTTACTCTCCGTACTGGATGGGAAAAGACCAGTGTGTTCTGTGCTGTGGTGACAGACGGTTTCTGCTCAGAGAATGCTGTGAAGAGGACCAGTTCATTGAGATCCGCTGCAAAGAGACTGAGCGTAAGTCCCATGTTTTATTACATTTTGTTGAACAATTATTTACATTTGTATCCTCAAACAGATACTTTGAATGTACATACACTGCCAAAATTGTGTAAGCTTTTTCGAATGGTTTGCATTAACATTTTTAATTAAATAATTAAAGCTATAGTTTCTTATATCTTTTAGATAAATATTGTTGGGGTTAGGGCGTGATTTTTTTTCAAATTTCAAATAAATTCAAATTTATTTGTATCGCGGTTCTCACAATACAAATCATCAAATCATCAGCAGATGATACAGAATTCTCTTCGCAGAAAACATATATTTTTTAAATGCATGTATTTCTACATTATATTTAGGAGTAGCTTGTCAGTGATGTCCATTGCCCATACGGCAGAAAAATACACTGTTAAGTGCAATTATTATATATTGCGATCAAACTAGAACATAACACAATTGGGTAGTTTTGCATGTTGGTTCATATGTATCTAACCTATACTTAAATAAACGTCTTTAATAATTTTCCTTCCTGTAGTTGAAACTTCAGCAGACTTCCAGAAAGCATGGGAGGTGATAAGGGAGATTATGATACGGCTGAACAGACTGAGAGAGCAGTGGCAAGGGCTCATTCTGACTGTCCACAGTCCTTGTAAATCCAGTGACTGTGACGACTACTTTGAATGGAATGACTGGCAAGAATGGTTAGAAGATTCAGGAACAAGCAAATTTAATATGTAAGTTGTCATGAGATTTGCCCTCTTGTTGTGTGTTCTCATCACAGTATTACATATTTGTTTTATTAAAGCATGTTTGGCTCATGCCAGTTTTAAACATGTGTTTTGTCTTCTAGAGGACTTGAGGAAAAACAAACTTGCCTTAATGGACACCAGCGAAGGACAGAGTTCCTTTTCCCTAGAAGTAAGTGCATTTATTTACAGAGAAACACAACGTGCATTTAGTCTCCTGCCTTTTATAATTCTTCCAAATTTTAGTTTTCAGCTCCTGATGCTCACTTGACTTGATGGGAAAGGCTGCCCACAAATGTGTCATTCCGTCAATATTGTGAAACATAAATTGAACATATCTTTACGTACTGTAATTAATCAATACCAAGTTGCACAGACAATAGCATTGTCATGTTTTCAGCACATTATGTAATAGCTTTAAAACATTAAAAGTTGACTTTATAATATATACCACTGTAATGTATATTTCTTGATTTAGCATGAAATGGAGGAATCTACAATTATTTTGGGGAACAAACACAAGTTTTGAGGATGAAATTGTTCATTGGGTATGATGTCCTGTAGAAACATATTGTCGCCGCTAGGGGGGGATATTTATACATTTTCGTTTCACAAGTTGTTTGAGGACTGTAAAGTATTGCTGCTGTGGATTCCAGGCTTGAACGGGTAATGAATTGTTCAATAAAGTTGGTTTCTAAAATTTCTATTGTGTTTTATTGCATTTTTTAACTCACAAAGTATTAAAAGCCTCAGTGAGGGTCATTCACCCAATTTCATTCATGTTCAGATTTTTCCTTCATTGTAAAGTATAGCAGGCTGGCATTATCAGTTGATCTTGTTGATAGAGTTTTACTATATACCAATAACTGTTCACTTGCAGCAGTCTGAAGTCAGGAGCACACACACAAACACACTGTAGAGACTTTCCATTGACTTCTGTTGTGTTTCTATTCCTCTAATGATTTCATTCCCAAAACAGAACCTTCAGACAAACTACATTGCTAAATATTTATTAAGAAAACATTATTATTATTATTATTATTTCCATATAATGATCAAATGATCCACACAGATGTTGCTATTCTAATGGAGAATCCCTGGTTATAAATGAAACTCTAAAAGATCAAAAACAAGTTTTTAAATCCATATATGCATTCAAAACTTTCATTTACCTACCCCTAATAAAAATGAAATTCTTGTATTTAGAAAGAAAAATAACGTTGGTTACAAGGCAGTAGTGACTTTGTCATGTTAGTCTTGTTAAGGGGTTATGCTGTTTTGAACCCATGTCTATTCAGCAGGTTCTCCAGTGCACACCGCAGACTTACAGACAACAGGTCAGTTGTAGTAATCTGAACGTCTAATAATGGACGTTACTCCATAGTTTTCTTTGATATCAATGGTCATCGCACGTTTTAAGTTCCATAACGCGGAACATACGCGTGCGCCGGTTGTGCATGATTTCCCAGAGATAGGCAGCCCCTCATACGCGTGGCGCAGTGAGCGCACAGAATAGTTCCTTTGAGTTTGTCAAAGCCACGCGCCCGGCGCGCGAAGACCGAGCAGGGGATTCATGCAGGGGGCGGGTCTTCTTTTGGGAGCGTGCGGTCCGAAAGGGGGTGGAGGTGCGGTGCACGTGTAGAAAAGGGAGAGCAAGTTGCTTTACCCTCAAATCATTCGCGGAACAGGTGAATCGCGTCTTGCGAGCCACGCGAAAGGCACGAGAGCGGCGCATTACTCGAAAACTCCCCGTCTATTTATCTATTTATTTCCCACGACATGGAGGCAACTGTCATCGCTACGACGCAAATGACTCAAGATGCATTTTACCAGACTTTTTCGGAGAGCCTTGTACCTCAAGCGAAGCAGGACAGGGAGTGTAAAGTGCTGAAGAGACAGCGCTCGAGCAGCCCAGAGCTGCTCAGGTGCAAGAGGAGACTGACCTTCAACGGACTCAGCTATACCATCCCTCAGCAGCAGCCCATGGCGGTGGCCAGACGCAACGAGCGCGAAAGAAACCGAGTCAAGCAGGTGAACATGGGCTTCCAGACTCTGCGCCAGCATGTGCCCAACGGAGCGGCCAACAAGAAGATGAGCAAAGTGGAGACGCTGCGCTCGGCGGTGGAGTACATCCGAGCGCTTCAGCAGCTGCTGGACGAGCACGACGCCGTGTCTGCCGTGTTGCAGTGCGGCGTCCCGTCTCCGTCGGTCTCCAACGCGTACTCGGCGGGCTCGGAGTCTCCTCATTCGGCTTATTCCTCTGATGAGGGCAGCTACGAGCATCTCAGCTCTGAGGAACAAGAGCTGCTGGACTTCACCACATGGTTTGACAGATACGAATCAGGTAGGGACAGTTTTTAAGCATTTTAAACTTTTACAGACCTCAGGGGCCCTCAACTGTAGTGCCCCCCGAGTTTAAAAAGCTATTTTTCTCTCTAACACTTCATTATAACAACATAACATAATCACAAGTGTGTTAGGAATCCTGCTGAATGAACTGAATTGCAGTCATTTTGGATATGCATGTGACTTATAGCTGTTATTATTATATTACAGGTGCTTCACTCTCTACTAAAGATTGGTGCTGAAGGAAGGTGCAGGACCGGTCCAGGTCGGTGATACGCTGCCTGCTGGTGCCCATAAAGGACTTGAGTTCATTGATTGAGCACTGGACACACAGAGGGCATTTTCCAGCAATGCACACAGATGCAACACTTGCAAGTTTCCAAATGTTAGAACTGCGCGGGATTTGAGGCGTATGAGGATGTCTGTACTGCTGACTTGTGTCTTGTCACCCTGCGTTCAACATTTTGCCCTGTTGATGCAATAATGTGTAAATTCAACTGAATGAGCCAGTTTGTATCTTCCATATTGTACAAAGAACGAGGTGACCAGTCATAGTTAAACGAATGAGGAAAAATAGTATCAGGTCCCATATACAGCGTCTGTTAGGGGATACACTAACGTTACACTAGGAAGCCCACAGGCAACCTGTATATTATAATATTTTGTGCTAGATGTGCGGCAACATTTTTGTACTGGATGAATAACTTTTGTATCAAAGTGTGCACTTGTGTGTTTTTATACAAACATGTGTATATGCAATTTTTTTATGAAGAGAAACCCTATTTTATGTAAAATAAAGACTTTATTTATTCATTTTACTGTCTTGTGTGCTTAAAATCAACTGACTGATGACTTGTAATAACTAAAAATATATTTTTAAAAAGCTTGTAAGTTAAGAGTGCAATTTACACACACGTAAATACTTATGTACTGTATAAATAAGCACTGATTTCATTTGAAATGAATCACTACAAACACACTGATTGCAAATAAGTTGTATGTAGACATTGTGAGACAGTGAATTTCACAATTGATTACAAATAAGTAAAACGCATGAAACAAAATGCGAAATTTCAGAGCAGAAATCTGACACAGCATTTTCTTGTAAAACATATTCCAATAGTCTTTCTTTTATTTACAACTGCTTTATCTTTCATAAAAGAAGTGGCTTTGAGAAGTGTCAACATGGTTTAATTAATGAAGTCATTTACTGTATAACCACAAAGGAAAGTGACAGGCAGCTGTAGACGGGACACAACCTTGGGATACAGTATGTGAACAGTTAATTTTTAAGCAACAACAAAACGTTCAAGAGTAAAGCAATTTATAACTCCTGAATACCTTTGTGGTGTAACCAATGTGTCCGTCCCAACCTATGGAGGCTGTGAATAGACGTCAACAGAAGACTAATGGTGATGAACTAACTGTCCTGGAGGGCATCCAAAATTTCCTACCAATGTCGGTTTTCCTGTTCACTTTTTTCTTTTGCTTTTATAACTTATATATAAAGGGGTCTTATCAGCAGAGATAAGGAGATCGTTTAGGTTTGTGCAATTCTAATTTTCCCCATTTAAACCACGCGAAAATAACCCCATTCTTGCTTCAAATGACATCCTTCAAAGTGCTCCAAATGTGAGTCAACCAAGCACTAAGGTTCTGAGTGCATGAAAATTAGCATTTTCTATTGTGCTTGTGAAGTTTGGATGCGCTGTAAGGCCTTTCGCCATCATCCAATCAGACAGACCCGTGCTGATTTTGAATGGCCTCTGATTTAAGTGACACAAAAGCACTTTTGTGTGAGGGCTACACCATATTCATCACATAGTGCCTTTAACATAAATCTGATTGGATGTCTTGGGCACTTTGATGTCGCTCCAGTGTACGAGTGGCATTGTGATGTCTAACTTCAGTCTGTATTGCCTTTTTTTCAGCACTTAGAGCAGGAGGTCCTTTTAATTTGTGAAGAGTAAATTCATAAAATATTCTCCTCTCTAATAAAACACCAGCAGAATGATTGACACTACTTTACAGAGTCCCACACAAAAGGCTGATTTGGGTCCAGTGACAAATGAAAGGGGCCGGGTGCGGGCTTCATTCAGACTAATTTTAATCTTTCGGTCACTCTGTTTTTCTCTATCTCTTTTTTCAATTCTTATTTTGGAGATCATACACTCTTTAACACAAAGCGACTTCACAGTGATTCCACAGAAGGACCGTTTTGTGTTCCCCAGTAAATAGTCCCTATAAACAATTATAGTATTCTTAACATCACTATAAAAAACATTCTGAGCAATAAAACTGTTCCATGGATGTTCTTAGACGCCAATAAATATAAGGAAAGTTCTCAAAGAAGGAATCTGTCAATCCCAGTGTTATTTGTGCATTTTACAGTAAATGTAAACAACAACCTATTATCCAAAAATAAATAATGCAACAATATTCCGACATACAATTTTTTAGTCTTGGATTTCGTGCCTCACTTTGACAAGATTCCCTTTATTCTTTACAAAAATGTCTTTTTTTTTGGTTGTTTATCTCTCTCTCTCGGCTCATGATTGTGTGCAGTCAGGTTGATTTAGCCTGTCTGGCTCTGCATGCTAAACGCTGTCTTAAATTGCCCAGCACCCTCCACACACACTTCTTGCACACACAATAGTCATCCGTTTCGGCAGAGGGCCAAACCCCCCTCAAACTTCATCACACAAACCCAAAACAAACCCAGCTCTGAGCACTGTATACCCCTCAGTCCCGCAGCCCATCTAAGAGAGAGAGTTTTATTCCACACTCACGCTCTGACTCCCTTTTTGAGAACATTCATTAGTGATGTTTAAAAATAGGAGATAAGACAAAGATTAGTCCAGTAACGTATGACGATTAAACAAACAGTGGTTTGGTGAACCTGTGTGTGGTCAGTGAGTATTTTCTGTGCGCTGGTGCTGGCCAGGGGCCTTGTAAGCAAATACGCTCCTGAAGTTCTTATATCTCTCAGCCACACTTCCATTGTTGTGAGGCGTCTCATATCTCCATGGCTTCTGCTTGTTTGAGGAGCTGGTCTGATGGAGGCCCTCTTTGTGGGTGGCTTTCTGAATTTATTCAGGCCCCCCAAATGTAATCTAAATAATCAACTCGCTTTCTCAACTGGGATGGAGGCTGGTGGCTGATTAGATGTTTGTGTTTCCATGTTTATTTCCTGCTGATCAGCTGTGTTGTCTCATTATCTTATGAGGTTTGTTATCAGAATGGCCAGTTATGACCTCACCATTTGGCTGCATTTCAGATTGTCCACTGCCCACTCCGTCTGTTTAGTTAGGGAGTCATTTCCATTAAAAACTTTACAAAATGGCAGTTAAGACCATTAGTGTTTATGATGTTCACAAGTGATATTAATGTATTTATATTAGAGCTTTATATTGTACATTATCAGTGAAGTTCCACTTTAATTTTTCATTTTGGTTAACTTTTAAAATCTTTTAGTTTACTTTTATTTATATATTGTATTTTGTTGTAAATTATTGATGAGAAACATTCAACATGTTAATTTATTTACAGTTTTTGTTTACACTACCATTTAAATGTATTGGGTTTGTAAGATTTTTTTAACGTTTTGGAAAGAAGTTTCTTATGCTCACCAAGGCTGCATTCATTTGATCAAAAATACATGAAAAACGTAAATGTCTTCAGAGTCACATGATCCATCAGAAATGATTCTAATATGCTGATTTGGAGCTTTGTTATCAATGCTGAATACAACTGTGCTGCTTAATAATTTTTGGGGAAACTGAAACTTTTTCCCCTTCTTTTTTCAGGATTCTTTGATGTGCAGAAACTTTAAAAGTGCTGCTAGCAAAAAGTAAAAAAAGAGAGAAAAAAATAAATGTGTTTGAAATGTATTTATTTAAGTAGAGCCTACTACAAATACATATAGACATTTATGTACTTAATCAAATTAAACAACTGTATTATATTATTATTATATTAGTGCTGGGCAACAATTAATTGTGATTATTACATCCAAAAGAAAAAGGTTTTATGTACATAATATGTGTGGGCATGTGTATTTATTATGTATATATAAATACACACACATGCATGTATATATTTAGGAAACATAGGATGTTTACATATTTAATATATTTCTATAGAATATAAATTATATTAACATAAATATATACATATAAATGCCATTTATCATGATCAATCATTGCCCAGCACTAATTTTTATATTAGTAAGTCTATATATCTATATGTATAATAAGCAATATATCTATAAATAATTTTTATAGATTTGAACTAAACCAAGAAGAGCTGTGGCCATGTCTCCTAGATGCTTAAAAAGAAGTATATTACTTTTTTGCTCAGTGTTGCATTGATCAAAAATGCTAAAGAAATCTGGTAGTGTACAGTACACACTATTTTTATTTTGTGATCTTCCCCAAATTATTGCTGGAGTCATTTTGTAAATGCACCTTATATCTACTCCAGTTTCACAGGTACAGTTAGTTTGAGGACAACACAGAGCGACAGCACACAGTCACGACCCTCTGAAAGAGGTCACACAAAAGCTAGGGTGTCACTCCAGATTCCATCCCTGCCATTTTAGGCCTGCCCGCTGTATGCCATTCTTCAGCTGTCCCCTCGGGCCACCATGCTTCACCAGACAAATAATGATAAGACTCTCCTCCTGATAAGCTTCACATGCTTTAAAGAATGATGGCTGTGGTACCCTAAAAGAAGAAGGTTAAAGCATCTTTATTTTTAACTACATTAGTCCACATTTACATACACATCTTTGTTTGATATCACGCAAAATTAAAAGCTTGTGGCTTCAGTTGGGTCTCCAGCGTTCAGTGCCTTTAATTTCCAAGTTTAATAATTTGCCTGGTGCTCTCACCTCTCCTTATCACCATGTGATTAACAATCTGTATGCTTAGTGTGACACTATAGTTACAAAAAGGCATGGATGTGAGACCTAAGCTCATTTATCAAAGCCTGATGATAAGGTACATGCTCCAAACACTATTTATGTCAATAACTAAGCAGGTGCTAAAAGCCAGTGAAAGGGTAGTGACTCCCAACCGGGGGTATAGGGTACTTGACAAGTTTGTTTTGCTTTGTTTCCATAAAACTAAAATTACAACTACATTTTATTTATACATTAAATAAAAACATGCAAAGTACCGTCAAAATGTGTTTATGGCACTGGCAGAACATGTGCATTCCAACTATTGTTGTCCCAACAAACCTTTCAGTCAATCAAACCAGTATTAAACTAAAGATGCTTCAGTTGGAGAAGTCTGTGTTTTACCCACAGAGTATAAAATTACTTACAAGGAATACATTAATTGATTTTGAAACACTGGACTAATGTGTTAAAGTAATAAGTAATAAAGCAGCCACATTCATATACTACTATGATTTTATGGCCAGTAGCCTACTTTTTTTTCTTGAGAACAAAATCATTATAATAGAATGATTTCTAAATTACACTAAAGACTGGAGCAATACAGGAATAAACTGCTTTTTAAAAACATTAAAATATGAAATTGTTATTATAAGTATGTTTTACAGTATTACTGTTTTAATGTATTTTTGTATAGATGCAGCCTGTGAAGATTGACTAGGCAGAGCTGGATCCATATGCAGCATACAGGCGAAGTAAACAGGAGCAACTGGGACATAAAAGGGCAGGCAAAAATATAATAAAAGTAGAGGTACACAGGGTGGCTTCGAGGCAGGCAGATAACAATCACAGTCCTGGAACAGAAAATACAGGGTCAAGGGCAACAGGCAAACGATCACAAGAGAGAAAACAGTCCAAGATTGGCAACAGATAACAATAACTAGAGAGAAAACGCTTGAAATTGATAGCCGAAGCAGATCAAGACTTCATGTAGTCCTGTTGTGAAATTGGCATTTATACTTGTGATAATGAGTAACAAGCGACAGGTGTGCTCAGTCCCAGGTAAAGGGCCTGACAGGAATTTGAGCCCGAAAAGCCGGTTAATACTCTGGCAATATCTCCCTCTGAGGGTCCGGAGAATGTGGTGGGGAACCCTCCATTATGACAGAGCCCCCACCCCCCACGAGCGGCTCCAGAAGGGAGGATAACTCCAATAACTCCAACCACCCTGCCAAATCGTTTCAGAACCAAGATTCTCAACCCAGCAATGCAATCAGTAAGAGCGGCAAAAGGAGTCATGATCAATGTTCCAAAGTCACAGCCAGTAAAGCCGATCCAAGATCCAGTTCCAGAGTCACAGCCAGTAGAGGCGATCCCGAATCCTGTTCACAGTTTACGGCCAGGAGAGCCATTTCATAGTCCAGAGTCTGCCGCGCTGCAAGAGCGCCCTCCAGAGTCTGCTGCCCCTCCAGTGTGCCCTCCAGAGTCTGCCAGAGCCAGAGCCAGAGCCACAGGCCGAGTTTACGCTGCCAGAGCCACAGCCAGAATTCACGCTGCCAGAGCCAGAAGACCACGGTAGGAAAGAAGTCTTGTGGAGTCCCACCCCCCCACCCATCAGATAACAATAACTAGAGAGAAACGCTTGTAATTGATAGCCGAAGCAGATCAAGACTTCATGTAGTCCTGTTGTGAAATTGGCATTTATACTTTTGATAATGAGTAACAAGCGACAGGTGTGCTCAGTCCCAGGTGAAGGGCCTGATTGGAATTTGAATCCGAAAAGCCGGTTAATACTCCGGCAATATCTCCCTCTGATGGTCCGGAGGATGTGGTGGAGAACCCTCTGTTATGACACAGCCTTGGTGAGTATAAGAGGATAATGTTTTGTCTTATAAACAGTAGTATACATTTTTTATTATGATAAAAAAAAAAAGAAAAACCCATGATGCTACACTTTAAGTTCAATATAAATTAGATTTTTCATGCCAAAAATTTACCTTTTAAGATGTGTAAAAAATGACTGTGATTTTAAGTCTAAAAAAATTGTGAATATGCTGCAGTAAAAACCTGTTAAATAGGTAATGGTAAAATCCTGTAAAATTTACGGTGAAAAATATAAATTGACATTTCCAGAATTTCCTTGCATTGCATTTCAAATTTTGTTTGATTTATATATTTTCTCTTTGAAATAACTTTTTTTTAATTTTTCTTATTAGTTATGGTTATTAGGGCTGAAAGTTACATGCGGTGTTGTTTGATTAATGTTTATTGCATATTTTCATTTAATTAGTCTCGCCATGATGGTGTTTAGTGTTTGTGTGAGTGAGACTGAGCACCTTCTGTTGTGTTCATATATTATAAATGTGTTATAAATGTTCATATATAAAAGCTGCTTGTGATGGTTTTGGTTCATCAGGTGACTTTCTCATCACCACCTGCATTTGGTGGTAATCGTTGTATTTCAAAGGTGCAAAACAGATTTTATTATTTTAATAGGTTGGTATATTAACATTATATGAGTTAAAGCAAGGTATTTAACTGTAAATTTTACTTAAAACCATAAAACCTAAAAAGTTGCTGTTTTTTTCCAAAAAATGTATAGAATTTTTTTACAGTGTAGTTTTTCTCCTTTTTCAAGCAAATTCACATAGATGCATTAAAGCAATTGAAATGGCCCCTCAATGGCCAATATGAAAACAATGCCTAAAGACTTGCAGGCCTGATTGTTGTTCTACATTCTGTATCTGAACTTTCAGATATACACCCAGATGACTTTCACGATAACTCCATGGTGCCTATCTCAAGAAAGTGTTCATGCTTGATCAAACATTTGCTTAGTTGATTATCATTCAGCACTCATCAGTGCACTATAGCTGCTCCAAACAAATACAAAGACTGTTTACACTGGTCCAGTTATTTTGAAAGTTTCTTTGAAATTATTTTCAGCGCATCACGTTGGCTAGTGTAAATTCCAAAGAAAATTATTTACACAATCTCCATAATGAGAATACAATGGGATGGATTTGATGACGGCCCCCTAAACACACACACACCAACTCATTGTCAAATCTCCTAATGCAATTACATCGAGTATGTACTGTGCACTTGTGAATGGCACACAACATACAAATCTGCCCTTCCAATAAACACGCAAGTGCCTTTTCCTGTTGTTTTGGATGTTGTCTTGTTCACCGAAGACAAAAAGAGCTCACGTGTACACCAAGAGCAATATTTACATCTCGCCATAGATGCGTATTTGCATTGCAGTGTCTGTGTGTAGACAGTTTAGTGTATTTTTAAATATTTAACCGTCCAGACCTATCCTCTTGTGAACATTCAACTGCATCTCTGCGAGGGGCTTTTGTGTTGCCAATGCCTCACCCCATGCTTTTCTCATTGGGTGTATTTGTCCATCATTCCCGAAAGACATAATGGAATTCAGGCTCTAATCACATCTACGCTTTGCGCAGTGTTTTTGTACGCTTTCTCTCCCGCTCATTATATCAATACTCATCTTCTAGCCTTCCCAAGCCGCCCTCTGTGAGCGGAGGACAGGAACGGAGGGTGCGGGTGGGGTGGAGAGGAGTCTGAATGGGTTTATGAGGGGGGTTGGGGTTTGTTGAAGGGGTCTGAGGACTAAAGGTTCGGGGTTGTTGCTGCCCCTTCAAAAGAGCCAAACGTACCATTAAGTCTTTGTCGGAGAGCTCTTGTACTATGCAGATTTTCCCTAATTCTATGCACAGCTCTCTTCTCCCCTAGACGTTAAATAAAATTGCTGGTTTGACATGTTCTATCCAGCCACCAAAAATTTGCTTGTGTTTTGTGGTTACACAGATATGTTATTTTTCAACTTTGTATAATTAAAGTGTTACTCTCAGCCGCTATTCATCAGCTAAGCTGTTTGATGCGATGCTTAAATGCTTCACTGGTGACATCCATATATTTGTCTCCATCCTGTTTTCAAGGTCAGCTCCTCTATAGAGCACTGTTTCTAGGTTAGTTCTTCTTTTACTGCCCCATTCTCTTTCTTTCTTTCTCTCTCTTGATGTATATTCCTCTTGTTCAATTAGATTTCTTCGGTCTGGAGTGAAATTTGGGCAACTTCAGGCCCCACCCCTCTTGAATCTGAGAAATAAGTCTACTGTTATGCAAATAGTTGTATTTAAAACGATTAGTTTGTTTGTCGCTGACATCGAAGGCCATTTTACATGCACTGAATGTTTATTTGCTTGAGGATGTTTTGAAGGAATAGTTCTCACCCTAAGGCCATCCAACATGTAGATGAGTTTGTTTTTCATCAGAACCGATTTGGAGAAATTTAACATCACATCAATTGCTCACCAATGGATCCTCCGCAGTGAATGGGTGCCATCAGAAACAGAACAGCTGATAAAAATATCACAACTCTTTATCTTTTCCATCTGTAAGCGTCTTGTGGAGGGAATTTTGCATGCTTGTAATAAACAAAATCACCATTAAGATGTTTTACTTAAAGATTTCTCACTAAATACTCATACTCTCACTAAATACTCACTAAGTCCTCTATCCATAACATTGCTTTCTCCAGTAGAAAAGTCATCTTGTCTGGATCAGGAGAGAAATCTTCACAGATCAAGCACTGTTTACAAGTGAAAACAGTTCTAAACAAATATGTTGGTGGATTTTAATGTGAAAGGACAACAGGGGATGCACTTTCTCACTGGAGGATGTGTTATTATAAATGATTGTATTTTGGCTGGTCCATAAGTGCTTAAATTCAATGACAGGTTTGTTTCTTACAAACACGCAACTTTTTTCTCCACAATATGCTGGGCAGGAATCATAAGGATTAGGTGTGGATTATTGGGATGTTTTTATCGCCTGTCAGGACTCTCATTCTAACGGCAACCATTCACTGCAGGGAATTAGAGAGCATGCTAAATGCTAAAATTCTCCAAATCTCTTCCATTGAAGAAACTACTGTTACTTGAAGAGGAACCATGCTGCAGGTCAGGACAGCACTCTGAGAAAGAGAAAACAGGTGACTGAGCTTCATGTCACTTGTCCATTCCATTGTCCATCCACTGTTCTCACAGGCTAAATTATCACTGCGTTTCTCTGAAGCTTCACTTTCTTGTCACTAACTTTGCCTCTGTGCTACACAATTCTTTTTCTATCAAAAAAGAATGATCTTGATGCTGATATCAGGACAGTTGTTACTCATTATTACTGTACTTTTTGCTTTTAAAATAACATGCGTTTGAATTTAGAAATAAAAAATGTGATCAATATAGAAAAAGTGTATTCAAATCATTGTATTTAAACTGCTTTTCAGGTTTGTAAGATTAAAAACTATTATTACAAAAACAGTTTGAATATATTTTATATTATAATTTAGTCCTTTGGTCAGACTGTTACCGTTGGCAGATCAATACAATGGTGATTAATCACAAGTTCAGTGGGGAAACAGATATGGCAAAAGCCTTTACATGCAAAAACCACAAATATGACAAGCAACGGTGATTCTATGGAATGCATGTTGAGACATTTGCCCCTGGCTCTGTTGATACTTGAGACAAAAAGTAAACCGTCGAGTAACTGCCCCTTAACATGTTGTCAGTCACATTCATATGAGGGTTGGTAATGGCGCAGACCCAACAGAGATGACTAACTATGCCATAGGTGAAAAATATACATTGCGATGGATCACTCACAGTGGAAAATAAGGTCAAGTTAAGGAGTTTTTTTAATATTAAAACAAATTTGTTGATTATGCACAGTCATTTAAAGATTTGCGATCTCTACTTACTCAAGTCACATGATAAAATAAAACAAAGCTAAACTACATAATGCATTACTATTAGTATTTAAAAGTTTAAGTTTAAAATATTTTGAAATCTAATTTATCCCTGTGATGCAAAGCTGAATTTACTCCAGTCTTCAATGTCACATGATCCTTCAGAAATCATTCTAATATGCTGATTTGGTGCTCAAGAAGCATTTCTTACTATTATCATTGTTAAGAACAGCTTTTGCTTTTCAACAAAAATCTTACTGACAACCAAACATTTTTAATGGTAATGCAGATGCGAACAGATCGAAAGAAAAAGAGTTTTGGAATCTCTTATTAAAACTCCCTGGTTGAGTGTGAATTGTCAGAAAGTGTATTGCCGTTCAGCATACCATCATTCTTCTAGTGAGACTGAAATGCAGAATGACAGATCCGGAGGCAGTCTTCTGTGTGTGTGTGTGTGTGTGTGTGTCTCAAAAGCGAACTTGATTCAAGACGAATACTGAGCCTGCCAGGCACAGCTGTGCCAACCTCATCTCACACTCACAGAACCAAAGAAAGAAAACATGAAGGGGAAGACTGGCATGATGAAATTATGTCCTATGTGAGAACTTTATGATTTGATTTATCATTTTCAATCATTTTGAAATAATTCATACAATCTAGAAACAGAAAATGACGATCAGCAAATAAATCAGCAAATGTTGGCGAATAAATGCTGTGAAATCATCAGCATCCATGTTATTTACTTTACAAAATTCCATGACCACAAAAGTCACTTAAACATGACCCAACTTGTCCTAAACAACGTTTTCCTACTCGTCAACTGATGTGTCCTGAATAATGTCCCATCAGTAGAATGACAGACAGCATTTAGGTCAGAGTTTGGCATCGCAGTACCTTGTTCCTTTCATTGAGGTCAAAACATTTAGATTCATGCTATCTGTATGCAAACCCCTCATGCAAACGTCCTGCAGTAGCGACAGTTCACTAACTGAAATACAACTGTATTTGCCCCAGAACAAGAATTTAAAGCTTCATTAAGCAGCACTATTTTTTTCGCTGTTTATATAGATATTGATCTCAAACAAACATAGCAGCACAGTTGAGGTAGGTGTCTGCACTTGTTCCCTAGGCTTTTTTCTTTGAATTGCATTTTTCTCAACTACAACCACATTTATTGAGATATGAAATATTCATTATATTTTCATATTTGACACTTTATTTTAAGGTGTCCTTGTTACACGTTATAACTACATGCAAGTATAAGACAAACCCTAACCTTACAGTAAGTACATTATAGCAGTATAGTAATTAGGCCTATCAATTGTAGATAATTAATATTACTCAGTACTTAACTGTATAATTACACTGTAACATGGACACACTCAAATAAAGTGTAACCTAATACTTTATTTAATGGAACATCATGATACACAAAACTTGAACTGTTAAATTGACTTCAGCTGTACTATTCATTGAAAGAAAGAGCTCAAAGTAGCTACTATAGGCTACTAGACTATAGGTGAAATATTTGTGTTTGATTCACTTAAAAAGTGGTCTTAAAATACAGACTACAGTGGAAGCACTAAAGGGTTTTTATTCAGTATGAAGAACTTACTCACAAGAGTCATTTGTTTGTGTTTGATACCACTTCAGGTTTTTGATTCAGTAAAGAACCAGCTTATAATGATCAATCTTCTGTAAGTTTTTGATTCGCTATAAAAGATTATACATTTATTCTTGAACCGGACTACATTGCTCTGGCTGTAAGTTTTCGAG
This sequence comes from Enteromius afrohamiltoni, assembly GCA_034779775.1. Classification (NCBI taxonomy): domain Eukaryota; kingdom Metazoa; phylum Chordata; class Actinopteri; order Cypriniformes; family Cyprinidae; genus Enteromius; species Enteromius afrohamiltoni. Next base: position 20,010,490 of record JAUYWG010000040.1, read on the forward strand.
TCACTATATAAACAACCAATAAGGGTCACTTGTTCATGAATCAGACTACATTGGTCCTTATATATGTTTTTGATTCAGTAGATAAAAATAACTCATTAGGTATTAGGTATCAGACTACATTGCTTGTGCTGTAGGTCACCCATAATGATCATTTGTTTTAATAAATAAGAAAATGTTGGTTCTGCCATATGTGCTTGATTTAGTAGACTATAAAGAATGGACTCATGTAGTCATATATTTTTGCATTTGACTACATTGGTCTCTGTACATTTTTAATTCACTTTAATTAAAAAACAAACAAAACAAAATCAGACTGATAAGACTTCAAGAACCGGACTCAATTTACCTAATACTGTTAGGGAAGCGGGCACAATCTGTCAGTTTAAATCTAGATTAAAGACACATCTCTTTACTCTGGCTTACACTTAACACACTAATACACATTTATTAATCAAATCCTTTAGAGGAGTATAAGGCTGCAATAATTCGATAAGCCAGAACCGGGAACACTCTCCTTAACAAACGGTGTACACATTACATCGTAAAAAGTATGGCTTCTCTCTCTGTCTCTCTTTTATTCTGTTCCTCAGCCCGTATCCAGATCAGATGGTGTATCAGCACAAAGAGATGATCTTCACTGGAGACCACAACACCTGAATGAGCTCTGTGGACAGATCGCCGGAACCAGATGCACACAAACACACACACACTATAAGTCCTTTACACAATCTGATGTGTTTAAATTGAACTGGAATAAGGTGCTGCGCGTCCAGCCAGAAGAGAACTGGACCCAACTAAGCCTCTTTTTTTACCCCATTCTCTCATGGATGGGGTTTTGGTTTCTTGTCGCTGTCGCCTCTGGCTTGCTTAGTTGGGGACACCTGATTTCTAGTGATTATCGTTGTTTTGACTACAGAGACCGTCTCTGCATTTGATGAATAAATAGTTTAATCTTGTCATTGTAATGTTCAGCTGGATGTTCCAGCACAGCTCCAGCATCTGTTTTATGTGTCTCTGTTTATCCTGGACTTTCATAAATGAACTCATGTCTCCGCCCACCTTGTATGTGTTCACAAGTGCTCATTCATGTCTCTGCCCTGCTTGTTGGTTGTCATGGTGTTTCATTGTTGTCTCCGCCCATTCTGACGTGTATAAATGCCCCGGATGTCTTTGTGTAAACCGCTCATCATTGTGGATGTAACTTGTGTTTTCCCCCTTTGTCAAGCCATCCGTGTTTCCCTGTGTTCCCCGTGTTTCTGTGTATTGGATTTTCCGTTGCTGACCTACGCCACTCTTTCTGGATTACTCTTTTGCCTTTGTCTTGGAAATACCTGTTAGCTGTTGTCGACCCTGCCCGTGTATACTCTGACTCTGACTGGTTGCATTTGAATCCGAACGTCTCCCTGCCTCTGCTTCGCACCCATTCATGACAGTCATTATACATTACCATCATTCCTAGTAGTTTTCCTACTTGATAATGTTCAGTGCTTTGCTACAATCTGTATTATTAAAAGCGCTATATAAATAAAAGTGACTTGACTTGACTACACTGTCGCTATCTGTTTAGGCAGCTTAACAGAAAGATGTTTCTTACCATTATTCTATGAGACGCAACTTTTTATTGCATCAAGTATTGTATAGAACGCATGCAAAACATACTTTTACTCATAGTCTTGCATGTGAGTGTGCTGTTTCTTGCGTGTCATTTATCACATCTGTCTAGTGCACTTATATTGCCGGGCCCCTCCACTCTCAGCAGTTGCAGATGGGCTTGGACTGCGAGGAAAAGGGCTTCCTGCTGCGTATCCATTCTCATAGTTGAGTTGTGGGGTGGCAGAAAGCATGCTGCCTAAAAAGCCTCACGTCGCAGCATAGGGCGGAGGACTAAGCGTACAAAGTCCAGATCCTGCTGACCAGGGGCCAGTTATTCTCGTTCACCGTAAAATGCATTCCTTCACCTCCTCCTTCTCCTCCTCCTTCTTCATGCTGTCTCCCTGCACTGGTTCTCCATTTTGAGACTCCATTCATGCTCTAATCGCTCGGACAATGGACTTGGGCTAGGCCTCTTGCCGTCTTTGATTGAGCTAAGAAATCACATCCTGTCAAATGTAAACCAAAGACCAGCTCAATCTGTGATAGTATGTGGGGAATGGAGGACCATCTGTCCCACACAGAGAAGCAAAGAACCTGCATCGAAGGAAAGAGATTACACAGTAGATAAGCAGTGTCTAATGTTGGTATCGCATGGCTTGATTTTTACGCTACATTCAAGTAAAATGAACTTTATGAACCTGATTAGTATAAAGTACAGATATGTCAGTTCTGTGGTCTTCTGTCCAAGTTCAGTTCAAAACAATCTCACGTGCCACAACCCCTCTTCCTCTTCCATTGACATGTTTTCTCTTCCTACTCTTTACGTCACTCCATTTGTGCCTAGTGTGGCCAGACACCATGCGGTCTGGATGCTGTCTGCTTTGCGCCTTCTTTAAAGGCCCAGTGAATCTGCAGAGTAACGGCTATTGTGCTTCCCTATTGATCCCTGACTGGCCATATTGAGGCCCAGCAGGATTTCAAAGGGACAAAAGCAGTGTACTGCATTGTCCTGTCTTCTAAATGAAGAAGTCCGTCCTCCTACGGAGCGCAGTCCCTGGAAATGTCAGCAGAGAGAGGGTCTATGGGGGAGGAAGAAAAGGGGGAAATGGTTAATTATTAATACACCAATACAGCTCTTCAACAATTGCTTTACTCCCTGCTAATTTCTACAATGAAGATAGAATCCCTATAGATGTGCACAGATGTTTGTCCTCCTTCTGTATCGGGTATTACAACATATGCTGAGCCAAATGTGTGGGGATTCCCCCAGTCTTGTGAGCAAAATGACAATAACAGTGTGTTTTTACCTTTTAACCTATTTTAGGTATTATGCTAAATACTATTTGTGGTTAACTTAACTTAAACTGAGTCGGGGGGGACTGGGAATGGTTGCACTTTTTGATTTAACATGAAACATGAAAATGCGTAAAACATGGGTTAACAATTAAAAAATTAAATGTGTGTGAGTTTGTCATTTTCTCAACAGTGTTAAATGTCAGCTTATACATGGTTGTATTTTGAGTAATCTTGAAAGAGTATAAATCTTGGATATTACAACCCTCCCTGTCTACACCCTTGGCCTATTTCTAGTTTATACATTACAGAGGCTTAGCTTGGGGTTAGTAAGCAAGCAAGCAAGAATGAAAATAAGTTTAAATAAATAAAAAACTATGAATGTCTGTACGTATGTATACACATACCTCTAATAAATTGACCATTTAAGAATCCTGAAAAAAAGTATCATGGTTTTATATAAATAATTGGCAGTGTTTCAACATTGATAATTAAAAATGTTTCTTGAACACCAAATCATATTAGAATAATTTCTGAATGATCATGTGACACTGATGACAAAATAAAAATGTTAATACTATATGCATTAAATTAGAAAGCATTATTTTAAACCTATAATTTAACATTTTCATAATATTACTGTTTCTGTAGGGGTTTTAAAGGGGTCATATGATGTGACCCTTTTGATGTTTTTCTTTCTCTGTAGTGTTAAAAGTGCATTGATACGTCCCTAAATTTGCAAAAGATTAAAGTTTCATAACCAAAGAGACATTGCTCATAAAAGGTATTACTTCCAGAACAGTTCAACCCAAATACAAGCACGTGTTCAGCACATTTACGGAGGACGGACTGGTGCTTCTGACTCACAACCTTTAAGTTATGTTTTCTTATTAAAAGAACCTGCTACTTACTATTCAAACATGGATTTTGAGAAGTGAAGGTATCGTTAGTGCTTGTTGTTTGTCGTTAATTTGATCACAAATATAGACATGGTGTTACGTTTGCGAGGAACGATGCAACGCGACGTGTAAAAAGACAGTATAAGTCATGATAATCAGTAATTATATCCCCACTGTATGCAACAAATGCCACGTTTGTAATGTGTTGAATTGTTTTTGTGTCATAATGGCATCGTGACGTGGCATCACGTTATGGTAAGAGGCGTAACATTTCCATCAGATGCTTGTGTTATTCGGCTAATCACAACACACTGAATAGCTAGCCAATCAGAGCTCACCTGGCTTTTTTAGAACCATGAGCTTTGTACCAAACGCTCACGTTTCAGGGCTTAGAGGAGAAACAATAATGTACAGTATTTGGAAAATATTGTCTTTTTTAAACTGCATAAACACATTGCATTACACCAAATACACAAAATAAAGTTATTTTAACATTACATGACCACATTTATTCAAATAAATTAGCCTTTGGGAAAGGACAAACTAACAATTTTACATACAAGTTTACATACTAATTTAGGTATTTCTCAATGTTTGTTAAATCTGTCTCCTCCTAAAACGTTTGTACTAAAAATAAATATTTTTCTCTCCAGTCATAATTAGCGTGTGCGTAAGCGAATGCCTATAGTTGCAATTACACCAGCGGCCTTCTCTTATAAGTGCTATCCCTGTGCCTGCACTCCTCTAATGAACTTGCTCTCTCTCCACCGGCCTAATCCCTCTTTTCAGCTGGAGGGTCATTTGGTGCAGATGCACTTCCAGGCCTTTCCAAAGTTTAATTAAACATTCCCCAGTTTCAGCCGGACTGGCCTTCTACCCGCTGGCCCATTCAGAGTATCGTGAAGAGTAATTGCGTCCTTGTTTGGTTTAAACCGGTACCCCAGGCCCTGTGGCTCTTTGGTAAAGAGGATGCTGTGCTTCCTTGTAGTCAGAGGTGGTGGGGAGGTTTAATGAGTCTACGAGGCAATGATCTGCCAGGACAATGCAGGTTCATTTATGCGCTGGTGTCACATAACCACACATGCACTCCTTCTAGAGGTTCATTTAAAACTGCACTCTGACTGAGCTGCACTGGGCAGCATTTCAGTGTAAAAAACAGATTGCCCTGGTAGAAGCAGGCCATGGCCCATTTGGCTATAAAGGGAGGTTTTCCCTATCAGCCTTCAGTGCGCTTCACATTTCTAATTCATTATCATCTTTAGGAAGCAGTTCCTAATATATATATATTCAAATGACAGTAATCTTCTTGCCATCTGCCCATCTTATTTCAGCGCCTGACTATTATGGAGATGATAAGACAAAAGTCAAGCTTTAGTCAAAATTCTTTGTTTTTTCTTTTTTCAATTCAATTTCTTATCTCCCTTCACCAGCCCTCTTGTGCAGAACAGATACAGCCTTTCCCTGACCGTTTGAAGGCCGGTTGTGTTTGAGAGCATTTTTTGCGGGTCAGTTGATTCCCCTCTTTGTGTTTGTTTGCCTCATTCTCTCTTTAATTAGATTCAATGTGTTTGCTTTTACTTTTTTTATTTGGGACTGGGGGGCTGACAGTTTGCAAGGGTTGAGTGAAACAACCCGACTGGGTCTCTGGGGGCTTTGGTTGACCGCACAGGTCTGCAAGCATATGGAAAGGGTCTGGCAATCAAATTACCTTTGTCTTCTTTGGGGTAAAGAAATAAAAATGGCCTTTAACACAGACTGACTTTAAAGGGGTCGGGCAGGGCAGGCCAACGCTGGGGTGAGATTCCATGGATGCTAATTAGTAAATGAAATAATTAGATCATCTTTCCCACATCTTTCACAGGCTGCTCAGTGAAAGCTTGAAGGCAAAGAGTGATGGTATGTATAAGGGTTACAGGGGCATTTTCAAAAGAAAAGAAAAATCCAATCATTTCTCTGCATTATACAGAAACTTTAAATAGTGTTTGATCCTTCTGAAACACTGAAAATAAGGTTGTAATGTCCATATCAGGTTCCTTATTGTATAAAAGAAAATATAAAAAAAATATTAAAAAATAGAAAAAAGTCAGATGTGTTTGTAAATAATATTTTAGTTAGTAGCCTCAGCGTATAAATACCTTCTTTTTCCTTCTGGCTTTTAGATGAAAATGTGAAAGGTGAATAGCAAAAGGCCATGGGTGGCCAATTAGAAACGGTAAAGGGAAAGGTCTCTTTGTGTAGTTGTCCCCCTACCTAACTCCTCCTTCACACTTTGTCTATGCATCTTTATAATGCTCATACACCAATAACCCAATTACTACACAAAGAGAGAAGCAGGCAAAAAGCCTACAGAGTGTTCTATGTTTAGAAAAGTAATATAGTCTTTGACACTGCAAGGCCACAAAAATCCAGTTAATGCTCCTGTTATTGTCCTTTGGTAGCTCTCTTTCACTGCTTGTATGGGAAGAAAAAACTTTGAGTTATACAGTGTTGTTATATATCCTTCTTTTCTCCAAATGTGTTAACAGATGTTTTTCCTCACTACATTTTTTCATAGTTCATTTAGGAAGTTGCAAATGTTTTGAGGTAAGGTATATGAAATTCAGCAACACTTCTGAAAGAAAGGAGATATGTTAGTTTGGGAAAGTGCATTAGTGATTTTTTTTTAGGGGGTTTTGAGGGGTGCGCTGAGTATGAATAGAGTTGGGGACGTGCTCCCCAAAACTACGAATCTTTGTCAGCATGGCAGTGGGCTTGACTTTGGGGGGGCTCTTTGTTGGACTGTGGACAAAGCTTCCACAGAGCAAATCCCTTCAACTACAAAGAACCTGATTAGCATGAGAAAACGTTCAGTTGAGGAACCATAGCCAGGCACAGGATGATGAAGGACTGTGGTTTTTAGCAGTTCTTGCGAGATGGCATGATGCATTGGAACTTCAACATTCCTGAATGTTACGGAAACTCTTTTTCAGTTCTGTGAGCACAAAAACTGCTTTTTTTTAAATGTTCAAGAAGGTTTTTCTTGGTTATACAAATGTTCTAGAAACGTTAGGAAAGTGATATGCTATGACTGAGCACAATACTTCATTATGAACACTGTATATGTGCAGTACAGTGACAGAACATGACAGAACAAGCGCTTATTTTGAGTATACACATAGCCCTAGAGAAACTACCAGGGATTTGATCTAGATTGCAAACAAACTCGTTTTACTTTCCTTAGAATCTCTCATCTACTTCAAATAAAATTCCTGAACACGATGTTGATTGTTACTGTTTTGGTTTACAACAGAACAGAACATGATGAAGAACACAGGCTAGTGAAGTTAATAGTTAAAAGTTAATATACAACCAAAATGTGCTGAATTACAAGACTTTATTCCTTCTCTCAGCCATTTTAAGGTTTAGACTCTCAACCTGCCAGCCAAAACAAATTTTGTGTCCCATAGGTTGAAAGGAAGTGTCCCAGCGAGGCCTAACACGTTTTTTCTTCCCACACTCAATGCATCCTGTGGTCTAGATGCAGTCACCCAGCAAGTGCTCAGTCAGTAGTGGCTATTGGGGAGTACATTATCCCTAAAGTCCACTGCGACTCCAATAAGAGGATTCTAAACACCGCTGAGAGTAGCCACTGCTCTAAGTCCCTGAGAGGAGGATTTGAGTCCACAAGTCATGTCCCTATACCGTAGTCCTGGGATTAAGCTGGAATATGCCCTGCTGTTCCACCTCCTGGCCTGGCCTGTCCTCCAGTCAGGGACTAAGGGATTCCCTTTTGTCCCTGATGAAGCCCTTCTCAGCTGGGGGAGCGGAGGCTCTTTGTGTGCCTATGGGCTGGAGAGAGAGGGGCCACAACTAATGAGAGATGAGAATTACGCGTCTAAAGCCTCTCATCTTTGACAAGCCCTCTTGAAACTCTCTCTCATCAGGCCTCAGCGCTCCTGCAATAAGGAGATAATTACACCGCTGTTTGGAGTGAAAGGCACCTTAGGTTCGACTGGAGGCAAGGAGGTCACGGGCTGACCCTAGCGTGCGGCCAGTGTGACCCCTGACAGTAGGCCGCAGAGATTAGTCTATGGTTTACAGCACTCAGGAGGGCTGACTTTTCCCCCTGAGGACGACATGCCCCAGATACCGTTAAAATCAACCATGCCAGGGGCTACAAGATTGGCCCTGAGAGATCCAACCATGTCAACTGTTCTAGAGTCAGTTCACACATTTAGAGTCTTGGCCTTTTCTGGTACAGCCCAATGGTGAAACTGTTCAAGAAATGGAAAATAAAGTACAAATGTACAGTATTAAAATATACTTAACAATACAGGTTAAAATATACACTATATATTATTTAAATCTATGCTTTTTTGAGTTGTTCTGAGACTTAGATGCATAGTTGTACTCACACTCTCAGTCACACTTGTTACTTTGATATATTTTACCAAATAATTCCTGCCAAAAAAAGTCCACACATCTATCTGGAATAAAACACATTTACAATGATCTCACTAAATGAAGAAATATCTGGTCATTTCAAATGACAATTCCATTGTTTGCAACTCCCTGAAGTAATAAAAGCCTGACTTCTAATGAATAAAATTCATAATGGCAGACGGCGTGGACGGCGTTAAGCTCTCTGAGCTCTGGAACACCACAGATGCACTGGCACCTCATTTATTATCATCAGGACCAATGGGCCTTACTGCATTGTGCGTTCAACTCCAACTGAGCCGGTGCACTTTGCCTAGCAACATGTATCCCTGCAGGGCATTCCAGTTCAATGCTTGCCCTGGACTATGACCTCCATCACACACACACACATGCACAGAGACACCGCATACAAATATCGTTTCTCAACATGCACTACAAATGTTATTCATTTTAGCTACAAAACGCACACAACCGGTCTGAACAATACGACTAAAAGATCTCCCCATTGAGTCATTTATTATAAAACGGATAGTTCCAGTCTTGGACTCTGATTTGTCAATGCAATATCCAAAACACAATAACGTATAGCAAAATACTAATTGTAATGATGCAAAGCTGAATTTAAGCACTTAATTTAAAGCTGAATTTAGGCAGTGCCTAAGGTCAAAATATTAATGAACACAATATTTAAAATATATATGAAATTGTTGTGTGTAAAAGTTTAATACAGGTAATATATGTGTGTGCTTATTTTTTGTGTATATATGAATACACACTTGCATGTATATATTTCAGAAAAATAAAATAGATTTAGATTTTATATATATTTATTTATTACATGTTAATATTTTCATATATATATATATATATATATAAACAGAAATATTATATACATATATTATGCAAACAAAAACTTTTATTTTGAGTGCAATTACATAATTATCATTTGATTAATTATTTGACAACACACACACACACACACACACACACACATACATACATATATATATATATATATATATATATATATATTACTGCTTTTCTAGCAGAGCTGGGATTCATTTCTGATGTGTGCTTAAGTAAAATGAGTCTGTCCACACTTTCTCACTCAATCATTTTTATTAAAAAAACATTTGACAACAAAAAGAGAGAAGGAGAAAAAAAGAAAAATATTACTCCTTCTCCTCCTTTCACTCCCTCTTTTCTTCTTTATGCATTCATCACAACTGAAATCACTTTATCTTTTGCGCTCGCTCCACTAAATAATATTAGTTAATGAGAGGCGTCATGCTCTACAATACTGAATAATATAAGCCCATCAACCCTGCTTTACCTCTGGTCCCTCAAGGCCAGTTCTTTTCACAGCGCTGGCTGTCTCCTAAAGGACAGCTGCAGCAGGACAAGACAACCATAGCAAATCCTGAAGAAAGCTTTATCAGAGTGGTCATGAAAGAGGCCAAGCTAGATTTCCCTAGCAGCCAATCATACGGCCTCTCAGTTTTTACCCTCACACAAACACTGAATTACAAACAGTCCCGCTAATGCGAGTGTGTGCCACTATTCTATCTGCACTCCTCCCTGCACAGCAGGGTTCTTGTATTGGGATGCAGCGTAATTTGAGGTTGTGGCCCCTGCTGTCTGAGTGGCACATGCCCGCTCAGGAAAGGGCATGGGGCTGGCGGAATCCCTGCATTCCTCGCTGCTGCCTTTCAATGGTTCTTTAGCAACAGGGAGCTCTGTGTCACGAAATAGGGGGGACTAAAATAATTTAAAACTACAGCAGAGGTTCCAGAGTGTGGAGTGATAAAATAACATCTCATTTGTGCATTATTGTACGTGCGTCAGTGAGGCCAACATAGTGCATACTGCTGTTATATTATATATTAAATATAAAAGCATGTTTGTTGTATTATATATTGCAATTATTATCCAACAAGGGTGCATTAAATGGCATTATTACAAAAAAAATCTATTTAAAATTATGTTCTTTTGACCTTTCCGTTCATCAAAGAATCCTTCCAAAATTCATCACGGTTGCCAAAAATATTACACATGTTTTCAACATGTTTTTTTAAGCAGAAAATCAACATATTGGTATGATTTCTGAAAGATCATGTGACACTGAAGACTTGACTAATGATGTTGAAAATAAAGCTTTGCCATCACATGAATACATTTTTAAGTTTATTAATATAGAAAATATTTATTTGAAATTTCAATAAAACTTTACAATATTACTGCAAATGTATGTTGAGCATAAGTGATTTCTTTCAGAAAAATTCACCAACCCCAAACTTTTGAATGGAATATTAAATATTATGTTTTTAATATGATCAAATCAGCCTGCCTTCACTATGTTGCAATAAAAAGTCGTTTTGAGGGTTGAGATAACATACCCGCATTAAAGAGTTGTCCTAAATAATGCTTGCAGGGTTTCACTTATTGTGTGCTTAAATCTCAAAAAAGGAACTAGAAGCTAGAATCCTGATGAATAGCCATCTTACCTTGTCTATGTCTTAAATTTCAATAGTAATCATGAATTTGATAGAGTGCCAAAAAAGCACTGGCTCAAGAGGGACAGCAGCACAATAACTTTCACACCGTGGTCAGAAAAGTACTTTTCATCTACGTCTAAGACACTGTCAAAAGAAGCCCAAACTAAGACTCTTCAACATCAATGCATCACTTTTGTGGACAATTTGGATGCAGCAAAGGACAGCCACTCTGACTGTGAATGGACACCAGTTTATTGTTGTGGTATCAGCGCAATGGGGGGCAGGCCTTACCAACCCCTCTGAGAGCCCCACACAAGAGATGCTGCTGGTGACCGGAGAGAAGAGGGCTGGCGAGGGCGGATCCAGTGCCTCAGCCCAGACACTCCCTTTTTTCTCTGTTCCTGCCCGGTCACATTGTGCAGGGGGCCTGGCCGGGACGAGACAAAAGGGAGCCGCGGGCCGGGCGGTTCGGATTCTATGTGAAGGTGTTTGGAGTGTGTGCTACCCCGAAACCCTCTCTTGTTTTAGGGAGAGGGTGGCCGAGGACTGGGGAGCTGGGGAGGTGGGTGGTGGGTGTCACTGTGACGGATGGGTTGCGGGTTGTTGGTGCTTTTGTGGATGGCGGTGTGTGTCTGAATAGGGACGTGCTGCCTCCCGCTCTGTACGTTTCTGCAGCCTGAGGCTGGGTGTGTGGCGGGTGTAACGGGGGATTTGATTAAGGAATAGAGAAGCAAAGAAAAAAAAAACTTTCAAGCTTTTGGATGAGAACGAGAACACAATGAGTGAGACCGAGTGAGCATGCCTGCCTAATATTAGAGTGAGGCACCGCATTAACAGCCTGCTGTGACGGGAATATAGAGACACTGGTTTCAAACTTAAACTGAAGTATGTTTCAAACAAAAACTGAGAATATAAAATAGAGTTCAGAAAATATGAAATAGATCACCTTAGTCTTAGTCTTATATCTTCTTTTCTGGTGTCGTAATATCAGAAACTAATAAGACTTTTTGTTAAATGAAAAGAGGCTGGAAAAAAATTATGAAATGTTGTCAAATTATAAAATGACTAAAAACGACTCAAAACTATTCAGAAATAATGAAATACAAATATAAAAAGACAAAAGCACATAGCAAAATGATCAAAGATAAAAAAAACAAAACAACATATTTACATAAAGACAAAAATTCCACCATCATTTATGTATCCTTATGTATACCAAAACCGCATGACTGACTTTCTTCTGTGAAACATAAAAGAAGAAATTTTTTGTCCAATCAATGAAAGTCAGTGGGGTTCAGTGTTGTTTTGAACCCCACTGATTTTCATTGTACAGACAAAAACAGTTGAAACATCCTTCAAAATATCTTCTTTTATGCATTCAACACAAGAAAAAAGGCTCATGCATACAACATGAAGATGAGTAAATGATGCCAAAATTTTCATTCTGGGGTGAACTGTCCCTTTAAGACTCACCTTTATTTGATATTTTGAATATACACAATGCCATAATCTAAATTTCCATCTGAAATTTCCATCCATTCTACTCGTTTGATGCATGGACAGACAGCAGTAATGAGATAAGATTCGTCTGCCCGCATAATGGAGCGGTTCGCAGATGAATAAGATAAGCTCCCCATTGCTTAATAAAAGAGTTCTTCTCTGGCCTTGTCCTTAGTGCAAAAGTCAATGGGAGAACACAACGGCATGCATACTAATAATGAGCCCACATCCCTGGAGCCTGGGACTGTTTTTGTTCTGCGAGCCTGAGCCACTGTTTGAGCCTCCGTGGATGTCTCTTTCTGAGGGCAGATGAAACCATCAGTAGCCCGGCGGCTCTGCAGGGATGACAGTTAACAGAGCAGCTCACCTCAGACTTGTGATAGTTTGACGGGCGGACGATTAGCATTTCCTGCTTGTAATCTTTTGTGTGGCAATGAAGGGAAGGTATGTTTGCTGTTTTGCCAAGTGAAAGTGTGGCACTCACTCACTGATCCCCTGCGGAGGATCTTTAAGTGTCCCGCATGAGCTCGCAGACTGCGCTGAGTTTGAAATGGAGCTACATGTTTGATGAGAGGAAGTGTCTGTTTTTAAACTAGCAGGGAACTGAATAAACAGAATAAGTGGCCCTCAGAACATTAGTAAAGTGCGTGGCTTAGTGAAGGAGTCAAGGGTGCGTTTGAGAAACTCCAGGCCTGCAAGCTCCCAAAAGAGCAGAATCAAGCTTTTGGATATACGGGGGCTATTTTTTTGTCTGTACTGTATATTTTACAGCTATATAATTAACTGATATAATGTTACTGTACCAAAATCTGCCTTTTTTAACCTTAAATAGATAATAATAATAACACAGGTAGCACAACATAAAGCCACACAATGAATCAGGATTCAATTTTAGTGGCCTGTCCTTAAAAAGATGCTACAGTGATGTATAATTTTGCACTTCCAATAACCATACGTTCCTTGGCATTTTACAGTAAAATGGCTGTATTCTCGAAAACCTATTATATCTTGCTCATCTGAAAATGCAAACATGGCCAAACATTTGACTAACGTGTCTTTCCGTTTTAGGCCCTGACAGCCCACTGAACGCGGTGGTTTGATGGGCAGGTGATTTGCATTCCTTCCTTGTTCTCCTTTGTGTAAAGGGAAAGTATGTTTGCTGATTGGGAGAGTGAAAATGTGGTCCATACTGTCTGTCCCTCGGTGGGGGGTCTAACCCATTACAATAAGCCCTGACTGAGCATATAGACTGCGCTGACCACTCTTGGCACAGGGAAAACAAAATATTTGCATCACCTGGTGCTCCAAGGCATTTAATGGAGGAAGTATCAGCACTCCTGAGGGAATTACTGAGGCATTCCCTTGTCTGGAGATTCCTGAGAGCAAGGTGCAAGGGGGGAAAGAGAGAAAAGGGGGATGAGGGAAACACAAAATTAGACATGATATTATTGGATTAACATTTCCAAAATATTGTGCACTTTGATAGAATCACACCTATGATCTATTTTTATCTTTAATCATTAAAATGCATAAAGATTAGAAACTTCTTCTAAAACCTCTTTGTTGGTTTTATTGTTTGTTTACTGTCTGACAGAGTGGTACACGGGTACACAAATGATAGTCTGCAACAGGAGTCCATTTTGTTATTACACACCGCCTCCTGGTGGCTGAACATGCACAGTTTGTCCGTTTGTGTGTGTGTTTTTAAAAACTTAAAGAACGTCTAATAAATTAAACCCAAATTACTATTCGTGCCTCTTAGGACAGGTCATAATTAATTAATCAAATTACTTAATCAATACTATTATAATTATTATTAATACTACTACTACTATTATTGTTATTATTATAGATGATGAATTACATCATATTGCTACTTCAGGCACTTTTAAAAAAAAATGTGAAGAAAGATCACACAACAACTGATTTTCGGTGGGGGATTAAATGAAATAAATTCGTATGCATACATTTTAAAAAACAAAATTACAAATTGTTAGCATAATTGTTTATGTATATGCGTAGTACTTAAACTCTCTCTCTCTCTCTCTCTCTCTCTCTCTCTCTCTCTATATATATATATATATTTTTTTAATATATATATATCTAAATGAATGTAAACTTTTTTCAGGATTTAAATAAATTACATTTTAAAACATTAAAATAGAAAGCTGTTATTTTAAATGGTAAAGATATAACAATTTTATAGACAGAAAATGCATCCTTGGTGAGGAGAATATACCTGAAAATATACTGAAATATATATATTTCAAAAGCACAAAAACATTTTTAAAGACTCCAAACTTTAAAATGGTAGTGTATACATATACTATAGATGAAAAATCTCTTTCAATACACAAATGAAATCCCTCTTTATAGTAAGAATGTATTATGAAAGAGGACCAGGGCTTATGTGTAGTGCTTTGTGAGTGAGCCTATGTGGATGAGGCCATTACTTTACTTTTGACAAAAGGGATGACTTCATCTTTTCTGAGCCATTAGGATGTAGTAGGAAGTGGTGTCTTGGGGCTGGTAGGGCTTCGTGAAAGAGCCATTTTTCCTCAGCGCTCAATGTGCTTTGAGATCAGTAGAGGGAAACACAGGGGAGGGAATGCGCTGTGTGCCATTCTCCTATTTATTTTTATGGCTCTTCCGTTTTCCTCAGTGTGGAAGCAAAATAGGGCCTGGGGAGAGAGAGGGAGAAATGCCAATTACTGCCAGTCTGCTACAGAGTGCTTTGGCCTCGCCTCTGTTCTTCCATAGCAACTCATGAATTGCATGTGTGTACATGTGTTTGTGTGCATGAGTAGGAGATTTACTACAACAAACACTGCATTCATGAGCACATATTTCTCTTGAAATCTTTACTATAATAGGCAAGAGATGCAAAAATACTGTTTACTGGCAAAATAATGAAGAAAAAATAATTTTATGTACAGTTTTCCACAAATGCACAATACATTTGTGTGCCAAGGTTGGAAAAACAGAGTCATTAAATCCTCTGTAAGTTCACGCTTACGCCCCCCTTTGCCATTCTGCGACTCCCACGTCTGTTCTGATAGATGGTGATCCAACTCAAACTTCTCACTTGCACCCGGCTTCATGTATTTGTCATTATTATAGATGGATTCTATTTGGTTCCATCGGTGTTGGTGGTGCACAGAGAGGGAAAAGCCTTTCGTGTGGAGGCAGAGTCAATTATTTGTGTTCCATAGAGGGGGGAAATGGGTTAATATTTTAAACGTACTTGACACTTTCACAACAGGGAATTGGTCTCATTTTTGTTGAAGTTTGGAAAATGTTAAAAAAACCCATATAGTCTACAAGGTGCTCCATATATCACTGTAAAATAAAAAGCTACAGCAGTATACAAAACCACAGACCTTTGAAAAATAGAATAAGGCCTTGTCTCAGGGGCCATTACGTAACGCCTATTGCCTTGCTTCAAATACAGAAAAACTTACTTTTTGAGCTTCAGGTTTTGGAAAACAAAAGTTTGAGGTTAGTAGATACTTTAATGTTTTTGAAAGACATTTTTTAATACATAATCAAAAAGACAACAAAAAAAATATTTATTTTATAGTGCGCCATTTAGAGTTTCTTGACAGTACTTTGGATACATTGTTAGTTTGGTGCAAAATTGTTGTGCTGATTAATATTTTTCTTCAGGATTCTGAATATGAATAGAAAGTTCAGAAGAACAGCATTTATTGGAAAAATCAAGACAGTCTTATTTTACAGTCTTTTGTACGATTTTACTAAGACCCCGTGACGTGTAGGTTTAGGGGCGGGTTAGGTTTAGGTCATTCGTACAAAATCCTACGAAAATCCAAAAACACCAGCATCCTACGGTTAAGAGTTTCATTAAAGTAGACTTACTGATATAGTTTATGATCTGCAAACTGTAAGAGTAAACATATTTAGCTGGCGGGTGTGGGATGTGTTTGACATGGACTGTGACTGATCTGGTATAAACATTCCCCTCTGCTTAACCTCTGACCTCCGCTTAATCACTTCTGCTGCTCCCTCTACTGAATGCAAGCCACATAACTCCAAATCATGCCAACATGAAATATTTAAAATATATGAGGCAGAGCAAAGTATCTGAAAAGTTCACTTTGTTGTTAGTGTTCCTGATCCCTAAGCAGTCAAGATAAAATAGCTTAAAGAGGTTATGAGTGATGTTGATGAAAGCTGCAAATGTCTTTGAAACTGAATCCCCCTCGACGAAGCCTATGAAAGGACTGAGAGTCAGTAGGGAAGCGCAGGAATGAGGCCCTCTGTTCTACCGTATTTGTTTCATTCAAGTCCCTCTCCCAATACTAACGAAATGTTTTTTTTTTTTTACACATGACTATGAGCATTTCTGCAACTTTTGACGAGATGCCACAAAGTCGTGCTCTCATGAAAATGTGCCAGCCAAATATTTAGTGACAGCCTCCATCAAATCTGATTTATGAAACCAAACATAATTGACAGATATAATAATATAAATAAAAACATTAGAATTGCAATTTCAAAGTCAGAATGCTGACACTACTCCACCAATAAAAATGTGGGAAATATACAGTAATAAAGCATATTTCTGAACTAGAAAAATAATGCATGTAATTGTCTTTCAGGAGGGGTTCTGTAGAGTATATCAATCATGTAGATCGATATTACTGATAAAGATGATGGCATAGAAACGCATTGCTGTCTCAGCATTCATAATAAGCTGCACTGAACAGTCATACATCATTCTGTCAAGCCTATTCACATTCAATCAATGCTAAGATGATCTCATCTACATGTTATAGAAATGAGAAGCATCATGGTTGTACAGATGGGGAGGGTTGCCACACTTCCTTGAAATTCAATTCTGTTGGAGCTACAACAAAGTGAAAAGATATGACACATCCAAAGACTGTAAGATCCATTTACTCTTTATTACTTATTTATTTTAACCCTTATGAAAACAGAACATCTTAAACCAGCTTGCTGCCCAGATTGGTCTCCAAGTCCAACCCCCAAAAATGTCCCAAATTCTTCTAAACCCAGCCAAAGGAGCAGCCTTGGAAACCAGTACATTTGCTTAAGATGGCTTACGATCTTTCTTTCCTTTTTTCAGCAGGGGAGGGGGAATGTTTCAACCCAATAGCTGCCTTTTGTTAATATCCATATCCTGTCACGGTATTCATGAATTCTACTACGCATTATAAGTTCACATTGGAATGACACTGTAACAGACAGCAATGTATTTATAGCACCTACAATTAGAAACACCTGAGCTCGCAAACGTCTACGTGATTTCTGTGCACTGCTTAATGTGCTTGTGAACCACATCGATCCTCCTCTGCAACGTAAGCGCGTGCTCCTCAGACAAAGAGCCCAGCTCGCGAGCCAACGGTTCCCTCGCGCGGTACAGTTCACACAGCAGCCTCGCGCCGCTTCCGGAGCGCTTCAACTCAGAAACACGCCGGACTGTGCTTCTGCGAAAGATACACCACGAACTCAGCAGCAGTCTGTGATATTGTTCCCACAGGTCTAGCACTCTGTATC
The DNA here is from genome assembly GCA_034779775.1 of Enteromius afrohamiltoni. Lineage (NCBI taxonomy): Eukaryota > Metazoa > Chordata > Actinopteri > Cypriniformes > Cyprinidae > Enteromius > Enteromius afrohamiltoni. Next base: position 20,028,227 of record JAUYWG010000040.1, read on the forward strand.
CGTGAACAAGCCCTGCCTCGTTATCGATAAAAAGCAAATGTCCGTTGATTGTTTTGAGAAGGTTATTAGTGCTCCTCTCCATCACGCGTGCGTCCCATTGGAGACTGAAAATGTGACTGACAATACGATCAAAGTTGGCTGTTAAATAGTCGAATATGATTAGATCGCTCCACTGCATTAATTCAACCAGATACGTTATAGTCATGTTAGATAAAGCCTCGGCAGAGAGTTGCAGACCTCCTCCTCCGCGCTGTTTCCGCAAATGCAACGGAATAAACACTCCAGTGACATTTGGGATGAACTCAGTGAGAGACACAATGGCATTTGGCGACCACTCTAGCGCCTCGATATTTCCTCGCACACTTGCCCACTGCTCACTGGACAGGTTCAGTTTGGAAAGCGCCAAGGGCGGAAGGTTGGAGATCCCAAGCAGTTCGGCAAGATAATAGGAGAGCGTTTCTCCCAGCACTTGATCCGCGTCGATGCCATATCGCACGCATGCTCTCGTGCCGTCGGCGAAGGTCGCTAGGCGGTTTGTGGGTCTGCCGCAGCCCGCTTCCAGCACAACCACCCGAGCGTCCCGAACCTGCTCTCTCCACTCCCTCTCGTGCTCCACGCCAAAGACACGAGTGGAGAGACCGTCCAGCCACGCGCTCCAGAAGACCCGGTGCTCGATCGCGTTATCCACAGTCTTCAAAGTTTTTCCATCGCGCGATCCTGCGTGCACCAGCGCGTGTCTTTTAGAAATATTCACCTGCTCGTTTGGAATTACAACGTCCCGTTCCGTGGATTGTTGGACAAATACGAACCAAAGATGCAACTTCACATTTCCAATCCAGGCAACTATTCCAAGCCACATGCAAAGTGACGCGCATAATTTCACCTGGCCGGCGTTCATGATTTCAAAACGCATTTTAGTCCATTTCGCTTTCCATTTAGCTCTTCTTACATGAGACTTCTAAGGCTAAATATGATCATTATGAATTCTCCTCTCCTGTGCGATGTTCCCTGCATCTCCTCCCAAACTCTTCCAGCCTTCAGTACAGCTACGATCGCATGGACGCGAATCATGTGACCAAGATCAGATCGTGAGACTTGACAAATGTGGTTTCATATTTCTCCAGGGGTAATGCCAATGACGAAAAGGTTAGACGAGGATGTTTAGAGTTCTCTGGTAGAATTCAGATTTGATATATTTACAAACTTATAGCCTATTTCTTTGAGTTAACGACCGAGAGGTCTATGTGTGACCTATCAGTTACGTGGCGTGATTACTTGGCGGGTTGTTACTTAAAGGAACACTCAGTAGCTTTTGCTTATTAAAAAATGAACAGTAACGTTACTTATATAACTAAGCCGTAGGCTGACATGAGCTAAAGGTTCCTATCATCATTGCTTATCAAAATAAAGTAAGTCACTTAGCCTTTCACAGTTTGCTTTATGTAACTAAGCTATTAAGTTCTTATGTATAAATAAGTGATACAAGTTTGAATTTTTCATCATTTTGGGTTAAGAGAGTTGTTTGAGTTTATTGTAAAAAATAAATAAATAATTGATTGTAAGACATATCATAATAACACCCAAGTTGTTTAGTTATCTATAAATAAGTGATAAAAGTAGACATTTTTCATCATATTGAATTAAGAGAGTTGTTTGAGTTTATGGTACAAATGGTGCAAATTATTGATTGTGAGACATAACATATCATAATAACAAGGTAAACGTTTCCCAGGTGCATTTGAATGCAACATTATTACTACTTATAATGATGCTCTCTCTACATACTGCTTTCAGCTTGTGCTTAAGACATTTTAACAGGCTTAAGCATGAGATACATCTAAATCAAGCAAATTATAAAATCTGATAAATGTTTCCAATGTACACAGAACAGGCCCACCAGACAGCCCAAACACAATAAGTCTGTAAGGAAAAATTATATTTCCAAACAAGCAGTCCCTACCGGAGTCATGAGTCAAACTGCAATGATTTTCAGCTCTCACACCACAGATTGGGAATAAACGTGGGGACGTCAGGCGCCAATCACAAACACATGATGGTCACAGCTGCCACACCGCAAAAGGCATCCATGATAGCTACCCCAGAGAGAAAACTCACGACCAGTGACATAACATGTCTTCATATAGCACATTTAAAAATCACCTTTAAACAACGCATTGTTTTCAGCAATTGCACTTTCAACATTCATTTTGGTGCGGTACTGTTTTGGTCATAACGCTCTGGGTTGTTTAGCATGTGTGAGCTGATCCTGCTGTCATTCTGTTTTGACTTGTTACTTATTACTTGAATGCGCTGCCAGACATACAGCTGGTCAGACCATGTTCCCAAAATGTCTGGCCAGGGGCATGAAAAAGCTGCAGGTGTTGTGCCTAAATCCTCCCTCTGCCACCATTCTGTCACTCTTCACATGATGGCACACACACTGATCTTGGAGCTTTGCACCTGCTTAGAAAACTAGGATATGTTGTGGTTTGGAAACCTCATTGCAGGGCCCCAAAATGGAGGAACAAAGCCAGACCAGGACCATTGTTAGCCAACTGGTGGAAAGTTTTTGTGTTACAAACAAACAATTTATTTTATTTTTTTTCAAAAAACATAGTTCAAATGGACATTTCCAAACAGCATCTCAGAGATCTCAAATTGATTAATTTACAAAAGTTATTACTCATTTGTAAATTGTTGAATCAACATGGCATCATACTATGATTTTTAAGCAATGTTTAAGCAATCATAGAACTGTTACTGAAGTTCTGTAAAGTTCTGTAAAAACACTGGGTTTTCGAAGTACACTGAAAATAGTTTAGAACATAGGAATATTATGCATGAAGTTTATGCAACTGGCCAAAGGTATTGTTCTTTCATCCTGACTAATTTGTCTGAAAGGAGATTGGTGCAGAGACTGTGAGTTGGTCTTTAAGAACATGTTTTGTCATGTTGTATGAGCTCTGTGTCATTAGCTTGAAATACATGAGACAAGTTCAGTAGTCCAGGTGGCAGCTTCGTCCCGCTGCAGGATTTAATTGAGATCGGTGCAGCCAAAGACTAAACCCAAGACAAGTCCATCGTATAGTATGGAATGGGGGAAAATGCAACGCTTAACATGGCTGATCAATCATAGGATCCCCGGCTTCTGAATAAAACAGCCAATCGCTGATTTATAGTGAACAGTTTTGGAGAATTTGATGTTTCCCCATTCAAAGAGAGGGGAGTTGCACTTGGATGACGGAGAGGCGTTTCAAAGATGGCCGTCGAGTGACATGACTTGTCTTCAAGAGACTTTAAGTGCAGTCTATGTGGTATGTCCACTTTTGAAGCCAGGTGCAAGTTGTTTTGTGGTAGAAATTAAGAAACCTTAATAAAACATTAGAAAACACTGTTTGTCTGCTACAGACTGCTTCATCACTGGGCTGGCTTTAACAAGAATCATATTAATCACTTAGACTTGTAATTTAGCAAAGCAAATAATAAATGTCAGAAACTTTACTGTAGGTGATTTTGGCAATTAATCTAAAAATCTATACTTTCATCAAGGTTCCTATAACAAACAAGGGATATTTTAGGGGTAGTTTTTCAAATTTGAAAACTTACTCTACATGTACTTTTTGTACAAAAAACTCACGTAATACAGACACTTCACTGCATTTTTCATTCCACTCTATTCAAATGCATTTAATGGTTCATTAATCTTTTAGTTTGTGAATGCATCTTAGAATAATTATGCAGGTGGTATAAAAAGGACCAACATTAAAATGCAGTGACTAAAATGTTGCAGAGCTGAGCAGTGTGTGACAAAGTGGCAAAGTACCGAAGGGTCAGTTCCCTCGGTGCTCCTTCTCATTGCAAATTCTTTGTCCAGAATGTTTATGAATATTTTAGAGAGAAGTCCTTTTCCCTTCAGAGTGCCCTCGAGCAAGAGATGCTAAGTAGAACACACCATCAGCAACACTTCTTGAATCTTTCTCATTTGGTAGTTGACACTAACTCAAAATATCCAGAGGCAAGTCTAGTTTTCAATAAGTGTAAGATATATAGCTGTGCAAGGATATAATCCAATATTGTTTAGACATTGATGGATTGTGACTGCCCCTGAACAGAAGTAAAAAGTTTTCAATCATTCAAATATCTCTTTAAAACTGCCAGTGTAAGTCATTAATATCTGTCCAAGATAAACGCTGCGTTTGGAAGAAGATGTTTATTTTTTGAAAAGACTCTGTTCTTTCTATGGAATTTTGTTTGTATGTAGCTGCCACAGCTGAATCCAATGAAATGTCAGAGTTGCATGTAAAATATCTCTGTCAACCCCCTCAAAAACATGTAGATGATTTTAGTAAATGTATTGTTCGCGTATGTTGACATCTGACTTCAATAGCCGTAAAACTGCTTAACGTTCTCGAGCCAGTTGCATAAACCTAGCCTTCATTTTAAGACAGTGCCTTAAGAGCTAGTCTGACCAACTAGCAGTTAGCCAAGAGTAATCCGTTTTATTTTTTGGATTCCATTTAGACTAATCTACATTTTTATGTAACTGAATTAAAAACAAACTGACCAGTTTTACAGAAAAAATTAGCTGACTAACTTTTAAGACTAACTTTTTAGTCTTAACCTTTTATGCAACCGGCCCCTGGAGAGATAAGCATCGTAGAATTTATTTTCAATATGCACACAATTATAAACATGCAAAGCTGTATGGTGTATGCATTTGGGTACAGAGTTTATTGTTTGAAAAGAATTTGAGGAGGGTTTATATGGAAAATGAATACTGTATGGCGTAGAGAGGGTGGGAACAGGCAGTAATAAAAAATAAACTGGAAAGCAGTTTTGGCAGAGATCCTATTTTGAACAAAGGTACCATTAGACTATGCTTGTGTAATAATACACATTGATAGTTATGATCAACTGTTGTTTACCAGCAGGATCATGTGTGTTTGTGCATCGTGTCGTGTGACACATTTGTTAATCATGACAGTCATAAGAGCTGGGGGTTTCCTACATTCAGACAGAAGGAGTGTATTTGGGAACAGTTAAGAACATGGAAACTCGGTTTCCATGGGAACTCAAAACAAACGGGGAAATGTTTTCCTCTTTAGACTGTTCTGCTGTAACGTTCTACCAAACTAGAAAATAACTCACATCTGTCTTTGTGACACCAGCCTCACAAATATTTTTTCTCACATCAAAAGTGAAAGTTGCAGCAGAAGGCTGAAAGTCTACAAGTAATGTAATGTAAAATCCAAATGGATCAGTCAAACAGAGCAAAAGATGGGGGAGGGGTTAGAGAGGGAGGCAATGAAAGAGAATTCTCAAAGTCAGCCATTTGTAGAATACATTTCCACATCCTATTATCTGCTTGACCAGACAAATGGTGCCAATTTACTATATTTATTTAAATATGCATATATTTTCTCCCAAAGGTGCGTTGTCAGTACACAAACAATTATCTCCCCTACCCTTCTCTAGAAACTATACGTTTACAGCTATTTGCATTTACAACTTTTGTTCCACGCTGCAACAATTTGGTTTGCTTTCAGAGGAATACTTAGAAGTAACTTAGTAACGGTGTCTAACAAATATACAAACATGACATTGGTAAGAGAATGGGTTAAAGGTTTCCCCTTGCTGTGTATCACACGTCTTACGTCACAGCAACAGTTGAGCAGTGAAACTGCAACAGACTGTAAATTGAGGGAGAGAGTGAACCAAGAGGAACTGTCTGAGAGAGAAGAGAGAGAGACTGGGGGGGTTCTAATCACTGGCCTCATGTTGCAGGAGCTCATTTGACACAACAGAAGTCTTGGCAGAAGAATGCTCTTTCCCTCAGGCCAGCTGGCTGTGAGCGCAGGGATATGGATGTCCCCTAAGTGTGGATACCATGCTGATTCGCTCCATATCGTTCTTTATCTTCTTCAGATTTTAGGCACTGGAGCATCTTGGCCCAATGGTAAGAGTCTTGTAAAAAGCTGTAACATTTGCTTTCAAGAATAATGGCTGTATTTTTCTGACACAGACAGCATTGTTGCAATGCACAGTGTAATTTAAATACCACAGCCACTGGAAAGTGTGTTTATCTGACTGTATGTTTAGTCCTTTAACAGTGGTTAATGTTATTCTGCAGGTTACATTCCATTAAAATGTGCTTTACAGATCAGCTTTAGATGAGTATTCCTTAAGTCCCAGCTGACTTTTGTCATATGAGACTTGATGAAAATTGTAAATCTGTTTAAATATTCATCGGATGTCCTTGTGTTGCTTGCAAATTTGATGTATTTGCCAATGTCCAAAACATATAGAGGTCCAGTAAACCTGGATACAGGTCCTTGATGTGCATATATCTCTTTGGACATTTCCTCAAAAATGAGAAAAACAGACATGAATTAAATGCGCCAGGAAATGACTATAGGAACCTTTTTTTTGCTAACTCAAAGATAGCAAGACACAGACAGGAATCTTGCTCCCGCAAAAACAGAAGCAGTGTTTTAATTATAGTACTGTTGCACAATTATCACAGTGACTCATCTTTTATCTATATAAAAGCTAAATGTCTGAGGGGCGATGAAAGACCACAGACTATAATTACAAGTCTGGTAAACAGATCTGTGACAAAAGCATGACTTGAACCTGCTAAGACATGGTTGAGAACTTTAACAAAAAGGTCTCCAAAAATGCAAATTTGGTGAAAATCATCTAACCCTCCAAGATATGTTTTCCTTAATCTGAACAGGTGTGGAGAAATAAAGTACTACATCACTTGCTGACCAATGGAACCTCTGCTCTGAATGGGTGCTGTCAAAATGTCTGAACAGCTCATTAAAAACATGACTCCAGTCCATCAGTCTTGTGAATAAACATATTAATCGTCAGCAAGAAGACTTCCTCCAGTGAGTCTTTTCACATCAACAAACGTGTGTGTTTTTACTTGTAAACAGTGCTTGGATCTGTGCATATTTCTCTACTAGATGAGTTTTTCACTGGAGAATTCAATATTATGAATTATGGACACAGAGACAAGGGTTTAAAGGTTTAAAAACATCTTTATAGTTTTTTTTACAAACGCAATTGGTGAACTAGAGTCATGTGGATTACTGTGGTGTTTTAATCAGTGTTTGGACTCTCATTTTGATGGCACCCATTCACTGCAGATCCATTGGTGAGCAAGCGATGTGATGCATCAATGAAGAAACAAACTCATCTACATCTTCAATGGACTGAGGTTGAGTACAGTGTCGGAATAGGAAGATATAAATTGACTTACTTTTTTACCTTTAACATGCCAAATAAAACTTATCACAGTAAACACTCCATTTGAAGAAGACACTGTTCACTTCTGTCACGTGAATTCTAGACAAGCATGCAAGACTTTATGTGTCTGACTTGTGGTCTGCTTGATTTAGTTTTTAGGTCGCAGGAGGATAAATGTCCCGGCCCACAGTGGAACGCCATGTGCCGTACCTGCTGTGAGTATGAGCAGATTTCATGTAAGTGCCCATCTCAGGGAACGAAAGTGGGCTATGCTGTACCCTGCTGTCGAAACGTTTTGGATGAGTGTGACCCCTGCATCCTTCACCAGGGTAAGAGGAAACACAACTTTCTAGAAGTGTTGAACTTTGGATGACCTGGAAGTGTAATTTTTAACTTAATCAGTTTGTTGCATACGCATCTGCACAAAATAGATTTTTTAAAAATATATGAGCTTCAGCATATAGTACTTCATTTGTGTATTATTTATTTATACTTTCTATTTGCTGTTTTCATAAACTTTGTTTATTTATTAAATATATAATTTCCTATAAGGTTGCAGCATTTTTGATAACTGCAAGACTTGCAACAATGGCACATGGCAGGCCAAGGATGACTTCTACATCAGAGGCAGGTACTGCATATCGTGTCGTCGAGGCTGGTCTGGTGGAGACTGTCTCAGTGAGTGATCTGATCCTTTATGGAATCCTTCCAATACATGAAATTTTTGTTTATTGGTTTTTATTGTCAAATATACAAACATAATTTTACATACACACTCTTTTCACCAATTTTAGCATGTGGAGAGGTTATACAAAGACCGCATGGTCATGTGATTTTAGAAAGCTATCCGATCAATGCCAAATGTGAATGGACACTACAAGTCGGCAAAGGAGCAACAATGGAACTCAGGTATAGGCTAATTAATGATTTGTGATTTAAACATTACTCAGCTGCAACTCGACTGCAACTACTGTATATTGCAAATGTGCACAGTATGTTTTCTTAATTCAGTTTTTTCAATATTGACATGTGTTTAGGTTTTCAATGATTAGCCTGGAATCTGACCATAGTTGTCAATATGACTATGTAGAGGTGCGGGATGGGGACAGTCCGAAGTCGCCTGTGATTGGCAGATACTGTGGGGATGAAAGCCCTTTACCAATCAGAAGTTCTGGAAACAGTCTGCATATTCGTTTTGTGTCAGATGGCTATAATAATTATGATGGTTTTTTTGCAACTTTCCAAGAAGTCTCAGGTACAAAATTTATATAAATGTTTTAATTTTATTTTTTACATTTTTTATTAGTTTATTTATTTAGTTGTTATTAGTTAGTTACTTAATTATTCTTGAGTATATTTTATTAGTATAGTTTTTTAATAAAAAAAAAGGGGGAAAAAATATATATATAAACTTAATATTGAATATTGAATTATTACAAATTTAATATATACTGTAAATATATATAGAGAGAGATATATTCAATTTGTAATAAATCAGCCGTTACCGTAATTGTTTTATACAATAATTTATAAATTATTTCATTCAATTTTTTTTAAATCACACACACACACACACACAAATGTACACGCATTGCTGCAAAAGGTGGACATACCAAATATTACAGTTAAAAGTAAAGATAAAAATACTACAAAATTACTATGATATTTGTGATGCTCAGAGCAACCATTTGCATGTTTCATGAACAATATTAAATTAAATCAAGTTTTGAAGGCAAAAAAACAGTATTTTCAGATCTGTCAGATGTTCTTACAATTTTGGGCACCTCTGTGTGTGTGTGTGTTTATGTATATATGTATATATATTTAATTAAAACATTATAATTATAATTTGTTTACACATACTACAGAATATAGTTCCTGTAATTTCCTCAGTGTAGGTGAATGTTTTCCCTAATTTTATGGACCTCTTTTTGGCTGAGCGGGCTCCATGGATTCATGCTTGTTTAAAATGTAGTTTAATTTTTAATGCTTACATATTGCATCATAATGTTTTACTACTTTCCTCAAGGACAAGCACCACCTCTCTGTGCAACCCCCAAGAAGCCTGCACATGGCGATCTCTTCCTGCGGTACAAGGAAGGTGACATCCTCACCTCGGTTCAGTATCTGTGCTATAAACCGTACAAGCTCAAGGGAGCATCTCAGCGGGCATGCCTTCCCAATGGCACTTGGAGTGGCAGTGCTCCAGTATGCATAAAGGGTACGCTGACACTTATGTAGTTAAGACAACTGTTTTCTGTATAACACCCTTTGAGACTGACAAAGCAGCTTACAGTCAAAGTCAGACATGCATGTAATGCCTGGGAGTCCTTCTTCTGTGAATTTGAGATCACAGACCATCAGCTTCTGTTTAAAATGTAAAATTTTTTGTTGTTTTGTTGTTGGATCACTCATCTGCTATTTGAATTTTGAATTCTGCTATTTGACAGAAGTTACCATAAAAGACTGTCCACCTCCACCACAGCTCCACAATGGATACTACACTGAGGTGTCCGGCTCTGATGACAGAATAAAATATATTGAATATATCTGCAACAATACATATATTCTCAGTGGAGACTCAAAAAGAACATGCCAGAAGAATGGGACCTGGAGCGGCAGTCAGCCCCTGTGTGTCAGAGGTACCATCTCTAATTCAAGTTGCAAAGCAATTATGAAATAACTTTTGCAAACACCCTGTCAACTTGAACATCTAAACTGATTCACAGCTTGTAAAGAACCTAAAGTTTCTAAACTTGTGCGACAGAAGGTCTTGAAAAACCAACCCCCTTCCAGGTAAACCTTTTGATTTTAGAATATATATATTTTTAAACAGTATTAAACTCATAAAGTTGGATCTTAATTTTATACCTTTTAATGCTAGGAAAAGTCCAGTCCACAAGCTGTACTCTACCTCTAGTCAGGGAGGGCCTGAAGCAGACCCACTGGAGAAAGCCATTTCTGTTTTTGGAGATTTGCCACCAACTTTCCATCATGTTTACACCAGCATAGAATATGAGTGTGTTTCAGCACTTTACAAGCACGCTGGCAGCGCACGTCGCACATGCCTAAAGACTGGAAAGTGGAGTGGTCGCCATTTCTCTTGCTCACCAGGTGAGGGAAGCACTAACACGTTTACAGCATGTCATGGTTTCCCTGTTTACAAATATTGTCTATGTACTAATAACCCTGGCAACTGTAACTGTAGGCTACTAAAGCAGAATTACATATTTGTCCAGTAATCAATAATATGATTTTTATTTACTTTTTATGTAATATTAGTAATAAAAGCAAATAATAAAAGATTATTAGAGTATAGAGAAGATACCATTTCAGTATTTCAATCTTTCAATATTTTATCCAATGCCCTACATGCCATTTTTTGGACTATGATTCCACTAATTGCTAATGCTCGTTTTAGCTTTTATTTTATTTTATTTTTCACATCTGGCACTCACTAATAATCACTCTGTCACTCTGGCATTCGTTCTCTTCCAGTGTGTGGTAAATTACCAGCTGCCATTCCCCAGAATTTCACAGAGATCCACTGGCCGTGGCATGCTGCCATATATACCAGTCTGTACAATGCCAGCCCTCTTATGGCAAGGACCAAAAGACGGGGTGATACGTTTGCCATTGACGAGGAAGAGGATGGAGACGAAGATAAAGAACGGATTAAGAAGGACCAGAGATGGCAGCTGGCCTGCAGCGGGACTCTGGTCAGCCAGCACTGGGTCGTGGTGACTGCTCATTGTGTGACAGAGCCTGGGCAGGCCGAAGCGCTCAATAAAGATGATATAAATGTAGCGATGGGGAAACATTACCTCAGTGACCTTAAAGACAACATGAGACTACAGCACATACAGGTAAGAGCTTTCACACTACAATACATCTAGCAGAAGTTCCTCTAGCAGTTTCTCTAAATTACCAACACAATTTAAACATGCATCATTTGAGATTTACATATAAATTGCATTTAATAATTCACAGAACGAGTCCTTTCCATAAAGCCAACGGCATTTTCATATTTTATGTCTTGAAAAGTTCTTGGAAAGCCCAAAGCCATACCGAGGATACTGAAGACTAAATATACACATTAAAACTCAAGGCACATTCTTATCGATAATCTATGATTAGGCTTTGCCAGGTAGTCTGTAGGATTATTTACTTTTCAAACCGACCAGCCTCTTTCAGTTCAACTGTTTCATCATCGCTGTTCCCACACAGATCTCTCAGATCTTGATCCATCCGAACTACGATCCACACGTCTTAGACTCCGACCTGGCCATACTGAAGCTGGTGGACAAAGCTCGAATCAGTGAGTATGTGTCCCCTGTGTGCCTGCCGCGTCTGCAGGGTGGAGAGGTCACTGCAAAGCAGGCCTTCCTCACCGGCTGGCTCGTAGCAGGACAACACAAGGCACACGCAGACTCCGAGGCCGTCCAGACTGCATTGATAGAATTAGCCGATGTGGTGAAATGCGAAAGGCAATTCAGCAAACATGGCGTACTAATCAGTATGACTGACAACATGCTGTGTGGACGCCAACATGCACTCAGCCCGTCCATGATCTGCCCTTCTGAAACCGGAGGAGTTATTCTTTCACCCTCTGCTGATTTCCAACCCACTTTACGGCTGGAGCCTTTCCCCACCAGCAGATCAGAAGATGCTGATTCTCATCATACTTGGGAACTGCTGGGGCTAGTGAGCTTCGGATATGATCTGCGGGGCTGTAATCCAGATTTGTACACCATCTACACACGGGTAGCAAACTTTAAGAACTGGATTGAAAAGAACATAACATAGAGCTTCAATTCAAATATTATATAGCATGATTGTGTGTATAGAATTTTCGTTCATACCTTATTTTAAGGTCCAATTCTCACCATTAACCATTTTAGGTAATGGCTTAGGGATGTAAAAAAAGGCCATGCAGGGAATGTGCTTTGCAAGTACTAATAAACAGTCAATGTATTAATAATAAGCATCTAGTTAGTAGTGAGAATTGGTCCCTAAACTAAAGTATTACCACATTTTCCATGTTGCAGATCATTAAAACTAAATGGAGATGATACCTGTTGCATTATCTTTTCAGATTTCTCATTCATTGACAGAGAACTTCTCTATTTTTTTGTAATCAGTCAAATCTTTTCGTATTTGAATTTTTTGAGTTAATTGATGAGAAAAGGCGTGAAACTTGAGATTTCCCAATCACTTTATGGCCTTGCGTGTGTATGAGGATATGTTTTTGCATGGTAAAATGAAGAGGATACGTTCCATCTGAATTCAGTCACTGGGTTTGCAGGCCTTAGCTTGTCTTTGCTCTGTCTTCGAGATGTTTCACAATCCAATTTGTTCATACTTTTTACACCATCATTATGTATTTACCAGTACAGACATATATACAGTAAGTATTTGTGCCTTTAGTTCAGCCCTTGTTGACTAAAACTGGGACAGTGTATTTATTTTTTAAAATGCCTTTAAATAAATACAATTCTGGAAATAAATGTTGTATTTAGTGTTTCACAAATGTTCCTTATTTTTCTAGTCATTTTATTTACTTTATCCAAATATTGTTGTACACTTACAAGGATAGCTATAAGGACACACGGGTGGTAACTAATGGTCCATTCCTTACTGGGATCAAGCCAGCTACCTAGCTAGTGTTGACCACTGATGCTATTATAATGTTGGAGTTTCTCAAATCTATCAAAATCTTTTCTGTTAAAACTCTTGAGTTAATTACAATTTGGGTTTGTTTTTTTTCTTATGCTCACTGATGCTAAATTTGATTCAAAAAAGTGATGTGATAAATTATATTACAATTCTACAATATCTGCTTTCTATTATTGCTGTGATGGCAAAGCTGTATTTTTAGCAGCCATTTAATTTCTGGAGGATCATGGGACACCAAAGACTTAAGGAATGTATTGGAGTAATTACTATACTGTATATGCTGCTCAAGAAACATTTCTTGCTATTATCAATACTGGAAGGACTTAATTGACACTTTTCAGTATTTTTTAATTAATGGGTTTATTGAATAGAACAGCATTTATTTGAATTATATTATGATAATATTTTGTAACATAATGCATGATTTTACTGTCGCATGTGAATACATCCTTGCTAAATAAAAGTATTAAGTTATTATGTATATACTATACGTGTATATGTGCACACATATACAGCACATATACATATCATACAGATAAAGACAGAATTATCTTTTAGCAGTGCACTATTTAGGATATTACTTTTTTTCTTTTTTGCAATATATTAAATAAATAAATGTCACCCTAGAGAAGTGTAGAATCATGATATTGGATATCCCTGGGGGTTGTTCTCTGTTTTCCCTGCTCTTCTGTGATGTTGTGTGTCTGAAAATAGAGGGTGTAGAAGCTAATCTGTTACAGCCTATAAACTGCAAGATAGGATCCTGACCTTCTGCTTGTGCATGTGTCTGCTTGTGTGTGTGTGTGTGTGTGCGTGTGCATGTTTGTTGGTGTGTAATGAATGCTGACAATCTGTTGGTTGTTAATAGTGAAAGGGGGGCTCAGTGTGTTTCTTGAAGTTGGGCAAGTCTAGGCAGAGCTGTATGTTTATGTGTATGGTTTCTAGGTTTGTCTGTTTATCTAACTTATTTTGCAGGATAATCTGAGGAACAATGATTGATTTTGCGCTTCATCCAAAGATTCAATTATAAAGTCTTTCTCCTTTGGAAACATGTGCTTCATTTATGTACTTAGTTGACTCATACTTTGTAAATAGTGTTTAAATGCATTCACTGAGAATTGTGAAAAGCATGTTAAAGTATTAAAGCCGTCCTCTCAGTAATGACAAACATTGCAGAATTTATTTATGCTGACTAAGCATCACGTGTGAAACTATTGCATTGTGGGAGGTTGTGAGAGTGGGCGCACTTGAATCCTAAAAAGTGTTTTAAATGAAAGATCAATACATACAACTTGTCTCTAGTTAAGATTATCAAAAATGCACCAGAACTTTAAATGAATAACTACAAAGTAGTTTGCAATGAAGTTTTACTCTCAGGACAAAAAAAGGCTGTTACACCTTTGTGCCTTTTTATAGGCTTAAAGGTACAATTTAGTGCAGGCAGTATCTAAAAGGTGCAGTACATATTAGTACCTTTTTCAAGGTTACTACCCTAGTGACAGGTTGTGTCTTTATTTGAAAGAAGAGGCAGTACTCAAAACCTATCCAACTAGTTGACAGTAATATGGATGTGAACAAAGTTTCAAAGGATAAAATGTATTTTAATTGTGTATACAGTAATTTGAGGTAACTATTTCTATTATATTTATTACATTTTAATTACGTAATCAATTGTTTTACCACTTTTAAAACATTTTAGATTGTTGAAGTTGTTTAGTTGCATATTATATACAGTACATCTGTGAATAATTCATTCATGTGTATGCTTAATTTTCTCTTGACCTCTTAATCATCAAGTCATAACTGTATCTTCTGGTCTTCTCTCTGATGTTGTTGTACATTGGACTATTTAGTTAGTTAGTTTGCTTAAACCTTGCCCCTTTATAACTGACTGCAAGGATTTGTGTTTGAGTGTGATGGCTACACCTCAAAATCTCTTCTATTTTAACAACAATGTCATATCAGAGCCTGGCACAATGTCAACTACGTATGCCCACATCCACGTGTTCCTGTAATAATTTAAGCTTCTTGTAGCATGTTAGGTCCTCATTCAATGAAATGAATTTATTTTGAAATTTACTTGTTATTTATTCCCACTGATGCATGATTCATGAGTAACACAGATCACTGACCTCAGTGTGGTTGTCGAGGCTGGTACAGACCTGTCGGTTTTCTCACGTGATCCTCCATTATCTTACCTCTGAAACTTGTGACTGAGGAAAGTCTGCACTTGAGTCTGCACTTGAAGACTCGATTAACCGAATCAGTAACTTGAATCATAATTTTTTGGGGTTAAACTTTATTTCAAAGTATCTTGTTAAAGTGTAATTATATATTTATATAATTTTAGTGTACTGAGTAATGTTAATTAACATCATAACCTACTTATGGGTTAGGTTAGACATATAGTTTAGTTTAGGGTAAGCCGTATGCAATAACGCATAATTAACTGCTATTACCATAGTATACACCTCTATTTTAAATACAGTAAATCATTCATTATACAGATACATAAAAAACATTGGTAACATTTTAATGAAAAGTGTCCTTGTTACATGTACTTACTATTATAATAACAATAAATTATGCATAATTGCATGCAAGCAACCCTGACCCTACGTCAGGTGGACAACACGAAGACAACACACATGTGATGCGCCACATGCTGGCGTTACTTATCCAAGTGCATGACCTTTGAGGACTGTAGTAATTGTAGTAAACCTTTCCTAATAGACAGAGCCATTGACACATAAAATACTGAGAGAAAATCAGATTTTGGCAATAGATTGTTTGTTAGTCATGCTCAATATGAATTTTATATTCCTAAAGATGCATATTATTGCACATCGACATAAGACCACATAATAAAGGTGATTTTAAAGCCTTTTATTTTCTTTGCAATTATGTATAGCAATTTACCTGTGTAATACATACATGTGAAGCTTTAAAAGTGTACATGCAGTACTTTCACCTTAGAATGTGTGTGTGTGTTCGTGTGAACCATGTCTATGGATGAGGGATTAGAGAGGTTTGGAACAGATTAGTTAATTATAGACACCTGTCTGCTAAGCATGGAGACTGGAGTCAGGTGGATGAGCTCGAAGAGTGTGCTGGACAGCATTCAGCGTGGTGCAGCACTGGTGGGGGCAGACAGCAGATGTGAGACCATGTGCCTGTGCACATTCCTTGCATGTGGCCTCAGTCCAACCTCTGCCCTTGTCCAAAATGAGTTTCAGTCTCAAGTAGGACTTGCAGACTGACTATAGACAGATTAAAGCAGTGTCAGTGTTTTTATTGAAGTTTTAAAGGACACATTTTACAGTACTACAGTATGTGTTTAGTCATTATTTTGCCTTTTTAATTCACTGTATTAAAATCTGGTCTTTTTTAAATAATTCATTTATTAGTACTATAAGATATATATATATATATATATATATATATATATACTATAATATATACTATAAGACACTCCAATAGTAATTGTCTTAATTACAACTTAATTTCAATCCTCTTTACAGTGTATGATAGGTGGTAAATAGAAAGTTACACAATGTAAATCTCAATAATGTACACTCTAAACATTTATTTGAAGAATATTTATAAACAAGCAGAAGTTTGCATTTTTCTGTCAATAAAAGAGGCTCTCAGAGAGGGCCACTGTTCTCACTACTAATTATTTGATCTGTCAGGGTCTACGCTTAGATGTCATGAGAAGCCCCTGCCTATTACTGTAAGCAACTGATCAGTCATCATGGGACAAGACGCTCAGGCAATGACGTCTCCATGAAAAAAACCATGTAGTCTGTATAAATGTGCGTTTGCACTGGTCATGTATAGTCTGCAAATAATCACATTTGACTCATTCTATAATTGCGGGTACATCTGGTGTCTGAAGTCTGTTACCATCCAAGGTAGAGTAACAATGCTGACAATAGTGTAACAGGACTGACAGTTTAATATTTATTCATTATTTTTTTGTGGTTGTTTGTTTGTTTTACAAAAACTCCACTTGCTGGCATAAATGCTAAGATCATGACACTAATTAAAACGTGATTGAAAGACCAATATTTTGATATTGTGGTGACAGACTTGATGTTCTAAAAGTAACTCTTGGCGTGAGATGTTTTTAGATTACAATATTACTCAGAGAGAGCAAAGATACTTTTCAGGGCTTCAGATCTTATCAGTGAGTGAAAGTGACATAATTTCCTGTAACTTACACAACTCTTAATTTCACCAACTTAAAAGCAAAACATGGTACTGTATGGTAACAGAGTTGATGCGTGATTTGGGCACTCACATTTTTCTAAGAAAAGATTATTTTAAATAATTGAATGTTGTAGACATTCAAAAGGGCCCATGTCACACCTCTCTTCATCTCCCCGCACTGGCTCCCAATTGCAGCGTGCCTCAAATTCAACACATTGATGCTTGCATATGGAACAACCACAGGCTCGACGCCTGCTTACCTCCACTCAATGCTACCAATCTACACTCCCTTCAGAACTCTGAGATCCGCCAGTGAGCGACGCCAAAATCTCTTTACAGAACATTCTCTCACAACGTTCCTGGCAGGTGGAATGATTTTCCCATCACTACAGCTCCCTTACTACTTTCAAACGACTGCTGAAAACCCATCTCTTTCAACACTACTTAACAAAAAATTTAAATAAAAATATTAACCCTACTTTTTGGATAAAAGCATCTGCTAAATGAATAAATGTAAATGTGAATGTAGAATTGAGTATCTTGATTTCTTAGAAATCTTGATTTTCAGCTATTTAAGAAACTTTTAAAATAAATTATTTTTATGGACTGTAACATTTATATATATATATATATATATATATATATATATATTATGCACATCCTGACTTTGTTGTTCCTAGTTCAACCATATGTCTATACCTAAACCTAACTTTTATCATGAGTAAAATCAGAGGAAATGATCGATGAATTATACTGATGTACAAGCACCTAACTACGCCTAAATAAGAAAACTGGTTCTTTAGATCTGATTGGTTAATCACAACAGTCAACAAAGATGTTGATGCAGGGACACGTCACACTTCAGGTTTTGCTATAGAGTACTGAAGTAATGATTTTGTCCCGTTATTAGATTTGGGTTCCCATTCAGGATATTTTGAACCCGTTTTGCATGAAAGTTATAGTTTGATAACTCGTCTGAATCTGTATCCATATATCACTCTTTGATTCGATTCATTCGTTTCAGAGCTGATTAGAGAAGATCAGACCTTGGGAGTGAGATGGAGGAGGTGAAACAATGAGAGAGAGAGGACGAGGAGTCTCAAGCATATTAACTGGTACTTACATGTAATCTGGGTGCTAGACTCCTCCTCCATGTTGCCCCACGGAGCCCTTAGCAGCACCTCTTCGCCCATTTCTCTAGTACTAATGGTGGGATAAGATCAATTCAAAGATAGAAGATTGTGCATGGATCCATCCTATCCATCAATTTAATTGATCTTGCAAGGAAGTTTTGCGGATTGCATCAGAGCAATCACTTGTTATACTGCTGTTCACCTGGTGCTTGGAGTTTTGACTGACATTTCTAATGACCTGGACCGGATTTCCTGATGGATAAACTGTAGATTGACAGCGTTTCATTCAGAGCCCTTTCTATAGCCCATGGCTTACTAGAAAACTGCTGTGAAACTCTTCCTTTTCAGTAACTGCACTACAACAGGTAAGATGGGTGATGAAACCCTCTCAGGATCTTCTGGCGTATCCATATTTTCATATAGCAATCGATGAATATTTTAATAGTTTCATTACATTTAGTCTGCAAAAATGAGATGTCGACAAAGTCTGTAAGAAATGCCTGTGCAATGATATTGTTGCTTTGTCTAATGAACTGCCTTAAATGAACTGATTCCTGTAAAGATCCAAAGGACAAGCGCTTAATCTGTAAATAACCTGCAGACAACCTCTTGTCGTTCACCTCAGACTTCATGTCAGTGAGATGGAGCTACTGTAATGTAGTCACTAATGAGATTCAACTGTTTTTACTTAAATGGACAATTAGTTCGCAGAATCAATAATTACAGATAAAATCGTCTGGCCTTCTTTGCATCAGCTATTATTTACTAACGCTCATTCGCACCTTGACTTTTCCTACATGCTCTCAAATATTGTGCAACACAAATACTGCTGTGCTCAGTGGCTAAAATTAACCAGTTAACAGGCTTTTTATCTCATTAGGACAGGAGCTGTGTGTATCAGACTGTGTGTATCAATCTCTGATTTGCTTGGCATCATTCAGTGCAGCTACTCTGAGAGTTCACAATGTACACAAACACTGAAAGGTTTCTGTTGTGTTGAGTATTTTATTGGTTGTTTTTATTACATGTGTTGCAATGTTTTTTCCTTGCATTTCTTTTATGTTTTTTCATGCAGATAATGATTAATGGATAGTGCTGGTCCTAAAAAAAGGACTTTGAGATACATATCACACATTAGTTGTCATCCTGTTGCACTAATGCAAGAATGACATGCGACTTGATTTAAACTTATCTGGGCACAATAATACACACTGTTGCATTCATGTGACTAATTACTGCAAGGAAACAGGTTATGTAACCACACAAGGTTATCTCTGTTGGGCAGGGGGGGTTGACTTTTAAGAACCTTTTAATCCAGGCCGCAGTAAAGCTAAACAACCCTTGCGTCATGTGACACGACATGACCGCTGGTAGTTGGTATACAGCTGGTAAACGAAAGCACAGAAACACTGTTAAAGTTATTGGCATTCTTTAAAAGCATATTCCCAGTACCACTGATGTGATCTGTACACATTTTTGACCATCCTTGGACTTCCATATATTCAGGCAAAACCTAAATATTTTAGTGCAATATTAAAAATCCACCATTCAATTCAGTCATTGTAAGAAATATGTGTCATGTTGCTTTTTACCTTGTGATTACAGTTTTGCATTAAATAAACCTGGACAGACAAGCCAAAACATACGCCTTTTTGCACATTTGGTTCAGTTTTGAAATATGTATTTGCATTCCATCTGCGGTCCACAGACTTTGATTGCATCTTTGCAAAACATGCAGATAAAAATGTTAGATGTAAATGCAAACACAGCATTGTCCATTCTGTGTCATTGCATTTTCAGCATATCATGCACAAACATATCTTGGTCACAGTCTTGACACCAAAGGCGATTTGCAATTTATGGAATTAATTAATTTTCATAAAGTGGTAATTTTTGGAAGGATGTGAAATTACCAGCATAACCAGTACCGTTCCTTGATTAGATTATTTATATTGACATACTTTACTTTATTCTCCACTTCATCTATCCACTAGTGCCAACAATATGCAGAAGCAAGTGGAGATAAGAATGCACGAGAGTCATCTGGATCCTCCTCCATCACCTGAAGAGTCCATGTGTGGAGGCTTCTGTGACAAAATCATGAAGAATCTGTTACTCACGCTCACAGTTCTTGGCAAGTTACTTCAGCAATTTTGTTTGTTTGTGCTTTAGTTTTTATAAATGAATGTAGCTACAATTTATAAATTTTACTAATGAAAGATCATACTGTAAAATATTGTAAAATATTCATACATATGATAATTATAATTATCTGAAAGCTTTTACATGATAATGCAACAAAGTGAAGCCATCGTTCAACAGCAAGTACATTTACGCCTTAGGAAGTGTTTCTGTGGAGGGCCAAATTATTCAAAATTAAATACATTTTGAAATATATAAATAAGTTGTTAAATACATAATGAAATAATTAAATGTATAAAATAAATGCATAAATAAATACAGAAATGTATATATATATATATATATATATATATTTTTTTTTTTTATTATTATTATTATTTATATATGTATTTAGCTATCTGTGTATCCATTTATTTATTTATGCATGTATTTATTTTATTCATTCATTCACTCATTTAATTACTTATATATTTATAATAAATAAATATGTACATGAATAAATAAATGATTGAATGAATGAATGAATAAATACATTAATAAATAAATACATCAATAATATAATAAATAAATATTTATATATTTATTTCTGCATTTATTTTAAATCTATAAATAAAATATATGAAAAGAATTATTTTCTGAGCTGTTAAAAGTGCTCACAAGTATTAGAGTACATTCAAATGCTGAGTAGGCTATTTTAGATAAATATTCTACATTTTGGAACTGTTCTGTGTTATACTTCACAAAAGGTTTATTTAGTATTATTTCTCAGTGAAATGTTCCATGTTCTCTGTCTCAGGTGTGATCACTGGGTCAGTAGCTGGTATTCTGCTTCGTTACGCATCACCACTCCCCGCTGATGTCATTATGGTCATTGCCTTCCCGGGTGATATTCTCATGAGGATGTTAAAAATGGTGATTTTACCTCTGATTGTGTCCAGTTTGATCACAGGTAATATTATATGCTTTGCTAAACACGTCCAAAACAATGCTATCCACACCATTATACAGTTTTTTCTTCAACAATGGCAGACAATAAATGAATTAAATACACAAAAATCAGATGCAGAAATAATACCTGCAATGATCTATAGAATTATAATTGTTATAACCACAGTATTATAGCTGTGGGACAACTACAGAAATTATGAAGCCATTGTTTGGCCTTCTCAGCCTTTTCTTTGTAATCCAGTACAAGATAAAAAAAAAAAAAATTAGGGTGGATCAGTTTCAGAAATTCATCAACAGAACATGTCTAAACGTGCCCCCCCCCCAAAAAAAATAAGCAATTAGAATTTTAAAACGTTCCAAATGCATTACTCATTCACTAATCACAGCAATAATTATTAAACTTAACCCTGGGAAATACCTTTTGTGTGTAACTTTCAGTGCACAGTGTAAAAGTTTGAAAAAACAAAAGGAGTAATGCTGCTTTGAGAAAATTCTGTGATAGCTAATAAAGTTTAAATGCTGTTTTGTTTGTTATTTTTTAGGATTAGCAGGGTTGGATGCCAAATCCAGTGGTCGTCTGGGTACAAGGGCCATGGTGTATTACATGTCTACCACCATCATCGCAGCGGTATTGGGGGTGATCTTAGTGCTCCTCATCCACCCTGGTAACCCCAAACTGAAGGCAAATCTGGGCGAGGGCAAAAAGAACGATGAAGTGTCCAGTTTAGATGCCTTCTTTGATCTCATCCGAAATCTGTTTCCAGAAAATCTTGTTCAGGCCTGTTTTCAGCAGGTGTGTGTGTCCAAATTTTTACTATTTAATCTCAACCATAACTTAATTTTTGTTGATCTTTCATCTGCTTAATTTAAATATTTTTCATTTCATTAACAGTTCTTATATCTCTTTATGTAGATCCAGACTATTTCAAACAAGGTGGAAATAGCTCCTCCCCCTCCTCCAAATCCAACTCGGTTTGGACGAAATGCTACCAAGGGGGCAGCAAAATATGTAATCAAGAAGACTCTTCAATTTAAGAGTGGCATGAATGTTTTGGGTAATAAATGGTTTTGATCATGTAGTATATGCACAAAGCTGTCATTTTTGTTCTTTTTAAGTTAACATGGCGGCAATGTTTGTCTCTGCAGGTCTCATTGGGTTCTTTGTGGCATTCGGGATTTGCATGGGAAAGATGGGAGAAAGGGCCAAGCTGATGCTTGAGTTCTTCAATGTACTCAACGAGATTGTTATGAGGCTTGTCGGCATGATCATGTGGTCAGCTGTTATTACTGATTATTAATAAGTAGTGTAACATTTTTGGTTCTACTTTATTTTGACAGTCCACTTTAGACGTTCTACTAACTATAAGTAACTTTCTAACTATATATAAACTACATGTCAACTAATGCTCATTCATTTGCAACTACATGTCTACTAGCTCTCAGAGTAGACTGTTAGGGCAGGTTTAGGGTTAGTAGAATAAGTTGAAATATACAGTACCCACCAAAATAAAGTGTTACAAGATATTAAGACAGTAATACTGTAATGACTGCTAGTTGACATGTAGTTGCAAAGTTACTAAAAGTTAGCAGAATGTCTAAAGTGGACTATTACAATAAAGTGCTACCAAGTTTTCATGATTTCCATTCACAGCACTTGTAATCTGTTTGTTAAATGATTTGTTAACTGTGATAAATATAATGTTTTATTTTATTTTAAAGTTTGGGTTGGTAAAAGACTATTTTAACAAATATTTTAATGTATTTCATACCTGTGATGGCAGGAACCTGAAAGTTTTTAATATTTTTGTGGTAACTGTTACACCTAGAAAGTTCAAAATAACTATAAATATAAACATAAATGATTTCTAATTTTATAAACGTATTGTCATATTTAATGTGCTGAATGAAAGTATTACTATCCCTAACTGAACCCAGACTTTTTAACAGTAGTATAATGATGAGTTTAACAGTTTACCTGACTTAAACTGTCTGATTAACCTGTTGGTTGACTTTGCTGCATGTCTGTCCTGTAACAGGTATTCCCCCGTTGGTATTGCGTGTCTCATCTGTGGAAAGATCATTTCAATTAACGATTTGGAAGTGGTGGCCAAGCAGCTGGGAATGTACATGGTCACTGTTATCATTGGACTCATTATTCACGGAGCCATCTTCCTTCCGTTAATATATTTTGTTATTGTTCGGAAAAACCCATTCACATTCTTCATGGGAGTTTTCCAGGCATGGGTCACCGCTCTTGGAACAGCTTCTAGGTAAAAAAGAAAAAAAGCAGCAATAACTGTACCTTGATTTTTGTAAACCTTAGGACACATACTGTACTGTGTAAAATAAAGGTGTACTGTGTAAAATAAAGTTGAGTTATGAACAATTACAGAATGAGTTCTGAAATCTTAATATGTATCTTTTGTAGTGCTGGGACATTACCAGTTACTTTCCGCTGTCTGGAGGAAAATTTGGGCATTGATAAGAGAGTGACTCGTTTTGTGTTACCTGTTGGAGCGACGATCAACATGGACGGTACAGCGCTTTATGAGGCCGTAGCAGCCATCTTTATTGCCCAGATGAACGGAATAGAACTTGATCCTGGTCAGATCGTCACAGTCAGGTAAGACCAATGTCTGAATACAGGAATGAACATATACTTTACAAAAATGTTATTCTGTTATTCTCATTCACTGCAGGCGGTAACTATATCAAATTACAGGAATAGTTTACCCAAAAATGAAAATTCAGTAATTATTTCCCCAACTTTCACATTGTTCCAAACTTGTTTAGTTATATTATTTGTTTTTTTTTCCTGTTTAACAAAAACACAAGAACAGCTCATAGTTATCATGACTTCAAACTTTTATAATGATATAAAAAAAAAAGCACCAGAGAGGTTGTCCATAGGATTGTGCTCTGTATTCCTGGGTACATCTGGATCACTGAGTCAGGAAAGAACAGTACAATCTGATTTATGAATTCTATGGTTCACTGAAAAGTGGTCTCTTTTAATAAGTGCACTGATCTGGTCCTCCTGTTCAACTCTTTGACTCTGTAGATCATGTAGCAGCTGCTAACAACCGATTCGCTTCGATGAATATCAGTAATAATACATTTCATTTTGTTTGTCCTATAAAACGGTCATATATTGTTTTAGACGACTTATAAATATGGTATTATTTCTAGCTTGATAGATCTGGTGACTATGAACTGTTGATAAGTTAACTTTCTCAGTTCTACAGAAAAAACAATCACAGCATACGGTATGATTAGGGTAAATAAATTATAACAAATTCAATTTGATTTCATGTGATCAAATCTAATAATTAGGTTTTGTTTGTAGTCTTACAGCGACTCTGGCTAGCGTAGGAGCTGCCAGTATTCCCAGTGCTGGTCTGGTGACGATGCTCCTGATCTTGACAGCTGTGGGACTGCCGACTCAAGACATCAGTTTACTGGTAGCAGTCGACTGGCTCCTGTAAGTCTAACCAATCTCTCTCTCTCTCTCTGCTCTTTTAGTGGTACAAACATTCTCATGAAATGCTTGTCGGAGTCAAGGATTCAACCAGTAGGGTTATATTTTATGATTGAGATATGAAATACATGATTAAAATTTAAATTTTAAATTAAAATTTTAAGTAAATCTCATGGCATGTTTCTGCATTTGCTTTGCACGTTAGAACAAGCCCTTTTGGCATTTGGAGTCGTTTAGCCTTGAGAGATGTGGCACCTTTCTTTGTTTCTTTATGCTTTATCAAACAGGGACCGTTTCCGAACATCAGTCAATGTCGTTGGTGACTCGTACGGTGCTGGAATCGTGTACCACCTCTCCAAAGATGAGCTTGACATGTTTGATGCTCAGCAGATAAGGCCAGATGACTTTGAGATGGCCAAGACACAATCCTTTTTTGAGAATAACACTAACCACGGTGTATATGCATCTCACAACTCCTGTCAGCCGGTCCAGATAGATGACTGCAAGGTACATTTTACTCTCACAGACATAGAAACCTGTATGTAGATGCTTTTATTTATTTCCCCAACATTGTATGTACCATTGTGATTTTTTTTATTTGACACTTTTTGTATTTTTTCGGTCATTCCTGATGCGAATGCCTGATGCGAAAGACGTTAAACAGAATGAAGGAATAAATAAATATGGTTTATTTATTTGTTCTGGTACTTGGTGAAATAGCAGTTTCTGTAAAGATTTTATATATCCATATCGGTATCTGGACGTCATCCATTTGGCAACCATACACATGTGCACAGTAAATCCTTCAAATGTTTGTATAGTACTAATGCCAAGATGCCTTTGGCTGCTCTCAAAAGAAAAAAAAAAAAAAAAAGGTAAAACAAAGCAGCGCAGAAAAGGCACACCTCATTTTTGCCACCTATATTTTGAGACGACAAAGGCTGCTATTTCATTTCTTTCAACCTCTGTGTTTATAAGCTTGACAGAAAAGTGTTCCATCAGTAAGAAAACAGCCGTTGTGTTCTTTCTTTTTTGTAAATGTTATGCCTCTTTTTGACCCTGTGTTTCACAAATGCATAGGTCTGTGTGGTAGCACGCATCACACTTTTTCACAACCCCTTTAGAAGATTAGCTTTGGGCAGAGATTCACTGTAATTAGTTAAAAAATGCAAGTTTGTATTCACAAAATATAACAAATCAAATGATTCTATCTGTATTCAGTCTTTCAGCATTCTGTAAGGAATCCTGCTGCAGCTAATTATTATCTCTATTGTGGTGGGTACATTTCTCTGAATTTGGACATAAATTGTGCTGTTAACATATTAAACTACCTGGATTCTCTGCTCCAAACCATAAACAGTTTAGTTAGCAGCGGTTAATGCATTTTGACTGTGCCTTGGTCCAACAGTTAGTTGTCCCTGATAATTGCTTTCAGGTAACCTTGGCCTCAAATGGCTCCCCTGCGGAGTTCTCACTTGTTGAGGAGGAACCATGGATACGCGAGTAACACAGCACACAGATCCAGCTTCGCCTTATCCTGAATCCCGCAAGCTTATCCTTTCTGGTGAAAACCAAAAATGTTTTACATATAAACAGTCAGAAGTTACCACAGAATGTTTCACTTGCACTAGCATTGACTTTTGTATAACAATCTCAGTACATCGAATACACAAAAGGGAAGAGAACGTAGTTTGAAGTAGCGGGTGGTTCAGTCAGGCTGCGTAATATTTACACTCAAGGATCACGATAGTTAGATAGATGAAGGACCAGTCTGAAACCTGCTGCCTTAAGGCTACCGCAATGGTTTGATTTCTTCTACAGCGCTACTAGTGGCAGGAGGAGAGAAGTGCAGCTTGTTTGCTGGAGATACCTTTGACTGGCTTGGCTTAGATGGATTAACCCTTGGTGGCGGTACTCCAGATCAGCCTCTTATAAGAGCTTACCAATGTACTTAGAGGTTCTGAAATAGTGGTTTGCCTCCAAATGCTGCCACTTATTTTTAAATGCTGCCTGACGTTAAAGCCACATCAGCAATTACAGAGCAATCAGTCATGAAGAATGACATCGAGTGGATTGACTTGCAAGGGCTGTTGCGATGGTTAATATCCTTTTTAATGGATTGAATAGTTCAGACATTAATAAATCTCCATGGATGTTTATGTTTGAGGGAAGGGACTTGCATGTGTGTAGGTTTTGTATGTATCTGTGTGCTTTGTTAAGTTATCGATTTATTTGTGTATTTATTTGCTAAGTTACAATCTTGCCTTGAAGATATCAACTGCAAACTGCAGACAGAAGACGTTTTGACATTAATATTAAATGCAATCCCGTTTTCTTGGATCTTAGACCACTAATAGTGTTTGATTCTCTGGGGAGCCTTCTTGGACACTCAGATATTAAGTCCAGTTGAATGGATTCTATGTTCACGCTGATAAGAGAGGCCCTCAAGTTATTTGGTGCTCAGGTTGTTAGCATGTAACAGAAAAGAGATGACAGAACTGAGATCTATCATTACATATCCACAATTTATTTGGTAGTCTGTAATAGCAACACTATCAGCATTCCTCTTTTGCACCAGGATCTTAAAACGCTCTCATTAAAGTGCCTCCTTGCACTTTCTGTACAAATATATATATATATATATATATATATATATATATATAAATACACACATGTATGCTGTCATATTTTAGATGTATTTTTCATGCAAATTAAAGTGTAGTATTAACGTCATTACTTTTTGCCTATTATTTTCAAAAAAACAATGGTAATTTGTAGATTAAAGTAGATTAAAGTGTAACAGGTTGTTTTAAGTAGATATTCCTATTATATACTGTACAAGTCACACGGAACAGGTGGCTCTGAAACTGACTGATGAGTAAAAATGCATGTACAGTATATGAATGTAAGCATATTTTTCACTGTCATGATGATATTGTGTCTCAAATATTGTTAAACATTGACACTAGGGGAAAAAGTCAAATTACTAATCATTATAAACCAGGCCTGCTACGGATTTAACAGCCTTGTAGAGTGCCGAGATCTTGAGTATCTTCAGGAAATTGTACACAACCTAGATACACTATCTATGAAGTAAAAGTGTGCACTGTTCGAATATCTGTTCAGGCAGGGCCTGACACATCTGTAGAGGTACAGTGATGTACGTTAACAAATATTGTATCTTTTTATTTGTTCAGCCCTGTTTGGTTTCAAAGACATTGTTTTACTTGTCTACCAAACTTGATTTTGCATCCACTTTTTAAATTTGTCTTTTTCCTCTATTTTTCTATGAAACACGTATAACACATTGTAAATAAAGGCAATGCTTCTTGTCTCAGTGCTGTAACTCCTTCTTTCTTGCTTTCTTTTCTTTCTTTTTCCTAGTCTTTAGGATGTGATGATAGATTTGAGATGCATTTTACTTCCAGCTCTAACTGGACAAATAACCACAACAACAAATTCGATACTTTGTTCAAAATTCATCTTTTATTGAAAGACTCATCCCACATATATGTGCTCTAAGAGCTGGCAAAAATACATCTTTATGAGTACTTTAATAAATGGAAAGATTTACATTTGCTTTATTACATTACAAACTGCATAGGGTTTAAATTCAAACTTTGTATTAAAAAATGCATTATATCTCACATAGTACATACTAGTACATAGTACTTACGAACAGATGAAAACCAGTATAAAAATGTTTTCTCGCCATATCATTATTAACCATCAGTCATTAAGAGATAATAGGCATTTTCTATTACTGAAGGAAAAATAATACTTTACATTAGAAAAGAAATGTGAAATACAAAAATCTTTTTTTTAAATCTGAAGCAAAAACAGAAGCGACTCTGGGCATCACTAGTGCAAATAAAAAGTATAGAAGAGTTCATAACCTGTTTAAAACATTACATTAAATACTCTTTCTCATGCTCCTCCAGAGTGGTAGCAGTAATCTCATCCGTTTTGCCATTCAGCTTCGTGACGCTCATCAGTGCCACTACCTCCTGCTCTTTATCTGATAGTGGCAGTGTCTCTGTTTTACTGTAGTCTTTGTTGTGCACTTCAGTTGTGATGTTTCTGCTCTCTTTTGGTCCGTACCACCTAGGAAAAGAGTTACAAATGGTAAACTGAAGCTAATGAATTCGCTTAATGAAATAAAAAAGCTAAAAAAGCAAACTTACTTGTCTCTAGTAGCTATAGCAGCAAGAATGCATACTATGGCTCCAACAACAACACAGAATCCGAAGATTATCAGCCAAGCTGAAGAAGGGAGAAAATGGTAAATTGACAGATTTACTTTATGTTATTTAAATAAAAAGTAGAGAAACTGATGTTATCTGCAGTGCTGTCATAAGAACTTACTAGAGGGTCCATGCTCTTTGACTTGTTTGGCATTCGGTTTGTTTTCAGAAGATTCATTTGGAACGAAACCTAATGACATAACATACTGCATTATGTATTAACACCATAAGTTTCATCAACAGATTAAAACTTTATGTATCACATGGCATTCAGTGTTGGGGAGTAACTTACATGTACAGATTTTATGTAATTTAAGCACAAAATAAATACAATTTTAATTAGTTGCGGTTATACTGAGAAAAATGTGTAATTAAATTAAGGTTACTTATGAAAATTACAAAGGGGGTTATAGTTTTCACACACACACACAAACATAAACCCTCACACTAACAAACTGGTAGCATTATAAAACAGTTTGATCTTGAATAAATACCTTTTATCGCCTTAATTATTTGTGGAGAAATGTGTAAGAAGTGGTATGACGTGAACGTATACCTTAAATTTCTGTCTAGTTTGAACTTGCCTCTTGATAGCAATTACTTTCAAAGCTTTGTGCTCAAATATTTCAACTGAATCAATTTCTATGCCTAATTATTATTTTGTGGTAAGCAACCGTGTCATAAGTGACATACATCCAGTCGGTTTTTATTGCAAAACAAAGATGTATATTATCACGTACTTATTCAAATTTTAAATCGAAAAGGATTTAAATCAAAATTTTTAAAGGATTTTGTAAGTCAAACATTATTCAGTGTTGAGTACTACTGTAAAGTTCACCTTGTCTGCTTTAAATGTTTTAAAATGATTAACAGTTGAAATTTTTGCACAGTAATTATGTAATCAGTTACACTATTTTAAAGTAATTGAAAGTTATACCACTTACTAGATTTTAAGTAGGGTAACTTTAAATAAGGTAACTTGTTATCTGTAATCTATTACATTTCCAAAGTGTCTTTCCCAACACGGATGATATTAAACAAAAATATTAATTAAAATGTAGCTTGTTTATGTACTGTAACTATCATCAACTATCCCATGGAAGCAAGTTTTTTAGTCTAAAAAAGGTAATTATGAGATTAAGTTGAAGTATAGGCGTTCAGTGAGATACGAAGTTAAACTGTGTAAAGATAACTGTAATAAAGTAAGAATTAGGAAAAATATCATTGTTTGATGTGTCGTTGCAATTCATTTTAAGCTCTTTTTAAGTGGAACTTGCTTCAGTAGAAACCAGGCACCTGTCTGCCACACAGTCGTCTCACTGACACTATGTTAGCCTACCTCAACATCATCTAATATAAGGGTCAGGATTTGTACCTTCAGAACTGACATCCACGTCGATCCTCCTGTTTTCTATAATTGGTTTCTCCACAATGTTTGAGGCTATTGTTATTGTTGTGAATTGCCTAGGCTCAGGGTCTGTTGTCAATATCTCAGTTGCTGATCCACTGCCCTCTGTATCAAAAAATAAAACACTGGGGGTAACAGAGCTCTTCCCAAAACGAGGCTTGTTTGTAGGGCGTTGACTGTCTTCATTGTGTGTTGTTTTAAAGAGTTTCTCCAAGGCTGGTACAGTTGAAGGTTTCATGATGGCCATGTCAGTGTTGGGGATGTCATTCTGAACAGAAGTGTCTTTTTTCACCCTTCCCAAGATCTCTTCCAAATCTACAAGAAAGCCTTCAGTCTCTACCTCCGTAAGAATGTCGTCATGACTTTTTTCACCTTTGTGAGAAAACAGATAAAGGATGACTGCCAAAAAAGTAAATATGTTAATGATACATCAGTGTTTTGCATTTCTGAGCTCATACCAAAGCAAAATAAAAGAGTGGAATGTAGAGTTAAACCACACAGATAGTACGCTGGTTCTGAGTAAATGGTTTATCGAGAAACAATAATCACTTCCTGAGTATTCAAATACAATCAGCAACTTTTTTGTTCGTCCTTCAATGTGGTAGTGCAGGTGCGTAAAAAAGCATGAGGTCACAGAGATATGACTAATGCTTTGGATTAGGTGTGGTTGGATAATGAACAATGAAGTGTATGTCTGCTGCATGTCTTGCTTCTTCACAATACACACCCCTCAACTCAAAAGGTAAAGTTAATGCACCAATAGTCTAAGCCATTAATGGCAAAAACAAAGAGTCTGCATTGATATCAAAATTCAATTCTAGGGAACAATAAAGGGAACTTCCTTGCTGAGGCTGTGTTTCCATTGGTTAAGTCCTCAGAGTTAGATTTATCAGTATCATCACGGTTCAGTGATGCATCTTTGTAGGAGGGAAATAAAAAGGTCAATAAGCAAAACATGTTTGTTTTGTCATAATGTTTTCCAGTAAGACACCCCAGTTTTTTATACAGTGTTCTCACCTGACCGGTTAAAGCAATAGACATCAGAAAGATAATTTGTTGCTTCGGGGCGGAAGGTGATCTCAGTGGAACTGGAGTCACAATTTGGACCATTAACGTATGGGAGGAACATGACATTTTGTCGATCTATCCAGCCAAGGATAGCCAAAGCCAAATGTCTAACCAAGGGTGTGGGATTTATTAAAAAAATTAAATACTGCCATTAGTTAATATCAAAAGAAGTGAATTTACGTCTGAACATGTTATTTAGCTCTAGGCTAAGTCTATTGTAATCAGCTTGCTTTCTTTACCTGCATGTTCTCAGGGCTTTTTGGTAAGCATCATTAACCTGTTCCTGTGTTGCGAGTTTGTAACCTAAACTAAACTCACACAATTCTAAAGCCTGTTGGAAAGTAAGAGAGACACGGCTGGTTCCCTCAACATAGAAAACACCGGCAAAGCTGCATCTGCCACTGGAACCTGTCAAAAGTGAATCTAATGTAAATATTCAAAGTCAGAAATCGTAATTTAATTTATTAATTGTTTCCCATGTACAATCACACTAATGATCAGTCTGTAAACGAGAGCCAGATGTGTGTGTGATGGATGAGCAATTTAGCATTAGGTATCATTAGATAAATCTCTTAATGATTCATTGCATGTGCAGACGTGAGCACATCTGTAACACATCTAGGCCATCTGTAATTCACTGACTTTGTAAATGACCTCTCGTTCTTGTCTGAAAATAACACGTTGAGACCAGCATATGGTTTTAAGGACATCAATTAGTGGAACATGTGATAAATAGTATGCAGAAGAGGGAATAAGTGAGTTTAACGGCAAATTGATGTCCAGACTGTCTTGAAACCCAAATACATTACTAAAGAAGAAAAAATGAAAAACAAGACAAAAATACTGAGCAAGAAAACACTTTTTGCATTGAAGTTAAAGTCTGAGATAGGAAGCATAGGAGATGAAATAACTCTTGGGAGAGAGAGAGAGAAACTAAATTATACGTACAATAAATGTAACAATCCATGGGCTGTATTACAGAAAGATCATTACTCTTGAATGCTATCTTATCTGTAGACACACTGATAACAGCCAAAACCTGTCAGATCGTAATTTTGTTCATAAAGATATAAAGTTTATGTTATACAGCATCAGGCCTTTATCTTAAACCATAACGTATGCAATTTATCTACAAAGGAAATCATCAACGAGCTAAAAGTAAACGAGAAAGCCTGCAAAAGAACTTTATTTAGATTCAGCTGATCTAAGAGCCACGTAAAGTTAATCTGTAATAACACCAATAATTTAACAACACTGTTAAATGTCATTTTCTTAATGTACTTCAAAAATAACGTGATGATTAGATGATTAGAATGATTACAGTGATTAGCTACTAGTGGAAATGGGTGAGAACATTGTCTTTTCCTCAATGGTTGATGTCTTTTAAAGTCTCCCAGATAACAGCAGATTAATAGTTTGGTTTACAACCATAGCCTTAAAAAAAGTTACAGTCTCACTACTGCAGTATTATCAGTATCGCAAATGTGACCTCATCTTGCAATTGTAAATGCGCCTTGACCAAGATGATACAGATTACGATTTGAGCCCCCCACCACCAAAGACACCTCTTAGATAAAAAAGTAAAACATGGACCATCACTCACCCTGAACCGGGGCTGCTTGAAGTAGAGCTGGTGATCCAGTAACAAATACTACAAGTAGCAAAGTCCACATGTTCAGTGCTGTGTCATGTGCTAGACAAAGAAAAGTACTGGAAACCTGTTTGTTGGCCCTTAACCGGTATGGTTCTTACAATGCTTTGATTCGCTCCCAGTCTTTGTAATTTCTGAACCCTCTAGAGATGTACCTGGCCTCTTTTATGCACTCAGATTGAGTACTTAGTGACACACTCTGAGCAATGATGGGTGGTGCTATGAAGAACACACCCTCGTCATTGTCTCCCACACTTCCTCTTGATCTGCGTCTGTGCAACCAGCATTAACATGCCAGACACCTTTGCATAATCCACTTCAGAGAAAACCACGGTTCTGGTGTATCTCATGGAGTTACAGAGCTCAGTTTGTTTATGTTTGCTGCAATTTTAGTATTGCTGCAAGTACAGTGCATGTGTAGTAAAGCTGTGTTTGTTAGTGAACTATTTGCACTAAGTGCCTTTTACTACTATGTTACATATTTTAAGGTACATTTCATGTCATTGATGGAATGATTGAACTATGTTATTGGAATACAAAAATGTATTGTATTAATTAAGGGAATGCTACATTGTTGAAATGTCTTAATGTCTCTTAAAATACAGTTTTTGCACTGACTGCTTGTTTAATCGAGTCTTCAGTAATAAATAAAAAATGTTAAGAGCAAGATTATCTAGATTAAGTTTCAAGTTTATTTCTACAATTTAAAAACCTCAGAATAATGTGCTGAGTTTAAAATTGAAATGTGTAAATCAAATACCAAATACCTCCCTAAAAATAACAAAAAGGTTTATGATAAAACTGTGATGGAATAATCTTCTGTGGTGATTTATTTTGGTTTATATTTAAGCTACAATGACATATTTTCAAGGAGTATATTAATATCCTGTCAGCTATGTACATGTTTATGGTTATTTTAAATTAAATGAATAGGTTAGTCTGATCAAGAAAGTAATATTTGGTTGGTCAGACAAGGCCTTCCATTGAAATTTGTCAAAACAGTGAAATTGTCAGCTTTGTTACCGGTCACTTCACATAGTTAAACAATACCAAAACAGCATTTAAAGATGAAACCTTAAGACTATAAGATACAGTATAAGTTACACTGGCAAAATGTATAAACTGAAACCAATAGTTGTAACATAGCATGTTGTTTTTGCACGTAATTGCATGCACCACTAAACCCAGCTTTAACTACACCAACCTGTCCCTATCCTTACCTTTCTTTCTATCTCAGTAGCAGCAAAAGTGTTTTGTAATTCAATCCAAGTAGGCTACATACTAAAGATACCTAATATTAAGCAGAAACAAAATACTATATATGTTTATCCTTTGATAAATGAATAGTATTGTTCTTCTCAAGATACAACAGGTGAGCAGTGGGAGTGAATAGCCTAGTTTGTGATAAGGAGGGTGGCCTCATTTGTTATGGTGAGTCAGGGCGAACATTGCTGTGGTGTGGCTGACTCAGGTGTGTGAAAAAAGCCTCGCCCTCATGTGTGCTCATACACGTTCACTTCCTGATTCAAGAGCGGGAAGAAAGTGAAGGTGGCTGGTTGGAAGTTGTCACTTTTTTTTTCTCATGTTAGATCCTGTAGATATTAAATAGAAGTCAAGAATGACCTGTTGCAGCATTTTACCTGTGAAGCTTATCAGTATGAATAATTGACTATGAATAATCAGTCATGAATAGACATTGGAAGATATTGAGAAAGGGGATAAGTGTGTATATATATATTCAGAATATTAAGGAGATTAGGGTAACACTTTAGAGTAACATTCCATTGTAAGTCATTTATAAGTGATTAGTTAATGATGAAATATTCATCTACAAAACCTTCACAAATGATTAATAAGTCAATTACAAGTTGTGATATGTTGAAAAGCACAAAAAAAATGTAAACCCTAAAAATGTAAAAATGTGTAAACCCTTTGTCTCATTAGGATAGACAATATGTTGGGTAAAGATGATAAACACATGGAGTATTTTAGCACTGTGCACCTCATGTGAACTTCAGTTGAGGGTAAAACTAGTTCACATTATCAGTAGATCCCACACACTCCACACAGAACACAAGTCTATCCTAATGAGACAAAGGGTTTACACACTTTATTAAATAAAAAAAAAAAAAACATTTTTCAACAGCTTTTCAACATATCACAACTTGTAAATTACTTGTAAATTAATTAACGAAACATAATAATCACTTTTTAATAATTTGTGAATGTTTTCTAGATTAACATTTCATCATTACCTAATAATAATAATAAATGACTTACAACGGACCGTTATTCTAAATAAATCAGTTATATCATCTAAGTAATAAAATCCATGCCTACGAGTAATGTAGTAACTGTATTACATTAATATTTTCAACTGTAACACACATTTTTATGCGCATAGCTGCAGTAAAACACTGCATCAGGCTAGATACAAAAGATAAGGACCGGAAAACTGATATAATATTGATATAGTACCCTGGAAATTGAGCAAGAAAAGAGAATCCCTGTTTCCAGGGAATAAGTCACAAGCCTTGGTTGTACATTTCCATTGGCCCTTGTGTGTCTTGTTACTGATCGCTTCATGTTGTTGTGAAATGCAATTGGCTCTTAATTGTCTCGTAATTGATTTTCATAATTTCAGCGATTAAATTCTTGTATTTTACTCTCTTCTTCGCATTAAGACATTGTAAGGCTTCAGAAGGACTTGTTTGTAAACTCAAACTTGTTTTTGTAATGCTTTTTTTTACTGCTTATGGTCATTTTTTGTAATTAATATCTGTGATTGCACTTAAATTGTCTGTGTGTGTTTTATATTGTTCAGTGGGTAAAAGTGGCACTAGGTGCTACAATGAAAGTATAAAATGAAAGTATAAATTTATATAAAATGAATCCGGTTATCCATACGTGGATCACGGCTGATGCCTGTCACTCACTTACCT
This sequence comes from Enteromius afrohamiltoni, assembly GCA_034779775.1. NCBI lineage: Eukaryota > Metazoa > Chordata > Actinopteri > Cypriniformes > Cyprinidae > Enteromius > Enteromius afrohamiltoni. Next base: position 20,064,383 of record JAUYWG010000040.1, read on the forward strand.
TCCTATCTCTTTCCGTGAGCCTACCATGGAATTTTTGCCGATTCCTCAACACTAACACGGAAAGAGTTAAGTCACTACACAAAATTTTATGAGATCAGGTTTAAGAACCCATGTGCAGTTTATTTAATACAACATGAACAAACACAAAACAAAGACTTGACTCAAACATGAGCAGAATTGAAAATGAGCAAAAATAGCTACTTAACCAAAAGCACTCACCGACAGTGGAGTTGCACACATACACAAAAAACTAATGGAGCAAACAACAGGGTTTAGATACAAAACTAAGAAAAACAAATGGCAGAAAGCAAACAAAAATTTGACAGAACCAATGAATGGGAAAAGAACAGAGCAGAAACCCACAAACCAAAAAGTCCAGAAAGGCTGTGCAGAGGAGGCAAACATGGAAGAGGGATGGAGGGCCGGGCCCATGAAGCTAAACATGACCTGGACCGTGGCCTGGACTGAGGAGTAACCATGATGTATTAGAGAAAGAAAGTAGAGCCAGAGAGCAGGGTGGAGCAGACAGAGCAGGAAGCCAGGATAGAGCGCTGGAGTGAGACACATGCATACCTGCCGTGCTGTACTGAACCGTAATAAGCTGAGTCGCACCACGCAGTAGAAAAGTGCCAAAAGATATCTAATGGCTTCTGTGGACATAACAGGACAGACAGGAAGTTCAAGAATGGCCTCCTTGACAAGACAGGCAAGTGGTTCAGGGACGACTTCCTAGGCCATAACCGGAATGTGCTTCGTGTGTAACAAACAAAAATATTCAGCTTCTAAGCTCTGTGTCTGCTTCGTGCAGTGAACGGCTGAAAGGCCCCGTTTACACTAGCGAGTGTTTGTTTTAAAACGCATAACTTTTCTACGTTTATGCCCATCGTTTACACTAATACAACATTTTCCACCCTCAAAAACGGACACTTTTAAAATTGCTGCAGACCCTGTTTTAATTTGAAAACTCGAATTGTTTTCATTTCAGAACGCCGATTTAAAACGAAATTTAAACGGAGCCTAATTTGACATGCAAGCACAGCTATTGTTATTATGTGTAGCCTGTTGATTTTATCAGACGACGATTCTATTATAAATCTGAATTTTGATTTTGCGGATTACCGTTTTGGAAGGTAGAGCTGGTTACGTAGTTTTAATAAGCCACTATTTAGTCATATATTATATTTCATATTCATCCTGTTTAATGACAACAGAAACAGTATCAATTAAAACAGATTTATTGAGAATTTTGCTGCATCAAAATACAGCATGCGCATGAAAATATAGCCTAAACAGGGTTGTGTCATTTAAATATAAAAAGTAATACTAATCGTATACTTCTTGCATCTCCACTGTAAATCAATTGCTATTTTGTGGTGTGCAACATAAAATAATAAAAGTGTCTGCTAAATGAATAAATGTTAATGAAAGAATCCCATAATAATAAGCACATGAAATGTAGAAACACTGGGCATAACTATGTAAGCAGCAAATAACAGTAAATGTGTGCAAATACAGGGCCCCATTCCTATATTTGCCTGAGGCCCCAAATTCACTAAATCCACCCCCAGATGCTTTTTAAAATGCTGTTTTTATTAAACATGTAACGAACACCAATTCTCAAAATTAACAGTACATTAAAACAACATTTGACTGTTATATTAAGTATTATTCAAGGAATAAAAACAGTGAACAATGAACACAAAATGAAAAGGTCTAATTATTGACTTCTATCCAAAACCTTTTTTTATTATTATTTTGCTCACGTTTCTGCATACAATAAATTAATGTACCTCTTGTTGATGCATATTTATATACCTAACGTTACTTGACCATGTGTTTTATTATAAAAATCAGAAAGATTCTGTTAGGCTTAGGAACTTATCGAGCGATATGCTAATAAAAACAATGAAAGTTGAAAACTTTCCACCGTACAGCGTGTCTTTTATCCTTTAAAGATCTGCACTTCCGTCTTCCGCTGCAGCGCTTGCTGTTTAATCACGTGTCGGTTTGAGTTGTGTTGTGTTTAGCTCCTCGAAAATATATTAATTATAAAAGCTTGAGTCTCTTCGGCATTATTTTACAGACTTTTTAAATGTGTTAAGAATGTCGTCGATGATAAACATCGCACAAGCGGAGTGCAACGGGAAGGAAGTAACATTAGGGGTAAAACTATGCGTTAAATATAATGTGCCTGTTTTTTTTTTTTGCAATCCAAAATATACGATATCGTTGTTTCTTCTGAATCTTATAAGCTTCTGTCTTATCGAGACAGCAGAGTTAAAGATTTGATCAGGAGTGTGCGTTATGGGGGAAACGTAACCATGCAGTAACAGATCTTAAAATGTTGTTTAAGGACAAGGACCATCCTCGCGTGCTGATCCCGGAGCTCTGCAGACTCTTCTATAAGCTGGGTTGGGTGACAGGAACCGGGGGAGGAATAAGCCTGCGGCATGGGTTAGTCAAGGCATTTTACACCAATAAAATAAAACCCACTGTGTTCCGCAATATGAACTTTCAGTGTGGATCATGACGTGGAAAGTGTTTGTGATTGAACATGCAAAGAACAGACCGTGACGGGATTGTTTTAATGGATTAGCTATGATGTTTCTTACTTAAACCCAAGTATGAATGTCCTGGCAATAATAAATTACCCTCTTGTTGTTCAAAAACCCACAAAACTATAAAATAAAGTAATAAAATAAAACTCAATACAAGTGTTTGTCTTTCCTTTGAAAGTCCAGGTAAACTCCATATTAAAGTTATGAAACGTATAAGTTAAACATATAAATGAAAATATGAAATAATGTTAATTGCCATAATGTAGTGCAGTGCGTGTGTTTGTGCATGCATCAACCATTGCTTCGATTCAAATTAATTCTGTTCATCATATAAAGTGATCATACTTCTTCGCAAACTTGAATTAAACCACTTCATTCATAATTAATTCATTTTACAACGCCTTTATGACCTTTTTGTTTGCCTGAACATTCAACAGAGGGACAGAAAACACTTGTGTTTTCAATAATAAAAAAAGAGAAGAATCATTTTCTTTTAGAGATGAATGAAAATCATACAGGTTTGGAACAACATGAGGGTGAGTAAACGACAGAATGATCTCTCTTAGGTTTTCTATAATGGCAATCAAATAGTTTTTTATTTGAGAAATTAAAAACGTGCACCTACCATATACTAGCAAATGTGTGAAATGTATAATTATTTCTTCTTCCAGTGAGCACATTTATATAGCTCCCTCAGGTGTTCAGAAGGAGAGAATACAAGTATGTTTTATTTATTTGTTTTATTACCTCATACTAGCATGTTGCAGCATTTAAAGCCAACAAACTATCTCTCCACTCCTGTTTATAGCAAGAGGACTTGTTTGTGTGTGATATTGATGAGAAGGACATCAGCTGTCCACCTCCACAAAAGAAACTGAAGAAAAGCCAATGCACACCCCTCTTCATGAACGCCTACACTATGAGAGGTACTTGTTCACACACAGTGGGTTGCATCTGTTCTATACTCTGTTTACAAGACACTGACCTTTCTTTTTCACAGGAGCCCAGGCAGTTATCCATACACACTCAAAGGCAGCTGTTATGGCAACTCTCATGTTTCCTGGCAAAGAATTCCGCATCACACATCAAGAGATGATCAAGGGGATTCGAAAAGGAAACTCTGGTACAAACTACAGGTTGTACTTGCTGTTAAGAGGCTTCCCTCTTGCCATTTTTTATTAGTAATATGTAACACATTCTTGTCATATAGTAGCACACTTAAAAAAGAACAGCTGTGATGGTTATGTCACCATCTTAATCCCTGATTTGAATGAGTGCTTGTGTGTTTTGTACTGTTTGACTTAGGTATGATGACACTCTAGTTGTTCCGATTATTGAGAACACCCCAGAGGAGAAGGACTTAAAAGAGCGCATGGCCCGAGCCATGGACATGTACCCTGACTCCTGCGCCGTTCTCGTCCGCAGACACGGGGTCTACGTCTGGGGAGAGACCTGGGAGAAAGCAAAGACAATGTGAGCTATAGGAAATGAAAGGCACACCTCATGGCTATAGTTTGTGTGGGAACACTGTTTAACTTTTAAATCTGTATTATTTTTCAGGTGTGAATGTTATGACTACTTATTTGACATAGCTGTGCAGATGAAACAGTGTGGCCTGGAACCCTCTGCTCTTCCCACTGAAGATAAAGGCATAGTTTGATGCACAAGTCAAACGAAGTTTAAAATAATAATTTTGAATAATAATTTCAAAATAGTAAAGGCTTATTGCATTTTTGCACATTTTTTTCAGTATTCTTTTTTTTTTTTTGTTCAGTTACCTGCAAAGACAATGAAATGTAAGAATACTGATTAGAATTAGAATCGGCAGCATTCTGAAACTAATTAATGTCATTCTTCTTTTTTTGTGGATGCTATGATGATGCTTAGCAACAATGGCATCATAATGTCATGATTAGCATTTGTTGCCTAATTTGGCAGCTGTTTGTATTCAAATTAAATTGCTTAAAAAATACAGAGTTAGAAATGTGTATTTGTTGGTTTTGTGAACAAGTGTTTTGTTTTGTTTTTTCGTTCCTAAGAAAAAGTAATATTGATTTAAAGAATTATAAATGATTTAAAGTGTGGACTTGGTTTTTTAATTGCTCAAAAAGGCTGTCATTGGTTTGATCAAAAATACAGTAAAGTATCGTGAAATATTGTTGTCATTCAAAATAACTGTTTTCTGTTATATGTATATTCAAAATGTAATTTATTCCTGTGATGGCAAAACCAAATTTTCAGCATTTTTTTAATATGCTGATTTCGATGCTCAAGAAATATTTCTAGTCAATGGTGTTTTTTTTCCTACAATTCTTTTGATGAATGCAAAGTTCAAAAAGCTGATTTTGAGATCTAAATGCTTTCTAATATTATGAAAGCCCTTGAAATGTCACTGAAATTAATGCAACATTTAATATATATAATATAATTTATATAAATACACAATATTTTTCTCTCAATTGTTTAATTTTTCAGAAGTAGTGCTGTTACTGTTCATGAACTGATCAGAATGGTCATATCGAGGATACTGCTGAATTATTTTAACAGCTCTTAGTTTGGTTTGATGAATATTATGCTTTTGATTTATGGCATTATTAACCCTGGAAGTGTGTGTGCTTCTAGTCGCACGTTTGGGATTCAAACCATATACAGAATACAGCATTAAATACAATTCAGGCAATACAGCCAGCAGATGGCACTGTTGTCTCAATGGCCTTTTGTACATCGCAAGAATTCTTGTGGATCAACTGCAACTTCAAACATGTTTGTATTAGTCATTTTAGTATGTCTGCATTTAACAGCTTGCGTGTCAGTGGAATATGAAAACAACTGTATTGTGCCACGGCTCAGGAAAAGACTCTATCAAATGATATTTGAGGGAATCCATGTAGCCATGTTTTACTGCCTTCCATTTTGTACTGCTTCTGCCTGCACATCCATTTGAATGAACATTATTCTCAAAGGCCCCGTAATTCACAAGCTGCCTGTGCCTGCTATAAGCTACAGGGCTGGTCTGAGCTGAGCCTAGGTGATTCAAACCCCCTCAGAGGCTGGTCTCATCATCCCTCCATATGCTCTTGCAGTTAACATCTCTGAGGCAATGCCTCTTGTTGTCGAGCAGGTTTCATCAGCTCACTCGATGCAAAGAAAGTATGATCAAATCTGATACACCTTCCTTTCAAAACTGCTGCAGACTAGCTTTGGCACAGATACACATGCTAGTGACATGAGTAACAACTAATGCTGGGCGAAGAAAGTCCATAATGTTTAGCAGAATTTTAAGATTGATATCTTTAATGATCTTGTGTCAAAGACCATTTAAGCAATTTCTGAACGTGTAGGCTTTTTGATAGCCCTTTACATCAATGTTTATTTATAAGAATAAGGTGCGTCATCTCCATGAGCAGTTCTCAAACTCAATCAAGTGTTTGTGAATCAGAGACAGAATGAAGTCAAACTGTGAAATCTGTATACCTTTCTAATCTGTTCTGTTTGAGACAAACGTCTTATACAAACATTTCTGCATGGATCCAAGTTAAATTTTTGGTTCTGCCTGCATAGAGGTCCCAAACTGCAGAGATGAAGGGAAACGTTGGTTACTTGTTGGAAACAGCAGGGCCGTATTGCAGGCAATCAGGGGTCAAGCGTAATTTGCTGTCTTTGTATGTTGCTCCCACTGAGCTCCGTCTATCAAGATGGATAACTAATTCTCTCTCTCTCTCCCCTTCTATAAGGGACAACTGCTCTGTTGAATGTATCCAAGAGAAAGAAATGTGGCTAATGACCTGAATATCCTGGGGAGGCTGTTATGAGACTACAAAACCTGTTTATCAAAAGGCTGAAAATGTCTGATATGGGCCGAAATGAAACGGGAAATCTGCGAGCAAGAGTGCAGTGAACCAAAGCTACCTAAATTGACTATGTGTGTATGCAGGTACTCTGAACATAAGTTGCTCTTATTGATTTCAAGCACATAACCTTCTCTGACAGGTTTTAGAGGATTTAGTGTGGGCGCATATGAAGAGTGAGGTAATGATGGTATAGAAACAGGTTGGCCTCTGTGTGTCCTGTTGTACATCATGTGTTATGTTTTATGTTTACCAGTTATGACTGAATAGTAGAGCATCATCAACTTATTACCAGGTGCTTAATACTCAGCTTCTAATATTTGGATTTGTTTGTTGCTGTGGTGGGAAAAACCAGTCTAGAATAATGTATTTATATCTGAATTATTATTATTATTATTTTGTTATAGCCGAATTAATGTTACCACACTGTTTGTGTAAGAAGAGTTTTTATAATAACCTGATAATAAATCTTTAATTAATACAGAAGAATAGAATACACAACAATAGTTCTATTGTTAATTGCAGTATGTATTTTAACAAGCAAGAGATGGTTTGCTAAATGCAAAACAAACAAACAAAAAAAAAAACAATTGCTTAACCAATATATCATGTATGTGAATAGTTTAAAATGATACTTAATATTCAATTATTTTTTTTAGATGCAGTACATAAAACACAAACATCAATCACTGTGACAATCAAAAAAACATCATTAGGTAAAAAGGCGAGCTCTGAACATCAGCACATCACAGATGACTAACAGTGACAATGAAAAACAATAACAACAGCATAAATTAAGTCAGCAAAAAATAATTCATTCATGCTGCAGTGCATGCTGGGAGCTCCCTAGACAAATCAGCAATATTCTTGAATATGAAATAGTTTGCTCAGACATTTGGAGGAATATTGTTGGACTAACATGTTTTTATGTAGATTCAAGGTAATTTCTGTGACTCAACAAACTGCTGGAGAAAATGTCATTTTTATATAATTTTTCCATTTTTTCATCAACACTGTAGAATAACTTTGAGCCACGTTGAAAGGTTTTGAAATTAATCATTCTTCACGAGGTGGGCAATATACAACAGGATGTGTGATATTTTCGTCTGTCTGTAATGAAGGTCTGATGCCGTTAACTCATGCATGGCTGAAAGAAAAGAACCTGGTGGAACGGGTGTAAGCACTGGGGTACATTAAGCAGGTTATCACAATGCTTTTTTGGCTATGCTTCATCAATGCCTAGCAGTGGAAAATCAGGATATTCAGTTCTCCCTGAGCTGCGTCTCTAGAGACATCGATCATCCCAGGCCCCTTCCACAAGCTTTGCTTGTTTTGCACACATGCTCATTTGCAGATTGATTCAGACCCCATCGATTCAAAGCTTTGAATCAACCAGCTATGTCCTCACAATTACAAGAGTGACATCTTATATCCCTAGCCATCGCAGAAGTAAAACACAAGCTAAAGCACTGATGATTAAAGCTGTGAGACAAGTGGGCATGTGTGAATTAGCAGTGTGAAGTTATTTGCGATTCATGTTTTTATTTATTTTAGTGAGTATATTTGCAAATAAGCTATTAGAGGCGTGTGATATGAAAGTCGTAGCGAGTTGTTGATGGAAAATCTCTCATCTGTTTTTTTTAGTGAGACTTCAATTTCAAGAGTCAGGTGTGTCTGAGAGCAATTGCAGGTATAACAATGCTCGCATTACTTCATAGAGACGGCCATAGCAACAGAGGTATGCAGAGTGAACAAACCTGCATAATACTACCACAGTTAATTATCCTAAAATATAATGAAAACAATTCCAGAACACGTGCCAGAACTATTATAGACATAGAGGGGAACAAATCCTCCTAATTGCATATGGCCAGATCTCTCCAACAGTGTTACAAAAATGTTTACAAAAATGATAAATAGAAAAACAAAACAAAATTAATGAAATAATTTTGGTTTGTTATGTGAATTGTTGACTGTGGAAACATCATCACAGTCTGTAAAAAGGGTCCATATTTCAGTTATCTCTTTAATTAATACAATTAAATACAGTAACCTACATAACGGACAGCTTTTGCCCCCCAAGAGAAGGTTATGGCCTCGCCTGAACAATATGATGAGCATGTCTATTTGAACATACTAAAGTGTTGACATTTTTTATTATAAATTATAATATATTATAAAATCAGTTATATCAAATCATAGATTAGCCTAATTTGAAGGCAAAAATAAGACTGATTAATAAGCACTAGCTGGTCAAACTCGTTCTTAAGATGCCATCTTAATAGAGGCTCTTTCATGCGCTCTAGTTTATGTAACCACTGGCCACTGGTCTGAGGGACAAAAGTAGCTAAACATCAGGGTTTGTTCCATCCAAAGGAGTGTTTATTGTGAAAGCAGCAATTTTGCAAGGCGTCAGGAGGCACAACAGATGTGTGAGTCATCTTAATATTACTTCAAGCTTTGCAAATGGTTGTAAGATGTTTGGGGGTTTTTTTTGCTTTCTAATCCAAATTTGATCTCCTTATTTTTGATGAGTCACTGCCTGAAACCATGCAACATTTGATGCTTTGCTTTATGTCAGGACGATCTGAATCAGTTCCATCAAGCAAAATGGCTCAGATTGTTTTTAAAGGAATCATTCTGTCTTCATTTACTCCCCCTCATGTCATTCCTAACATGTATGACTTTCAATCTTCTGTGGAACTTATATATGGAAATATATATTTTGAAAATGCCCTTTTTACAGAGTGAGGAGGGTTAAATATAAAACATATCTTTCAAATAAATAACAGAATGAATATGAATAATTCCTTTAATAAAGTAAAGCCAAAGAGATGATATAACGATACTTCCATGTCTGTTATATAGCCAGATATTTGAAAAAGCTGATGTATGATTTGACAAGTAAACTAGGTGCTTTGATGGCCATTTTCTCTCTCTCTCACTCTCCTTACTCACTTTCTTTTTTCACATCCTCCTGTCTTTTTCCTGCCCACTGCTCCTTTCGCCGCTCTCTTTGTATTTCTTTGAAATTGCTGGCTATTGCTGGGAGATTCCTATCAGAACAGGTTTTGAACTGAGGGGAGACACAGAGCACTTGTAGAATAACAATGAGGCCATGGCTCTGGCTCTAATATTAACTTATTGAAAGAGTCCCCAGGAATTGTGTTGCCATTGCTGTCTTTAGGATATGTCAGCATGAATATTAGTCTTTCGATTTTGAAGCTATTAATAAAGGCCATGGAAAGGTTAGTTCATTAGAGGAAGAAATGAGTAACAATCAGGAGTCTCAGATGTTTCCATTTTGTGTTAGGAAGATAACGTCTTTAAACTTTGAAATCGAGGGGGGTGGGGTTCTGGGGAGCTCTGCGTTTCACAAATTCACTGAAAGTATTTTATTATCCTTAGTTTTATTCAATAAACTGTCATTGCATCATACATAACTGCAGGGAATTGTGTTCACACAGTGCTGCTCTGTTATGCAGTGCAAGCCAGTTGCTGGTGCTTAGATACACCACTCTCATTTTGCAGAGACTTTTTCCAGACACAAAAATAAACCAGGATTGAAATAAACCCAGTGTTACATAACATCAGACAAATAACTCTTGCAGTCTCTCAGTCTGTGCCTGCCTTCCAATTTGTTGTTCATGATGTTCTGTTAGTTTTGCTCTTCGCTTCTTAACAAGGACGCAGGTGCCTTGACGGAAATTCAATTTGATACCATTAATGAGAAGATTCCCTTTGTATGAAAGCGCAGAAGTGCTTAAGGGACCTCTTTTGTGTGTGTGTGTAGGTTTTGTGCTACAGTTTAATAATGAAACGTTATGCACATCGCAGAGTTTCTCTGCCATGCTAGGCTGGAAGTGCTTATTGCTTTCCAAGGAGAGGTCCATCCTAAAATGGGCATTGCTTAAGCCAAAACCCTTCGAGAAGAAGGAATACCTAGTCATGAAAGCCAACAGCGAGTACTCGAGGATAAATCACACTCTTAAGATTCTAAGCCTTTCCAGTTAGTGAGGTGCCTGTGCGATTTGTTTCCCATTAAGCCTAGTTTCTTGTCTCTATTTGGATTTAATTCTGGAATTCAAAGGGTTTAAAAGATAACAATGTATTGATCTGCAGACTGTATGCTGATTTTTTCAATTTTATAGACCTCTCTCTGAAGACAACTTAAAAGAACTGATTCAAACTGGTATGTTTCATAACACTCCTTTATTGCTAATTATGGGATTGTGACAGCGTTCCACAGTCAAATCATTACGGAAGTGCTGGATTGCCGCGAAAAACTTCATAGCAGTAGAGATGAAGGTGTTGTGACTTTCCTAGTAGTGACAATGTTTGCCAAGTATAGTCATTGCTTGCGGCAAACTGCACCAGCAGGTTGTGAAGACGGGGGCTCATTGAGTGATAGGGGGGTGACGTCAATTTGCGAGTCCTTTGGGAGCTATTCTCCTGAGCTCTTTATTTTTAACATTACATATAGTGCCGTAAGTCTTCTGATGGGTCGGTTTGTTCTTATATCGAGAGGGATAGGTATCAAGTGTGAGGAGTCAGGCAACAGAGAGATTGGTCCCCTTTTGCTAAGCAGATAAAACACTGATGTCGCCAGTTCCTTTTATCCAGACTTTTCTCCCTCATGCAATCTTTGCAGCGAACAGGAGGATAGATGGTCCTACATCCTGCAATTTGCTGAGTCTTAATCAGACTAAACAGAGACGCCTTGGGAAGTCATTACCCTTCTATTATTTGAAAGGACATGAAGGAATGGCTACATGGGCAAAGCTCCTGCAGAGAGCCCTTCTATTCAGCCTTGTAAATCAGACAATCCATAGAGGAAGTGTCACAGGAGCGTTGAAATACTCTGCCTGCGATTAGCCTTTGACCATGTGGCCACATATTTGCTTAAAAACCACTCTGGGCCACTATATTTCACAGCTCTTCAAAAACACTCTTACATCTCAAATGCAAGATGGCGCTTAGATTCAAGCACAGTATTAAAAATGAAATGTATTTGTTCCAGTCTGAAATGCTCTGATCAGCATGACATCTCAGTAAACTGCCCAAGAGAGAAATAAAAGGAAATGCAAATACAGAACGACATGATGGTGTCCTTGAAGTCAATGGCTTTTTTTCCCCTTAATATTATATCATGCATGTTTTAGATGAGGAATGAGATGAGTCAGCCTTTTAATTAATGAGCAATTTCATTTCATTGTTGGCACAGGCATTTTGAGCTTACCTTCTGATATACAGGCTTACAGTTAAATATTCGATAGGATGACTTCCTTGACTTTGGTTCCGGCCCAAGAGACGATTCGTTACATGTGTTTTCGTAGGTTTAAAAAGGGAGCACAAACGAAAATAAACATGTCTCCTCAAGATGAATTACAAGCCCAGATCATTTTTCCCCTCAAGCCCCTTGAGATAGCGCTTGCTGACAGTATAAAGGAGTTTTTGTACTTATTGTTATTGTTATGTCCACTTCATGTGTAGTTATTTTTTGCTTACCATGGGACTCATTCTTTTAATCTTACCCAAATATTGCTAGACCAAATACATTTCTCTACTGCATTCTGTATTTTAGTGCTTCTTATCACAGCTTTAAAAAAATGTCCCAGCTGTGGTTTGCGGTTACCAAGATAAAAGGTACTTTAATGACATTTGGCTCAATTAAATATGGAGGCACTAGGCTGGGTGAGTTGTATTTTGTTGATTCATGATGCAACTTGGCACATTGATTTCCGGGCAGGGTGCTTGCAACCGTCTTAGCAGCCGTCATCTGCTTCTGCCTGGGTTCTTATAGCACTTAAAGTTGGAGAGAAGCAAAAGCGTGAGATGATTCGCATGAATCTATTTCCTTTCCTTGATGAGCCTTGCATAATTTTCAATCTGTTTTAAGTAACGATGCTCAGGCGCACATTTAAAAAGTCACCATCCAAAAGGAAACAAAGGAGCAGCTAACGTTGAGAGTGAAATTAATAAAAATGACTGCTCCATATGCATTTGCTTTCTCGGCTTGCTAAACACCCCGAATGATAATAAACACAGTCACTCATTTGGCTAATGACAAGCATATTGTTCTTGACACTGGCACATGAATATTGACTCTGTTCCATCTTTGTATTTTGAACCCTTGCTCTTCTTTCACCATCAGCTCGACCAGCCGATCACGTTTGCAATGGTTGGGTAGCTTTCTCTGTAGGAGGGAAAATGAGGACAGTTTGTCATTATCAGAGCAGGCTTGAGAGGAATTTAATCACAACTGCACATTCAGCAAGTCTCTGACAATATTGAATGGGAGAAAAAAAAAATGAAAGCAAGAGAAATATTAATACAGAGAAGCAGACAGATCACTCTCATTAATCAGAAAGCAGTGTGCCTTCCTCCAAATGCATGCTGTGCACGCTGCAGGTTCACGGGAATGTACTGCTGTTAGTGTCCTTCCCATTCAGAGAGGTGAGACTAGCCACATGAAAATAGCTTGTGGATTTAGGACCGGTGCCATCCTTGGACTGGTGACATATTCTCTGTTTCAGATAATGAATTGGATTCAATTTGTTCCAATTTATAGAGATGGATCAAAAGGTGCAGAGTAAGTAGGAGAATTAATAAATAAGGATGGAGTCATGAGAGGAAATGCATGTGTAGAGGGATGATGTGTGACTCCGAGACAAAGATAAGCAGTTTTAGCCCTTATTTATCTGGATTTGATTTCAGGCAATTGCCTAGACCACAGTTTGCAATCAAACTGGGACAAGCCCTTCCTTGTAGAAAGGATAGAGGATATTTCTAATGCCGTTAATTCCATCTTGGAGTATTACTGTTACGGAAGAGGACACAACACTGGAGGTAAGGTGAATATGAAAGGTTTATTTACACAGCAGGAGATTACAATGAATGGAGACACAAAAACTTGTTGAGCAATAGTAAGCTTGGTCAGGTTAATATCGACGAATGTCAGAGAGTTAAACAGTCTTTCTATTTACAGATCCAGGGGAATCACGGAGATGATGAAGAGGCGCAGGAGCAGGAAAACAGCAACACACCACATAGAGAGGGGAATCCAGGAGGACTTGTAGAGATGCAGGGACTGAGGAGAACAAAGAGGTAAGTACAAGGTGAGTATCAACAAGACAGCACAGCGAAGTAAGGGTATGAGTCCACTTCGTTGATGAGGGAGGTAATGAATGACAGGTGCGGGTAATCAGAACTCAGGGGAAAGTGTAAGTTGTGATTGGCTGGGGATAGAACCTGGCAGATCTGTGACATTACGCCCTCCTCCTGGTCCCCCTACAGAAGGCCGACCCCTCCGACATTGCGGTGGTCGAGGGGTTCTTCTTCCCCTGGGTGCAGGTCTATCAGGATGGGTAGCATGAAATTCTTCTAGGGAAGGGGATCTAACACATCATCCCTTTGTACCCAAGACCTCTCTTTGGGTCCATACCCTTCCCAATCTACTAAATATTCCAACGTACTACCACAACATTGAGAATCCACTATCTCCCGGATAAAGTGCCCACTGAAACCACAGTATAAACACAGCCCACGAATTATCCTCTGATGTCGTTCCTGGGGAGTCATACGTCTCTCGTCTATCTGCATGGGATCAGGATTAAGTTCTGGAGGGCTACCGATCTTCGGCTGGTGGGGAAATATGGCTGCAGTTCTCATGTTTTTGCAGAGATAAGACTGGAGGCGGGAGGAACAGCGTATAGCAAGTTGAATTCATTTTTTCGAACCCACAGGAACATCATAGGCAGCCAGCATTAACCATATCTGGGGTTCCAATCCCTGTCGATATGTGGTGAGGAGGGACCATTTGTTTCATCCACTTGCAGCTGCCAAAGTACGAAATTTTACTGAATATTCCTGTATGGGCATGGTACTTTGAATCAGATGGTACAGCTGTTCTCCCGTGGATTCATCTCATCCGTGCGACAGAAAATTCCTGGAAGTGTGTGAGGAACATCTGAAAGGAGGATACTGTGGGACTTGACAGATCTTGGCAGATATGTGACAATTACGCTGCCACACCTCTTTTTTTTGCTACAGAATAAGAGATACTGAAAGACAGTCCAGAGACTGTTTTTTTTGTTTAATCTTTGTCTTGCTCTGCAGTTTGCAGTCAGCATTAAACACTATTAAATCCTCCAGTAGGTCAACCGACAATCCGCTACATTTCATAAAAGCGATGTTCGGAAGGTCAATGAAATGTGTTTCCAACATGTAATTCCTATAATCCCTACAAGCTACTGATCTCTCAAGCATGTGGATAGTTAGGATGTTGCTTATTATTTTAAGTTCAAGGGTAAATACAGGTATAACTCACTTTATCACTTAAGAGACATCACCATGTACAAAACCTTTTTGTTTGACAGACTGACTGTTAGTTAAACATTTCTATTAGTTAACCCTTGTTAGGCTGGTCAAGGACAAAGGAACAATATAAAGCTTAAAATCCAGGAACAAGCTATGGTGCCCTAAATATGTTAAGGCAGTAAAGATTTGTAAGAAACCGTAATAAAAATTATATTACATTTTTATGTCAAATCTCATTTCATCTATACACAAAAGTTTCAGTTTTCAAATCTCCCAGCATATTAATATTGTTTTAAAGTCATAACATAATATTCCTCAAATAATTTAGCAAAAAACCTCCTGGACCTTTTCTCAGAGGACTCACTAAGCTGTTTTAGGATGACAGCTTTAAAGATACATCTACACTCTCACATAGCCACAGAGATTCTCCTCCACTGTTCTTCTACTTCAGCTGTTTGACTAAGGTGAATCAGGCCGACCATGTGCTAGGGTCTCACAGGATCCACTGGTGCATAACATTGTTGACTGGCCAGCTTTAAGCAAGAGAATTTGTAGCGGAGGAGGGCATTTTAAAGGAAAATAAGACTAAGTCTCCAGCAGTGTGTTTTTTTACACTTGTGGATGTGAATTAATGTCATTTGTAGATGAAGGGACAGTGAACTCAGGATGACAAGCAGCAGACAAGCCTTGCAAATTCTTTTTGCACAATTTTCAAGAAAATGAAGGACCTGGTTTAATATTAATGGTTTAGGATTTGGGCTACCTGCATAAAAGCAGCTCAGTCTCTCTAATTATAGCTGACACGGTTCTTCTGCTCATAATACACATGCGTGTTCACCACACTCTCCTCCTTCATGAATATTCATTCCTGTGATATTATCATACTCTGAGCGGTGACTCATTGTGCTTCACATCTGACTGACATGAACAAGATTGAAAGTGAGGGCCCTCATGAATATTCATATAGCCCTAACAAAAAAGTAATTATGCATAATGTCAGATGGAATAGTTCGTAAATGTGAATGTAAAACGAAAGAGAAAAAAATGCAGTCCTATTAACTTCAATTTGCTTCTCTAATGGTGGAGCACATTTAGCTTTCAAATAACCTCAGAACAAAAATATACATAAACATATTTATATATAATTAAGTACAATTATGTTTACATACATACATGCACACACACACAGACAGTATACAATACACATAGACAGACATTTGGCTGGACAAGAAAAGGGATAAGAAAAGTGTCTGCCATGCTTACACATCAAACAGTATGGCAATATCTGCAGTGCAGCATCTACCTTGCTGTATTAGATTTACAGCAACAGTGTCTGACATGGAACATGGTGAGACTAGGAAATAACAGTGTTCCATCAAAGCTGTGTCTTTGGGGTGCTTAAAAAGCATGTGCCTTGCAGAGACACATAGCAAAAAAAGCAAGACAGCTTCTGCCCTCCTTTGCTCTTTTTTGTTCTCTTTCTATATTATTGTGTCCTTACTCCTTGCCAAATCTATTATTCATTCAAGCAAGTTTCTCAGTTATGATTAAGCCATTATCTGATACTCTGAACAAACTTTTCAGTTTTGCCTGTGGTGTTTTCTATGAACCTACTCGCTTTCATTCATTATGGACTGAATTTGAACTATTTTTGAACAAACCACTATACTGTCATTCACTCGTGGCTTATTTAGGTGGTGCTTAACATCTTGAGCTCTCAGATTTGTATCTGGTTGTGTATGCAAATTCCACATGGCCACATTAAACGTGTCTCCAGAAAATAGATATAAATCTGATCTACCATTCCTGCCCAGTATGCAAATATTCACTTCCGTGCTAATAGCAAGCAGCAGAATTTTGCTGCACTTGATGTGGCTCATTAAAAC
Organism: Enteromius afrohamiltoni; assembly: GCA_034779775.1. Taxonomy (NCBI): domain Eukaryota; kingdom Metazoa; phylum Chordata; class Actinopteri; order Cypriniformes; family Cyprinidae; genus Enteromius; species Enteromius afrohamiltoni. Next base: position 20,080,994 of record JAUYWG010000040.1, read on the forward strand.
AAAAAACAGCAGGCGGCTAAAACTGTTTATCAATGATTGCTCACTCACATGTGGAATACAGACAGAGCTTCTCAACATACTGTATGTGCTGACTAACAGGTCTGTTAGGGGAGAAGTGAAGGTTATGCCCTCAACAACGAGATGCATTTGTCCTTTTGCATCTTGTATGCATCTCAAACCACCTCCTGAGGTTATTGAGCGATCGGATTGCTTTCCATCTTGAATACTCCTCTGAGGGCCTTTGTGTTTAATTTTTTTCATGATGCCATAGTTATTCAACCAGTAAAAATGAGTTTAAATACAACCTCTGAAATAATGCATGAAAGCCAAAACACAGCTTCCTCTCCCATGTAAAAATTAACATGTAAATGCACAAATATTAAACAACAAGTGGAGAAAACTGACTGTCCTTGATCATTTTTATATAGTAGAGTACTGATAAATGGCTCGATATGTTATGAGCATCAGGTTGGTAAAGCATCTTGACAGGCCAAATTGTCAAGTACATTTTCATGTAAATCCAAAATCAAGCCTTACTTTCAGCCAGACTTTAATGAAAATGTTTACTGCAGCAGATGCTGGCAGACTGGAACAGAAAACAAAGCCTCTTGTTAAAATAACCGTGCAAAGGGAATCCGGGAACAATAGCTAGGTGCCCTAAAGTCTACCAAACATGCATCTAACAAGAAACCAATTTATACTGCTCCAAGCTTCCCTTTTGTCAACAAAATGTAGTCCAGGCTTTCTGCACTGTAAATACCAGGATGAAGAGAATCCTTGTTTATAAAGGATATCATTGTACAAATGGCTTAGCGGGGTCTTTAGATGACTGTAAACTGAGAATACCTAAAAAGTGAATATTTTCCATTTCATAAAACATAAGCTTTCAGCATCACTCTAATCAAGTGAACAACAAATAGGAACGATTTATTTGCATTACATTTTTCTATCTTAATGGAATACTAAACTAGCCAATGCTCATATGCACATGACAGTAGCACGCTTGAGAAATCAAAGCCAATGATGTCATCAAAAAGCTCCCAGCTGGCGACTGTTACTTTCATTACACTCTGCTATGAAAGCTCGTCACCTTTAGACATGCATCGAAGCATTTGTTCGCCTTACTCTCTCCACTGGCCCTTTTTTTAATCATCAGTTAATGAGACAAATGCTTTGTCAGATATAGTTGGGATCAAATAATGACATGGGGCGTAGTGCACAAGTGACCGTCCTAGACCGCATGATACCTGCTTAACCCGAAGACAGACAGGCTGTGTTCCTCTCTGCTGGCTTGCTGAGTGGATTAGCCTGCAGACAAGTACCTAAAATTAGCCTTCTGTCCAGTCCATCAGCCGTTGGATAAACAGGTTTAATTCTGTTTGGCAACATAATCCAACATAGCTTTAATTAATGGAAAATGAATGTACCTTTAGCAGGGGTCGGGTGTGTGAATGGACAGCAAGGTAAATGTAGTATCTTAGATTTATAAGCTGCATGTTTATCATGTTGTGCTTAGGGGTGTTGCAATATACTATTGGCAATTGCAACCCAGGCTAATTGGAAATACATGCCTCTACCTACATTTCTGCAACCTGGTTATTATGTACGTTTCGCTGCACGTTTTGCTGCAGTTTCAAAGTGAAATGTCTAGAGAGTGAAGCTAAAACACACGTTTAATACACAACCGTGGCACATTTGTATTAGGTTGGTACAGGTACGTATTGCAGTGTGTTTATTATGCTGCTCGGTACGTTTTGTGGTCGTTCAGAATTCAAATATCCAGTGAGTGTTGCTAAAGATTAATACTATATCATGTTGGAATTAAAAGCCTTTTGCAACACAGCAGCTCTCTACAACACATATTTTCTGTTTAATCCAAAATGTTTTGATATGTCAGAATATTCTGCAGCAGTAACAGCTTTGCATGATCTGACGCTAAATTCAACTTGAAATTCCTGCTTATTTTTAGAAAATACATAAAGTTAATGCACATTAGAAACTCACCAGGAAACCCAGCAATCTTGGACACCTTGGTCCATGCATCGTTTTTTATTTATTCATGTCTCTATACGCCATCAAGGACATGTCGTAAATTACTAGGAAACGCGCCACAGCAATGATAAACTTCTCCTCCATTCTTCTTCTTTGTTGCTTTATGGTGATGGTGGGAACTAATAGAGTCGGAACCAAGTTTACAGAACTGCGTTTTCTGGAATCTGCTCAAGCCTTGGACTTCTACATTCTGATTGGCTGACGCTTCCGTCGGAGGCGCTTCACTGGCATTGTTTGCGGCAGAAGTTAAAAAATTCTCAACTTTTGCCACGAGCAACATCAGTGAAGCGACGCCGACGGATCCACAATTCCTTTCGGCAGCGCTTGACGTCACCCATTCAAAGTCAATGGGAAGCGTTGATGCTGACGCCCCGTGTGAATCCACCGTTAGTGTCACGATCACAGCCGGCAGTACCATCTACCTCCGCCAGACAGCACTCCTGCCATTTTGTCACACATTGGACTCAATATCCCATAATGCATCACTCCCTCACAGCTGTTGCCGGTCTTGTTATAATCACTCATTAATGGCACTATAAATACGAGTCTCACCTGCCAGTACATCTCGAAGTGTTAGATCAGTTACCACAGTCTACTCTGAGCGTTTATCATTCTTGCCTTTCTGTGTTTGACCTGGATTGTTATTGATGTATCGCTGCCTGCCTTTGAAACTGTGACTGTGCAACTCGACTTTTGATTCTTCCTACCCTCTCCTGTACTGTTCCCTGATATCTGAACCTGCATGCTGACCATGAATAAATCAATCTTACCACACATGGATCCGCACGTCTTTGTCTCGTGCGTTACACTTAGACTGATTTGAGCTGTTTCGCTGAACCATTTTACACAGGATTCAGACCAGTGTTTTCATCACGTAAGTGCAACAGCCTACCACGTGAGCTACCGAGTAAACAAACTGAACTGGAAAACTCATGAATCTGTAAATGTGACAACAGTATACAAAAGCATCAGTTTTCAAATCATGCAGAATGTTAAAAATGTTTTGAAGTCATAACATGCAATTAATTGTGTGAAATTTTGCCTTTATGAATCAAAAATGTACCTGTAAATCATACTTTTGTTTCAAAAAGAATAAAAGTTGTGGGGGTTTTCTGCCTCTAGTGTTCATTTTAACTGGAAACTGCAGCGACTTGTACTGTATGTATAGGTATGTTTTTTCAGTTGTGCAGTAATGTATAAAGAGGCACGTATTTCCAAAGAGCCTAGATTGCACAATTAATGTCAATGTTAAAATATAAAATAAGGCCAATAAAGCTGATAATTGGGAGTAACTGTTCTTTAGTAACCTATGTAAAGTCTAAAATTTGTCTGATTCCCTTAAATGTACTTAAAAACTGATAGATTCTTTGCTGGATTCATTGTCTAAATACTGTAGGGGTTTATATGTCTTCAGCTAAAAGTTCAGGAAAGCTCAGCTGGGTCTGGGAAATTATTTGACATCAGCCCTTGGAGCAGACCCAGTGCATTTTACATATTTAATTTAGGAGAGCCTTGCAGGCATAACATGGTCTCCAGACAGCATCGGCTATTGTGCTATCCACTGAAACGCAGAGCTTCTGCTAGCGACAATTGCACTGCTACTTAAAAACAGTTTCGCAACATCTTGATACACACAAACTTGGAAGCATCACAGTAATATGGATTGAGAGGCTGCATCCACAATCCATTACTATCCATCTTTGCATGGCTTCTGCCAGGCAGGAGATATATCTATGTTGCCTTCATCGCTGAGGTCTGTCAATGCTGCTGTGTGATTTGGTGGAAATCCTTCTGTGCTCTTGCTGTTTTGGGCCCTGTGAAACTCTCCAGTCTGCCAAAGCTATGACTTCAAGTCTGCTCTTAACACAATTGTCGTCTCAAAGACAAAAGGTTCTTGTCACATCCGTGAGATGCAGTCACATCATAATTCAGTCACAGAGGCGCAGTTGCATCCACAACCTGATCTGTGCTTTCAACAACTTGTGTCCTTGAGAAGCAGATGTGCTCTTCTTAGCTTTCCACTTTTCTATTCAAGATCACCATTTTGCCAATTCTCAGCAGGTTCTTCTTTCATTTTTTCACAGTCACTGTTGCTCTATTTTGATTTTGCGAATAGCAAATCAGTTTCCACATTTTGCATTTTGGTTTGAGTTTTGTTGTTATCTGTAATTTTCCCAAATGCCATATTTAAACACACACTTGTCAGGGACACACAGACACAGGATCGCAGTGAACCCAATAGCAGAGACTTTATTGTATGTTTGGGAAATTATACAAACAGATCAACAATGGTACTGGAAATTACTTAGATGAATCTTAGATTAATCATCTTTGCAGGACAGTCAGCAAAAAATAAATAAATAAAAAAATAAACTCTTAGAGGTTCACACAAAAAATACCACAATAAGGATGGAGAGGTAAATGCAGGGAAAACTCTGCAGTCTTTGGGGTAACAGGAACGGGACTACAAACTAAGTGTGTGACAAGAGGGAATATTTGTGCAGCCACTGTGTAAAACATGGAGCACAGATCAACATTATGTCATTGGTAAAAATAATAGTTAATAATGTACCACCTACACTTTATCTCACAAAAGCAAACAAGAGATAAAGTAGCATTTTAGCTTGCCTTTACAGGTCTTTGATGTCTTTTGGCTCATGACACTTGCGCTCAGTGCAGTGCTGTACTAGGTGAGCTGCTGAGCAAGTTTACTACATAAAAAATATATATATATAAAAAACTGATTATGCAAGGCAATTGTCTTGCAAATGTGTTATACAAGAACTGCACAAGCTCTTGAAGGCTGCAGTGAATTGTAGGGACTTTTTGTAGTGGTTTTTCCACCAAGTCTGTTTTGTCAGATTCATAATTTTATGAAACACAGGCAACTGATGTGTTTAAAACTCTAAAAACAAAAGCAGCAGCCAGTCCTGAATAAACACAATTTTATTGTGCAATATGTAAATGTTCTACTGGCCTTCAGTGGTAAACACCAATTAATGGCTGCCAGGTAATTTTAGCTTTTTTATATTAGACAATTATATTACACACCCCTTTCAATCAAATGTACTGCTACTATTATTAAATTACAAAACAGAAACAATTACAGGAGTTTAATGAATTTCATTTAAACTGAATATCCACAGTTTGGAGCAGCAAGAGAGCTGATTAAAATGTTATTGTGTAATGTTTTAATATCGCAACTCTTCTTGTGTATTCTGGGGTGTAAGCCAAAGCGAATAAGACAAAATGTGCAGGCTTATATAATATGAAGTGATGTAATTGAGCATTTCTCTGAAGTCTGCAGATTCATCTGATAGCTGTCTGTTATCAGCAGTCTGAGGCTTCATGGGTAAATTCATCGCTCAGTTTGAATCTTGATTCAACTCTCAGGTGAGAGGTCCTGATGGGCTCCTCCAGCGCCTTATTTAGAAGTTTTATCATCGCTTTAGGGTAAAGAAACACAGACAGAGATAAAGTGGGAAAGACACATCTCTGTTTCCCCACCATCGAGACATGTTGTCTTTTAAGCAAATGGCTGTTTTACTCAGCAGCATGCATTGGAATTCCTTACTGAACAATAGGAGATAAATGGATTGCTGCTTTTTCTTGCTCATGATTATTTACTTTATTCAAAAGTGTGTTTATTATTCTTCCATTGTTGCATTTATGTCATAACCTGTTTTAGTATCAGACGTGAAAGTGCTAAGCATAAAATTGCTGGTCAGAGCTGTCTCGTTGGTTTTGGCGCTTCTGTGTTGTATGGTTGTGTCTTTTTTACTGCCTCTGCCAAAAACAAACCCAAATGCAGATGAACAAATCTTTTAAAAAGACTGTACAAACCAGTAGTGAGTGATTTAAAATTCTGTTGAATGGCCTGCTTGAAAATAATGCAGTGAGCATTAACATAATACAGATTGGTCCTGGAGAGTTTTGGTGGTCTTTTTTCTCATGTAATGGTGCTTTTATACATACTTTAATCCAGCATTGACAGCATTGACAGCATTGTTTTTTATTGCTCTGCTTGTCAAACAAGTTGTCATAAATATTTCATACTGGTAGCCAAAACTACGAGGGTGTATGTTTCGAGGACTTTAGAGATATATCAGTAGTGATGTTACTCTTGAAAGAGTAACTGAGTAATTGCCTGGCACATTCTCCATTGGTTTTAATGCTAATTATTTCAGCTTGAAGAATGGAGCTCCAAAGGATAAGCACAAGCACAATGAGCAAATGCTGGTGAAAAACACAAAATGTCTGCATTTATAATACTGTGAGCAGGGCTGCAATCGCTCAGCTAAACCCATTTGTGCTTTATGCACAGGGACGGTAATGGGAAATGAGCTGAGATAGTGCAAACATATTGCATAAATCTTATGAACCAGACATTTGGTGCAACATATTGTCTCAGGGGTGATTTCCCTCTAATGTTTGATTTCCCTTAAAGTGCAGTTTTGTCCAAATAAAAATCCAATTGCTTACATATAACAGGTTCCTAAATGCCATTTGGGGCTAAATGTAATCTAGGGTGTAAAGATGCATTGTGTGTAGACATGTCTCCCAGTAAGCCCTCTGACATGCTGTCGATTGCATGCTGTCAAAAGATTATCTATCCCTCAAGGTGGAGCCAAGGTCAAGACAGCACACATGTTCACAGGAGGTTGAACAAACAAGACAGGACTGAGGGGACTATCCATGATTGCTCTGCATGGGAAGAAGCAGAGTGTCATGCCCTGAGAGCCATCATGTCCATCTGTGACACACAGACCTCCGTTTGGCAACTTCCTTTCACACTCTTGTGTCTTTGAACAATAGCCAGAGGAGTTAGCTGTGAATAGGATACTTAGAAAATTCAGCTTGACCTTGTGCTTAAGTATACTGTGTTACATGTTCATAGGTCATGCTGATCTGTTTATATAAGGGCATTTGTTATTATAAGTGAGTTTATTATACAGCCCTCTACTTAAATCCAGTTTGTAAATTTGTTGATTAGATATGTTTTTGTATTCTTGACAGCAATGCTGTATTTCTTTTCCATATATATATATATATATATATATATATATATATATAACATTTTTATATTATATAATTTTGTATTTTTATTATTACTTTATTTGAAGTATATGTCAAATCTCATATTT
>JAUYWG010000040.1:20090182-20106796 GCA_034779775.1 Enteromius afrohamiltoni
CGTTATGAAAACTGAAAAATGAATAATAACGGTTAATAATGTTATTTTTTTCTAAAAACATATATATATATATATATATATATATATATACACACACACACACACTTCCGTTCAAAATGCAGCCTTGATGAGCATAAAAAACATCTTTAAAAACCATTAAATATCTTACTTTTTGAACGGTAGTGTATATATATACAGGGTGGGCCATTTATATGAATACACCTTAATAAAATGGCCACCATATTCACCACCCATCTTGAAAAGTTTCCCCCTTCACATATACTAATGTGCCACAAACAGGAAGTTAATATTACCAACCATTCCCATTTTATTAAGGTGTATCCATATAAATGGCCCACCCTGTACATATATGTGTGTGCATGTTTGTCATACAATAACATGTTTGACATTATATTTCCAAATGATAAAACCAATTTGCAAGTTCGTGTTATTTGTACATCATTTGTCTTAAAACCGAAAGTAAACCAGTTTGAGTAAAATTCTTTAAAAATGCGCTAATAAAATATTTTCTTGTTACAGTAAAAGAGGTGCCTCTGTAGGTTACCATTATGATTCCCGGCCATTTTGCCACACATTCTTCAATTTTACAGCGATTTACCAGACGATTTGTCATAGAAGAAATGTTAACGAAATAAAACCATGCTATATTCACTTTCATGAGATAGGTTTAAACTATAGCAATTCATTAGTTCAATTAACGAATTTTGTTTTAAAGTAATAATTGAAATTTATATATATATATATATATATATATCTAAATATATATATACCTTTCACCTTTATAAGCAATAATTACGCTGTATTTAAATTTCTACTGAAAAAATAATATGCAAGTTATCACAATGGCGCCTCCGTTAGGCGTCTAACAGCGCACAGGTTAAACATTTAAACTAACGTGTGATGTGCTTGCCTTGAACTGTGTTATATCTATAGATTTTTAGCAAGTTGTAATGTTTTGAGAAGGCTAAATTATTTAAACATTGGTTTTCGTTTTTTGAACCGGTTCAGAGCCCTGCTTTTAACACTGCTCCCACCCCTTAACCCAATTTTAAACATAATTATGCCACAAAACCTGTCCATAACCATTATAGTCTACCTAACTATTTCTTTATTTATTTACAGTGCATAATGGTTAAAGACACCTACGGTGAACATATTCCGAAAATATTTAAGAGGTTACATTAATTCGAAAATTTAAAATGAAAATTTTCACCATGTATGTTTATCGCCCACATTTACACAGACCTATTTGTATGGCTAGGATGGGGTCCTAATCTTAAGACATATTTATTGGCACCATTTCAAATTTAAAAGAGAAGTATGCCAAAACACAGGTAAAAGCCTTCTTGAAAATGTTCCAGTTTTGCTCTCCGTAATGAGAACGCTGAACAAATAGAGCCTCTACAGAGTTCATTAAGTTTGCCTCACAACAATAACTTCCTATCAGGCTTTACTACAAAACACAAATCGGCTTTTCCACATTTCTATGGGGTTTGAGAGCAGCTATATAAATAGAGGTGACTGCTGAGCAATGGGTCTGTGATTTGACCTGGTTTACTTGTGTTCAGGCTAAATAGTGCAGTTATCTTCTGCCTGCACCATATGATGGCCATATGCTTTTCTATAAGAAGCCATGCCAAGAACCCTACAGTTTCACCCTAGAGGCTCTGCTTTTTGATGGCCTACTTCACACATTTAAATGCTTAAATCATATATTTCAATGTGTATATTCTCACTGAACATAAGGAATATTATGGTCTATATCTACTGCATTATAGTATGGTAGGTAGAAGTACAAAAATGGATTATGCCATTATAATATATCACCATGTATAGTTCTCAAATAATTTTGTATTGGCCATTATCCCAGGCAACTGTAATTCCTATATTTCACAAAAATCTCACAATTAAAGAATTATCATTAAGGTTCTGAATGCAAATGATTGAACAAAGTGAAGCAAAGCCAAGGTCATGGGTCCCGTTCCCAGGGAATGTATAAACTAATAACATGTAACGCTTGAATGCAATGTCAGCCACTTTGAATAAATGTTTCTGCCAAATGCATAAATGTAATATACATATTTAGATACCCCAATAGGCTCTGTTTGTTCAATTACAAGAAAGTGGAAGCTACATGAAACCACCTACACACTGTCTGGATGATGTTGTTAGTTGTCACTCACTATTTGGGGAATTTAAAATCACTGTTTTCTATGTTAATTTATTTTAAAATGTAATGCATTCCTGCGGCAGCAAAGTTGGAAGGTTTAGCGTTCATAATGTTATGAAATGTTTCTTGAGAGCAAATCAGCATAATGGAAGGATTTCTAAGGGGTCATGTGCCACTGAAGACTGGAGCAGTGATGTTAAAAAGTCAGCTTTGTCATCACAAGAATAACTTAAATTTTAAAATATATTGTTTTTTGTCTTTATTATTTGTGTGTTTGTTTACTTGTTTATGCTACATTGTGGGTACCAAATGTTCCCACAAGAACAGTAAAACCTGAAATTTGACATTGTGGGAACTGCTGTTGCATACCTGTATGCTGTTGTTGTTGTTTTTCAACAGGGCTGGTATCTGGTATACTGTTACTGTTACAAATAAATAAATAAAATGATTTATAGTGTTTCAAAATGCACTACATAATTAGATATATCAGTGCAACACTATGATTATAATTTGGCCAATTAGCCAAATAAACGGGCTTTGTTTCAAACACTCAGTGAATAGTTTGCAATAAATGTTTTTGCAATAAATCTCATCTCAAACCATACTTTGCCTAATAAATAATTAAAAATAAATAAACAAATGGTGGATAGTATGTATATACCGTTTACAGCATGTAAACCAAAGATGCGCAGCTTCACCCATGACAGGGAGATCTGTCTGGTGAGTTCACATTCTGCCCATCTATGCCTGCATTCCTGTGTGGAATGTGCATTTTTGTGAGATTTATATCAGTCTTTCTGTGAATCTCTGAAGTGGAAAAAAAGAGTAAAGGTGCCTTTCATTCCCCAGGCAAATGGTAGGAGGGAGATTCAATGACAGATAGTTATGGTTCACAGCAGACAAGACACTAAATAGATTTATAGAAGTCTACAGATGTCAGGTTGAGCCAGACTCCTGAACATTATGATTGTGGCAATTTTGTGATGATATAGTAGATGACACCCTGATTTAATGAGTCAGATCTTATCACTGATATCTTCATGCTTTTGTTTCAAAAGCAGACAAGACCTGAATCTAATTTCACCCATTTCACGCCTAGAATTTTTTCATAAAGGCTGCTTTGACGTCTGTTTGTGTGTGCTCAGATAACACTGTGTTCGCCTATAAGGGATAAACCAAATTTATACCACATGTTATGAATCCGCTCAAATCTCTTCTAAAAGTTCTGGTCAAGTTAGCATTACGCAATTTCATTTATCACGGAGAAGCAACTTTGCGCTTCCTCTTTCTTCCCGACTGCACAAACGGCACCCGAAACAAAAAAATTGATCTCAGAGACACAGAGATTGCAAACATCCAAACAGCGTCTTGAGAAAAGTCATTTGATATCTATTCAGAGGCAACTATTGCGAGCGATGCACTGGAGAGCTTGATGTATAACAATCATTTCCATGCTCTGCTCATTCAGCCCGAGGTCTGTTCTCCCCTGCTGAGAACAATGTGTTTGTCAATTAGCTTAGGAAGGTGTTTTTGCTCTGTGGGGACAATATCTGTCTCCGGGCAGCAGACACCTTCCAGAGTCCACCATAATAAGGCTGAGATAACGCAAATGAGATCACACTGCAGATGATTGTACTTATGAGGGACTGAAAGTCCCCAGGGTGTGGAAAGCCTCTGAGAATATTTTTACCCTGTCTCACTTCTAAAACAAACATTCTGTTCAGCGAGACCTTACAGAGATGTTCACACCAAGGTAACACTGGGTAATTTCACTTGGGCACAGCAGATAATGAATAACATCTGTGTTTCTTGGCTTGATAGGATGTTACAGAACAGGTTAGCACCTATGAATCAGATTAGGATAATTTGTAATCCTAAACTCCCTCAACTGACCTGAACACAACACAGAAATGATGGTGTATTGCTCTGAGGATTGAATGAGAAAATTATGGCATTTGTCCATTACTAAGGAGCCCCCAAAGAGACATTTGCAGGATGAAAAAAAGCCCTCAGGCTGAAAAGACTTTAGTCAGGGTAGATGCCATATTGAATTTTATGCGGATGAAAACTAGGCTGTGAGGTATTCCTTACAGTCTTTACAATGGCATTTTATCTCAACCTTTTGTTGTTGTTGTTTTTTTTGAAGGATTTTTCCTCAGCTGAACATTTTATGTTGTTAAACAACAGTACAATCCAGATTCTATGATTCTATCCATCACAGACTCATTTTTATTTCTGTAAAAAAACACCCTTACTAAAAGGCTAAAATTCCATACAAATATGCAGTATGTTAGCGAGAAACTTCGAGTACACATGGAAAAACTGCATGAACCAGAAACAGTATTCAAGTGTGAGCATGCAGGTTTCCTGCGTAAGATCCATGCATTTCTTATTTTTAAACTAAACAACATGCAGAGCAGTCAGAAATAAGGGCAGTTAATAGAAATCAAATGGAAGCTCTTATTGAGCACCGTGCAGTGATTCTAAAGCATCCTCAAACAGGCCAGCTGTTTATATTTTATGCTGGATGGTAAGAGGGGGATTGCTTGGATAAATGAGTTTATGAATTTTTTCATAACTTTGGGACATTATTCTGTAGACGGTTATCTTCAGTTAGTGGTTTTGTGCTGCCTATTTAATAACTGTAATAAAATGGTGCATTTAAATAGATTTACTTCTGCACTTGCAGATACAGGTTCCAATACAGGCCACAGTTAATCATTTTGCACTGTATGTTTAGAATAAATTGATTCATAATTCATTTTTAAGATTAAACAGAGGGGCAAATATTTTTCTATGAAAGCCTATTTCTGTCACAACAAAATTAAAATAATAACTTTTAGGGAGAAAAGTTAATGGTGTTAGCTAGTTAGTGTGGTATTGCAGTTAAAAAGACATAAAACACAAGGTTATTTCACCTCATTATTGCTCAGAATTCTGAATGTACCTCACAATCTGTTTTTCTCTAAATTTACATCTCACATTATTTTCATTTTCTGCCACAGAATAAAAACAAAAAAGGTAATTGCAACCTTTTTTTTTCTCAAATTTACAGTATATAACATAACTTTGTTTTCTCAGAATTGCAAGTTTATAAGAGTTTATATTTCACCATTTTGACAGAACAGAATTGTCAGAACTGTCACACAAAAAGTCACATTTGCCATTTTTATTCTGTGGTGGAAATGACTTGAAGTCAGAATTGTGAGCATTAACTCAAAATTTTAATTTCTTGAATATTTCAGGAATGTATTTTCATAGCTCCCTGCACAAAACACTTTGTAGAACATGCTAGCATGTTAAGTTGTTTAAAATTCTAAACAAAAATCATATTTAAGAAAAATGATGTCAAACTTGTCAAAAACAATGTATGGGTGTTCTGAGGTGCTGAAGGCACTCTATAGGTGCACTTGTACAGATCTCACTGCTCTACATCAGTCGTTTTCCAACCTGCTGGGATAGATTTTAAATTTGCTGTCAGTTTATGTCCATGTCGTTTATCTTGAACTGTGTCACCATCAGGTCTGATCAAACTGATGAAAGAGTCTTCCATCACCAGTCCGTCCTTCCCTGTCTAGACTGAGGGGAAATGGGGGAAGAATGGGTGCCTGCGTCTTGATTTAGGCATGATGGCAGTGGGAGGATCTGACTGAGTCTCTGGGATTTCAAGAGGCCATGGAGGAGGACATCCATCATCTAGCGCTGAGCTCAGCCGGGGAGTCTCTCCTCCAGCCACTCCATGCTGTGATGGATGAGCATATCACATAGGATTCTTATTATTTCAAAAGAGGCCAAAGGAAAGGCCAGTGAGTTCAAATACTGAGCGATCAGTCGCAGTGGTGGATCAGAGTTTTATCTCAGAATCTAATCCATTTATGGGCCACTTACACACTCTTGAAGTGGTAGTTGGTTAAGGACAGATATTGTGCGCCGAAGGGAGTCAGAGAAGTACAGTATTCTTCAGAGAAGAGGAACCATGTCAGGAAACAGACCACGCTTCCCTTCGCTTTAGTACTGCAGTGTAATTGGCTTAATTTTACATTTTCAGTTTAGATTTTATTTATAGTTTATCTATCTTGTTTTACACTATGAAAATTAGGTTATTTATTTATTTATTTATTTACTTACTTACTTAAATAATTACTTACTTGCAGGTATGTTTGTCTTACTATTTTTCTGCTCCCAAAAGTTAAATATCTTCTATATCAGCACTGTCCAAACTCAGTCCTGGTGGGTCGATGTCCTGCAGAGTTAAGCTTCAACTCTTATTAAACACACCTGAAGCAGCTAATCAAGTTCTTACTAAGCATGTTAGAAACTTCCATGCAGGTGTGTTGAGGCAAGTTGGAGCTAAACTCTGCCGGACACCGGCCCTCCAGGACCGAGCTTGGACAGCACTGTTCTATATTCTCAGGGCCAACTAATGTTATCCTGATATCCTAAAAACAAAGTAATATATTTAAATAAATGTATTTCATGCTAAGTAAATTTCAAATGTATTGACATATTTGCTGACATATCTTTCAAAACATTTCCCTCTTAAATTCCTAATTTCCTGCTTATTAATGTTTGGCAACGTAGTTGTTAAGTTTAGTTATTGAACAGGATTAGGGATGTAGAATAAGGCATTACTACAGCATTTGCTAAATTTGTTCTAATAAATTACTAATATTGTAGTAAAATAGCCAATAAGCAACTAGTTAATTACTAAGTGTTACCAGCAATAATATTAATTATAGTAAAACTGTGCTTGATTTGTAGTACTACTCGTGCACAATGTTGTTTTTTTGTTTTTTATGATTTTTAAATAATGTCAGTCTTTTAATGCAAGATATTTATTGTGTACCTAAAGTATAGTTTCAAAAGTGTCACCAGGCGGGAGTCGGTCGGATTCAAGTGCAGACATTTATTTGTGACAGAACATATAAAGGGAGTCAGGCAGAATCATAACAGGCTCTCCAGGCATAATCATCCGCAGCAAACATGTATATACTAGGCAAAGGCAGATACCGTAATCCTACTAACGTGGCAAGGGTCGATCGATGAGCAAACACAATCCGTGGGGCAAGGCTGAAGTGAGTATCCAAAAGGCAGGCAAAAGGTCAGGCATGAAACACAGATGGCAGGACGAGAAACACGGATGGCTAGACAATGAGAGCTAGGGTACAAGGAACAAACAAACAACAATGACTAGCAAATTGCTGTACCGCTAACCAGAACTTAAATACACTTACAAACAAGGTTACGGGGTGGAGTCATATCAGTAGTCAAGACAACAGACGGGTGAGTGTAATGTTCATAATAAAAGTCTGGGGAGAGCAAACGGAAACAAACATGCACACAGTCCGCTGGGGGCTGGAGTGCCATCCAGTGGCTGGGCTGGCATTCAGCCGAACATAACATAGCCCCCCCTCAGAGGAGCGGCTTCCAGATGCTCTGGACTTCGTAGCTGGGGGAAACACCCACCAGGGCGGGGCAGACGGCGGAGAAGCCCACCGTTGCAGAACAGGTGGAGGAGACGTCCACCGGGGGCGGAGCTGATGGCGGCAAGGCCCACCTAGGCAATGTAGATGGCAAGGAAGCCCTCCAGGGCGGCACAGGAGACTGGACTGTATTCAGAAACACACACAGGTTAGCGTTGGCCCCTAAGGCTGAGTTCATACCTGCGTAAGGCTCAGGCTGGGTGGTCCCAACAGCTGGGATAGGTCCGGGAGGAAGTCCTGCGGGCCCAGGACCCAGTTCAAGGCAGAGTGACAGTTCCATAGTCTCTTTAACAGAGTCAAGGTGAAACAAAAGTTTGATGTCGGCCTCCATGGCCGCTTCAGATCTGGCTGACAGTTTAATAGTCTCAGTGAAGGGTTCTGAATAAAGCAAAACACCACAACTGACCTCCATAGCAGATGCAGGATCAGGGCTGTACTCCAGGGCAGTTCCGACTGACCAACAGAAGCCCAGTAGAATCCACGACTGTATCCGACATCGCTGGGGCTAGTGCAACCGCTGGCAGACCTTCCACGGTCAGGGTCGGATGAATTGGAGGCAGGGACAAGGCCTCAGGAGGTTCGGGCAATAGCAAATCACAGTCATCGAAAGACTCTGGAACCTCGGGCCATGGTAACATACTGTCAAAAACGGAATCCACAGGCTCAAGCCAAGGCGATTCACAGTCATTTATGGTCCTTCTTAGGGGTTCTGGTTGATCGCAATGAGGTTTAGGCGAGATGTGCGTGAGTTGCTGGTTGAGGGACTGTAATCGTGAGTGTATTACAGTAGGTGCAATCTGAATGGAAGTGCACAGTTTGCCATCGTGAGATAGGGAAAATGTGTACTTATCTCGTTGCATTCCTCCGGTGGTGAAGAGACGGTGATATACAGCTCCTTCTTTCTCACCTCCTCCAAAGAGAAGTAAGTCTCTCACACACAGATAACGTAGTGATTCAACTCGAGTAAAGTCCCAGTCGGCTTTCTAATATATTTTGGTATATTTATTTTTCACTATGGATAGTATGTTTAATGAAAGTGGGTTTATGATTCATTAGTTAGTTTTAGAAAGAAACCCTTGCTATATATCCTGCATAACCCTTGCTATATATCCTGCATAAAACCTAAAATGTATTTTTTTTACTTTGTTGTGGAGTCATGAAACATTTTTTTTTCTTTTTAACAATACAATTAACATTGCTGTGCAAACACGTTTCACTTCTTAAACAACCTCAGCTTTGTTACACAGTGTAATATTCATACCATTGTATTATTCATAGAAGATTCAATAAATATAAAAATACAAGGAGTAAGAACATGAAATAGGCATGTCTGTGAATGTAAAAGAGTGTGAAATTTTTAAACTCACGGACCACAGAAGCTTCCATATCTGATGATCCATGAAGTCCAATAAACTAATTAGCACTCACAGTATGTGGCATCAGGACTATAAAAATAGGACTATGCGATCTAAATTAAGCTCTTTATATACTGCTCAAAAAAATAAATGGAACACTTAAACAACACAATGTAACTCCAAGTAAATCACACTTCTGTGAAATCAAACTGCCCACTTAGGAAGCAACACTGATTGACAATCAATTTCACATGCTGTTGTGCAAATGGAATAGACGACAGGTGGAAATTATAGGCAATTAGCAAGACACTAAAAGAATAATAATAGTTATAATAGTTATAATAATATAACAATAAAGAAGTTGTTCTGCAGGTGGTGACCACAGACCACTTCTCTGTTCCTATTCTTTCTGGCTGATGTTTTGGTCACTTTTGAATGCTGGTGAGGTTTTCACTCTAGTGGTAGCATGAGTCTACAACCCACACAACAATACTTACAGCCCAACGCTTTTTTCCAGAGAACACCAAGATGTGACATATGTGACAGGGTCCGGAGATGCTGTGGAGAACGTTCTGCTGCCTGCAATATCCTCCTGTATGATCGGTTTGGCAGTGGGTCAGTAATGGTGTGGGGTTGGCATTTCTGAAGGGCCGCACAGCCCTCCATGGGCTCGCCAGTGGTAGTCTGACTGCCATAGGTACTGAGGTGAGATCCTCAGACCCCTTGTGAGACCATATGCCAGTGCGGTTAGCCTTGGGTTCCTCCTAATACAAGACAATGTTAGACCTCATGTGGCTGGAGTATGTCAGAAGTTCCTGCAAGATTAAGGCATTGATGCTATGGACTGGCTCGCCCGTTCCCCAGACCTGAATCCAATTGAGCACACAATGGGACATCACAATGGGACATCATGTCTCACTCCATCCACCAATGCCATGTTTCTCCACAGACTGTCACAGAGTTGGCGGATGCTTTAGTTCAGGTCTGGTAGGAGATCCCTCAGGAGACCATCCGCCACCTCATCAGGAGCATGTCCAGGTGTTGTAGGGAGGTCATACAGGCACATGGAGGCCACACAATATTGAGCCTCAGTTTGACTAGTTTTAAGGACATTAAATGAAAGTTGGATTAGCCTGTAATGTGTTTTTTCACTTCAATTTTGAGTGTGACTCCAAATTCTGACCTCCATGGTTTAATAAACTAGCGTGGCTTCCGTGACTATTAAGCTCATAGGAGATAAGTCTGGCCAAGCTACCTTACTAACCGCCTTCTGGGAGGTGGGCTTAACCTGCGTCCATCAGATTCCTCTGTATACTACTGGACGAATCTACAACCAATCAGACCACTTTCTATCACTTTCTATTTCTTTCAATCAGACCAAGTTTGTCATTGGTTCCCATTTTTTTGGGAACTGAAATACTCTAAAACGGCAGCTTGGCCAGACTAACTTTGCTCGCTAAAAGAATTTAGCATCAAAGGAAGTATGGGCAGGCCCAGGCTATTAATAAATATCTCAGGTTACGACTGTAACCCTAGTTCCTTGAAGGAATGAGACGCCGCGTCCAGAAGATGCTATGGGGAACGCCTCCAGCGTGACGGCTTTGAACAGTGTGTAGAATCAAACCAATGAAATGGATAGACGTCATAGGCAGGTGACGTCACCGACCAGGAAGCTTAAAGCACATGGAGTGATACCAGCATTCAGCTCCTTGTCATGAAGCAAAACGCGTGGTTGGCTAGACACGGCGTCTCGTTCCTTCGAGGAACTAGAGTTACAGTTGTAACCTGAGACGTTGCTCTTCAGGAACTCGAGCCACGTCCAGAAGATACTATGGGGAACGAGATGCCCACTTCCCCACACTTTCAAATCCTGCCCAGTGTGTGTGCCTACTCACCATGCACAGCAGCACCAGAAGTAGTTTGTAGGTCTAGACCATAAAACCGAACGAAAGTGTGAGGGGTGGACCACCCCGCCGCCACCGCACAGATCTTCTTCAAGGGGACTCCCGAAATAAGGGCCTTGGAAACCGCAATTCCACGAGTCGAATGAGCTCTGACTCCCAACAAGGGTAGGAGGCCAGAGGACTCATAAGATAGGTTAATCGCATCCACTATCCATCTGCTTATGTTCTGTTTGGTCGCTGGAAACCCCTTCTTAGGTGGACCAAAACAGACCAAGAGCTGTTCGGTTCTGCGCCACAGTGCCGTCCAGTGGACGTCCAGTGCTTATCCCTACCCACTGAATGTCCACCCATTGAGGCGTGGTACGCTGATACTGCGGCAAAATAAACCTTTAGGGTGGAGTGGGTGACCCCAGTGGAGAATCTAGCCTGCAGGAAGTGCAGCACTGTTCCGACCGGGCAGTTAACTGGATCCTGCTGACGCTCTCTACACCAGGAAGTGAAAAGTTTCCACTTCAGGGCATACAGTTTCCTTGTAGCTGGAGCTCTGGACTGGAGTATAGTCTCAACAACCTCAGTTGAGAGACCTGAGGCTATGAGCTGTGCCCCCTCAGAGGCCACACTCTCTGTCGCCACAACTCTGGGCGAGGGTGCACTATGGCCCCTCCTGCCTGAGAGAGGAGGTGCCTCCTGAGCGGAATCTCCCAGGGGGAGCCGTCTAGAAGGGACGTCAGATCTGAGAACCATACTCGGCCTGGCCAGAACGGCGCTACAAGTAGTAGACTGACCACGTCTCGGTGCACTCTCTCCAGAACTCCTGGAAGCAGAGCGATCGGGGGAAAGGCGTATAGACGAAGCCTCAGTCACGTCTGTACCATGGCATCCAGCACCAGTGGAGTTGGATGAACTAGAGAGTACCAGAGGGGACATTGCGCATTCTCCTTCGTCGCAAAGAGGTCCACCTCTGCTCTGTAAAATACTCTCCAGATCTGCTTCACCACCTCCGGGTGAAGCATCCACTCCCCAGGCCTCGGCCCCTGCCTCGACAGAAAATCTGCTTCCACATTCAACCTCCCGGGTAGATAAACTGCTCTGAGTGAGCGTAGTTTGTCTTGGGCCCACAGAAGGATATGGCGCGCTAGTGTGTACAATAGCCACGAGGTGGAGAACGGCGAGGGAGAAACTGCCGAAAAGCCGCTGATTGCTTATGTGCCTCTTGGTGCCTGTCGACGACTTTATGCACAGCATCGCCGAACAGACTCCGGGGCACCAGCGGGGCATCGAGCAGACACACTCTGTCTTTGTCTTTAACTTTTGACAAAGTCAACCACAGATGCCTCTCTGCCGCTACCAAAGCTGCCGTAGACCGGCCAATAGCCCTGGCGGTCTATTTAGTAGCACGCAGAGACAGATCAGCAGCCCTCTGGAGCTCTCTAATATTTTAAGAGCTTACCCTCTCGCTCTCATCCACCTCGCTGAGCAGGTCAACCTAGTATGCCTGCAATACTGCAGTTGCATGGAGACATGCGGCAGCCTGACCTGCCGCCGAGTACCCCTTCCCAACCAGGACCGAAGATGCACTGCCCTGATCGTGGGAAGGAGCTGCAGCGCGGGCTTCCTCACTCTCACGGGCAGGTCCGGACCTCGATGAAGAGAGTGGAGAGAGGGACTTGCCCGTCTCCGACTCTTCTGTTTGTACGAGGTCCCGCTGCGATCCCCATGAGTGTTTTCTCGGTCCAGCACCGCGAGGAATCGCAGCGAAGGCTCCCTTCTCAAAGAGAGCCTTACAGGAACGAATCACGCGCACCAGAAAATTATCACAGTGCGGGCAGTCAGCTCGCCCAAGAGCTTGTTCAGCTTGTTCGGCTCCCAAACAAACCACGCATAAACCGTGCGAATCCCCTAGGGAAATAAATCTTTCTCAGGGAAAAGCACAGGGTCTATACTGAGACGAACAGTCGCCCCTTTTCACTGAGATGCTGAAATGTTTGCACACACACACGGAGTACGCTTTGCTGAATGACAAACAGCTGAATGCCGGTATCACTCCATGTGCTTTAAGCTTCCTGGCCGGTGACATCACCCTGACGTCTATCTATTTCATTGGTTTGATTCTACACACACTGTTCAGAGCCGTCACACTGGAGGCGTTCCCCATAGCGTCTTCTGGACGCGGCTCGAGTTCCTGAAGAGGAATTTGATTTCCATTGATATTTATTGTGTGATTTTGTTGTCAGCACGTTCATCTATGCAAAGATCAAAGTATTCAATAATAATATTTAATTCATTTAGATCTGGGATGAGTTATTTTAGTGTTCCCTTTATTTATTTTTTTGAGCAGTGTATTATTCTTTCGAGTCTGTTTAACGAAACATAATAGAATATCCAAAGTCAATTCCCTTTCCAAATATTCCTCTTGTATTTCTGACATAATATGGCTGGGAGAAAAGCAGCCTTAGTTGTTTTTGAGGCATATGGGCCACGGATCTGATTTGCAGTCTAGACTGTCCCCTCGCGTCCTTACATGTTCTTGAGTGAGAGAGCGAGTAACAAAGAGAGATAGAAAACGGGTGATGGAGATGGCTAGGGATTTGGGGCAGAATGCAATGCAGTACTATGACACAGAAGTGATTCTCTGAGAGCTGTGGCATTCTGGAGTGCCGCAGTGCTCAGGTAACTCTATAGACCAAAGACAGACTATTCCATGATAGTACAATGTTTCTTTCTTTCATATCTAATTTTTCTTTTCACATGCTCAATTGGGAATATTTTAGGACAAGTGTAATTCTGAGTAGCAGCAGTTCTTGTTATCTTGAGTTGTAAGGCTGTGTCACCAGAGGACTGCTTTTTGGGGGAAGTGTTCTTTGATTCTAGTCACCATCTGGTATGCCTTCATAGCCTGGGGATACAACTGATAAAAGGCACCATCCCAGATGAAAGTTTCATGGGCTACTGTACCTGGACGGGTGAGAAAGAAAGAAATAAAGAAAGAAAGAAAGAAAGAAAGAGAGAAGAGTTCGGAGAATGATCCATGCCCTGAGGTAAAGATTTGAATGATTTATTTTGCCAGTCTATTTAGTGGGCCGGAGAAGCCTAGTGGATTTCTTCAGGGGCTTTGTTGTGTTATTGTAGGTCCTTTGCTGATGAAATTGTATGTGAAGGAAACCGACATGTTCAGGACTAACTAACTTCTGGTTTTGAACATAGGCCACGTTCACACAGCAGCAGAATGTGATTGTCAGTTTTGTATTGAGTCCTTATTACGGTTACGTTCAGACAGTTCAGTTATTTACAGATGTGACAGCCGCATTCTCGAAACACACACACTGTGTGAACTGAACAGGACTGAACAACTAGTTGTCTCTGGCACTATACACTGCCAGAGAGAGCCGCTTCTGCACAACGTGCATCTACCATGTGTTACGTGTTTTCATGTGTGTTTTGGGTAACTTACAGTAACAGAGAAATAAGCTGCGTGTGATCTGAAAGTTTCATCTCGTAAGACTGTGATGATATGTTTAACGGTCAACAGCATCTTAAATCCTTAAAAGTTTCTCTTATTTCTATTTTTTTAGAAATATATACACATTTATGACACCATTCTTTGTATTATATTACCTTTGCGTCAAATTACAAATTGCAAATGTGAGGGTGTTTCTAATGCAGCGTCTATGAGAGGGATGGTAAATTTGACATCGTTCTCTGTTATCAGTCTCTGTCTATTTATTTCTTTCTATTGGAAGTCATGAAAACACTATGGAGTTTTTCTTTTCCTATTTGAGCAAACTGGAATGCAAAAAATATATTTGTGGTACCATCCCTTTCACTGCTATTAAAGTTTACCCAACTATGATGACTTCCGCTCCAGATCCGAAAACGTGAAGGGTCCATTGGACTCTTGTCGTGTCAGAAAGTGATAATACTTTCAGTTTGCGGACGTCACCATATTTGATATTACTTCGGTCACTGTCACTATGGTTACTGGTAAAAAATACAGGCTTGATTTCAACTGAAAGTTGCTGTGTGAACGAGACTCACATCTGAAAAGAAAATATGGTTGTCAATCCCAAATACAGGAATCTCATTTTAATCTCAGAAAATTAATTACACACTGCATCATTTTTACCCTCAATAAGAAATGAATGCCAGTCAAGATAATTGGAATAGGCTCCTACTGTAAGTTTAACAGCATCAAAAAACGAGATACGAAATGCTTCCGTGTGAAGATTAAAAACAAGAAGATTTTTTTCTGAGTGTAACTGGAAGTTACGATGACCAGAGAGCCTTTCTTATGTGTGAAACATCAGTTTTACAGCCCACTTGTTCTATAATACATTGGGTACCTTTTCAAATTGGAAGGGCTATTGTGTATTAAATTACATCTCAAGGCAAACAGAATAAATCAAGCACTGAGAATGAGAGATGGAAGGTTTGCTTTTCTTTTTAAAAAGCTGCATTAATTTCATGACTGTCTCTAGGGAAGACAAGTCATGTTTTACTGCAATATAGAGCAGTAAATTGTGACTGTAGACAAGCGCTAAATGCTCCTTTCCTTAGTTTTATTTTGTGTTACTTCATTTAGTTCATTTAGTCTTCATGCTCCAGTAGAGAGGTCACAGCTGCCGTAATTCAGAAGAACCGATAATACAGAATGATCAAAAAAGGATGACACAGACAACATTACATCTGTTCAGCCCTAGCATGGTGCAGTTATTTTTAGAAAAAAATCCACAAGAAAGGTTAGTTTTACTTCAAACCGTCAGAATTGTATTCAAACTCAGCAAAAGTTCAGTAAACAATAAATTAAAAAAAAAAGAAAACTTAAAAAAAAGTGATGATATTCAGTACCATAAAAAGCTGACCCAAATAAGATGTACTATAATTATAAATGCATTGCAACCTTTAACTTGGGACTTAAAATAAGCATAATGTAATACAAACAAAAATCAAATCCAAACAGAATATGTGTTTTCATTTTTATTAATAAATTCAACAAACTAAGGATGATTAAAATCTCTCTAGAATTTTGAAAGCAGCAACATCAAACTTCAAAATGACTTAAAGTTCATTATGCAATGCATGCAGTAAATATGCAAAAGACACTGGTTCAGCAAAATGAACAGAAAGGCCCTCTAGGGTCCGCAATGTGTTAGATCCAGTACTCCATTAGGATAAGATTAGAGCAAAAGCCCTGCACTTAAAATTCCAAACACTGGTTTAATTTTTGAAAATTCTTTGGCTTTTAATCAAGTTTGCTAAATATTTGCAATGTTTTGATGAAGCCACAACACATCATTGGCATTCCTCTTCCACCTTAGCACAACTTTACTCTGAACTTTTTGAGAAGGATGTACTTTGCCTTTAAATGAATTATAGATGAAATGTTTGGTTCTTTTGATTTGCTGCACCATTCAGTGCTAATATAATGAATGTAGCTGCTGTTTTATGTGGTTCAGTTCCCGCTTTGTGCCTTTGCTTTCCTCTCATCACTAAATTTAGACTAGACCCCAAAAGTGCAAATTTTCCTATACCATTTTCTATAAATATAAATACAATTGCTTTATTACATTTTTTTATGTTAACAGTTTCTTGTGTTCATTTGTGACTATATTTAGTGATTAAAAAGTCACATAAAGCAATCTGAGATTTCACCTCAAAATTATAGGACCTATAGAGACTATATA
>JAUYWG010000040.1:20113648-20129518 GCA_034779775.1 Enteromius afrohamiltoni
TAATGAATCTAAAATATATGAAAGTCTAATGTTTCTCAGTACATTACAGAAAATAATGAACTTTATCACAATATGCTCATTTTTTGAAAAGGACCTGTATGTAGGTGTGATTTTTCAATGTAAACCGTCAAAACAGTTTTATTTAAATAGTATTATTAACACATTTATGAGCATGTAACCCAAACCCTGCCCCTAAACCTACCATCTGTCAATAAAACACAAGATATAGCAGACACATACAACCACCGTCATCATTTATTTGAAAAATATGAATATTCCAAGTCGATCAAAACGATTTATTTGTAAGAGAAATAGACGCAGTCGCGGTCACTGTCTTCGTCTTCTGTTTACTTCAGTCTGTCTGTGCATGATTTAAAAAAATACTGCTTCAAGAATCCTTATGTCAACATTGGTTGTGAAATGCCATTGGCTCTTGTGTGTCTCGTGACCGTTGCGTCATGCTATGGGATGGGAGTCTGGAAAACAGAATGAATGGAACGGAATCATTTTTAGTGTTTACAACATTGTGTTATACTCTCTTATTTGCCTAAAGACTTTGTATGGCTTCAGAAGACTTGGAATGTGACACGATTTGTTTGTAATGTATTTAAACTACTTGTTTATTATTGGTTTGTGCAATAAATACCTGTACAGTAACTGCATTTGCTAGTGTGTGTTTATATTGTTCAGAGGTGGGTAGGTTTAGGGTAGGGTTTGTTGTTCCAATAAAAGTAAAAAATTATATATGAGCGCAAACCATTACATTAAGCACAACAACTGAAAACAACAGAGGACCCTTCATGTCGAAAAGTGACTACAAAGGGGTACCTTGATCGTCAAAAAGCAATGCAAAATGGTCTTGACCAAGCGTCAAAATGTGACGAGTTTTTGTGAGAATGTGTTGGGAAGATACAAGCGCCAGGCCTGACTGTATTTCTCTCCTGTGTAGTTATTAATAAATGTTGGAATAGTCAGAAATCTTAATTAAACTAAAACTATAACATGCTTTCTCAAACAAATTAAGCAGAGAAAATTCATTAATTTTTGTCATAATTGTTACATTATGTAGCACAGTCCACAAGATCTTAGTGCAGTTAAATCACAAAGAAAGATCAGAATGATTTAATCTACAAATAAGGCAGGAGATTGCTATTAAATTAAATTTTCGTTTTCATCTGTGATTTTGATCTGTGTCTTTGACCTTGTTCTAAGCCGGCGTGCTGTGCCTCAGTTTACAGTGTTTATCTCAGTTTGGTTGCATTATGGAAATGGGGAAAAGAGTGGGAGATTACCTGCATGCAAACAACTACCAGTCACCAATGCTTTATGTATGCTGGAATACAAAATGCACTAGGCATATTAACATACAAACGGCTGCTTTTACAATTTAACATAAGGTGTTATGTAATCTATGCAAAAAGAAGCTAAAACAAGCTGTATAATCGTAGATAACACATCTTATCAAATCAATTTTTCAAAACAACAACAATTTATATTATTTTAATGTAACAATCATAGATTTTTAGTTTATAGCTGATACGTTTGGAGTGTTCGCTGATAAGTTGGTCTATATGATTGATCGGTTGGACTAACAGGACTGACATTGACTTGGTCTGATAGACTCTATCAGACCAGGTTAACGTCAGCACTGATAGTGCAATTGATCAATCATCTAGACAAGCGAATTACCATAAATGAGCGACTTGCTCAAAGTCACACCAGTTGCCATCATACACCACATTTCCAGAAGGGGTGACACAAATGAGCTTTAGCACTGCTATACAATTAAGCTATTAAAGCATATTAGGAAATATCCAGGCTCTAACTTGTATGACATGATATCTCATAATAGCATGATGATTAATGATCCTCAGAACAATTATACAGAGTGTTCCACATTGTATTCTTTATAGAAGCTTATGATTAAGAGCATTCACATTTGCTCGAGTTTTCCAGAGATCTGTGCGATGCTGAAGTTTGATCATATAAATTATTAATTCAAGTTAAAGAACTTTATCATGCAGCTTCGTCAAAGGCATTCTTTTTACTTTCAATAACTTTGTCATTTCATATTATCTCATACTTTATAACAACTTAATTATTTTATTTTCTGCATTATTAAGCCGTTTATGGGAGAACGGTTTTAGTAAATGCTTTTCACAAATAAATCATTGTGATTTTCAGTCAATATGGATCCACTTTGCACATGTATTGCCCATATTTATTTCCAACCCCTACTGGTACACAAATGGTTAGAAAACAGCTTTAGTGTTTGTTGCTATGCAGTGTTTTAGGAGAAAATTACATCGGGGCCTTTTATCCCAATGGGCTTTTAGCTTCATTGTACCTAATCATAGAAGAGTATGTGCTAAATCCAAGGAACTAAATCTTGGAAAATAAAGTAAATTGGTTTAAAATTTATTTATATACTAGCAAAGAATTATTTAAAGCTAGCTGAATACAGAATACTACAGTGCATTTGAAACATTTGACAAATACAGGCTATGTACTGTATATGCTACCCTATTTTATTGATTTTATTATTTGCGTTCATTAAGGATCCTTATTAAAGGAACAGTAATGCTTCCTTGTATATCAAATTTAGTGTTATCCTGCTGATTGTTGGCAGGAAGCAGAAATACCGAGAGGCCGATGCATGCCGGTAGGTGGCAATCCCACATCAATTTTTGCCAAAAAAAGAAAAAACGGAGAAAGTCCACACATATTAATAAATGCAAGTTTGAATAAAGATATCATGCTACTGTTTTTGTCTTTTAGGCGAAATGAGTAACTAAAGACTACGCGCGCGCGCGCACAACGATGCGCATCATTCAGCAACAGATGCGTTTCAAACGCGCAGTGTCAGGTTTAATATATCATCCGTCAGTCGCTGCAAATATTCCCTTCTCCTCAGCCACATTTTCACAGACGGTGCCTCTTTCCGTGTGTTTACACTTGCTGTTTACATTTTCTGACAAAACACAGAGCTGGCCGGCGCAACAGCGATTTGTAAGCAATACGGAAGGAGAGAAAAAACTGCAGCGCCAAACAAACGTCCCTTTGAATGAGCCTGGACGAGCTGAGCTGAGGTTCACGAAGGGAACGTTTTAAGTTTAGTACGCTGACATTAAACGGCAGAATTAGCCAGAAGCTCCTATAGCAACGCGAGTTAAAACGTTAGTGTTGGACGTTGAGCCGATGGTTCAACTTTGAGGAGGCTCTGCAGTGGACATCGCTCACGAGAAATGATGAAGGCGAGAGGAAGGAGTGCGCACTCAAGGAGGCTCTGAGGTGACGCTGTGACACATTCAACAGCGTTCAGCGGAGTCAGCACGTTGTGTTACATCTATGGACTGCGGTGCTGGATGTGGGCAAGATCTGAGGAGCATGGGGCCAGTGCGCGCTGAAGAACGGCGGTGTATAGCAGTGGTTTTAAAGGGCACATCTCGATCTGAGTGATACCTACCAAGTACTAACTCTACTGGATTTTACCCAAAGGGAGGCTGTTCAGAACCCATGTGGTTAAGACATTTCCTCCCCGGATGTGGATACTAGGCTCATTTTATGTGTCCAGCAAAACATGTCAACGGTGGTAGATTTATTCCCGATTTCTTTACAGATTTTGTAGATTTGTTCTCTTCCAGCCCCCCTCCCCCTTTTTTGCACCTGCTTTGCTTTGTCAAAGCTCACCGAGCGCTTTAGAGCGCGCTGCTCTTACTTGCATCTCCGTACATCGTGCATGGATTCTACATGAACTGGGGGGTTTTGTGAGGGCTGCAGTGATGCTCCCGTTTACTGATATCGCCTCACACCTCGCATTTCCAGACAGAAAAGGGTAAGGAACCGTAACCTAATCTAACCGGTCTGTACAGATACTGTATATTCTAAACCGAACCTATTTCCTTTTTAAGTTGACGTTGAATAGAAGCATTTCATCTTTTGAATGTGTTCCTATCCATCTATCTATCTATCTATCTATCTATCTATCTATCTATCTATCTATCTATCTATCTATCTATCTATCTCTATCTATCTATGCTGCAGGGGTTTTGATTTGCATTATTTCTATTGCTTTGATGTGGTAGATTTGGGGATATTTATTCAGCTGTCTTATGCTATTCTGTTGCTCCACTTACCATTACTTTTGCTAGAATATGGCGTTGGGTCATTCATATTCTGTTCACATGTGCATTGCTATGCTCTAAAGAGACAAGGGGAAAGAGGCAGTGTATCCATGATGGTCGACACAACTGTTTCTCGTTGCCTCTAATAGACCCCAGTGACTTTTGAGGCTTTCTGAATGCTGCATAAGTAAATGTTATTAGTTAACACATTGCATCATAACCATTTTATAATTAATTTGTGGTTGGAAAAAAAACACAGGAAGTTCCAGGAAGGCTGAGAGCTCACACTGGTGCTAATCTAAGGCTTCAGAACTTCACGAAGGTGGAGAGGTGCTGTAATGGACACTATAAGCAAGTCTGATTCATTGGAAAAGCTTCTGTGCCGTGTATTGGTTTTGGAGAGAGCTTACGTAATTTATGATGGATGATTCATGGATTCGTGGGTTGTTGCTTCACCATTGGTGTTGAGGATTGAGGAGCTGTCTTTTTTGGGAAAGTGCTGAAAACCATTACTGTTTATGGTAGAAAAGAACATAATGAGCTATTTTAAAATGGGCTGCAATAATTATCAAATTATTGCATTATGTACTTAGTGTATGCATTGTATAAAAAGTTCAATCAAATAAGACTTAAATGCACTAATTCATGTTTTTCGTTTTTATTGATGTCCTTTCATGCATACTTTCCTTCAAGCATTCTTAAGCTCTTAAGATGAAAGGGTTACAGAGCAACAACAATATTTGACAAGTTAATGCTTGCAGATATAATAAAGATTCTCTCTGTGTTAGATAAATATACTAAATGGGCTTTAACTTTCCCTTTCACTGCAAATAATCCATGACAGATGTTCTGAGCATTTTCAGTCCACTGTGGACCATAATCATCTTACCCAGCTTAAACGAAAGAATCAAATAGCTCAATTAATTCTCTAAAATTAAATTTGTGATTAAAATCCATTGGGGTCACAATAACACACAAAAAAAAAAAATATATATATATATATATATATATATATATATATATATATATATACAGCTCTGGAAAAAAAGAGACCACTGCAATTTACTCCTAAATCAGTATCTATTTGAGTATTCTAAGTTCTCTAAGCATTTCATGCCAGTTTTTGTTAAATTTCTACACAAATATTCTTCATTCTGTTTATCGAGGTACTTATTTGGTGAGCACCTGAATCCAATTGTATTTAACAGGAAATGTATAAAAAACACTGCTGTAATCAACACTTTCCTCTTGCAGTGTGACCAGTGGGATGGTAAAAAATGCTTCTATCCTTAATATTTCAAAGACAGCAGTTTACCAAAAATGAAACAATCGTGCATTGTTTTGTATTGGTGGTGTATTGGTGAGATGAACAGTTTTTAGAATAAAACCCAAAAGAAATTGATTTTTGACTCGAAACTGCAAGAATCGAGTTCTACTGTTTCCAGTAAAGTATCTCCATTTTTCTGTTGTGAAAACATTCTTTCTCTTTTCTAAGATTGTGACCTGAAATTAATTTTTGCTTGTCCCCAAGCTCTTATTTGATTGATAATATGTCAGAAGCAGTTCAAAGAAACAAGGTTCAATGTGTAATGCAGGCACTGGCATGCTGTCATGAAGATGAGTGTTAATGTATTGAATGTGTCTGCTGAGCCAAAAAAATGCCAGATACCATTCAGTTCCCCTAAGGCAAGGAGGAGCCTGTAAACGAGAGCATTTAGCCAATATCGCACACATTAACCTCCGTAATCTCTGCCATTTAGAGAAAAATAAAGCAGTTAAAATGCCTCTACCCAGCCTGATGCTTCATAAAGACCATCTCTAATGTGGGTCAGGATGTGCAAAATTTTAAAAGTTTAATGACATAGATTGAAGGGATTGTATAGACTAGCTTCTTCATCTTTAGATTCAAAAGATGTACTAAAAAAGGGAAGTGTTGTGCTGTGGCAGAATTGTAAATGTATTTTTTTTCCTCTCAGTGCTGGAGTGTTAGTGCAGTGAGGCCGAATGAATGATCGCACCGCTGGTGTACTGTTCTCGGGTCAGAGGAAGTGCTGTTAGACAAGATATAATCCAGCCAGCAGTGAGCACCGCTTCTGCCAACACACAGCCACACTGGCGTTCTCTTTAAAAACGGTGTTTTATTAATCGTACGGCGTCCCTATTCCTCTGTCCCAGCAGAATGTAAAGTAACAATAGTACAATGATGGAATTTTAAGTAGGATAAATGTCTGAGTTCCTCTTTAGCTAAAATGTTTGACCTTTGGACCATTACTGTAGAATCGATAGCATTTGTTAGATGCATTCATGCTTTTCTCAGCCATTGTGAAATGGCAACAACCAACATTTCATTCTTTTGTGGTTATTGATGAAAGACAATCATCTACGGTTTACATCCCAAATACTACACTAGGATACACTATAAAACCTTTTCTTCTGAAGTTTTTTCTACTTCGTATTTTCATGTTTAATTTAACGTTTCTGTGATTAAAAAAAATTACAAATTTAATCCAGTACCATTTTTTCCGTGCAGTCAGTTAGTTTCATTCATCAGTACTGCCAATAAATTAAAGAATCATTTTGTTAAAAAGAAATACCGGACACAAGACTACAAGGTGCAAGCTTATAAAGCTTTGTTTATCCTGGAACTTTTAACAATCCTCATATCTGATCTAGCACGCAGGATGACTGAACTATGAAGAAATGCTTTTTTTTCAGGCTTTATGTTTATGTTTAATAAGGTCTCCAGTGGCAGATTCTTGCTGATGATAATTCTGGAATCACCAAAGGCTTTTGCTAGGTCATGTGGCCTCTGTGAATGCCTCTTCGCATTACTCTTCTGTGAGTTTGTAGCGGAGGGAAGATACTGTGGTTTATTACCTGCAGTATGTTGGTTGTCACAGTAGATCTTCCTTAACAATTTAGACCGCGCTGAGGTGAATGTGCTCCTGAAATGGCCTAACCTGGTTTCCTTGCTCATTGCCTACTTGCCTGGCGAGTTATATTGGGGTCATGGGTTCAAATCCCACTTGGAGCCATAGCAAAATTCATCAAGCATATATGTAATGAGCTACCCTGCCAGTGACACAAGCTAACAATTAGATCCATCCAAAATGGCTTTTCTTTATAGACCCGCGAAGCTGTGAGAACCGATATATAAGCGCACTCTATTGATGTTTTTTGCGCGAACGTATTTTAGATCCTTCGTGGTCTCTTTTATTATGTGCTTGTGCAATGAATCAGTTGTAGATGGAGATATCAGCGCATGATTTATAATTTGTTGCAAGGAGCAGATCGGTGAATGTGAATTACGTAAGAAAAAGATGTAGGTCTTGGGGAACAGGATGCAGCCCAAATGGCCACAGATAAATGATGGAGCGAACATGCTGCACTGGTTTTAGTTCTGCAGCAGATGTCTAATGCCATACGCGGATGCAAAAACCCTTCCTGACAGACATTTGGCGCACTGGAGAGGAGCCAGGGTGTTGCACAGATGCATAGGAGCGGAGAGGTTAGAGATCGTACATTTTAAGTCTATGGAGATAGGTCCTTTGAGCAGCTTATTAAGCAAACCTCTCATTTCAGTGAAAATGAAAATTGACTCCCATGCCCTCAGGCCTCGATAACTGTAATAAATGTCTGTGCATTTGAAATACTCCGGCTTTGCGGCTCAGTCAGAGCCCGCCATAGAGATTGTGCTGTCACACAATAGCGACAGCCTCCGTGTTGATTGTTAATTCAGAAATCCTATGTCAACACTATATCCTACAGATGAGCCAAATGGCATAAATTGTACTGTTCAGTGAGATTAGTCAGTGGAGACAGAGAGGAAGGTGTTCTCAGCTCAGCTTATAAATATCACTTTGCCTTGATTGCACTGTATGTTTGTCATCACCGCCGTGGAAGGCACGGTACAAATCTGGGTTGCTCATTATATTGGAACCCCTTTTCAAACAGCCACCCTCCCCTCCCCGAGCGGATGTCTTCTCCCACTCTCAGCATATTTCGGATATGGGAGAGGAACTTGAAGGCAGTTGGCTTTTTCAAGCCTCTCAGATCAGTTGGCCTGGATTCACAAGCAGAAGTGTGTCAAAGAGATCTGTCTCTTTGAGGCTGATAAATCACAGACTTCCTAGAATGCATACTGTTTTGACAGTGTCCGGGGTCGAAGCTTGTTCCACAATAAAACATTTGCCAACCGACAGATTCCCCTAATATGATGGCAGTGGCGAATATAGATTGAAACAGTTTGGCATCTCGACAGACGCGTACTGACACATACTGTACCATGAGACAGTGTCTGGACAGATTGGTTGAGCAGCAAATGCTGGAAGATCTGAAGACATTCGCTTTGGCTTGATGCTTTTGGTTTAGGTCACACTGCGATTTTTTTCAATAAATATGTAATGTGTTTATCTGTTGTTTTATCTGTTTTACTACTCTGTCTACTATTGAGAGTATTGCGTCCACTATTCTAGCTGTCATACTATTATCCCATCATTGTATTTGTCCCTTTATGCTTACAAAACCTTAGATTTCAAACCTTGTTTCAACCTTGTTTTTTGACAAACTTTTATAATAAAAAAATTGCAGTCAAATTTCAATAAATTTTTCCACATTTAAATTGTGATTTTATATCCTGTTTACTACCTTTTTTAAATGAATTGAAAATAGGCTTTCAGTTTAAAATTTAGTATCTTGCTCACACACTTTCTTTTAAGTAATCTGCCCTATGTTTTGACACAGGAGTAAAATCTTGGCAGATGGCACAATAAATAAATAGCTTGTTAATCAAAACTGATGAGTTTATTCTTAGTGCAACTGTCATAATCCTTATTTAATTGTGTAAGCTTTCACATGCAGAATGATGCAAACATCAAAATTTCCCAGGCATACATTCATATTTTTTGTTTTTAACACATTGCTGCTAAAATAAATGGACTGTATACTGTACACACAGATGCGTACAATACATTATTGATGTTTGCTGTTGAAATCAGTAGCTCAGTGTAATACACAATACACTAGCATTAGACAGTCAGTATGTCAATAAAACATAGGATATAGTTCTAGACATAAAAATGTTGTTTCATTCAATTAGAGAAAGTTAGAGAAAGTGTCATTGAGAAAAACATTGACGTGTGGTCATAAGCTTAGCTTTTACTTATCTAGTCAGAGTTAAGAGGCGGAACTGATTCGTAGTTGTTCTGTATTCTTGCGTCATAATTGATTTCATCTTAATCCAGTGATTTTAGTTTCTGTTGGAGCTTCTACCACAGTATTCCAGTTATTTCATGAAACTAGAAAACAGAACGAATTGAGGTAATGTGCCGGCCTCCTCGGAGAGCCACTCAGGGTCTTGAAGCACACTGGATTTATGTGTGCCGGCATGCTTGCAGCTGAGTGCTTCAATTGGCCAGGCTTCATGCAGAGTCAATACTAATGACGGAGGAGACTATATGGCCACAGTCAGATTATAGCTTGGAGGCCCTCAGCTGCTCCTATTGTCATCTCAAGCAGGGAAAGTAATGGTTACCACTGTTTGCCTCCCCTGTTGTCTTCTGCATTGTCTGTGTGCAGTCATTAAGGTTAATGACTAGGCGGAAATATTTGTTTTGAACAGTGAAAAACATAGCTCACAGGAACATGTAGGTGTGCTGAATGAGATTTGGGGCAGTGTGCTGCTTTGGCACCATAAGCTAGATGTTGGGTTGCTGTAGCGAGTGAGTACTGCCGCTTGAATGCGCAAGCAGCCGAAGCTCACGTTGTAATTCATGTTTTTTGTATGTGACAGCACCGTGTCGGTGTGATAGATACCTCGGTAGAGGCGGCGCTTCAGCCACATCTCATTCCCGCAAATGGATGCCGAGTGTCCAGCTGGATAATCCCTCTGCTGACAGGAGTGCAAACAAATGAGGGCATTCCATACGTGGCTAAATTAATCAAGCAGATTGTCATCAGCAACCACCCATCTCATTTGAAGACTTAAACACAGGCTTCGGTTCATCCACCACGAGTCAATATAAGAAGCGTCAGCCTGCTGCTTTTCAGAGAGCAACAGTGGTAGGTGTGATAATGACAACAACTAGCGTCTCAGTAACAGGGCCTTCATCGATATTGAGCGTGGTGGTTGATGAGTAAAACCGTCTCCTTTCTATTAATCGACCATGGGGGACCACTTAACTGAGTGAAACTGGCGGCTTCCACACACTAAGGCATGTCAGTGCATTAGAGGAGCAAAGGCTCTTTGAGTGGATTGGCTGTGTAATGCTATCTGTATGCACGGGATGAGCACCATGCTAGCTGTGGCTCCTTCATTTGTACCCAACCAGGAGGGTCAGGCCATTGTTGTCTCTTTCCTCGCTCTTCTAGTGCTGCCTTCTACTATCACCAAGTTTCATTTAGGCAGAATCACAATGCAAAACACCAAGTTCTCATGGCAACACCGCGTCTGCCATATCTGCAGTATCTGTGACATGCATCACCATCCAATGCATCTTTTAAATACCTGGTGTGTATACGATCATACGATCTTAGAATGAATCTAAATCCAGAAATGATTTTTTTTAAGTCTTCTGCTAAAGCAATTTCTGTTTTAGACAAAGATTTTGTGTCTTAATTACTACACATGGTAACTTAGCTAATGAATAATGAATGTGGCTCTGCACTGTATGTGCTCTGCCTTTTAATGCACCACTATCACTCTTTGCCTCAGTCTCCTGACTCTCTCTATTCTGCTCTGTCTTCCTCTGTCTCTTGAGTTCAGTTTAAGAGGCAGACAGAATGGATATATCTTCACATTAGTTTGCCAGAAAAAAATAAGATATTGAAAGGAAAGTGAAGCTATGCTAATGACTCTGATTGTTTTTTTTGCCGCACCACCAAAACATCACTCTTGTATTTGAAACACACTGCCGGTTCAACATTATTACATATTTTGTGTGTTCTGTTTTGGTTTTCCCCACATGTCTGCCTTTGCCCTTATTTGGTGTTTCCTATCCTTGATCTGTTCATTGTGTTAATTTGTTTCCAGCCATGTTCCCCAGGTGTCTCGAGCCCTCCACTCGTTATGTCTTGTATTTAAAGTGTGTTCGTCCCTATGTGCCGGGTCTACTCGTTGCTATGCTTAAGTTTATGTCCAAGGTGCTTTTGTTAAAGAAGTATTATTTGTTCGCCTACTCTTGCATTCTCTTGCTTCCTGGAGAAAACCGTAACAAACATTTGGCGTCAGTTTTTAAAAATGTTTTTGAAAGTCTCATGTGTTCGCCAAGGTTACATTTATGTGATCAAAAGTAAAGCACAAAACAGTAATATTATGACATAGGCCTCTGATCATAATTGAAAAACGCATTTTCTATTTCAATACAATACATTTATTTCTGTAATTACAAGAATTTTCAGCAGCCATTACTCCTGTATTACTGTCACATGACTCATGGTTCAGAAACCATTCTAGCATGTAACTCTTGCGCTCTGAGTCTGCACCCCTCCGTGATCCGCCCCGCATCGTCAGAGTTCTAGTAAATAATCAATAACTGTAAAGCAGTGATCTAGACATATGTGTTGTAATTTGGAGGAAATCCAGCTTTCTTTTAACATGAATCACTTTTGCATTTATGATACATCAAATAACATGAAGATCAACACGATAATATTCATATTCATATCGCTTAAACTTACCAAACATATATGAGTCTTATATCAAATGAAAGCTCTCATTCCCCCAAATGTGAATTATAAATGATATATTTAACACATTTCAGAGAATAATGAACAAAAACACAACAAAAAAACAAAACAAAAAAAATTTACGTTTATGTCCAATTTTTGCTCCGATTACTACTTCCTTGTGCTAGAAGTAGCCACAAACGTACTTTTCTGTGAGCTTGTCTGGCGAATCTGCACCTTAATAAGACGATACAGTTGAAATAGAGTTGAATGGTACGTTTAAGTTTTGCCTTTAACACATGTGCGTTGCCGCCAATTATGTCATCACGTAATGTGTCATATGTCTGAAAAGCCCCCAATCACAGCTCTCATCTGTTATTAACTTATGCCTTTCCAAACACAACGGAGGACGGCAAAATGAGCCTTTGCTGAATAAAATAGAATTGATAAATATAAATAACTTAATATAAAGTCTGATTTTCTTTCTTCTACTGAACAAATATAACATTAGTTTTATGGATGAAGGAAGACATTTTTATATTTAAAGTTTTTAAAGTCACACAGTTCATACATGAGAGTGAGTAAATGATAACAATTTCATGAACTGTCCCTTCAAGACAATATTCACTGAAAATCTCTCCCTCTACCACAACACTCAATTCCCTCACTTATTTAAATATTCAGAAGTTTCTGCCTCTAAAACTATTACAATTCATTTGTATAAATGTTACTCGAGCAACGTTTCCTTTATGAAATGCCCTAGACAGAAGCAGTGAACATGTTGAAGCTTAGCTTTAATGACAGTTAAGTTCTGTGACTCTCAAGGTCTATCAAAGTGTTTATATGTCCACAGAGACGGTATAGAGCGATGGAAATGGGCTACACATAGAAATTTAGCAGCTGCAGTATAGGTATTGAAAGCTGTGTTAACAAAGTTAACAAAGCCAATTTTTTTTTTTACATTCACAATACGCCTTATGCAGCCAGATAAACTGTGTGATTTGAGCTTATAGTATCATTGTTGTGAGATGTCATTTCAGTTTTTGAGATACACTAGAAGCTGTACCTGTATGCCCATTGCCTGCATTGAAAATAGCTGTCCGGGGCATCATCAGCTTGCCTTAAAGGGACACTGAATATGAGAGGTATCTTGCACAAATGGAGGAGAAGGACCCCAGGTGTTTACATAACGTAGTGTACCATGCAACATTGTAAATTCCCATTCTATTTGATGTGAGATGAAAACAGTCATGCTGTATACTCTTGACAGTATCTCTTTCTCATTGCCAGAGCAGTTTTATGGACTGGCTGTGCAGTAGATTTAACAGGAAACCATGACAAGCGCTTCAAAGTGGAATTAAACTTGGTTGATCTCAGCCATTATTAAAACACCCGTTTCAAAGATACAGACCATAAAAACTGTAAACAACGGTATCAATTTGCTTTTGCACTTGTTTAGAAGTGACTGTAGAGGCTCTAATGCAAAGCCATGAATTATTTCTAAGCAAGCTGTCTGTGTGAGAGAAAGGAAGACAGAAAGAATTAGACAGACACAGAGAGAGAGAGTGAGAGTAAGCCCTGAGTCACAACTGCTGTGCAACAGCCTGGACACAATGTGGGGTCCAGTCGTTGAATTAAAATCACAGCAACTTGAGAGAGTGAAGCCTGCATTCACTGCAGTAAAACACTGCACGGTTTTCTGAAAAATCATGATACATAGCGTGTTTCACTCTTCCCGCCCACTTATTCTTAAATCATACTAGCGTCAAACAGAGGCCACAGCAGAGCAAAGCTGCCCAGACATTTTAGCCTTGCTTTTCGATATCTTTTTTTTGGATTTTAAGGTTTGTCTTTGTACTATGGGACTTGGGAGGAGACTCATTTTATTTATAATTACCTTTTTCCCTGGAGTTAAGAGTGAACCTTTACATATACAAGTCATATCAGTACATGCAGCTCAGAATACATGACTCTTGCTAAGTTAGGCCTATAGAAATTCAGTTGGTTAAAGGTTTAAGTTCATTTTTATACAGTATGCTACCGTACGTATGCATACAGTACAAAGCTAGATATCTCCACTGAGAAGGGTATTTGGACCACAGGTACTACAACGATTCTCGTTGTACAGCATATTTTGTGTGTATGGGCATAGTGTGAGGTGTCGAATACTGCAGGAACATGTTGAAAGGTTACTCTTGATTTTTACATTTCATATTTCATGAGGTACAGTCCCTGTGATTCTGGATTCGTTTATATTGCATTCAGGGGTCAGTGCAGTGCGCTTTTAAAGATTGCTGTCTGCTGTGTTTTAGCATAGTCAGCACTCTGCCTCCCTGATTTTCAATTTGAACACTGAAGTAAACTGAAGGGGCCAGGCCAGGAGTTATCGTTCTGCTTGCATAGTCTGGAAGAAGAGCATCTTGTGCTCTGTCACTACAGATATTACAAGTACTTTGACTTTAACCAGAGGGCAGAACTGCAGGAATGTAACAAACCGGGTGTTTTTGTAACTAACTAACTATTTTTTTTCTTTTCATTTTCGTAATATATGTGTGTTTTTTACACATAGACAATTGAGTTGTGAACAGCTTAGTAAAAAATTCTAAATAACAATGAGAATATGCGAGATCCTCATCCCTCCAGCTGTGTATTTCCACCAAGGCCGACTCCTGCCAAGACTCCCTTTGTCTAGTAATTGTATTCCTACTCAACAACTTAGCCCGTTACAATATGGATTTTCTCCCAGGGATGTGGTTGGAGAGTCGTTCAAACACTTCCGCTGTGAAAGATTATCTGCTAGGGTCTGTTGTGATGAAGATGACTAATACCATTATATGGGCAAATCTGATGAAGTCCTGATGTTCCCACGTAGTGCGTTTAGAATAGCTACACAGTAACTGTTTGCTGCCGCAGTGACATCAATTTGTGGAAAGCTGCTTTCGGTAACCGAGTTAACTGGCGCAACAGTGCTAAACGTGCTTTAGTTTCATTTCCTATGGCATTGTGGTTTCAGCGCAATAATATGATCAAGATGGAGATTAAATCTTCACTAACCAGCTTTTTTCACTAACCCGCTGCAGTGCTGTGGGATGTGGTTTTGGCAGAAGTCCTGACAGTTTAAAAGTGCACCAATATTTTTGCTAACAAGGCCCTCACGACATCAGGAAACATGGGGGTGCACCATCCCACAGCCAATGAATTACCCCCACGGCTCCTGCCTCTGCCTGAATTTTGCAGTCACATGCTTAATACAGCACTGCACCCTCTATTCTCCAGCAAATCCAAACAGCCTTCTGCAGGACAGTACATGCCATATCTCATGGTTAAATGATTCCAGTCAATATTTAAGGCCATCGCAAGACCATAAAACTGACTATCGGCACGAGGTCCTCTAATGATTTAGCAACTGGCCGTAAATAAAGGCAGCAGATTTGATTTAAGTCAATATCTGTAACTCATCTATAACTGTGAGTTTCCCTGTAGTGTTGCACAGTTGAGTGTTGTTCATTAGAGAATGCAAGTTCTCTTTTTGCTGTGAATATAAATAGGTGACTAAATTAACTGTGGAAGGTCATAATTTCCCAAGTGAGGGTTGCTAACATGCTTAAAAGTAATGATTGCAATTTCATTTTCTTGATTTAATAGGCCAGAGGAAAAACAATTAAATTGCAAGTGATTCTCTGTGTGTTTGTGTCTGTGTTTATCTCAGCAGATTCAAACTCTTGAAAGTTGGAGCTCTCGAGTGAAGGCCCAAGGGTATCCGGACTGAGCTAATGATGATTCTGAGGTAGTTTCAAGTTGATCAGATTGATACTATTAGTAGTGATATTAAAAGTGGCAAGACTAATAGAATGTTCAAATATCAATAGTAATTACATGAGCTTATTAAAAGCTTAGTAATTGGGAATGGATGTTAGCAGGATACCAAAGGGAATCCCAATTGTGTTGTAGTCAAGACCAGTGTTGTGCAAGTTACTTA
Source organism: Enteromius afrohamiltoni (assembly GCA_034779775.1). Lineage (NCBI taxonomy): Eukaryota > Metazoa > Chordata > Actinopteri > Cypriniformes > Cyprinidae > Enteromius > Enteromius afrohamiltoni. The sequence continues at coordinate 20,129,417 of JAUYWG010000040.1, forward strand.
CAAACTGTAATATATTATAAGTTACTCACTCAAAAAAATGGTACGTTGGCATTACTTAACTTTTTTATGGCAACAGGTTCCACGTAACTGAGTTAAGTTGCC
>JAUYWG010000040.1:20129618-20149095 GCA_034779775.1 Enteromius afrohamiltoni
TGACTTGCGGCATTTTTTATACATTAATGTGGTGTCTTGCTGATTTTTGAACAATTAAAATTTCGGCTAAGAGTGTGCATTATTGAAAATGTAACGAGTAAAATATTACTGAAATTTGATTAGTAATGTCTTACACTACTGCGTTACAGCAAAAAGTAATATATTACTTTTGTAACGTGTTACTCCCAACACTGGCCCGACCAGGACACAATACACATTTACTGTCTAAATAACTGAAAAATAAAGTCAGTTTCACTACAATTAAACTATGTAATGAGAATATGGAAATACAATGAAAAAATAAGTGACACGAAATAATGTGAAATGACAGTAAGTGGCCATATTATGGATATTTGAAAATTACCCTTCATGCATTGTGTAGCACAGCTCTAAGTGAGTGAAAACATCCTGCAAAGTTTTAAATTTGAAAATATAAAGTTATTTTCTCTCAAAAAATTTGTTGACTCATTGAAATATAATGACTCCCAAGCCATTTTATTTTGATGACAAAATGAAACATATAGCCCGCCCACTTGTTGGTCTTTTCATGCTGATTCAGAAAGAAAATGCTAATTTATTCTTTGCCACTAGGTGCCACTTTTGTAGCATTAAAAGCTCAGAAATACTGCTTTAAAACTGCAGTCTGTAACTTTTTTTGTTAAAAAAAAATCCAAAATCAACCGACTCACAGCCATTTTCTTAATAGCGTTTTCTAATTTGAGTGGTTTTTGCAGGAAATTCAAGCATGGCACTGCATTACATCATGTCTGTAAACATAAAGAGTCCCGGCAAGTACAGGCTATCGTCTCATTCACCTGAGGATCCTGCAGGTGACGCATTGTTTAATTATAGCCTATTCTCACAGCAGCTGGAATAATGAAATGTCAAATAATCATTTTGATGGCGGATTGTAATCCAGAAAGGATTATATGAAACACATGTAAATTAAATTATATTCCAGTTTTAAATGTGCTTCTCATTACAGATATCCTGGGATTACACTAGATTTGTATTTTAAAGATAACCAGTTCGAAGGGAACCTAATTTACTTTTGGGTTTTATATTAAGAATTTCTTAATATGAAATTTGAATAATGTGACAATTAGAGACTAGACCGTACATATATTGAAATCTACACACTATTAAACTCTATACTCATAGTTATGCAATGCTGATGTTGTTGATACTAATAATTTGAGAATAAAGTATACAAATAATAATAATTTGCAGGGTTTGCTGTGATATGAGCTAAACAGTCATTAGATTAAATCACCATTGACAGCGAGAGCTACTGTAATGTTTTTTTCCCTCAGCTGGTCAGAACAAAGCGTGGCAGACTTCAGCTGACAATATACAGTGAAAAATCTTATTTGAGTCATATATTCCAAGACACAGCTAGCTAGAGCTGCGACGGAAATGCAATTACAGGTTGTCAAACATAGATGGCGATAAAGAGGTCAAACTTTTGGACTGCAGCTTTAAATGAAATTGACCAATCACTGAAGGTGTTTTGAAAAAAAACGAATCATTGAATGAAATGTTTGAGAGCCGCTGAACGAATGCAGAAATGCATATTATAGGAATAGAAAAGTGTTTTTTGACCTTGCATGCACGTCAGCCAATTGTTTGGGACTCCCAAAACCAAAATATGAACCTTTTATAACCCATAATAGAGACACTTTAATAAGAGAACTTTGAAAAAATTTACTCAACTTCTTTGTTTAGAGAAGCTGATTAATTTATTAACAGAAAACCGCTGTGTTTTAAAAGTGTGTCTAAATTGTAAGTCACTTAATATTAGCTTCTGGCTTACTGAATTGTGTGAAATCAACATCCCTTTTGCAATCTGGCTTACCCTATATGTGAAAACAGCTCTCTTGCTCTTGTGATATTACTCAATTGCATCAAACGTGAGAATATAAAATGCATTATCTCATACAAATACTTTTTTGTGAACATTAATAATAATTTCCGCGACAAAAGAACAGACACAAACAAAGCAACAATAACCAAAGAAATCAAATTAGATATAAGTGTATACATTCATTTACAATATATAGATTGCATTTAAGAAAGTAAGTTTTAAATCCAATTATGTTAATAATGTTAACAAATAAATCAAACGATGCGTCTGCAATTTAGTGATTATCCCTGCAGTTGTGGTCTTGACAGGTCTTGAAATAAAATCATCTTAAGCTGCTTATACTCACAGTACAATTTAAGGCCGATTTTTACTCTGTGACAGTTTCCTAAAGATCGATAAACACATTATCTAAGCTCTCATTAACATCAGTGACGACTGCGCAGTGTGAATGATCATAGAGGCGATCTAAGAGAAGCACAGTACATCACAGATTTAGCCGGCTATATACAGGTATCTGTCCTGTCTGCAGTGTGAAATGTGTTATGGCTGAAAATGACCTCAGCTACGACACGCAGCCAATGAGAGAGCAGGATACAGGGCAAAGTATATTTCTGTTTCTTTATCTGTTTTTCTAAGACAGAAAAAGACAAGACTGATAAAGTTTTGGCTTTAGACGTTTTCGGTAGGAACATTAGATCTATGGACATCTCCCTGCAGCCTGATCCACCCACACAGCCAGAGAGGAGCGAAGGGAGGAAAAAAAAAAAAGAGAGCGATTACGGCCATTTCATCTGATTATTCATCAGTGTCATTATGATAATGGAGGCAGCGTAAGTTATTTTGGCACAATCCAGTGATTATGGCGATTATACCTGGCCATAGATGCTTCGGTCTAAATGACTTGACAGGCTAAGACTCCTACTGGATGCGGAGAGGAAGCTGAGGAAGATCTATGTGGGAGTAATTTGCATTACTCCCTCATTTTGTATCTATTTTCTCTGGCTAAACTGCTTGAAAAGCCCTTCTAAGAGGCAAGTAAGGTATTGATTTTTTACTTGTTTAAACACACCAGTAGGATAGGGCTTCGATCATTTGAAAGATGCGCATCACTCTCCTAAGAATATACTGATGCTGAATTTCATTTTATTGTACACCTTGTTGTTTAATGCAGTCAGATTTTGGTTTGATTGAAGTGTTCTGGAACATTGCAATCATTTTTAATGGGCGTGAAATAAATTGCAGCAGGATTACACTTTTCACAATTACTTGGAAATCATGCTACAACGTCAGTTTCATCCTATTGTTTAATGTTATTGTCTACTCAAGGTGAACATGACACGTACTTATTGTGCACTTCAGTCTTTGTAAATTTAAATGGAGGGCTTCCATTTGTAAAGCCTCTTCTTTGGCTTCAACACAGTCTCCCCATTTAAGTAAAGACCTTGGCAGGCGTCCCATAAGCAAAATCCTTTCTGTAAGCCATTGTTTCCAGGTCCTGAGGAGCCAACGCAGTGTCTCCTGAGAACTCACTTTAGCATGTTGTTTGGTTTGTCCTTTTAGACTTCTAGGGCAAATAAGCAGAGCACACTCCAGAACACTGTACTGTGTATTTAAAGGTTTTGGGTGTTTGTTTTTTTGTTTGTTTTTTTACATAGTATTTAGATTTAGTTGATAACTGCTTATGCAATTTTATGTTGCCTCTAACCACAGCAATGAAAATGCAAAACAGAAATTATGCACATACCATTTACCTTAGTTAAAAGCATTAAATATTTTACACACCTTTTATTAGGTGTTTAGCGTGAGATGTTTACAGCTCTGTACTCACAAGACAACCATGACTGCACTTGGATGTATATTCCTCTATAGCACTAAATCGATCGTTGTCCTTGTGGAGACCCTTGGTGTCCTAAATGGAGGAAACAGAGATTTACTGAGATAACAAACAGAGAAGCACAGTGTACCGAAGGATTGCTTTCAAGGATAGGTTATAAGATTCTGTGAATATTAATTGGCTGATTTACTACCAAATACATAACAAAAAAAGATTGGTTAATCATTTAGATCATTATGAGCTGTTTTTATTTGTTTTTTAAATATTTAATTTGTAATCTGGGGATAAACATAAAATGATAATGAGCAATAGTGCAATATAGTGCAGTTGGTATAATGACTTTAATCAGTGTCCCTCCTAGTGTCCTACTGGAGCTGTTTAAAGAATAAAAAATAAAAGAAAGAAACATTCATCATTGGCCAGTCCACTCATTTAACTTCTTCTCTCTGATGTCTTAGCTTTTAAAAGAGTTATCAGATTGACTTTGAAGTAAATTGCAGAGAATGACTTCGAACACGTTATAGCCAACAGTAAACTTACAGGCTGTGCTTTTTGATAGCAAATGATCTTAGACTGTAGCCCTTGTGTGAACATAACGTTTGAACTGAATGAAACTATATTAAAATGAATTAGTCTAAAAGCAACAGAAAGAAGGGGCTTAAGATTTATTAGATTTTTATACTGATATCCCATTATTTTATTCATCTTGAACTTTGTAAAAGAGCCTATTTTAAATTGTCTCATCAAGTTCATCCTTGTCTTTATTTGAATTTGTGTGTGTGTTATTATATATGTGTTAAAACTTTATCTGTGGAGCACTAAAGTAATTAATTTGATTGGCGTAAGAGGCCTCAAGGAATACGCAGGCTTTGGAAAGTGTACTGCAGGGAAAATTTCAGTCAAAACGCATTAAATTAGTGCTAGATTCATCATCATCAACAAAGAGCAAGGACAAGCCTTATACGGTATATGCATTCGAATAATTGTGAAATTGCTTATGATCATTAAAATGTTGTTATTGCTTGTGATTAAAAAAAAAAGAAATTGATTCCTATAGGAAATGGCAGCAGTTTTCGAAGAAACAAAATATTATGCAAATATTATAATATTATGCACAGTAATTGGATTTTTTTCTTAATAATAACGGCATATACACTCAATAAGGTACATATTAGTACTTTAAAAATTGTTTACCCCTCAATGATACATATTACTACGTATAGTGTATATATTAGTACTATTTAAAAGGGCGCTGTACAGTATGTCCCCAATGACTGTTTTGTATCTTTATAATAAGGCCTTTTCATAATCAGACAGATAGAGACTGGTTTAAAATATGTCAAGTACATGTGAGTTTGAATGTGACAGTTGTGAAAAGTGTGTCAGAAGTCTTTTATACTTGCATGTTTTATGTATGAAGGATGGTGTGTGCATTGATATTATGTAATTAACAAGATAAAAATGTTAGTTTTACATTCCAATTTTTGATGCTAATCACTCAATCAATACCTGAGAGATTAGTGTGCTACCTCTGTAAATTCCATGGTTATTTTTGGTAATGATAAAGAGGCTCCTGCCAGGACATGCCCTGATTACCTCACGCATCCCATTAAATGTGCGTCCACTGGAAGTTCTCTCAGCTTCTCACACTAAGGTGTCAATTATGCTGCTGCTGCTAACTAACATTCATTGCCTACTAGCAAGATTAACGTCTCACTGTGACTAAATCAATCATCGTCCTCACTTTTAACAATTTTATAAGATGATCAGCAGCACAGATGAACAGTGAGCACATCTGAGACGCTTCAGTAGGATATTACAGACAAGAGAGAAGAATAATTCTAATTGAATCATTAATTTTATTCTAAGGAGACGGGGATTTTTAAACTTGATCATGACTGACAAAGTTTGTAATATTTTTCAGTCCGGATTCTGACTGCCTCTGACAACATACTAATCTAATACTGATAAAAGTCAAGTTCACAATCATCTGCAGTATTTATTTAGTGTATATCTGTTGGGACCAACACGCAGCCCACTCATGCGTTGAGGCTGATGTTTTTACTGTTGTCATACAACTTCAGTCCACAACGCCTGTTGCCATACTGATCAGAAAGCTATCTGTTATATTTATATAATTTCTGTGTTAAGAAATAAGTAGTTATAACATAGATGCTTAATCTCATAAATGAAAGCATTTCTATGCATTTCAATTCAGTCAATTGCTTCACTTTGTAATATACAGAACGTTTTGTTTGTCAAAGTAGGGGTCGCGAATTTCTCTCTTCTTTTATTTCCCTCTCATTATTTATAACAATATTGATTATAAGTAACCTATTTGCGAACAGTATAGGTAATAAGACTTTATTTTGCATAAGAACACTTGAGCATGTTGTTAGACCAGAGCCCTGCTGGGTGAAGGGATTTTAAATTTAGTGTGGCACATTTCTTGTGGGTTTTGACAATTCGTTTGCTCTGTGTCTTCATAGCATGTGCAAGCACATAGAGTTGAATATACAAGCCAAATACACATCCTTATCTGCTAGATATAACCAGTGATGGACCTGGCTGCACCTTAATCCATCCCTCTGACAGCTTGCTGTGACAGGATTTCCATATATCTAATTTTAGTGCATAGCATAAAAGATTCAGGCTGGTTTAGGGAATTTCACACTCAAGGCACTTGATAATATTGTAATGAAACAAATGTGCAAAAAAAACATCTTGCTTTTAAGCATTGAAATAACAGCACACATGGGTACTGGGTGTGGCTAGACATTCCTAAATTTATATTATTAGTGATTCTCCCCCTTTTTGGAAGCCTTGAAAGCGAGGATAAAAATAGTCAGGTCAAAGTGAACTAGCTGACTCTCAGGTTTGCTGTTACACATGATACAAAAACAAAAATTGCATTTTTCAGTCATTTACACTTTGAATGTATTATACTGTGTGTGCTTCTCTGTGCAGGCTCATTTAACAGCTGTAATGGTAATGATGCTCAATTTATCAATCACATCAGAAAAGCTCTGTTTTGCATGTGCACTGCCTAAACTGCCTAAAAAAGCAATTCTTGTTGTCATCAGAATATCAGAAATGTACATGCATTTTCATTTGACAGCTGAATGTTCTTCCTGATAAATTGCAGAACATCAGCTGAATCTGATGTTCGGTTTGACTGCCATCATGCTACGCTGACAAGTCAACATTACGTTCTTTGCTAACAGATTTATTTTCCTCTTTCCTCTTTTTCAGACTGCCTATAAATGTTTGGGGAGAGAAACTCAGCGGGCATTAAATTATGAATGTTGAACAAGATGACCTCTTACCATCAGCGCCAGATGTTGAGAGGTCCTAGATGGAAAGGGGCTTGGTTTGACCCCTTGTTTCTCCTGCTTCTAGCCCTGCAGTTGCTTGTTGTCGCTGGATTGGTACGAGCCCAGACCTGTCCTTCCGTATGTTCCTGCAGTAATCAGTTCAGTAAAGTCATCTGCACACGCAGAGGGCTAAAGGATGTCCCAGATGGCATCTCCACCAACACACGGTATCTAAACCTTCAGGACAATCAGATCCAGGTCATCAAAGTAGACAGTTTCAAGCATCTGCGACACCTCGAGATTCTTCAGCTCAGCAGAAACCACATCCGCAACATCGAGATTGGCGCCTTCAACGGGCTGACCAGCCTTAACACTCTGGAGCTTTTTGACAATCGCCTCACGACCATCCCAAATGGCGCCTTTGAGTATCTATCAAAACTGAAAGAGCTATGGCTTAGGAATAACCCTATAGAGAGCATTACGTCTGATGCCTTCAGTCGCTTGCCCTCCCTGCGGCGGTTGGACTTGGGAGAGCTGAAGCGTCTCTCCTACATTTCCAGTGGAGCCTTTCAGGGCTTGAGCAACCTTCGCTACCTGAATCTGGGCATGTGTAACCTCAAAGAGGTCCCCAATATTCAGCCCTTGATTCGTTTGGATGAGCTGGAGATGTCCGGGAACCAGCTCACCGTCATTCAGCCTAGTTCTTTTAAAGGTCTCATCCATCTTCAGAAGCTGTGGATGATGCACGCCCAAGTCCAAACCATAGAGCGCAACTCCTTCGACGACCTGCACTCTTTACGAGAGCTCAACCTGGCTCACAACAACCTTACCTTTTTGCCCCACGATCTCTTCACGCCTTTGCACCACCTGCAGCGAGTGCATTTGCATCACAATCCCTGGAACTGCAACTGTGACATTCTTTGGCTGAGCTGGTGGCTGAGAGAGACCGTACCAACCAACACCAGCTGCTGTGCCCGCTGCAATTCCCCTTCCAGCCTCAAGGGGCGCTACATCGGCGAGCTGGACCAGAGCTACTTTCAGTGCTACGCGCCCGTTATCGTCGAGCCACCTGCCGACCTCAATTTGACTGAAGGAATGGCGGCAGAGCTCAAATGTCGGACAAATTCAGTGACCTCGGTCAGCTGGCTAACACCAAATGGCTCCATCATAACACATGGGGTGCTCAAGATGCGCATCTCCGTCCAAAATGACGGAACGTTAAACTTCACCAACGTCACTATCCAGGACACAGGAACCTACACGTGCATGGTAAGCAACATGCTAGGCAACATTTCGGCCTCCGCTGTCCTCAACGTGACATCCGTTGACAACAGTGGCTTTAGTTACTTCACTACAGTCACTGTAGAGACAACTGAGACCATTATTGACGGGGATAGCAGGACACCGGTGCAGCCATCTTTTGACTGGGCGTCCTCTTCGACCACAAGGGGAACACCTATTGCCACCGAAAGAGCGTACACTATTCCTGTGACTGACATAGACATTGAAGGCACTCTCAATGGTTTGGAGGAGGTGATGAAAACCACCAAGATCATCATCGGCTGCTTTGTGGCCATCACGCTCATGGCGGCCGTCATGCTCATAATATTCTACAAGATGCGCAAGCAGCACCACCAGCAGGATCACGATGGGCCGCCTCGCACCATCGAGATCATCAGCGTACACGAGGAGCTGACGAGGGTCCCAGCCATGGAAAGCCACCTGACTCTCCCGCCCCTGGAGCATGAGCATTACAACCACTATAACTCCTACAAAACTTCTTATAACCATGTGTCTGCTCTCACCTCAATGCATAGTTCAGTGCATGAACCTTTACTAATCCAAGCCAGCTCAAAGGATAACGTGCAGGAGACGCAAATTTGACCATGTCGGAAAAACAATCTTTACTAATGCTGTTTAAATTTTGGTTGTGGACATGCTGTCATAATGAAGATGGCAGCGTGCATTGAGACATTCAGCGATGTCAGCGAGAGCCAGGGTGTATAATTACTTTAACAAGTGTCTTTACAAATCTTATTTATTTAAAGATATGTGAAGTGACTGAATCATCAAATCACAAGGCAAAAAGTGTATTATCTTCTTTTTTCATTTCTACATTTTGAGAACTGGGGGAACGAATGGTTTATCTTCATGTAATGGTAGAATTAAGGTTAACCGCAGTGGTTATGAGAGCAGTGAGACAAGAGTTGTGGGTTGTTGTTTTTTCAGTTGTGGCATATTACAGTACATCCCTTTGCACCAATGTTTTAGTTTTTTGGAGACACTGGAAACAAAAACTAGCCACTGAAAACAGCAGACTTTAAATCGCATGGAGCACTTAGATATGAATGGTGGGCCTGATGGATGCAGCGACTCTAGAGAGGTGTGTAAATGGTTACATTTCCCCATGAAAAATCCTGTTACCGAACAAAAAAGGAAAAGCTCTCATTGTCAGGGCCTGGATTATGCTGCAAATGCAGCTTGTGGGATAGGACTTATTTCTAGTATTTATAGAAGCCAGTGTTCGGAACACACATCAATTAACTTCAATTTAGAAAATAGGTTTGCATAATTGCCTTGAATTACAGCCCTTGAGTCAAGATAGTATCCTAAATGTGGCATACATAGAAATTTGGAAATTCAGCATTTCAGGTTCCGCATTTTTTCACAAAATCTATTTGTAACTGTAAATGCCAACAACCTATGAATATAAATATGAATTCTATACATCAGTGAACATCAGGCTAGTACAATTATAGATTGTACTCCAATGTCATGTGTGTATGTGGGATATAATAGTATGTTAACCAAATGCAAGATATGAAATAACCCTGAGTGGCTGAGGACAAGGGAATGTGATTTCTAATGTGATCGTTTGCTGTGCAATTTTCAGACAAAAATGGCTGAGGAAAAAAAGAATTAAATAAAAAAATAGCCTGCTAATGTCACTATGGAAACCAATGACCTACTGGGAAAAAAACACACACACTGGACACAATCAGAGTGCAGCCCAGTGCTTAAAACATGTATTGTTTATTTGAGAATTGCATTATTTTTAATAGAGTTGATTAGTAAACCACTGGTTTTTACTGTGTATGTGTGCTTTTATATGTTTGTGTTGTATCTGCCATATACCATGAGACATTATTTTACCATTGTCTATAGAATTTTATGTTCTGTTGTGTATTTTAAAATCACTGTGTGACTGCATCTGCATACCTCACCTAACATGATGAGTGTGTGAGTGTGTCCATACGTGCAAAGGGTGGAGAGTTTGTACGCTCTGCCTCTGTTTTTCACCAGCTTGTGTATTGCTTTCTCAAAATGTTTCTCAGCATAAAAGCTGATGTGTGATGTGTCTTTCCCTTTTAATCATTTTGGGCGGGCATGATAAGAAGATGTGATACTGGTCTCACCAGTCAACTGCTGAAGTAAACCTAATAGGTTCATATGTCAAAGGCATCAGAACAGTACATGAAGTATATACCTCTAATTCATCACATGTGCTGACAAGTTTCATTTTAAATAGATGTGTTTGCCAGCAGGGAATTCATCACACAACATTGTGTATGTAAGGTTTTAATCTTACATTTTAGCAGTGAATTAACATTTACTGAACGTGAGATCAAAACCTATTTCATCTTACATGATTTTTTATTTTTTGTATTTAATTTTACACTGTCATTTTTTTTGGGGGGGGGGCAGACATTTACTTTTACCCTCGTTGCCATTCATATATGGAAGATGAATTATCACGTTAAGCATTTCATAAAGGATAAACCGTTGCTTCCCAGCATATGTGTTTTATAATTAATCCATTTTTGTATTCAATTAAAAAATGTTCCTACCATTTTTATTGTACATAATAGGTGGGATAAATTGGTACACTATAAAAAACAGCATTGTGCTGTTGAAAAAAAAAAAAAGATGGTGACAATGTCTCTGTTTTCAGAGGGTCTGTATATGAATGCTAGCTTGCTCCTATCTGCTTCAGTGTTCCTGAGCACTGCATCAGTTACAGAAGCTAATTTGACTAGATCATTGAAACCTACATGGCCTACATAGAAAATCTGTGGTGTTGGACTAAGCGGATTCTCTTTTGTTTTCTTCTTGTGATTTGTTTGTTATTGGTAACTTGTTTTAGATTTCTATGCTGAACTGAAGTGATTTTTTTGGCAAGAGAATGTCTCTTTATTGACATATTTCTACAAGAACTGTTATTGAAAAATAACCAATAATATTTCTGTCAAACTACACATTTGCTGATCAATTCGTAATGCTACTGTATGGGGATACAGCTAACTAAGCGTTAACCATGAAAAAAAATATATAAATACCAGAGATTGTAGTTCATACGGTACATGCTGTAAATGTAAATAAAATGTTTTTTTTTTCTAAAGTGTGAAGTGTTGGGACTTTTAAACTGTGCTTTTCAGTATTTTACATTATTTGCTTTTGGGCTAATTTTCGTAGAACATTCTTATATTTCTTTTCTCCCTCTCTTCATTACAAAAAGAAAAAAAATTCAGGCCAATAACAGCTGGAGACTCACATTTCCATGCGCCATACCTTCGAATGCCATTACATGCTAACCTTATCTAAGCTGTGAACTACATTTTAAACCCTATAAGCAGTTCCTGAGGCATATTAATATGTTAAATAAATAGAAATACTGTATTTCTAACTGGTGGCCAAAGCCTTGATTGGTAAGATGTACTGTACTATAAGCTCTAACAATACAGTATATGATGTTTTTAATTGATTTATTCTTTTTATATCACGCCAGTCATGACTAATAAGTGCTGCTGTTGTTGTTGTTGTTATGTTAAACAGGTGTCAAGTTTTCATAAAGCAGAGACATACATGCTTGGAAGAAATCTTAAGCACATTTTATGATACTGTTGTTGTCAGATTTGATTTCTGGTTTGAGATATGTTTCTATTTAAACAAACATTCAACAAACTGTTGCAGAGATTTCTGTCTCTCCCCATTCAACTAAGTATGAGCTGAACTTGCAATGCTAGAAATAGCTGCCTGTGGGTGTGAAGAATATGGCCGCCAAGTGAACTGGCTTGTTATAACGAGACTTCAGACTATTTAAATAGTGCAATTACAAATATAAGGCTTTCACAGTAAGCTCACTATAGCTGACATCTGGTCACCTATAAATGCACTTTCATTTAAAAATTAGACATGCAGGTTTAGCTAGTGGTATGGTATGTAGGTGGGAAGTTAACGATGTTGATAATGAAATCTTGTGTCTGGTAAAGATTTGTGTTTTGTGGAATCTAAAACCGGATGAAGCCAGGGTGTCCTGTGGAATAACAATTAAGTTGTTTTTCAGAAAAGCCCTTAAAGGGTTACTCTTTAACCAAAAATTGAAATTCTCTCATTTACTTACCCTCAAGAAGGGACTTACTTATTTTCTTCAGATGATCAAAGAAAGAAACACTTTCTGTTGTGTTTTAGTTATTCCAATTTAGCAGAATGCCAGTATCCCAAAAGCACATTACAGAGTATTTCTATTAAGTACATCAATATTAAAATGTATTTAGTATCCTTAGCATTAAATACATGCATTTCAAATACATTTTAGCAAGTTTTTACTATAGGGTTTACACACAATATATATCTTAAGTTGTTGCTTATATGCATACAACATGATTTTGGAACCATTGGTTCAAGTTTTTTTTTTTTTTTCAAACCCATTTATGACATCATTTTAAGGCTTTACTTCATGTAAATGAGCAAAAATGTAGCAAAGCCACAGGTTCACACTGAACACTTTATAGCACCGACATCAAACTGTGAGGCGAGTGACCCCTAGACATCCACAGGCATATTTTGGTTTAAGATGAACTTGATTTTACAGCACCTTCTGTTGAATTATGAGCCACTTGACATCTAATCCATAGGGTTTAGACTGAGGTCTTCACAGCGCATGAAACTTGTGAATTGAATTTATAGGTGCCCTGCATTGTCTCGTTCCCCACGTGATTAATTGCGCAGGGCCTCCTGACAGACGGAAGTACATCAGTTAATTAATTTTGTGGGGACAACGCCATTAGCCGCACAGGAAGGACGGGTGTGCTCTGGAATAGAATACAGGAGCAGTCTGTGTGTCTGCTTGTCCCAGCCCACAGCGCCGCCTGTAATAATTAATCTCTTCAGTGATTCACGCAAGCTGTCGGCTGAATCTCGTCACATTTACAGGTAGCAGTATCTCCCATCACTGCAATTACTGTGATATGGAAGGGATGAATTACAACAACATATCATTTGAGCGATGACTGGTTCCTCTACAAAGAAACCGTGCACACTTTGGCATCTTTATCTTTTAAATAGTGCTGATATAGTTATCTGCAGTTATGATCTATTCTGGTGGATTGGCAGCGAAGAAGCAATGAAATACAGAAAGCTTTGCCTCTGCCAGGAAGTCCTCTTACTCCTCCTTCAGCAGAAACATTTAGGCATCATATCAATTCATCTTCATCGTATATTTTTAGGCTGCTGGAGGAGATATATGAATAAAGGAATTTGACCAAAAAAAATTACTAACTAATTACTAACATTAAAGATAAACCTTCTCTAAAGCTATTTGTAACTCCAAGAATGAATATACATTTTTCTCATTTTATTTGTGTGTCCAGTTTATTTTTCTACATTGTTCTATGTCACAGTCCAATTTTTATTTGCCATGTATACAGTATACTGTGTGTGTGTGTGTGTGTGTGTGTGTGTGTGTGTGTGTGCATTAACACAAAGAAACAAATATGTCACAAAAATGAAAGTTTACTGAAAATTTACTTACCCTGAAGTGTTTGTTTCTTTACACAGATTTGGAGAAGTTTGCTATTACATCACTTGCTCACAAATGTATCCCCTGCAGTGAATGGGTGCCATCAGAATAAAAGTCCTAATGAAAACATCAAAATAAACCATAAGTAATCCACATTACTCCAGTCCATTGGGTAACATTTTATGAAGTATAAAGCTGTGTGTTTGTAAGAAACAAATCCATCATCAAGTCAATTACTGTAAGCTTTAAACCATCACTTCTGACCATAGATCTAGATCTGAGTCTCTTATCCATAATGATGCTTCCTGCAGTGATAAAGTCCATCCCTGTTCTCCTTTTACATCAAAATCCACCAACGTAACTGTTCTGGGGTGCATTTCTCAAAAGCAAGTATGGAACTAACAACCATAGTTAGCCAACAATCCTTTTGTAAAATGCACCACTGGACTTTTTTCACTTTTTTTGATTTATCTGTTTCTGATCTGACTATTTCTCTCCTGATTCAGACACAATGACATCTCACTGGAGAATCAAGAACAAAGAACTTGCATTTTAGCGGAAAGCAAAGCAAACATTTACAGTTACGGTTGTTGTCTGATCTCTTTGGTGATTTTAAATATGACATTTAAACTTGGTGAATAGTTTTGGAGAATTTGATGTTTCCACCATTCATAGAGACATGAGCAGCACTTGCATGCCCGAGAGGCGTTTCAAAGATGGCCGCCGAGTGACATGACTTAAAGTGCCCTTTTATGGATTTTTACATTTTATCTTTCATGCAGTGTATGACACAGCTCTGTGTGACTGAAAATATCCTGCAGTTTCAAATCTGAAAATGCAGCGTGTATTAAGTTACTGTCTCTCAAAAGAAAGAGTCAACTCTGAATCATTGAAAAAAGTCCTTTTTAAAATGAATTCCAAGTCTTTCCATGTTGACATCAACATGAAACATTAGCATATTGCCTGACCACTTGTAGGTCTTTTTGCATTTGTCTGAATGAAATGCAAATTCATTCTGTTCCACTAGGTGCCTTGGAGCAGTAAAAATAGCTGTTTTTCTGATAACACTGGACACAAAGCAGCACAGCACTCAGAAATGCTGCTTTGGCTGAGACCAATCGTGATTGGTCATCACTGCAGATCAGCGTCATGCAAAAGAAGGGGTTTGGAAAATTGAACCATTGAGCGAATCCTTTTGGAGTAATGAAGGAAGTAAGGTAATAATGAGTAAATATTAAAAGTAATGAAAGTATTTTATGACTTTGCATGCATGTCAACCCATTGTTGGGGATTCTCAAAATCAAAATATGAACCTTTCATTACCCATAATAAGGATACTTTAAAGTGACATTGGTTTAGTGAAAAACCAATGAAGGGATAATCTTCTAGCTTTTTATCAGCTATTTGGAATCTCATTTTGACTGCACCCAGTCACTGCAGATGATCCATTTGTTAGCATGTGATGTAATGCTATATCTCCAAATCTGTTCTGATAAAGAAACAAACTCATTTGCATCTTGGATGACTTGAGGGTGAGTACATTTGAACTACTGCTTTATGCAACAAGACAAACACCATAAGACACTACAGACAAAGTATAAGGTGTAAAATGACATTCTACAACAACAACAGTCCACAATGTGTTACAAGAGACGTGAAAATAGCACAAGTTTCAGTGACCTGACATGTCTTTGGCGACCATGTTGTCATGTTTGTTGCCAATGCGACAAGAAGGTTTCAAATAGAATGCTGCAACTGACCAATCAGAATAAAGTATTCCAAAGTAATAAATAAGTCAGTTTACTGGCTGAAATACCACAGAACTCCTCCTGTAGCCAACTTTCTAAATATGTTGTTCTTATTTATTTGACATTATTTTTTAATGAGGAAAAGCTGCTGCAATGCCAGAAAACCAACCCAACTCAGTGTTGCAACTGCATCAATTCCAAGGTCTGTTTTCCACCTCTTTGATTAAAGAACTGACATGGCAATTTGCGTATTATTTGATGTGAGTAATTTGTATAGGTCCCATGCTGAGCAGCTTCTAGTTGAGCGCTTGGGGGTTTTGAGGCCAGGGTCACCCTGGAACATCCACAGAGATTGCTCTGCGACCCGGGGGGCAGACATTTCGGGCAACTGATGTTCCCTGCTCTCTGAAGTCACAACATCCTTCTTCAAACAGAGGCTGTGATTATAATGCTTATCTTCAGTCTCTTCATCTTTAGCAGAGAGTAATTAACAGCTAGCAAGAAGAGTCTGTCTGGTGCTAAACTGTAATTACAAGTCCCATTACTCCAAGGGGGCGTTCAAAGCAATTAGCATTTCTCATACAGCGGACTGAAAAGTAAGATGAGAGCATTTCATTCAATTTGATGGTGTTACGTTCTCAAGATGCATGCAAACTATTGCACCAGCAAGAATTTTAGGGGAGATTTGCTTGATGTTTACCCACTTTGATCCACACTGAATGACACACCAATGCCACTTCTACACAAAATTATGGTACATTCATTGATATTGCGCATCTTTAGAATAGTCTTTAGTCATTTTCTTCAGAGATGATGGTTATTTATGGTGCAAAAACTACAACACTCAACATTTTTCATAGTTTAGTCATTGACAGTGCTTGCTAATTTTCTAGAATCCTCGAAGGATAAGTGCTTTGGTTTGAAAAAAAAACTCCTTTATACTTTTACTTTTAAATACAGATTATTTGCGGTTCTGTGTACAAGCGGGGAAATTTCAGTATCTGTAGCAATTCATTTGAATGTACTACTACTTTAAATGTGTAATATCTTTGGCTTAAAAGTGGTAAGACCAAAAAAATGGTTATATTTACTGACTACCTTTTGTTCTCATTTATGAATCACTCCTCAGACCCCGTGGAGCAGGAAACTGTCTAGACTCCACCACTGACTGATATGATTCTTTTTCTGTTTACCTGTTTTGTATTCTGCATGGGCTTACGTCCTTGCTTAATTCATCATTTCACTTCTCTAATTGCATCTAAGTGCAATCACTTTTTCTTTTCCACAGATGGCAAACATCAGCATACAGCCCCATCTCGGTGTGTATATGGGACTTTCCCTGTTGAAAGAGAGATTGCATGGCTTGAAGTAACGAGTATAGCTCTGTTCAATCTTCGACTTGATGTTTTAAGACAGTGAGTTGAAAAAAATTAAAATCTACAATCTTGTGACTATATGAGGAATGCCAGCACTGCTGGGACACTCTTTTGACTATCTGGCACATATTATGGTGTGTTTAAGCATTCTTGATGATGTGTTGCCTCCGGATTTGGCATTCTTTGTGAGTGTTCCAGGCTTACTACGGAGACAACGGTGGGTGTTTGCCATCTGTGTAGATAGAAACACCTGCTGTGCACTCCAGATTAAAGAGGAACTTCTCCATTGCATTCATTTGTAAATGTCAGGTATGAATATAATATAATTTAAGCTTCCATTTCTGCCTCTGATTGCCTCATCCTCTTTGTTGGGAATATCACACTGTGAACTTATCAGAGCAGCATAGAATGGGGTGGTTGTAGGAAAACTTCTTTATTCAATAAAAGCACGCACTACATGCTTTAGTTCAGGTTTTTCTGAGATAATGAAGAATTTATTATAAAACCGCATTTACGTGCAACAGATATTTAGTTAAGTGCAAAGGCTTGGCACTTTACTACTATAAATAAGTAATGCTAGCATGAAGGAATGCTAGGCCAATGTGCACAAGCAATAATAGGATTGCATGCTGATGTGTTTCACCACTATACACTTTTAGTATATCTGCGCATTTATATAGATAAACAAATGCAGATGAAATTTAGGATTTTGAAAGTATGTTGACATATCTATTATCATATTAATATCTAATAAGTAATATGTGGAATAATCAATATTAACCTAATAGCAAAGCAAAGGTTTCAAGCATGGGATTTAATTTGAAATTCCATCATAAAGAATCTTGATTTGTAACTAAATGATATCACATTAATGCAAATCATACATTTTTAAAATGTGCATTAAAAACTTGAAAGTTAGCTGAACATTTGTATAAAAAAATAACAAACTTTAAAATGTGCAGTTGTTCTAATTTCAAAAAACAACAGCACAATTTGATATTGCTATTGCATATAAATTCTTTTCTATTCTATTCTGTGAAAAATCCAGTCTCCTTGTGACATTTGGAAACAAGGAGCCAAACACATGCGCTGAATAAAATATGCAAGAGGCCAGAATCATAGAGCTCCTTAAGCACTAAGTGCCCCGCTACAGAACAGAAATGTATGTATCATGCTACAAAACAGCTTCTGTTGTAAATCCTTGCAAATGGCAGGGTGTAAAAGCTTTGCTGACAAGGAATTTATTTCAACAGCAGGCCTGAGATCTGACATCGACCCCTGTAGCTTAAATAGGAACAAAGTGGGGGAAGAAATTCAATTTTGAACAAAAGAGGAGTGGGACAGATCCACCACAGCACTAAGATTTGGCGGTTCGAAGAGAGGTGTCTGACACAAACACAATGGTGGCGCTGTCACAGTGACATCTCTTACTGTGGAGGAGATGGACATGTGATACTGGAATGAGTAATGGAGGTTTGTGCTCTGAGCATTTGTCACCCGCGCTTGTTCGTGAAGTACAGGGTGAGGCTGATATTACGCACTGCATGTCATTAATCTCTGTGCAAACAGTGTTTTTGCACTGCCGAGATTCTGGCACCTGCTACTGCCATTTACACTGATGTTGTGACTCATAATGAATGACAACATAAATGGAAATGGAAAAAATCCACCCCTCCACAGCTGTCATATCTCATTCACCTGTCTCATGATACCAAAGAACCAATAATGTTCAGTATCGCCGACATCTAAGCTGCATTACGCTTTGCAAATCCTCATCTTTTGAATCTTGTTTATATATACAGTACAGGCCAAAAGTTTGGTGTTTTCTTTATTTTCATGACCATTTACATTGGTAGATTCTCACTGAAGGCATCAAAACTATGAATGAACACATGTGGAGTTATGTACTTAACAAAAAAAGGTGAAATAACTGAAAACATCTTTTATCCTAGTTTCTTCAAAATAGCCATCCTTTGCTCTAATTACTGCTGTGCACACTCTTGGCATTCTCTTGATGAGCTTCAAGAGGTAGTCACCTGAAATGGTTTTCACTTCACAGGTGTGACTTATCAGGGTTAATTAGTGGAATTTCTTGCTTTATCAATAGTTTTGGGACCATCAGTTGTGTTGTGCAGGCTACAACGAAACTGGCACACATGAGGAATGACCCAGGAAAGGAAAACCAAGAGTAACCTCTGCTTCTGAAGACAAGTTCATCTGAGTCACCAGCCTCGAAATCGAAAGTTAACAGCAGCTCAGATCAGAGACCAGATAAACGCCACACAGAGTTCTAGCAGCAGACCCATCTCTAGAACAACTGTTAAGAGGAGATTGCGCAAATCAGGCCTTCATGGTCAAATAGCTGCCAGAAAACCACTGCTAAGGAGAGACAACAAAACAGAAGAGATTTGTTTGGGCCAAGAAACACAAGAAATTGACATTAGACCAGTGGAAATCTGTGCTTAGGTCTGATGAGTCCAAATTTGAGATCTTTGGTTCCAACCGTCGTGTGTTTGTGAGACGCAGAAAAGGTGAACGGATG
>JAUYWG010000040.1:20149195-20166909 GCA_034779775.1 Enteromius afrohamiltoni
CTTCAGTGAGAATCTACCAATGTAAATGGTCATGAAAATAAAGAAAACGCATTGAATGAGAAGGTGTGTCCAAACTTTTGGCCTGTACTGTATATTTTTTTTTGTTTTTTCTTGTCACGTTTTACACTCCATGTTAAAAGATCATAAATATCTACACTTGGGTTCACAGTTCAACTCGCCTGAGACTACATGTCACAAAAAGAGAACGTGCAAACGCCCTCTGAGATCTTAGAAAAAGGCCATTTTACAGAGTGAAAATTCTTTAGCCCCAGGCAGTCCGTTTGTTGGCTTCAGCCTTTTATAGAAGTTTGCTTACTCCCAGAGTGCATGGCACTCATTATGATATTCAGACCAACAGCCTTGACCAACGCTTTTCTGTTGAATGAAATATAAAACAAGGTTGCTTGCACCCTATGAGAAATAATTAACAGTGCATAGCATCCATCAAATTGCTAATAAACAAGAATAAACAGCAGCAGTTTCAAAATAATGTCAATATGCATGTTTGGAAGAAGAAATGTCTATTTTTTTTTAATAAATAGATCTCAACAACAAATGAAAATTCTGTCAGCGTTTACTCAATCATGAAAAGATGCTTTGAAGAATGTATGGGTATCCAAATGTTCATAGTATTTTTAAATTAATAGCTATCTTTACTGTTAAAATATTAGTTTTACGTTACGCAGAAGTAATTCATACAGTTTTAGAGCAAGTAGGGTGAGTAAATTATGACAGAATTTTTATTTTTAGGTGAACTATCCCTTTAATCTACATGAAAAATATAGCTTACAGTATGTTTTTGGATTCCCCATGCAGCATAAAATCAGTCAGCTCAACCAATATATTTTTGCTTTATGACTGCAGACAAAAAGGCACACTGTAAATGATGCACTGTGCTGTGCAGACACTCTGTCATCTGTTTTTTAAAATATATCTTTGATTTCCTTCCAGTTATTTGGCATTAGCTCATGAGTGGGTGATTGTTCTGCTTTACCAAGCGAGTTTAGTACTAGTAGAGAGCACTTGTACACCTGCACAGTGGCTTAATCTCTTTTGTTTTTCACAGAAGCAAATTAGTCTTTGGATGAACTGAATTCAATTGTGGACAGCGGTTCCACATGCTGAGTTTTCATTACATGAAATTGCCATGTAAACTCAATTATTGTGTATTGCACAAACATACTAACTGAACTGAGTCCAATAAAATAAGAAATGCTAAAGTGACTCAAATAATAAAAAGAAGCTATTGCACAGTAATTGCTCACTGAGTCATTACAAAGTTTTTTTAAAGAATATTACAATTGACTTTAAAGGTCTGTCCATGTACATCATTATTTTTTGAAAAGTCATGCACCTTCATAATCTTTAACAAAAAACCCTACATTCTTCTTGTTTTACATGTATATGCACAATAAGAAAGAAAAGACGATCACACGTGCTGACTTTAAATACCAACAGAGTTAACCCATTTAAAATCAATTCACACATTTACCCCATCCAGTCTTGGGCAAAGCATACTGGGAACTGGAAATCTCAGTTAGTACCAACAAAATGATTCATGTAGTCTCAACACAAATAGGTTAAGTCAGCATTTAATTCACACATTCTCTTTCACACTACACACAATGAAATTAAGTTGTGACAAAATGATGCTGCAATAGTTTTTAGTGAGTGAGGAATGATATGGTCTCTCATATTTACCTTTGTTAAATGGCTTCCTTGCATACAGTATAATTCACACTCTTTTTTTTAATCTCTTCTTGATCTATAAGCAGACATCTTTTAGACAAATTCTGCGTGTCGTTGTAAACCTGCCAGATGAAAAGTCAGCCTTTAAACGGTTCATCTACAGTAATTTGCTACACAGCAGTCAGTGATGGCAGTCAGTTGACAAAGCTGCAATCCACTTCAGCAGTGGACATGTGATGATCAAACGGTAATGAGTGAGTGATGCTACAACATAATTAGATGTTTGCAAAGTGTCAGATGCTGCTAGACACACCAGCAGAGATCTGTCACACTACTGCTTGTTAGTTAGAAAAGGAAAGTCCATTCTTGAGTGCAAAATCAGCATTTCAGAATGATTTCTGAAGGTAACACTGAAGACTGGAGTAGTGATGCTGAAAATTAATTTTATAAACTATATTTTAAAATATATTCATGTAGAAGTGAATTATTTAACACATATTTAATATATATTTAATACTACTATGCGATTGCTGATTTTCTGTATGTACATTTGGCCATTGGTTCTGTAACATATGGCATCTTCTAACATCAACAGACTTAGCTGATGTGGCTCAAATGGTGCCCAAGTCTATGTAAAAAAAACAAAACAAAACAGAATTGGCAGCAATTTCATGCACTACAAAAGACCTAGATCTGCCAGTGGCTTGGTGGGCTGTCCAAAACAAAAAACACAAAAACAGTCTCTACATGTCAGCCACTCAAGCAGGTCATGTCAAAAGGAAATGCCTCCTTTAAATACATACGGCCATTTTCTTCTTTTGAACCCTTTGCCCCCATCACACGATCCCTCGACAGCCTCTCAAGAGTTTTTGGCATTAATGTGTGAATATCCACATTGTGAGCCAAGCCACTCAGGCCTGGATTCGCAGTGGGTTCAATGGACATATGGAAGCGACAGTTTTAGACAGTATTGCAGTATTGTCAGCATTGGGGAGTGAGCCGCCTGCAGCGCCACACACTGCCTGTCAGCCAAAGATATCTGGGACATGTCAAGAGGTGTCACTGGTGCTTTCATTTCTTTTGAAAGAGATGTATGTGAGAGAGGGGGGAAAATGGCTTCAGGAAAAAAATATATATATATATATTAAAGTGACGTCTATTCATAGTTTTTAAAAATACAGAGTTCTGAAAAAAAGAGAGCTTTCTGGAGAGACTAAACGAATTACTTTCCCCTGGTTTCACAAACAAAGCTTAAGCCTAGTCCTAGACTAAAATGTAAATCTCAGCTGTTTAAACTGAAAGAAAATTGCACTGACTGATCTTAAAACAAAATGCACACCAGTAATGAAGGATTGGAATTGAAGGATATAAAATGTTTCAAAAAT
Source organism: Enteromius afrohamiltoni (assembly GCA_034779775.1). Classification (NCBI taxonomy): domain Eukaryota; kingdom Metazoa; phylum Chordata; class Actinopteri; order Cypriniformes; family Cyprinidae; genus Enteromius; species Enteromius afrohamiltoni. Next base: position 20,152,270 of record JAUYWG010000040.1, read on the forward strand.
GTGAGAGAATTTTTTTTTTTTTTTTTTTGTATAATTCTGTGGCTTACCATGCCTATAGTAGTTGTCTTTTAAAAGCCCCAAAGAATCTCAAAGACTGAAAGAGCACAAAGGGATGACATTTTTTACAGTAGGTTGCCAACCAGAATGAAGGTTTTACTGCCGCAGGCACCGCCGCCACCGCGTCTGCAGAGTGCACTTGCGGCTATTGACCATTGAGTGGCGCTTTAATCATAAGTTATTAAGCTAACTCTTCAAAGCACATTTTCGCAAATAGCCGTCAGCTTTGCCTTGCTGATGTGTTATATTTGGCTGCAGCCGTGCAAAAAACAAACTGTAGTTAATATCCACAAATTACAATTTAGTAGGCTACTTATGAAGTTAACTGCGTTACTTAGAAGGGAAAAAAATGTGGTGTAGGCTATTTTGAATCGGAGCATTAAAAGTGGTAGTATTTTAGTAGGCCAGGAAACATAGATGAATGTGTGAAATAAAAATATTCTCACATTATTAATATTCATCACAAGTACATTTTTAATTAACATTTTAAAATCCCTTTGATTTCAAACAGCGTATATTTTTTTTAGACACACAGACTTTGTTATTTGTTATTGTTATTCAGACTTTTATTCATTACCTGTCCTTTATTTCGACAGAGAAATACTCAGGGAAAAGATCTACACTCCATAACAAAGTATTGCGTGTTTTATGAATTCATTCCTTTATTTAAGTAAAATGTGAAGCACTATATTTCACTCCCATTATTAAGATGTAACTAAAACAAGAAACAAATAAAAATAGAATAAATTCAACCTGTCATGATTTAGTTAAAATATCTGATAAAAAAGGGTTCTCATTATAATCAACATGGTTCACATTATTATTCGTACAATGTAAGTTGACCTGTATTGTATCTTTACTATTTAATGCAAAAGAGATTTATTAATACAAGTTTATGTAAACACATTTAATCTCAAAGATGATGAACAAAACAGTGATTTAATAACATTCAGAATCATGTTAAAGTCCAATCGTTTCTATTGTGTTGATGACAACTCTAAACCATTCAGAATTGAGAAAAGTTATGTTTACCTTGGTTGCTTGACAGAAGCTTACAGTTGTTTATGATCCTTAGCTCATGAAATATTATCACTGAGGAGTGTAACAGCTAGTCGCTCACGGTGTATGCCAGCGATAGCCTGACAGCTCTTTTTGAAGGTGGGTCAACAATGTGCCTGCAAACTGTGCTGCTGCAAAACACTGACCCGAGGCCTCAGCTGAATTCTTTATTATTTTCTCCCTTCATTGGTTTGCAGAGGCTAGAAAAAAATTAAAGGGCCCTTCAGAGCGTGCAGTGTTGTCATTTGAAATGGATATCTCAATAGTGAAATTCTGCACCCTCATCACTCTCCATTTATATGAAATATGTACCAGAGCAAAACAATTGAACAAGCAAAGACGATGCTCCATTGTAGGTGTCATGATGATTCATAATCCAGTTATGAAAAACGGAATGGACATGTATCACTTACCAGCCTGATAGGACCCTGCATCATTTTATGCCAGCATAATATGCATTGAGCCTATTTTCTTTTGGGGTTAAAAAAAAATCCAATAGGGCAGACGTTGTATTCATTGTGCGATGTTTATGTGTACAGATGTCACTTTTCTATATTACTGTAATAGAAGAAGGGAAAGGGTACTATTATGTATGATCTGTGTTCAGTGGAGAGCTGGGTGGAACGAGTCTTACTCAGCAGAAAATCCAGGTCACAAGATGATAAACAGCACCTAGGTCCTCCGTCATCAATAAGACTACGCAGTTTGGGAAGGAAGGAACAGTTCACTTTTATGACCTGTCAGCTGCCAGAACAGAACTCATATACAAATAAAGTTCTTTGTGCTTTGAAAGGCTAGAGACTGTGGGAGATAAAAAGATAAAAGGTGACTTTTTATCTCACAATTGTGAGTTTATAGAGATAGACACTCAGAATTGCAATATATAATCTCACCAATCTAAGAAAATACTAAATTGTGATATAAAAAGTAAAAACATAAACTGAATTGTGAGATGTACACTCAGAGGAAAATGTAATCTTATTTAAAAAAAAAAAAAAAAAAAAAAAGCATGTTTAAAGGCCAGAGATGAGTGTCTTTTTTTACTTATGTGGTCCTCAAGATGAGAAAATGAGAAAGTATCTGTCTCATGATGTATCTGATGAATGGCTCTAAGAATATGGCTCTTTTTATTTTATCAAATTGCCAGGTTAGGGATAAGTTGATCCAAATCAGTGGGTAAGATGCAAAATTCTGTGTGTAAACTGTGCACCTGACTGAATCCAGTTCAAACCCATGAAAAATAGAATAAATGAATAAATGTCACTTAAACTAATAACCTTTTTATTCAAAAGATTTAGCTTATGGCAGCTTTTCTGCAATGTTGAGCAGGCCATTAAGCACTACCGGTGGGAAGATATATCTGATTATAATGTTATGAAAAGCATATTCTGATTCTTATCAGAGAAGGATTTGATGCACTTGTATACTGTCCATATTAAATAAACTAGAGAGAGAAAGAGAGAGAGCAGTTTATACTAGAGAGATTTAACTTGGTAGGATACTGTAGGTTAAAATACTGACTCATTTGCTCCAAAGCTTCTCAATTCAGGCTAATATTTAGCTAATGATTTGCATAGTTCTATAAGTTGCTAATTCAACTGTATGCATAACTTCTCTTTTTTTTTTTGCTTCATATAGCCATTGCATCTGTTATGCCAAAAATTGTTTAACTTCAGTTTAACAGTTTAACTTCCACTCCTCCTTTGTTTCTCCTTTTCACAGTCTGGCAGAACAGACTGTTGCTTCTGAAGTACATGGTCACAGTACAGTTGCCAAGATACAGGCGGTGGCTCAACTTACCCCACTCTCCCTATCCTGTGATTCAAGCATAATTTCTCAGAACTGTGGGAGAAATTCTGTAAGATAAATATATGCAATTATCAGAAACAGGCTACTATAAAAAAATTATGTGAACAAAATGTGAATGAGAAGTCTAAAATGGCCCTAAAATGTAGTATATGTAGAAATGGAAAATACAGTATTAAATTAAATCCTCTAGTGGATTAAATAAATGGGGCTGGAAATTATGAGGGGAATTGGTATGATAAAACAATTATCTTGGAATTGTTTGGAACTGGATACAACCACTGGACTGTTTCCCTGCCTGTAATTAACTTCATTTTCATGCTTTTCATGCTAATTTGCATTAGAATAAACAACACATGCAGTATCTGCAGACATTCGATTTCAGTTTACTCTAGAACTGGAATATTTGAGTGCCACTCCAATGCACAGACCAATATCTTTGGATGTCACAGCCTACAGCTATTTTGAAAAGCTGAGTAAAACGAGATATTCAGCGCTTATCCAATAACTGCATGTCTGTGAGGAGGAGATGTGATTAGGAAAATGGTTGCACTTTAAAATTTATACTAGTAGCCTTGCCCTAGAGTCTTAATATAAACCGTGCCATAGTGACTCGTACAATGACAATTATTTAACGTTTTGCTTTCCAAATTACATTTATATGACTTGACGTTACATACAATCCATCGATTTGGCAATAAAAGGTGAAACTGGACGATGTCTTATGTTATAGCCTAAATTATTTTGTTACACACGACTATGATGCTAAATTAAATTTGATTGTCAAAAAAAACCTCAAGTACTGTACGGCCTGTTTTAAATCTTAGTAGATTTCCTGGTTTGAAAAAACATGAAAACCCTGCCTCTCCACAGATACAATCAGTATTTCAGCACCTCTACAGCAAATGTCAAAGGCTCGAACAGCAGCAATCCTCAGGCAAACATATTGTCAGGCTCTGATGCCCAAATATAGCTAAGCATTTCACCAACTCAGTCTGTTTGCCCCTGACTAAAGACAACTCTTTTGATTACAAGAAAAACAGTTTCACTTGATACTGACACTTAATTCATGCTCCACATGACGTTAGTACATTTCCAAGACTCAATGATGGTAAATAACAGCTCTTGCTGTAACAAACTGTCACTACTACAAGATTTGCCAATGAAATGACCATAAGACACTGTTCCTCTGTAACAGACAACACGTGAAGAGCATTTCCAGCTGATAGGTCATACACTCAGTTTGAGGGACAAAGTAATGGATTCCAGCTGCTGCTTGTCACCTTGGCATCTGTCTGCTCAACGTGATTTAAAATCTTTGAATATGTTTAACAGCATCACATTTACTTAACACAGTTAATCCATCTGCCTAATTTGACATCGTTAGAGTTACATTCTGCAATTTATACAGACTAGCTGAACTATTGTGACAGCACACATGTACACACCCACAACTCAATAAATGAGTTAATTACACCTCCATGACCTTCACAGTGGTTCTAGTTCAGTTCCAATTTTAAATCCTCAGGAGGTCAGAAATGATTTGTACATTTTTAAAGCTGTACATTTGTAAAAGTGTTAACGATGTTATCATTGCATTACATGCATACTCTTCACACATGAATACCTTTCAGTGTGAAGGAGATCATGCCGTGCTTCCACCAGCTGCAGTATCTCATCCATGAGTTTCTAACACCAAAAAATAACGAGGCTGATGGGTTGAGGTTTGTAAGATGATGAAGTGATGCACAAACGGCAAATGAAGACTATGCAAAGTTTGCATAGTCTACACACTTAAAGCTTGCTGTCAAAGCAAGTGACCTTTATTTTATTTTTTATGCTAATGGTAAAACTGAACAACTTTTTTCAGGTTTTTTCCTTGGACAGAGGAAAGTCATTTGGAAAGATGTGACAGTTTAATGGAATTGTGCACGGTGAGCGCTGGGAGAGACAGCAATAGTGCCCTGAGATGAGCAGAGAAAACCCAAGGGTATTACTGTAGCTGCCAGTCTTCTGCCTGTTACCAGCCTGATGAAACCTGCATGGAGCTGAGGACATACACAGATCTTGACCATGCAAAGAACTGAGATGGAAAATGGAGCTGATCACAAATCAAGCTGACTGACGTTTCATGGTTCACTGCAAAGGTGTGAGTTATATATTTGCAGTGTAATACTGTATCTCTGTTTCTGTAAAAATATCAAAATTCTTTCTCCACAATGCAGCAACAATGGTTTGACATTGTTGACATTTGACATTGACCTAATTCACTGGGGTATTTGGGTTAAAATCAAAGATTTTTCTTTTATTAATCATTACGACATTATTTAAAAAACATGTTTTAAAAAACAACAAAAATATATATTTTGTACAGGTAATGCTGTAAATATACCAAAACTGAATTTTTGATTAGTAATATGCATTGCTAAGAACTTCATTTGGACAACTTGGTGATTTTCCAGCCCAGTCTCACAGCAATTCATACATATTTTACGAGGTGGCTAATTCATACAAATTCTGAGCTCAATGATGATGTTTTTTGTTAATTGTATATATTTTACGAGTTGCCAATTCATATGAATTTGTACGAATGACCGACACCTAACCCCAGCCCTTAACCTACCCATCACTGGGTTTTAGACAAATCATACAAAATCGTACGAGTGAGGTCATAGAAATTTGTATGAATTATCACAAATCACCTTGTATGAATACTTAATATTTTTTGCACCCTTGTATTCCAGATTCCAGTCTTATCATAACAAAGCATGCATCAATGAAAAGCATATGTAGTCAGCTCAAGACTCAACTTTGATGCATAAATCTCAATTTTTGAATTGTATAACTGGTTTTGCGGTCTAATTAATTTAAGACTAAAGACACTATTGGACAAAGACGTGCTGTAGTTGTAACTAATGTAGCATGTTCTGTAATTGTGGTTCCAAGAGGAGGACAAAATGTCTTGCTTGAGTCCAGGGAAGAAACAAAAATATGTATAAAGCAATTAGATAGAGCTAGCTAAGCAACCATATAAAGAGTAGCATGTACATTAACTGTTTCCTTCACGTAATCCTCTAAAATGTCTGTCTTTTAACTGTTCAATACTATTTAATATGAGCAGCAGAGGTAAAAGCTTATGATGCTTAATCCTATAAAAGCCTGTAAGCTTTAATGCTTTTTTCACTGCTTTTTACAACAAACAGGAAACAGGACCTCGTGCTCCAATGAGATCAATTAGGCCCAACCTTTTTGCCAACTGGGAGAACCATAATAAATACAGAAGCAGGATCATGAAATAGCCTTGTTTAGAAAGCAACAAAGATACTTGAGTAAATTAGCAGTCGTCCCAGTGAGCATGTCCCTGGTAAAAAAGTAATTTAAAGCACAACCCTTTTGTTGATGTTGTTTTGAAGGACTGTTTGCATGGAGTAAATGGAAATAAACTGAAATTATATTCAGAAAACCCAGCTCAGCATATTAGCCTCCATTGAAATTTGTCTGAGGTACAGGTTTTAGTCCAATTAAAACTGTTTGGGTTTTAATTACATCAGCAAAAAGAGACTGACATTTGGGATCAGTCCTGAAGTTGAAATCATTCTGGGGTAAAGCAAAAGCCTGCTGTACACATCATCAACACAAACATCATAGCTATGTTTTTCTCTTTTATTAATTGCTCCCTTCTTTTACTATATATTTCCCATCACATCAGCTCATTAGTAGTCATGCAAACCCCCCTTTAGTTTCTTTCCTACGTGGCCAAGACATTTATTTTAAATCATATTCATATTCACTCCTTTTTGCTGGGTTTTAATAGCTCAGTGAGATCGGTCAACCACATTTAGGGCCCAAGGCGATGGCCTTGCCTGAACTGTGGGTGTTAAATTGTGCTGTCGAGAGAAATCACAAACATTACAGCCTTATGCTGAAAGGCAGAAGGGGTGATTTGGAAGACTAATGCTGGTGTCAAAAGAGCTTTTGTTATTGCCATTGCTCAGTATTGATATTGATGTACCCTGCACAGCCTCCATTGGGCTCTAGAATAAGGGTGCCGGTGGGCACTCTTAATGATTGCAGCTCTACATGGACAGTAGTGCAGAGACATATGTGTGATAGCAAGAAATGGGATGATTTCTATAACCCTGTATCAATCAACCAGGGCACGGTGGTGACAGCTTAGTGCAACTACCACTTACAGGCTCATTGGCTTTAGTCAAGCTACATACTGTAGCGCAACAGGATATATTTTTCCACCTACATTTGACGCAGACAAGATTGAATTTCTGAGGAGTTTTAAAAACATCTTATAGTGGGCCAGTGATTATTACCTAAATCTTTTGGTCACACTTTATTTTAAGTTCTTATTCTTGCCATTAACAAACCATTAACAAGAATTTTGCTGCTTATTAATACACATAACGTTTAGGTATTGGTAGGATAAGGGATATAAAATATGGTAATTTATGCGGTAGCACTTTTTTTACGGTACTGTTGCTCATGTACGTACTATTTACTAACTGTAGTAATTACAAAAACAAGGTAATAACTAGGTACTAACACCAAACCTAACCCTGCTCCATGTAATTGCCTTATATTACCAGTACTTTTTCAAGTACACTGTAGTTACATTGAAAGCACATGGATGTAAACATACTCTATATGCTTTATTAGTAGTAGAAAACAGCCAATGCTAATAAGCAACTAGTTTATGGTGAAAATTGCTCCCTATGCTAAAGCGATGGCAATATTTTTTATAAATATGTCAACTTGTGTGGAAGACAAAGCAAAACAATCAGAATTGAGAGCAAAAAATCAGGACTGAGCATTACAAACTGTGAGCAGGTAGACAAACAATTGTTTTATTTACCTGACAAATGTAGAGTGAAATTAATTTGAATAAGTAATTGAAACATTTCATTATGAGGCATTAATACTTCCTAAGAGAAGATGCCTTTTTTTACTGCCCTAATCTGTATCCTCCTTGTGTTTGTCTCTGACCTCCTAACAATACTGCACTTGTTGCCATAGAAACATAATTTTCATCTCACTCACAGGCCATGCAATATAACTTCACAAACTGCACCCACACTCACTCTCACAATGACACAGGATACAGACTGAGGCGCATAACCATTCTTACATAATGGCACTCACACATAACAGTGGTAGATGTAAAAATTTACTACGGTCTTGTTAAAATGATTGTATTTCTGACCGTTACTCGGCTTGGAGGGAGAGAGAGACAGAGTGAGACTGTGTTCAGATTAAAATGAAGTGATGAGTGTATTGCGTGAAAAGGGTAGAACAGAACAGCCGGAGACGGAGGCTAAAAGGCAGATGGATGGGTGACTCAGGAACAGGAGATAAAGTAACGTTAAGCGTTTGTGTTGGACAGTTGGTTGTTTGCATATGGCTCCAAATGTGACATGTTCACGAAAGATTGTAGAAAACACTACATTTAAATCTGTAATTAGTTACACAATATGCTACATGCTGTGATATAGACTTTATCTATTCAGCATATCTATTTAGAGAACGCAGTGTGTGATTTAACAATATAACTGCTAGGGAGGAAAGACTTTATGGCACTTAATTAATTTTCTTTAGCTTTTTAAAGATTAAGGACAAATTGAGTACTTAATACTTTTGAACTTTCATTTATTAGAAGTAATAAAACAATAAAAAATAAAATGTCCTTTAGCAATTACTATATTCACAATGTAGCACTTTTAATCCATGGCTTAATTGTATTCATATTAACATGTTAAATGACAGAACTGGTGTCAGACTTTTCATTTGCACATTTAAAATAGCAAAGAAAGAAATATCACGATTGACCAGACTGGGAGGGTTGTAACACATTCTATTGTACTTCCACTAAATTGCTGAGGCATTATATACAAGCCATATTGCCACAATTGAGAAATTGATTATATACCTTTTTGAATAGGTGGTGATGAGGAATTGAATAACAATTATTTTGAACGTACAAGTACATTTGATTAGCACAATCAATTCATCTACAAATACTCTGTGAGCGATTTGACATGCTTTTCAGTTACTTCTTAATAAAACACCTTTAAAAATCCAATAAACAGCTTTATGAAGAACTGCAAGAGTGTAAATATCTTGAATTTATCGGACAAATTTTTATATTTATCTTTGGTTTGGTTAGGTTTTTAAAGGAATGTTTTGAATAATACCACCATAAATCCTAATAATTTATTGACATAAATGCAAAGCAACAAAAAAATGACCACTGAACATTGCCAAAGATTATATAATTCATTGGCAGCTGCAATTAAACTTGCTTCAGGTTTCTTTTATGACAATTAATGGGTTAGCACACCTTTACTGACTGATTGCCTTTTGAGGTTGTTACACCAATACAGTTTAGCTGGTAAAACACTAAAGCACTGTTCTTAAATTCAGATTTTTATTTATTTATTTATTTATTTATTTTTATGTTTTCATAGCTTGTGTTTTTACTTATCAATGCAAAGTCTGCATTATAACAATTTATGCTGATGTTGTCCAAACTCAGTTGGCATATAAGGTTTCCAAACTTTTGAAGGACATTCTGTGTGTGTGTGTGTGTGTGTGTACGTGTACGCGCATGGTTTAATGAATGTAACACTCAAAGAATAATGCATCTGACCTGTCACTGGAAGATGAAGCAAAAATCAAAGTGTGTTAGCATACAAGTTTAGATGGAGTTAAGCTCCATGAGCACCTTCAGTGGCAAAAAGCCAAAAATGTAATAGTTTCATACATAAATATGCAAGAGTGTCTCTTTTCATTTCAGACCAACGGCATTCATTATCTACTTATATTCTAAATAAATAATAAGCTTGAGAGTGAGCTCAACAAAAGTGGCTGTAAGAGACCTGGACAGCACCATTATAGATGAAAGCAGTTCATGAATATCAAACTCCTGGCAGAAGCTTGTTGGATAACTAGGTATAGAAGATGTTACACACTATACCTTCATGTTGCCCCCCGTAAATGATAATAGCCACATGATAATGCATCGAAGTGAAATTTGGAGCTCTGATAAGTTGTCTCTAGACAAAAGCCAACCTCTGACAGGCCTTTGTGTGATGTGGGTCCCCTTCTCATGCATAGTAATGGTTCTGAGCTCTGGGCTCTGGGCTTGATTTCCTTATCTGCCTTCCTAATTATCAAGGCATGAGAAAGGGTTGAGGTCATTTTGTTGCTGAATTATCTGGTATGCATTTGATTACCTAGCCTTCATCGTGGATGTCGAACTGAGGTAACCTTGGCTTCAGAAGTATTAACAACAATGCTTTTACTTCAAAAGAAAATCTTGTTTATATCTACAACTGTGTTCTAAAAGGAAGAAAAAGAGAAGCTCGTTGAGACTTGTAAAACAGATTTGTTTGTCACACTTACATGTTAATATGTGTGTGTGTTCTTTCACTCTCAAACCTGATTGGCTAAGAGGAGTGTGATATTCGAGTGATAACAGAAATCCAAACAATTTGATTGCTGTATTTCTCAACAGCAAGCGTTATGGATGGTGGATGCCCAAATCCACTTGAACAGTTTTTTTGGAAATCTTTTGGCAAGAATGTTTACACTTGTGTGCGTATAGGTACATATAAGTGATAAATGACAAATAATATAATCCTTATTTTTTATCCCATCCATTTCTCATAAAAAAAGAAGAAGAAGAAAAAAAAAAAACATCTCACTACTCAGCCGAGGCAATTTGCACTAATGATTAGCTTGTCTCTGAGTTTATTTGTTTTTTTTTTCCCTTTCGTTCACCCAGCCTTTGAAATGAGATGATAATGAAGTGTGCATGGCCAAATTCCAATGGACATTAAAGCACATTTATATAAAACACTTATGCCGCTAAAAAGAATTTTCTCTTTAGAGGACTAATGAAAGAGATGGCAGCAAACAGAAAACAACACTTCAGTCAAACGCACAATCTGTGCCTGAAACATCTTTATAATCTATAGACACAAAATGATTTACTAATCAAACACACCTGATTCAGCTCATTAGTAGAGATTCCAAGACCTCAGTAGGTTGTGTCAGAGAAAGGGCTCCAGGGCCACTGGTCCAGATCAAAAACCGATTCAAGCTGGAGATGCCCTTCCTGTACACTTAGTTTGACTTAGGGCACAGAAACCGGAACTGTCAATTTACAATTCAAATCAACTAAATTGCGTGAATGTTTGGCAAGAGTTATCCTCACCTAAAGGGCAAGATTAGAGCTATCTGCATAGAACAGACTAATCATGAATAATTTGATGCCAAAAATGACTTTAACGTTGTTTATTACCACACTGTCATATTTTTCCTCATGTCAGACATGCAAATGTTGCCCTGTCTTAGCTTAATTAGCTCCACAGTCACATAATTTTTAGTTGATCACTCGCTACTGGAGTTACTGAGGAGAAAACATACCCCAAAGGGTCTTATCAGATAAAACAGGATGGTATCACCGCAGACGCTTTGCATCTATTTTACATCATGCCAAATTATGTGTAGAACCCAGTCCTTTCAATATTACATCAATATCAGTACATTTTATTTTAAATCAGTATTATGATTTTAGTATCCACAGTGACTGTTCATTGCCTCAACTGTCCAAGTCAACTCTATTATCAAGAAGTTAGCCACAGATTAATCTCGTTCTGAAATCATCAAATCTAAAACTGATCATATTAATAATCACATGCTAAAATCAGGCTCAGGCTAGAAATGTCTTATTCTGCTCCAAGGATGAATAACTGAGACGTTTGTCACCGTTGCTGATTAATATTAATTCAGCTGATTCAAATTGGTCCGCAGATGGAGAGCTAGATTTTGTGTAACCTCAACAGGGTTATCTGGAGCTGAATGTTTGCTAAATAAATACACAAATATATCTATTAAATATTGATATGCACTGAAATTTATAGATAATAGTCCACTACAATCCAAGGTATTTTTCACTACAATCAATGCAGTTATTTTTGTATGAAACAAATAAGTTCATGGTGTGACCAGAATAAAAAATGAGTTTCTAAGCTAAGTGTAATAACTATAGTTTCTAGATCAAATCACATTCAAAATGCATCAAAATGTATACAGTATTTAAAAAATGCAATTGTCGACATTTGCATTAGGGTAAGATGCAGATGACTCCTTGAGAGCAATGTGAATTTACTTTTAATATCATGAAAATCAAAAATTTCTAGATTATAAGAGTTAAGATCAGATCCCTGGTGCATCTACCAACCAAGGAAACCTAGTAACTTTGTTTTAGTAAGCCTTTTTCTGCAATCCTCTGAAAAAATGAGCGCACCGGATTTCACTCCCCTTGTGACATTGCAAAGGATCCCATTACAATATTAATATTACAACTGTTTGTCAGTTCAAACGCCATAGCGAAACTTTGAGCAAAACATGCTAACAGAGCTTCAGAGAAGACAAGAGTGAAGTGGATTTATTTATTTATTTACACACAGATCTAATATAAACATGCAATTTATTTCCCAGCTTTTTACCGTCACAGATATAATGAAACAATTGTATTTGTAACTTGTGTGAATTTAATGTAATCTTGTGTGTGAATGAAAGTGGCTTTTGACAGCCACTTTCTGCCCATGTGCTTCAAATATGTGAACTCAGAAAACAATAAGATATCAGAAGTTTAAACTAATATGGTTTAAAGCTCTGAATTTCCCTGCAATAAGAAGCAGAGTGGAGAAGCAGTTCATCTGCATTTAAAAGACAGGCATGAAAATCAGCCTTTTTCTGCTTCCACTCAAAAAAGGGGTTTTTAAAAGGATATAAAATGAAAGATCTGTTGGGCATTTTGAGCTTAAACTTCAGACACTTTCTGGAGGCACCAGTGGTTTATATTACATACTGTAAAAAGGGGCATAATATGTGTCCTTTAAATTGCAGATGTATATTTATCATGTGCAGGGTCATGATGCATCAGCCAGTGTATTAAGGAAAATAAATAGAAACTAAATTTGTTGCTTAGCACAGAATGTAACATTTTTCAAAGAGGCAATCTAATATCTATATGTATTCTTAACGCATGATTCCGTGTTAGTATCACTTAATCATCGAAAATTCCAATGAAAAGATTACAATGTAAGTCAGTGACAGGCATCAGCCGTGATCCACGCACAGATTTGGATTCAAATATTGGGTAATGATATTGCCATTATTGCATATGTATTGGGGTGTGATGTTTCACTGTAAATGGTCACAACAGTTTTATTTATATTACTTTATTTATACATGTTTGAGCACGTAACCCAACACCTGCCCCTAAACCTAACATACGTTAATAAAACACAAGATACAACTACCAACATTATTTATTAAAAAGGATTAATATTCTACTTCTTCCGAGGCAAAAGGATTGATCAACATCTCTCCGCCTGCCGTGACTCATCGGTGCCTTGCGCAAATTCAAAAAATGCCGCCAGGAGAATCATCAGCCTTGGTTGTAAAATTCTAGTGCCTCTCGCGTGTCTCGTGACCGATAGCATCATGATGTGTGATATGTTATTAGCTCTTGTGTGTCTGGTGATCGATTTGCATCATTCTACAGGACAAGAGTGTCTTTTGAATAAGATGTGAACGCGTTAACGGAGCGGGATAATTTCAGCGATTAAAACCTTGTATTTTACTCTCTTCTTTGCATAAAGACATCTTATGGCTTTAGAAAGACTTGAAATGCAGCAACTTATTTGTAATGTTTTTTTTTTTTACTACTTATGGTCAGTTTTTGCAATAAATACCTGTGACTGCGCTTATATTGTCTGTGTGTGTTTTATATTGTTCAGAAGTGGGTAGGTTTAGGGTAAAGGTGGGGCTAAGTGATACAATGAAAGTATTACATTTATATCAAATGAATCCGGTTATCCGTGAGTGGATCACGGCTGATGCCTGTCACTGAATTACATTGTAATCTTTTCCGTGAGCCCATCATGGAATATTTGATGATTATGTGATACTAACACGGAATTATGCGTTAAGAGTCTGTGGTTATTACACGCAATTCTGTGAGATTAGGTTGCTTTTATTATATGAATTACACAGGTATGTTTAATTTCCATATTTAAACTGAAGATTTGTCATTAGACTAATATAACACTATTAGTTTAAAATAATTTACTTGCATAGGCTTTAATAAAAAAGTGCAAAGTGTTTGACTTAATAAATAATGAACTTGTAACAAACAATATGCCAGATGTGGCTTTTTTGGCAATTCAGGGGGTCAGCTTACCCCAAAGATATAATTATCATCTTTCACTCTGAAGTTAAAACATTTAAGTGTCCACAAGTGCCTCGGTTTGTGGTCTCAAGTGTCTTGTCCTTATTTGGAGTTCCTGTTGTAAGGTACCAAGCTTTCTTGGCTGGGATGTCAGGTCTCACTTCTGGGATTTCTAATTTTGGTTTTTAATTTTACTTTTACGTTTTACGTTACTCTCCAGTATGACATGTCCCAATCCTACGTTTATCCTACAGGTAAAAAAATCACAAATGATCTCAGCAGTATAGAATGAATCAAAAAATAATTTATTCATCAGGTAAAATTAATCTGGTAAAAAGTCAATTACATCATTAAAGAAGGCCAATCACAAAATTAAGCAATGCAAAATTAAATTCAGTTTCAGTTTAAAAGAATGCATAACTTTGATAAATCAAGAAAGAATATTAATCCAATTTACATCGAAATTA
>JAUYWG010000040.1:20167009-20179381 GCA_034779775.1 Enteromius afrohamiltoni
TGTTGTCTTTGAAGATCTCAGATTAGTTTTATTGTGTGCCATCTGCAAGCATGTGGGATATCCTCCTCCAGCTTTCCTGAGAGGATTAAATTCCTTTAATTCTTACACTGTCTGTGTCATTAGTGTTTGATTCCATCCCAGACGTGCCCCACAAGTTTCCCCATGGTTAAGAGTGTATTTAAACTGCTTCTTTTGAGTTTCTCCCGGTTGGTCGTTTATTTTGCACGTGTTTCCCTGTCCCTGGATTTGTTTTGGCATCGTGTTTGTTTCTCTGTTGTTTCATTAAATGTTTTGTTATTTCACGTCACGCCTCTCCTTCACCGCACGCCACTCACCAGCCTGCATCATGACACTTATTTACAACCAAAAGCATAATACCTGGCTCAAGAGCTACATTTATTAACTGAATCAGGTGCATTAGTGTGTTCACACAGGAACAAAAAACTGCTTCTTCTGAGGTCCTCAAGGGTGTAAGTCAGCTTCCTCATAATTAGAGGACACTTACAGCTAAAATGGAATAGCTGGCATTCAGACTTCCTTTCTTCAAGGAACATAGATTTTTTTTCACAACTATTTTTGGGTTATGTATGAGCTGGGAGCACACTTCATACCACTCTTCAATTTAGTTGTGTGTTTCAGGTGTTTTGAGTAAGAGGTGGCTGTAAATTGCATTTGCATTCATTAGTTTCATCCCTTGTCTCTGCACTGCCATTAAGTTAATACGAGTGTGTGCGTGAATCTTCTATTTAGGTGAAAATGGATTTGGGCTCCATTAGCTGATTAGCCGTAAAATGACAGTATCTCTCACAATGTGAACTTAATGCCAGTAATTTGAAGATGGCTTACCTTGTGCTGAGACCCTCCCCCGTCAATCATTTCCATCATAAATTTCGTCAACTAACATAGACATATACGTAGTATTAGCTGTGCATTGTTAAAGTAGCAAACTTTACCAAATAAGCCAGAACATCTTGTACAAGATGCAAGGAAATATGAATTTTGTCTATGGTTTCCACTATGCAGTTGGGAAATGTCAATCTACAGAAAAATTAGAATCTGCCAAACCTTTCACAAACTATTTATATGATCCTGTATATTTTATACAGATGTGTTACACTGTAACAGTGGAATATTGTCCATTTTATCATTTCCTTTTTTCTAAAGAAGAAATATTACTGTATGTCAAAAGTTTTTCTGATCAGTTTCTCATTGAACTAAATCAATATTTACTGAACAAATATTTAAATAGTTAAAATTGACTGCATCAATACCATCTTCTTCAATAGTAATCCTAGAAGCATTAAAAACTAATTCAGAACTTTCACACTATTGTCACTTGAAAAAGCTGAGCTTTCTGTACAATAATATATTAATAAATGCAATAATAAATCTGAGGATACTACCTAAAATTCCACTATTATTTGTTATATGACAGCAAAGCAGTTTCCCACTGAAGTACAGTGTTGTTATATACAGTGGGTAAGGAAAGTATTCAGACCCCCTTAAATTTTTCACTCTTTGTTATATTGCAGCCATTTGCTAAAATCATTTAAGTTCATTTTTTCCTCATTAGTGTACACACAGCACCCCATATTGACTATTGATTTTCTGTCTAAGGGGTCTGAATACTTTCCGTACCCACTGTATATTGTCAGTTCTGACAAATTATCATATTTTCACATTTTTATGTAAAAAATTAGAACTGTTCACTCAAAAATAAAAATTTGCTGAAAGTTCTCCCATCCTCAGGCCATCTAAGATATAGATGACAGCCCCTATTCACTGGTGAGCAAGTGATATAATGTTAAATTTCTCAAAATGTGTTTTGATGAAGAAACAAACTCATCTACATCCAGCATGGCCTGTGGGGGTGTACATTTTAACACACTTTCATTTTTGGATGAACTATTTGTTTAATAGAGCAATTTTAAAGCACTTCAGCTGGTAATATCAAATGAAAGGAGTCTTGAAAGAAAAAGTCAAAACTCATGTGGTATAAAAACAACACATAATTGGTTACTTTATGCATTATATATTTCCAGGTATTTCCATATTTCCAGGTTTCTCTATAAGGTGAGAAAGTGTAGGAGAATGTTGCCGTACAGCCATACCATACCATATAGGCTATGTGTCATGTTAAAGGTCAATGAAAACAAATGGTCCAACCATGATTAAAGTACATATAGCCTGATACTTGTATAGGCACATCATCAATGTGTATTTATGTAGATGAATGTTTTTCCTGTGTAGCTCCTTCAGGTGTGTGTGGGGAAAAAACTAATCACAGAGATGTTGTGATTTCATTATGCACAGTATAATGTGCCGGCTGGGAACCCTCAAGATAATCAATAAAAACCTGATGGAAAAAGAGGAGTTGTGTTGAGCTATTGTCGTGGAAAGGAGAGTCTTCAGGGAAAACAAAGACAGAAGAAGGAAAATAGGTCTGGAAGGTATAGAAAATAATAGAGAATGTCACATTTACATTTCACATTAGTAAAGTGGTTGCCGTTATGTTTTATTCCAATTGTTTGGGCCCAACGATTATGGAAACCAGCACAGAAAGACACAGATGGATTAGCCTCACTCAGACAATCTCATTTTCATATAATAATAATATTAAACAATAACATGTTTTATTATTATGCTCCTTTCCCAGAGCTCAAGGTCATGTCACAAGTCTTTAACTTTTAAGAAACAGATGCAACTGACAGGCATTAGTAGCTACACATCAAGAGAGCGAGAAATACACAAAAACATTCAGAGTCAGAGGAAAAAGTAGTGTGAGGAAGTTCGTATTTGGGATTTGAGGAGACCCGACGGGAATGAGATTCGAGTTTTGGTGCAATGATACAAAATGAACTTCCACCCACAAAAGTAAGTCGAAATCTGGGGATGAAGTAACTCACAAAGGCCGTTGAGACATTTAAAGGTTAGGAGAAGCATCTCGCAATGGATACAAAGAAGAGACAGGCAGCCAAAGTAATTTACAAATGATGTGGGCACATTGTTTGGTGTGGGTGACTTTTGCTGCAGAAGTTCTAACATATTGCAGTGATTTCAGCAGGTACTGAAGGCCAACCAAGAGAGAAGAGCTAAAACAGCATAACATCTATCCAGTTTGACTGTGAGAAAATTAGAGCGGCCATGCTTTCAAATCACCAATGCAGGCATTAAAAGAGCAGAGTGGGAGGACAGATCTGAAAGTCATGAGCGGAGCAGTGTGAAGCTGAAAAGATGATGGCTAACAATATGACCAAGAGGAAGCATGTAAATATTGAAAAGCAAAGTCTGTTAGCTGAATGATATTTAAACCGCAAGGGAGCAAAATCAGTTTCCCTTAGAAGGGAGTCAAGAGAGAAGTATTTACTGAACCCAAACGCTAAGATCGAGCAGGATGAGGATACCAAGAGTCAGCAGCTTAAAGAAGGTCATTGATATTACTCAAGAGACCAGCCTCTGTGCCATGTAAAGTGTGAAAAACAAACTGAAAAGGGTCATAGAGACTGTGAGTAAGCAGATACTAGTATAGTTGGAAAGCAACAAGCGGTTTAGATAAGAAAGACGATTTGAGATAGAACTGAAATTGTTCTGTGCAGATGGATCTAAGCCACGTTTCTTAATTATAGGGGTGATGGCATCCGTTTTCAGGTGTATTGGCACAGAAGCAGAAGAGAGGGCATTTTATCAAATGTGAAATGAGAGCAGTTTTTTAAAACAGGGTGAGGGAAGGGTCTAGGTGGCAGGATGATGAGTTAGATTTTATAATTAACTCGCTGACAGAGGATGAGAGAATTTGTTTCAAGGCTTGAAGCTCAGGGGTAAACTGCAGAGACAAGTAAGAGCAGGGCATCAGCCTAGTTTCGGTGGGAGCGTGTGTCTGTAAAACTTCAGAGACGGTAGAGTTACCACCGTTTAAATATTTGGGTCTGGTAAGATTGTGAAAGAGGTCACCAATGCGCACTGTTGCGTTTGATTGGTTAACATACAGTAAAACTGTAAAATACAATTTAGGAAAACATTTCAATGAAGCCTTTTCTATTTAAATATATATTTTAATATGTAATTTATTCCTGTAATGGAAAAGCTGAATTTTCAGCAATCTTTTTTATGCTGATTTGATTCACAGGAACAATGAAAACAGCTGTGCAGCCTAATTTTTTGTGGATTCATAACACTTAAAAAATATACATAGATACCTGTAGATAACATTACACTCTCAGTAATAAAGGTACAAAAGCTGTCACTTCAAGGTACACTTTTGCACCTCTTAGGTTCTAATATGTACACTTTAGGTAATAATATGTATCTTTAAGGTACCAAGATGGACCCTTCAGGTACAAACATGTCCCTTTTAAAAAGGTACCACTCCAGTGACAGCTTTGTACCTTTATTTCTGAGAGTGTATAAATACTGTTACTGTCATTTTCCTGCAAGTTATTGTGTTGTTTTTTCCTTCCAGCCCCAGATACTAGATCCTGTCAAATAACCATTTTCTCTAGTAACAGAACAACTAAAGTTTTTCTTATTCCTAAAACCCATTAGTCTTGTCCGATACTCAACACTGTATCAAGCTTTCTAGTAGCCGAAAAGTTAAAAGTAAAGCCAGTGAAGAGCAGAAGCAGGAGATGATGAAAGAAGTAGATGAAAGGAGCAGAGTTTATTGAATAATCTTAGTTGTTTCAATGCTCAGACTTTCTTTGACTGATACTAAAAGCAAACAAGTGTTGTTATAGCACAAGCCATAACAAGGAAAAATGATTGCTTCACAACATCATCCCATAAACCTCAAACATTCCTTGAAACCACCATCTTAAGTCTAAACAACAATAGAATAATGTAAATGACCAATCAATGAATAAATCAATGCAATTAGTATATAGATTGCTAAAAAATATTATTAGAAATTATTATATAAATAAATGCCATAATAAAAAGGTCAAAAATATTATGAATGAATGAATAAGTAAAACAACACAAATGTATCGCTCTCTTGAAGCAAAACACACGTTGCATTTGAGGATTAGATCCTGAATACAAGTATTCATCTCCTTCAAAAAAAAACAGCTTCAAACAGCTATGTATAGAAATGAAAGATTACCAGTGTTTCTACAATAAATTGCTGGTTGTGTACATGAGCTATGCTACTATAATATGGCGTGCAGATAGCCTAATGGTAATTATAGATTCAGTGTTATGTTTTCTCATATGAGTCAATGAGCTGAAAACATTAATACTAATGTTTGCGAAGAGGGAACATTTCTTTTAAACAATTTTATTAAACTTTTGAGGTCGTTGTTAATATGAATCCATTGTGATGGGCTATAATTTGAAGCGATAGAAACAAATATCTGAACAGCCCCATTCTCAATTTCCTGCTTGGTTCTGATGCCTCTTATCAGTCTTTCCCTGTAGCAGCATTATCATAGATCCCTTTGTCAACAGCTGTCAAATGAAAAGAACACAAGCCATTATGGCCCATTTTCAAAGCATTTTCCTAAAAAAATTACCATGATATTCATTAAGCAACATGACTAACGGTTCACATGGTTAGTATACTACCTTGACTGGTTCTATAGAGTGTGAAACGTGATATAAAAAAAGCGATAAAGAAAGCTTTAAAACTCCTTTTTATATTGGAAATTGTCCACTGGTCTTTTTAATGCACAAAGGGAATTGTGACTTGGAGAAAGAAGAGTCTCTAGAATAAGGAACATTAATTGACTTTGCTAAGTCAACCTTTAATGTACAAATCAGCGTAGAAATACCATCCTCGCCACTATTTTGCTTCTTTTTCATGTGGCAGGGGCATTCTTCTCACAGTCAAGTAGACATTAATTCCTTTCAATCTTCACACTCAATTTATTCTCAAATGTCCCTGCCGATATGCTTAGTCCTCTAAATTAGTGGCGGTGAATTATACGGTAAAGAAAGAATGGAAGAATGAAAAAACTTAATCATACACCATAGACGCGTGTGAGGAGTCTTGTATCATAAAATATGTTCCTTCTTCCCTGAGGATATAAGTGGTCAATGGAGGAATGGAAACCAATGGAATGAACCAATAAATAGCAAAGAGCTCAAATAATTAGGTCTTTTAGTTCCGCTTTGGGTATTTTGTTAAAGGCTATTTTCTATGCCAGCATCCTGTACAAAAAAAAAGGGTGGAACTCATGAATAACTTGCAGAAGTACAAACTGTCCAATTTATAGCACATTTATCTTTTCTCACCAGAAATATGCTTTGAAAGGTGCTGATTTACTGTTCATTTGGTTTAGCTCTTCATTCAACATACTGAGAAATCACACGTCTTTGAATATATGTGTCCAGTCAATAACGCTGCTGTGATTAAAACACATTAATTGCACCGTTTATCAATACTGTTTATCAGTCAGCAAATGTTTTAGCATTAATTCCAGTGGGCGGGAATAAATGATGAGACTGGCATTCGAGGAGAGAAAAAAACCTGAATCATTATGATGAACAAATTAACCTCTCCTCCCACCCCCAAAAGACGCAGGCCTTGAATCTAAGCCATCTATCAAAATTACATGCAAATTAGGCACCAGGAGTCCATATGGGACTTTACACTTAGGTCAAAGAGCTGGTACTAGTGTCGCAATCACTGGTGTCCATCATAGTGCCCTTTTACAGACAGACTGAGAGACAGGGGCTGCTGCTTTCAGCGATTAACGTTTGGGATTTACCATATTACAGTGAATGTATTTGCTATTTTGAAGGGCCCGGAGCAGCCAGAGAGGTACAGCGACAGACCCAGTGCACAGACAAGGTCTGCAAGCTGCTGTCATATATTTCAGGGAGACAGTCAAGCTCTGCTGATGCTGAATGTCTACAAAAATATCTTTGTTTGTTGAGGAGAACTTGAGGAGGTGTGGGACAGGAATTATGATGTGACAACAGAGACCCCTTATGGAGGAAAGAAACACTTCATCCCTCCGCAGCAGTGAGTACTAAAAAAATAAAAGACTAATAAATTAGCTGTCTTGATTCATTTTTACTGACACTCGTGACACACACACACACACACGCACACACACACACATATATATATATGTGTGTGTGTGTGTGTGTGTGTGTTATATATGTAATATACATATAATTAATATATTTGAACTGGATCAAAACCTTTTATCAAAGTTGTCCTAAAACTAAAAAACTAAAACAATGTCCATTCTTGTCTTGGGACAACTTTGATGAATTTTTATAATCCATTTCAAATGTTGACTACTGTATACATAAATACATATATACACATTTAAATATACTGTATATATGTACACAGACACACATGAATTAATAATGCATGATTATTGAACATTGATTATTGAATGCATTTGTTTTCAATGTTATCGATGTTGTAGATCAAAAATAAATCAAATATTGACAGATGGACGTACAGATATAGAGGAGGGATAACACTGTTTAACAACAAACTTGAAAAAATTATTTTGTTGAATATTGTTGGATGATTTTTTTTTTTTTAACTATTATTAAAATTAACTATTAACTATTATTAACTACCACTATTGTTGCCCAGAAATGATTTATGTTGATCTATCAATATATGTCCCAATAGTGCCAACCATTTAAATATCTTATATGTAACACTGGGTACCACAACTTTTAAGACAATTTACAGAAATGTTTAACCACAAGCAAGGACTGTAGCTCTGGAATAAAACTTGGATCCCTTTGCTCAAGAGCACAACTTTAATAATTCTCTATACAACTACAAGCTTTGGTTTATCAAAAGATTAAGGGGCTTGGATTATGATTTGAACATCCTGGTCTTTAACCATGGAGTCGTGCTTCACCATTTTCATGATTAGTGTTCTGGCCTTCTCCTGTGCTGATGTGGTTTTAAAAGACTGCAGAGTTTGGCTCCAGCCAACTCCAAAACACCTGCATCAAGTACACTTCATTAGACCTTGAGTAGCTGCTTCAGGGGTGATTAATTGAGGCTTGATCTAAACTCTGCAGGACATTGGCACTCCAGGACCGACGTTTCCTACCCCTGTGCTAGGTGTTTCTCAATCCAACAAACAATATGATCCCCCTGACCTAAACCTACCCTCACTATGACTTCATCCAATCACGGTGTAAAAAAACCCGCCCAAATAACTATAATATAAGGAGTTATAATCATAAATAAACATTTAACAAACATTTTAACAGGATTGTTTGGGTCACCATTGACTTCCATAGTAAGAAAAAAAATACTACTATAAGTCAATGGTGACCCAAAACAGCCCGGACAAACTTTCTTCAAAATATCTTTGTGCATCTTCCACATTTGAACTGCGTGGAAGCCGAAATATACATATCTCAAAAATGTATTGTCACATTACATTAATTAATGAATTTAAGAATATTAGAGAATGAAAATCTGATGTAGTAAGATTACTGTACTGTGTATTACCAGGTAACTGGTAACTGGTCCATATTTAGAAGAATATGTAGCTAAACAATTTGGTAAGCACTGGCTTTCACAATATGGACAAAAAGACATTTATCAAATTATATTCTTCTTACACAGAAGTTAGGTTTGGATTAACATTGGGGTGAGTATAATGACATTTCAAACAAATTTACACTTTGTGTGAACTCTTAAAAGACTCTTTTATCAAGTTTTGCCCAGATAAAGGACTCATAGAAGGTCACTTTCACATTCCAAACTTTATTGCACAGATCATATAAAGACAAAATATAAAGCGATTATTTTCATATGCATGTGTGAGAAAACAGTCTCGAGCGAGATATTGCCTTTGACAAAACAATATAAGTGCTAATGTGCAGCCCAGTAGCTCCACAGCTTTTCTAAGCCAGATGGACAGGCATGCGACACATTTCCAGATAACGTTAAATGCAACATGCTACACATTAGCCATTTACTAGTGCAAAGAAAAATCCGAACGGAAATGTACTGTATAATACTGCTCAACCAGCAGATCATCCATCTTTGGTGGATATAAACAGCTTGGGTCAGTCAGTCTGGCTTCACTGTGAAGCATCTACCCTGACTGTTCCCTTAAAATAGTCTCCATTCTACACTGAATCTCAGTCTCTCAGTCCATTCAGGTTCAAGATGAGGTCTAAACCGACTCCAGGCTCCTCGAGTTACTGACGTCCTTGTGTGCATCTGCGCAGACTCTCAAGCGACTGCAAGAAGGTGCGCCGGGCTTTGTCTTCCTCCACTGTAAGCGGTCCTTCTTCGTCCACCTCCTCAGTAATCTTGTCACAGCTGAACTGCCTCTTCCTTTGCAGAACGTAACGGGCCCTGTCGCAGGCTTGGGTCCTGGACAAGCCCACCATCTGTGGGAAATCCTCCATAGCCAAGGACATTCGGGGAACGGCTAAAGCATTCAAGTGGCTCATCTCCATTGCATGCACGGACATTCTGGAATTTTGGATAAACAAGGAAGGTCTCTTATTTTAGATATAGTTCTTGCAAGTTGAGTCTTCCAATGCCAGAGTGCTGGTAGAAGTAGATGAAGAAACTGGAGAGAAGCTCTTCAGTCGGTTTGCTGCTCCTGTTCTGTATCCGTCTCGAGTGTTTGTAACCCAGAGCTGCTGTGAGGCTTTATATAGGCCTTCTCTTCCCACACACTCCTCACGGCTCCTCCATCACAGGACTGTCACGCTTCCGACTTCCATTACTATCCTCCGGAATCACCCCCCCCACTACCGACTGGAACAAACACGCGAGTGGTGTGCAACAGGGAGCGGGCAGAGGGACGGCTCTCGAGGATTTGGCTCTCAGACACAACATGAGAGAGCTCATGCACATCTATCAGAGGAGTTGGACGTGACACCCGGCAGATGGCCTTTTAAATGCCGCTACAAAGCTATAAAATTCACTTGTATCAAGTCCCAAAGAATACGGTTTTGGTAGCATTTAAATATAAAGGGCATGTACATGGGTTGGACACAGATTGTTCTTGCCTGCAGGGGAGAAATAGAGGCATGGGGGAAAAGTGTAGTGAGCTCAGGATTTAGGCGTGCGTTTTCCAAAAGCATTGTTGGCTTACTATCATCATAAGTTTCATTGAACTCTATTGGTAATGACAGAACTTGCAAAGATAGTTGCTTTTGGGAACACATTCTTTGTATAAAAGACATCCCAAATAGACTCAATGGGATGAAAAGAGTGCACTTATCAGACTGAAAATCAATCAATCACAATTTAAAACAAAACAAAAATTAATACTTAATACTAAATTCAAGAAATAAAAAATGAGATGTAAAATAGAGAAAGAATCTAAACTATAGGTCATTAATCAAATATGAGTATTGTTATACAAGTATACGCCATTTATCAAAAGTTTGGGGTCAGTAAGAATTAGGTAAGAAATTAATACTTTTACATAATAAGGATCCATTAAATTGATCAAAAGTGACAGCAACAGCTTTTACATTGTTTAAAGAAAATGTTATTGCCAAAAAATAATTACTTTTTAAAATCACAGAATCCTTAAAAAAAAAAAAAATAATAATAATCTTTGCCATGAACTATACAGCCATTTTAAAATATACAGAAAGCAGTAATGTTTAAATAGCAGTAATTTTACATGATATACTGCATTTGAATCAAACAAACACAGCTTAGATGAGCGTAATAGATTCCTAATTACAATAAAAAAATTACTGACCCCACACAAACTTTAAAATGGCTTTGTAACTTTGTGACAATGATTGTGCAACTCTTTGTACATGAATTAAAATATCCTTGCTTCCACTGAAGCACTCAATTATCTTTAAATGATTCATAAATCATGCTACAGCAGAACATTCTTCTTTTAATGGTATTCATCTATTAGGCCAAAATTACCATGACATCAAAGTCTTACTGAATAATGTCTAAACCTTTCACCATCCATCTTTATCATTTTACCACAAACACGTGCGATAAAACATACATATTAATATATAATTTACATTACAGTCAACAAACAGCTTTCTTTTTGTGCATTAAAAATGAATCAAAAATAAGAGAAGCATTATTAGAAAGATGTTTTTATTTGAAGGATCAATTCACAAGCAGGCATAATGAATGCATCAAGTTTTTAGACATTTGTCTCAAAAGTTCAAGACCGTTTCATTTATAATGAATTCAGGAATTCTTGTTTTTGGACCGTTTTGAACTGTTTTGGAGCAAATACTGCATTGTCATAGACCAGGCAATAACGGAACAACAGCCTTAGCTTTTGAATAAACTCTTGTCAGAATGGATATTTGCTTCCTGTCTCCAGCAGCACCAGCATTACAAAGTTAACCACACAGGACATACACAAACGCTCCACAATGTTAGTGCAATAGAAACCACATCTCCTTTAAAAAAGATGCTCTAAAGATAGAATGCATAGTGCCATCAGTGATGGGCACAAATAGTTCATGTAGTTCATTTATTTTTTAAATGACTGCAAAAAAAGCAGATATGGACCAAGAATTATAAGTGCACCATTTTGTAGACGCTGCAGATGCAATTTTTTAATTATTGTGGGCAATCTGCCTAATTTCAGTCATATCATTGGTATATCTTTTGATTATGTTAATGGACGTGTTTTTACACAAATAGACACTGCATTCAAGTTGAGAACATTTTTTTCATTATTCATGTTCATCAGATCATTATTACCAGAGAATTACTAATTTACTCTCTTTAAACATTAAAGAAAACCAAACAAACCATACTGATCAATGCTGTTAGTGACTGTTAGGATACAAAGAACTTCAACTATTCTGTGGTTGCCTTATCAAGCTAATAAGAGCTGTGTTGGTCAGCAAAGGCTGTTCAAGCAAATCATGTTTTGGTTAGCTACGACTCAACCAACATTGCTTGTTTTGTACCATCTCAGGAGCAGTTGGGTGTGATTGCTCTCAGTCCCTGACAGCAAAAGGACAAAGAGATTGTTTTTTTTTTTTGTTTTATGTTTTTTTTTGGTCCCTCTTTGTTTAATCACACTTGTCTGTCCTTTTTCTGTTTCTAACCTTGCTTCTGTTTCTTCAGATAGCGTGCGCGCTGAGACAACCCCATGCTCATAACATATTTGTTGAGCAGTTTCGCAGGAAGCAAAGCAGTAGTCACCCAACCCTGCAGCAGTGACATAATAACAGACTTGTTAGACTGTCTTCTTGTAAAAATACAGAACAGTTTGTAGGATGTACACAAAAGTTGGGAGTCAGTGCAGTTCTTAAAAAGAAATAATAACAATAGACTTATTCAGCAGAGCTGCATTAAATCGATCAAAAGTGACAGTAAAGACATTTATAATTTTACAAAAAGTTTAATTTTAAATAAACATCAAATTAATGCTTTTCTTTTGAACTGTCAATAAGCAAAAAATCATATATATA
>JAUYWG010000040.1:20200653-20237568 GCA_034779775.1 Enteromius afrohamiltoni
CTAATGTTTATCAGTACATTACAGAAAATAATGAACTTTATCACAATATGCTAATTTTTTGAGAAGGACCTGTATATTAATGTTAGGTATATACCAGAACTTATTTTATACCTTACAACACGCTTTATTTTTTGTTTTAATTATTTTGTTGTGAGAGGATCCTGTAAAGTTTAATAATTTAATTATAATTTAAATTAATATCATATGCTTTCATTACAGTTCTTTTAAAAAAAAAAAAAATCGGAATCTGCAAAAATCGGAATCGGCAGGTCACACTTCCTGTAAAATCGGAAATTGGAATCGGCCAAGAAATTTGCATTAGGTGCATCTCTAAAAATAAAATCGGAAATTGTTGTTTTCATGTAAACCTTTTTAAACAAGTCAACCCAGGGGAGTAATCTTCTACAGGGTCTCAGTGAATCTTCAAGCACGTTGCATCATTATTAATACATTAAAATAATCTAACGCTCAAATAAAATGCCAACTGCTTTTTTTTCCTGAAAACACTTCTGTTCAACTAATATCAACACCAAAAGTTACTCGGAATGTGATGTTGGACCCTGTTGAGGGATCTTGAGTCCACAATTTTGAGAATCACTGATTTATATTGGTCAAAACTAAATGCATTCAAGTACCCATTACAACAAAAAAAAACTGTTTTTCACAGATGACTAATAATCTCTGACAGCTGATCCACAGCTGACATTTAAAAGTAGTTTAGAAATGATTGACAGCAAGGAAAGTCATTTTATCAGACATGAGCTAAATCGGAGCAAATCATGTTGATGGGGTGACTGGTCTAAACTCTCAGAGTGATGGACTCTTGGAACGCCACGTATGATAAGCCCTTGGTCAAAAGTCAAGTCTATGCATAAAGCAGGATCATTCCCACTCCTGGGCTAAAAAGTCATTGTCAGAGTGTACACCGTTTAACTCCACAACCCTTTGACCCTGGTTAACATCACCTTCAACCATTTAATAGAGAGTACACGTCAATTAAACCCAGAGGCCGAGCCATTAACTGCTTTATGACGTTGTGCTTCTATAACCTCCTGTATCTTTATGATTAACAGTCTATATCCCAGGAAACTAAAGATTGCACGTTTTCTTGCCCATGCCGTTTAACTCCTTTTAAAAACAAGATGTTTGCTATTAACCATTGATATGATAGCTTCTTGATATTGCAGATTGCAAAAATATCTGTACACTTTTTCAGTGGCTTTGGTTCATGAAATATTTCTCAAATGTCTGTGCTTAAGCATAAGGCATAACCCAAACCAACCACTAGTACAAAGTTGTTTTTATTAAAGAATAACTTGAAATAATGCAAACTGATGACTTTAGGTTCAGCAGGTTCTTAAAAAGTAAATATATTATATGTTATGTATACACACACACAAGTGGGATTTTACTCTAAGAATCTGTTGCATCTATAGAAGAAAGTGGCATTCTATTAAAAAAAAAAAAAAAAAAAGTTTAGGGACCGTATCTAACTGTTAACTAGTTTCATTTTAACATGCAAATTTCTAGCACATTGCCTGTTTACTTGTACCTATACCACTGGTTTCACACTCAAGGCTTAAGCCTAATCCTAGACTAAATACAAATCTGATTAGTTCCAACTAATAGAAACTTGCACGGACTGATCATTAAACATGTCAGTGCCTTTATTTTGTCTTAAGACACAAACCAGAAATGCTTTTTTTAAAGGCATGTTTTTAAATGTTAATTAAAGGTCCTAACTGAACTATGGTCTAATCCTGTTTTAGGTTAAGCCCTCTCTGTAAAACCAGTCCACAAAGCACAAATTAATGTCTTATTGTGCAATACTATGTTTTAGATCCATATATAATACCTAAACTTTAAAACCACCTTAACTATTAATAAGCATATAGCACATAGCTGTGACACCTTCAGCCAAAGTAACAGAGCACCCGGAAACAGTATTGTCGCGAAGGGAATCAGTCAAGCGGATTACACGGTCTCAGTGGAAGTCAGTATAAAAAGTTAAGCTTGCTCCAAACCTCATGTTCGTAGATGTTGTATTAGGTGCTTCACAATGAAACATCACACGACCATCGTGTTACAATGATCACTCACAGTAACTGATCGTCGAAGCGCTTTGGTTGATAATAATAATAGCACTCGTGACATCGGTTATTGCACTGTGTACACCAACCTGCCCATTTCCCGAGTTTGGACGGCCGCATCAAATTTCCATTGCCCACAATCCAGACGCGAATCCCGCTGAGCAGACAGCACAGAGTGCTCCCCGAGACCCAGGCCAGAGTGACAGCCCCGGTCCAGTACAGCGCCTCAGTCAGCAGCTCCATCAGCACACAGTCAAACGTGCCCCACACACGCAAGATCACAACCGTTTTCACTGTGTTTGCTGCAAATCCCGATATATGTGATGCTGCACGCTGTCGGCTCGTTGGTGTGGAGGGTTGAAGCACATCCGCTTCCGCGTTGATTACGTGTTGTTGCGTTTTCAGCAGACTGCTTTCTGATTGGATGTCGGCTCTGTTCGTTAGCTCACCGGCGCGTCACCGAGTCGAGGCGTCTCCTTCAGCGAAGGGCTGAAGATTCAATGTTTGCTGAAACATTAAGATACTGTAGAAATATGGACGTCTCAAATTTTCAGACCCTCAGAGAGCTTAAAATAATAATAAAAAAGTTTGGTCGGAGCGATACAGTGCTTAGACGAAAAACACAGACTGCTTAAGTTAATCTGTTTGTTACAGACAGGACTGTGAGGCGTCGGTTATTATATTATATTATATAAAATTATAAATTATAAAACAGTGTGGGCAAAGCTTTTCACTTGAAATGCTGTTTCTTACTTGATAAATTATTTAATTCAGAATTTGTATTATTTTGTAGTGAGTAAAAATGTAGTAGACCTATATACTGTATAATAATTTCTTAATGTTGTTTTTACCTGGCTGTCTGCCTGGTCCATACCTTTTCCAAAAATGGTAACTCATGTCAGGTACTTATTACTACGTATGACTCATAAAATATGTAATACTTTAAATAAGAGTCAAAATGTTCATATAATGAAAGTTCTTAACATACACACAGACATACAGCATTTATATCATTAGGCTACTTGACAGTGAATGATGAAAAATAAACTACTGTGCCTCCTATATGCATTCGAAAGATGTTTGATGTAGTACATCCAACGTTATTTAGAAACACAAGGGGAAATAATTAGAAAAATGGTTTCTTGGGTTGAACCTTTTTTAAACAACAGAGCCTTTTATAGAACACTCTTCATAAGGTTTTTAAAGAACCAAGTTTGAAAGTGTATAGGACCTTAATAATGTTAAAAAGAACCTCTGTATTAGGATTTTGCTGTTTTTTTAATTATTAGTAGTATTAGTTGTGCTGACACAAAAAAATGTTACACGATTTCTGACACTCAAACACCAGAACCACACATAGCTTTCAATTTAATAAAACATTTGCAAAGCACAGCACACAGTTTTCTATTTAACACACACATTAGGAAACAGGAAATAGGAATTGATATTCTAAAATTAGGGTATTTGCAAATGTTTGTCTTTAGGTGTGTTTGTGATCTATTGAATGCAGTGCTTCGTTTTGTAAGAGATGTGAGGCCTTTTGCATTTTATGTCTGCAGTTTTTGTGTAAAGTTTTGAAAAAAAGAAGCAAAGTATA
Organism: Enteromius afrohamiltoni; assembly: GCA_034779775.1. NCBI lineage: Eukaryota > Metazoa > Chordata > Actinopteri > Cypriniformes > Cyprinidae > Enteromius > Enteromius afrohamiltoni. The sequence continues at coordinate 20,204,341 of JAUYWG010000040.1, forward strand.
TATAATAATTTCTTAATATTGTTTTTGCCTGGCTGTCTGCCTGGTTTGATAATATCTCATTGTCTGTGTTAGGTTTTGCATTTTTAAAAATGGTAAGCCATGTACTGTTTCAAAGCATGGGAATATGTTCAAATACGGCAGGGATCTAACAATAACAACAACACTGAACATGAGTAATTACAAAGAGAGATGAAACACAAATACATTCAGTGAAGTCAATGCAATCAAGTTCAAGTGAACTATCTTCCCAATCCTCTCACTGATGCCTTTCTGTCCATCGTAATGAGTGAGTTTCTCTCTGCAGCTGGTTGTGGGATGCCACAGCAACAGAATAGAAATACACAGTAATTTAGAGTTGCATTGGTCCCTTCCATTTGTTTAAAACAATTCTGTATTATTCATTTATTGTTTATGTTTAGTAAGTGGCAGTCATCTCAAATTCTAACAATATGGACCATAAATTCAATATTACAGTTACTTACTCAGTGGAGAAGAGGAGAGAAGTGTCCTCAGCTGAACAGAGCTCCTCACACTGAGTAGTTAACATTGATAGACAATTCATAGTTTACAACTGAAATAGTTTACCTGTAGAGATTTTGTTTACGGTCTGTGTGTTGTATGGTTAAGCTCTAAAAATGTAGAAATCAGGTGACCTTGATAGTTACAGATTTGAGGGAAAAAAACTAAATGTCAGCTCAACGAACCATTTCAGCAGAAGAGATATTTAAGATGGAGACCCTTTAAAAAAGCTTTTTTTAGTGTACAGATTTGCATGACCACAACACACGTGCCCTGCAAGAGCTTCCTGCAGTGTGTGAGGGGAAACCTGAGTGTATGTGTGTGTGTGTGGTTCAGGTATACCATATATTTATATATATGTCACCATAAATATATATTTAGGGGTACGGCTCAGGGAAAGGGTTTGTACAGTAGAAAAACCATCATGTCTTTGTGATGTCCCATAACACATGTAAACAAAAGGCTTGCTTGTGTGCATGTGTGTGTTTGTGTGTGTTAGAGGTTGAGGTTACATTTGAAGATAACTCAGCAGTCAAAGTAAGCAGTAAAAATTAAACCGTTAATATGTTTTGGGTACTAATTACTTATTACTATATACTTACACCAGAAAATAAATACATTGTACATATTGAGGTTTTATATTGCAAAACACTTCTGCTGCTATGGAGGTGGGATATGGGTAAGGTTAGGGACATGTTAAGGTAATTATAAGTGTAATTACAGTAATCAATTACAGATGTGTTTACCTAGGTATTTTTAGAAATAAAAGTACAATGTAAAAACACGTACGTATGCAATAAGTGCATTGTAGAAATTGTTTAATTTAAATATAAGTACACTGTAGTTAATGCCACCTAATATAAAGTGGGACCCTTGTAGTAGTTTGTGCTTATTGGTTCTCACCAATAACTCGCATTTTGTCAAATTTAACATACATAATCTACCTACTGCATGTAGTTACTTCTATGTTTTTATTTACTCATCGACAATGACTGAAATAAACATGCTTCACAGAACTCATGTACGTTCAAAGTAAGTACAATTTTCTTTTCACAACGCATCATTTTAACAATACTGGCAGATTTGTTTTTGAGGTAGCTATTATTCAATAGTCAGAACAATAAAAAGTAGGAATAAGAAGTGCAAATAACAGAAGACACTGCTGATTAGGAAGACTGTAATGAGTGGGCAGGTTAAGACACAAGACAACCAGAGTGTTTGAACAAGAACAGATAAATAGTTTCAGATCCTTGAACACACTTAAAACCCTCACAAGCATTGTAACACACTATAAACGTCTATTATATTTATTTAGACAAACATAATTACTAAAGTCTAAGCTTAGCCCAAGCTTTTTTGTTTAAGGGAACAATAAAATTATTAATAATTTTAAAATATTATTATAAAATAATAATTTTATTGTTTTACATTACATTTGTCAGGTTTTTTGCAGGGATTGACAAACAAAGTATTGATACAAATGATGCTTGCAGTGCTTTTAGGAAACAAACCGGATCAGTGTGAATTTTTATAATAAACTATAAACAGCATTTATATGATGGGACAAAAATGTTTCTCATGCGTCTGATGATCACGAAGGTATGCCTGCATAAACTGTACGTAAACTTGTTTAACATTTTATATAAACGCCTGCATTGAGTGTTTTTATTGAGCTTTAATTTTTAAAATGCCACAGTAAGAATTAAAATAACACAAAATTTGTCTGGCTTTTAATAAACAACATTTTGGTTTGTACAGGGAATAATAGCTCAATATTTGATTATATGTTGGATGTTGGACAGAAAGGACACAGGCATGACTACATTTAGCCAGTTTGAATTGTTTTATGAATTTTTACATTTTAAATGATGTATGCAGGCAATAAAAGCATAAGCAAAGGTCAAATATTCACAGTATTAAACACAAATCAAGTAACAACTGTATAAGCAAAATGCTGAAAAACTGACATTTCTGTGTTTTCAGATTATATGATTCGGACAGTCAGATGGAAATAAAAGACAAAATATTTTAGGTAACAGGTAAAAATATGATAGATTAGTCTCAGTCTGTGTGTGTGTGAGTGTGTGTGTGTGTGTGTGTGTTAAGTCAGCCAAATTCATTCCTACCTCATAGATGTGTTTGCTTTAAACACATATGACATAATATCAAAAATTACTACAGTTAAAAAATTGTTTTAAAAATTGTAAAAAGGAATTTGGGGTAATGGGTGAGAAGCATAAATGATCAAATAAAACTGAGAAAAGACTTAAAAAAAGTGTTTTTAGTAATAATTGTCTTCAAGTATACAATATTGTTAGGCGCGTAAAGCTGCAAGTTTAAAATACAACTAAATGTATGAGGGGTATTGAATGTGGTACGTACAATACTATTAACAAAAATAAATAAATAAAATGACTTCTGAACGCACGTTCTGGATGCAGAAGACCTCACAGATAGCAGGAGTTATTATTTCAAACAAAGTCAGTTTAAGGATTTAACACATTTTAGCAGTGTTTCATCTCCTTTCAGTAGTCTATGTGAGTTATGTAGAAACAGCTTTCACTTCAAACAGTAAAGTGGAAAGGGAAAAAGTTCTTAGGTTACAATTTTTCATCTTTCTAAATAATATTTTGATGCCTGGAAAAAAAGTTAAAAAAGTCATAAAGTTAAAAGTCATTATAAGATATGTAAAGAAGTCTCTTTATTATCAGATTATAGTCAATCAATGTACCGTATTTGTAAACTCAGTAGCTCTGAAAATATATAATGACAAAATATGAAATCTACAAAATGGCAGACAGAAACTACTGGTGTGTGCTGATGCAGAGTCCTCTCCCTTTGCTCTCATTTGGGATTGAAACTGCAATCCCAGTGTTTCACTGTGCAAATGAAAAATTATTATATGCAGTAAAGTGTTATATTCTTCTGTAATTATTCTTGTCTAGTCTGTATAGGTCAGATTTAAGAGATGTATGAGGTTTACTGAACAACAGGTATATTTTAAAGTGACCTGAAGCATAATGTACGGTAACAAAAAAAACAAACAATTAATTAAAGAAAGGAAATCAAATGTAAGATCTAAACGAACACAAATTCTATTTCACATATATGAAAAAAAAACTATAAGGAGATCTCTAAGGTGGCCCATGAGAAAAAAAAGAGAGAAATAAAATGCACTCAGTTCTGTGCACATCTCAGCCGTAAGTATATTATTTTTGGCAGATGCACTCCTGACTTAGTATTCACAATTGCTGTGAGTTTGCCATTATATAATTTATAATGATGTATAATAATGAGTAAAAAAAATTAAACATGCGTGTCCATAAAATTAAATTAAAAATATGTAAATAATCATTTTATTTTGAGAATCCAAAGAATTTTCAAAGAAATCCGACTGAATGTCATTGAAGCTCATTAAGACTAAGAGTGAGAAATATCATAAAGTGATTTGATAAACTTAACTACAAAACTGCTAGACAACAAGGACAAATCTGTTTCTTTCCTACGTTCTGAGGGGAAAATGTTACTCTTTGTTTGAATGAAATGGATGTTAAGAACATAAAAGTTAGTTAGTCCTTGCTTGAAAGAAAGACGATGAAGAGTAATATATTGTATAGTTTTAACATTATAAGCCCTATAAAAAGGGTTTTAGTGCAAATCAGTAACATTCACAACACAACCTGCTTTAAGTAAAAAAAACCCCTGCAAATTCAAACAATGTGTTACAGCTTACAAAATCTTAGAGGCTGTCTGTGTCTGAAGGAGATAAGTCAACAAGTTCTTCACTTTGTTTCAGGCACAGGCTGAAATGCTTAACATAGCTGAAAAGAAAATTGAAATAAAAAATAAAAATAATATCTGAAAGTAAATAGTCAACATAGCATGTTCTTCTATATTAGAAACGTTCAATTGAAATGTGTTCGCATTTCCTTAAAAAAAAAAAAAAAAGAACAAGGCATGTGGAAATAAGTTGAGCATATAATAAAGGCATTATTGACCCAGAAAGTTACTCAGTAAATTCAGATGCTATTAAAATTAAATATGTTTGCATGTTTTGAACCTTTCTTTAATAACGTAGTGCAAAATCCTCAGTTACATGTGTAAAGTGCTTTATCAAGGCTTCCTATACAAGTCATATTCAATTGATATATTTTACATTGCCTCTTAAATGATTAATAATTTACTTTGCAGATATTAAAATTAGATTTGACATATCTTAGAAGAGAAAGGCATAGTCAGCAGGCACTGACGCACAGACAACTGTACAAACGTATTGGAAAGGATGAATTCTATAACAAAATCCTCTGAAGGACTTCATAATTTGTAGTAACCGTTAGTAACTACTATCAGCTGTTAGTAGAAGTGGGTTTAACAGCGCAGGATATCACAACACGAGGATCGTCTGGGCTTTGAATGCGTAGTGTGCTTACCAAAACAAATGAATCAGTATATGTCCTCTCGATATTTTACCCCATTGCAAAAATGAATGAGAACGATAACATCATTTGTCATTTTAAACATTTATTATCGTATTAATGAATGAATTCAAAATGGCAATCCACTGTTTGTACACATGGTTTAGAGGAGTTACGATACGAGCACATCACCTCTTAAACAGAGTCGGAGGACGGGCTCAGCCTCCTGTTATGTATTAGTTATAAAAACATAATAGTTAACAGTTCCTGTAAATCCTAACATTTACACTAAATATGCAATCTGTTAGCAATCATGAAAAGAAAAGAAACGTTAGGTATCCAGTAGCTATAAAATCAATGACATGATGACAAGCATTTGAAAAAACACACAAACAAATGCCATTATTCACGTACATGGCATCACGGGCTGTCCTGATCTGTTGACTCGGATTCCCATGCCTCCCTCTCTCTGAGTGTGTTTGTGTGTGTCTGTCTGCTTCTCTCTGTTTTAGCTCAGACCCTGGGGCTGGAATAACCTGCACACAAATTAACATGCATTGTTGTTATACATTAGTTTTATTTAAAAGTGATTTACTTTAGTATGTTATTTCTGCTTGATCAGAGAACGTGAGCGGAACATGAAATGAAACAAGAACGTGAAAAGGCCTGAAAACTGATGACGCTGTTTCGACATGAAATAGTCTGGAAATATATATATTTATTAGGCTATTTTTGTTGAATATGATTGTTAGAGACAAGTGTAAATTAAGTCGGAAGCTACGAACGCATACACACTTATGGCTCATGTATTTGAGTAGATCTAATAATTATCTTTACATTTTTTGCAAACCACATAACTTTGAAACCAGTCGGTTAAACAATTATTTGGCTGTGTTCGTAGAGCTTAATCACAGAGCGCCGGTGTCTCTGATCTTTACTAAACTACCACAGTTTAACTGTCAGGCATGACATGTTCTGAAACAGGCATAATCACACATTATCCACTAGTTTCCAAACGCATGATCACAGATCTCAAAACACGTAGCAGGAGAAAACCTGTCTTAAAACAGATACAACAGATATTACTTGGAGCACTGCTGGACCTATATTCTGTTTAATGTCTTTACAGTAGCACATTCTATTATCAGAAGCTGTCATACTATGCTATGATGATAATAATTGAATGATTCAGTTTTCAGGTTTTCCATAAAAGTCACAACAGAGAGTGTGTGTTCTACTTCATGAAGTGTGGATAAATCAATATTAGGAAGTCTAGGTGGAGTATGACGACCCGATTAGTTCACTTTATCTTGTGTGCAATCAATCCGTCTTCACTGACAAAAACAAATTGGACTAGAATTTTTTTTTTTGATAAGTCAGAAATTTTGTTAGTAAAGCTGCAGGTAACACACTTGAATTTTGCAGTAGGTAGAATTTTCTTGTAATAATCATAGCTTTATTTACAACATAGGAAAAAATGTTACTGTGTATGATGTAAGGTAAGTGTGAACAAGCCATATGTTGTATCTGGACAACATAACTCCGGCTCCATCATTTTAAGCACAGGTAAGGGCACTACTAGTTTAACATTGTGATATTTTGACATGTTCCTATAGTGAGCAACTAACGTGAGTGTTTTCAATTTAATTTAACAAGGAGTCAGTCACGGATCGGTCCGCCTGTACATCGGCTGCTGTGACTATATTTCCATTTAAACACGTTGGAGTGGCACGAATCGTGTTTGGAAATTGTATTCTAACTCTCCAAACACAATTGATGTTCCACGAGCTGTATGTAACAGCACCTGCGCGCGCGTCAGCTGCGTCTCAGCAAAACTCCAAATAAGATGTCACGATCCAGATGTAATATTCTTTTTATTGCTTTTGTGCTTAAATCCAGTTGTTCATTCACATGGTAAAACCGTTAAGCATCGTATGGTTTGTTTTAGTTATAGCATGCAGTCCCCAACCCTTAGTGTTAAAATTCTGAATTAAATCACATTTTAAATTGATAAGGCGCGGTTGGAGCCACTTGATACTGAAAGGGTGTGCCAGACTCAAAAAAAGAGATAGAGAGAGAGAGAGAGAGATGGAGAGAGGGAGAGAAAGAAAATAGTAAAAACTGTGTATCGTTTTCCAGTTTAAAAAAATCACATAAAGCATTCATCTGAATTGCAACGTTTGCCATTCTGGCAATGAGTATGATAGTCCAAGAGGGGCAGAAGTAAGAGACCGCTTTCTTCTATTATTCGCTGTGTGTGCCCTCCGCAAATGCTTTTTGGGGTAAGGGCTTCCCATAGATAGTTGAGAACAGCAAGCCCAGACCGCAAAAAGATTCGTGAAAGACTTTTCCATACGCTTTGAATGTGACATCTGAGTTGCAGGCTTGGTCCATAATTACTAACAGTCCATGTTGTTGTAGCCAATGGCCGGACCGTGTGCAGTAGACTCCAGTTCTACACATTCGCACAGAAATGCACAGAATCCGCTCTGGTGTACGACTCCCTTCCCATCCGAGCCCGCGCACCGTCATTTTATCCGTGCTCCGATGCCCTTCCTATGGCCATGCTGTACATATTCTCATGTTCGTGATGTGGTTAAGCAAAAAGCTGATCTACTCCTGTCAGTCGATAGATCTGTTGAAGGAGGGGAATTACTGCGCTCCAGCTCACAGTAAATAGAGAGCAGTGAAGGATTTCATTGGAGCGTACGAAAACTCGTCATTCGACCAATCCGAGCTCTTCTCACACAGGGACCCCCCTTTTTGAAAAAAGGAAAAATATAGAAAACCAATTCTCCACCGGTGTGCGAAATGCATTTAATAGATTTGCTTCATTGTTGCCTTTGCAAAGCGCGCTATTCTAATCCGAATGTGCCAAACCTGTCGTCGCTATGACATATTTTAGGAATAAAAGTGTTATATTATACAGGTTTCGGTTGTTTACCCAGTGTTGATCTAGGAGCATCAAGCCAAAGCATCCGGAATGGTCCATTTCAATACAAATGCATCTGTCCGTATCAAATAATAAGCATCACCACCGCCGATAAATATGAAAATGATCCATCTGGAGACTTACCACAAGTTCCTCAAGATCCGTGCGTACTATGTCTGTAGTTACCAACGCTTCCCTTCTTTCCTTGTCTCATAAAATAATGAACATCATTCTCTGAGTCTGGCTATATTTGGATACCCCACACATCTCTCGCACGCACGCACGCGCGCGCGCGCGCACACACACAACCATAAAATAACCTCGTCCTCACGAGCGCACACGCACACATAAACTCTATAACCACAGAGCCCTGCGCTCGCTTTTCTCAATGTGTAGAATTGCCTCCGGATTCCAAGGTCAGGATTGAGAGTAACAGGGGAGAACAGCGAGACCCTAACATTTAAGTCTAATCTTAACCGATAGCGCTCTCGTGGTGACATGATGAGGTTGTGGTTTCATTTGTGGAAGTCTCCAGTCAGTCACGATTCCCTCCATCTGTCTCCGGCACCCAGCGCTTTGCCCCTACTGACGCAGCCGACGCACATTACTCACTTTAGCAGTCACGACTCGCCAATCTGTGCTGTTTCCGATGAAACCGCACGCCAAAAACGAATTACCAAGGAGCGCTGGGCTCTTACCCACTTCATACGTTTGGCAAACGCGAAGAACTGATTGCTCTTTGAAGTGATAAACATAAACCATATGTATGACCGAGATTTTACAGCTACATGTTTAGTCTGACGACAAATCGGATTGTTTACAAATCAGCATTGCTGATTTTGATGCTTTGGTTAATACACAAATCATGGAGGGGTTTTCCTTTAAAAAAACAAACAAACTAGGGTGTCACCATCTAGGCTACGTGATCTCGAGGCTTTGAGGGTTTCTCACAGGTTATTGTTAGAGGGAACCAAGCTGGTTGGAGTTTTTCTTTAGGGTGGGAGACCATCTCAATCCGCTTGCTCAGACTTAAGACCAGCGAATCACCTTAGGCTGGTTTAAGATGGTGTTTTTAGCAGTGTTACCAGACTAACCTCAGGATCGCGTGCATGAAGAATGAATTATTAAACGCATGTGATATACTGAATTCTTGAGGAAATGGTCAGATACACAAAAGCAATCGTCAGTGAACATGCTATAAAGAGCAGAAAACTCAACCTAGACAACTCTACCTTTTATTCATTGGTACAGGTCTGAACTGGACACTGCATGCACTGTTGTGTGAAAGTCTACGGATTTCAGGACCACTGGTGGCGGACAGCTCCTCTTCGTTGAAGAAGCATTATCATGGGATTCCAGCCACGAATAATAAAAAGTTAATTAGCAGGAAATCTTTGTTCTCGTATTTGAGAGTTTGCGTTATGAAATCAAACGCCAGTGTAATCCCATTCCAGCTTCATTTAGCCTAGTGAATGCAAACATGGCGATTCCCTGATTTGACATCCCACGCGTGCTGAATGAAGTGACCACAAAACCGTCCAAAAATACATATTTCAAGCCAGAACATGCAACCGAGGTCACCAGGAGCCCGAGAGGTCTCGCCGGTGGAGGGAGCCCTTGATAAGAGAAATACATTGTATCAGTACTGAATGAAACGCTCAATAACACAAATAAATATCTCAAGGACACAACGAGAGCATAACGTGCTGTTCTGGTGTGTTTATATGCCTCAAAACGAAGGCTGCATATGAGGGTGATACCCCTGTCTATTTCTGGATCAAGCTGTTACTATTTTTAGAGCACTTGGAGAAAAAAGGCACTCACAAATGCTCCTCAGAGGAATTGTACGTGATCACCGTGACATGCGCGTTCACATCTATTCTCTAACGCGGTTTGCGTAAAGGATCGTGACGCTCGAGTATGGAGACATGGCACCCTTTTAAGACTAATCGTGATTTCTGCTTTAAGTCAATGATGCGGATTAGTTTCTGGGGGATTTTCTTCTGATCTGAGCAATTGTTACGCCCCAATTAATTGCATCAAAACTATACATATTACCAATAACAGATACAATCATACACAAACTCGCAATGCAATTTTGTATATATGGAAAATAAGTATTGTAAGTAAAATAAGTATAATAAGTTTCCCCCTTTATCCAAAGCTGCGTCAGTTGCATTGACGTCACGTCCATATTCTCCTCCTTTCGTCGATGCTTTAATGAAAGACATTGCCTCTGGATTCGGCGGGTGTTTTATCGTTTAAGGCGATAGCATGAAAAATGCTTGAGGCAAAAATGTAAACATTATTTATAGTAAGCACTCAAGCTCCTCACACCAACCACGTAAACACGTCAATAATGTCCGTCTAAGAGCAAGAATGGACGCAATGATTAAACTCTTGAAGGCAGATGGACAAAAACGACGTTTCTAATCTTAGCTTACTCAGAAACCAGACTATACAAAAACACCCGACACACACAATCATAAAATAGTTGTGTCAGTGGCTGATGGTGATGATGATGCAAAGACGAGCAGACGTTGTCAGTAAAATCCAATTCTGGATCAGAGGCATCATGCAAGTCCTATACGTCACGACGGCGCAGCAAGATGCCACGAATTGTATTTCTTTACATTTATCAGAGACATTGTCATCTGTCATAAAACTTGCATAGATTTAAAAAAGCAACAAACAGTGAAAGCTGGGTGCCCTAATTGCAAAATTTGAGGCCGTAGAGAGGAGTTTACACGGTCCTTGCAAGAACCCTGACGCAAATGCATATAGGCTATCCATTTGCGTAAAAGTGGAAATGCAGGGTAAAAATGAAAAAAGATAATGACCGGCGATTAAGAAAAAAACGTGTTCCACTGTGTCATTGAGTTCACGCAGCAGTAGACGTCTTGCTACATAATTCATAGCCTACTGATTGTCGTGAAATGTAGTCCGACGCATGCACGCGCTCGAGCTGAGGCCTGAGGTAGTCGCTGTCTGTGGTGCTGAAACCCTCCGTCCGCTCATTTCAAGTCCTTCCTTTGTTCTTACTGGGTGCAAAAGGACAGGTCTAGACAGTCCAGGTTGCATATTCAGTGACTTGATTTGCTACAGTTTTGACAATGGTTCGCATGTTTCTCATCTACTACATCACAATTAAGAAAAAAGAAAGAAACTCATGAAAAAAGAGGTTGTTTCATTATTCCGTCTGTTTGCTTGCTCTTTTTAAAACACAGAAGCGTTGCAAAAAGGGCACCAGAGATGCCAGAGCGATTCATAAACGTTACAACAGCGCGAATCGTGACCACTCGGTAACAATGAGAACAACACGCTTGGAGAGCATCGGATTTAAAGTTGTGAAAGAGCCGCATAATATCAAGGACGAAAAATCTCTGCCAAATATCGAGATAAATAAATAGTAATTGTACAGACTCAATACAACGTCCAATAAGCCTAAAAAATAGAAAACCTGAGAAAACCTTAAAGTGGCTGTAACCCTACGAAACACAAAAGTAGCATCTTCCGGTCTAGTTTTGATCTGGACACTGTACTTTGTACAATCAAACCAAGAGTTATCATCTAGTTCGACATCTGACCACGTTAAAAGCGATCCGAAGTCAAAACAAAGTGTCAGATGAGAAATCAGATATCACTCACCGTGTGTTCTCGTTCATCGAAGTGCAAAGTGATGTTCGCGCAGCGGAATCTAGACAAGACGGAGTACACGGACGAGCGCCTGCGTTTGAACCGGGGTGCCCACTGCGTGAATGAGCTCGCTCGCTGTTTTAGAATAAAGAGAAATACCTAGAGAAAGTACTAACTTCCCCATGTATTTGGGGGTGGGGTTGAAATTGGTTATTGAGAAGTTAAAGGAGAGCTGGCATCCCGCAAACTTGCTTTGCGTAGACACAAGAACGCGTCGCGGTGAACGGAAGATGTTCACATTCACGGTAAGATAATGTAAATTTGCTGACAAAATATAATTATAGTGTCAGTGTTTAACCACGACTTTGTGTAATGAAGCATACTGTAGTCTAGGTTGTGGACAGGTGTCTTTTATACGGATAACGAGTTCAAACAGATGCCATTAATACAGGTTATGAGTGGAGGACAGAGGAGCCTCGTAAAGAAGTTACAGGTCTGTGAGAGCCAGAAGTCTTGCTTGTTTGTAGGTGACCAAATACTTATTTTACCGAGGAATTTACCAATTAATTCATTAAAAATGTGATTTTCTGGATTTTTTCTCTTATTTTGTCTCTCATAGTTGAGGTATATCTATGATGAAAATTACAGGCATCTCATCTTTTTACGTGGGAGAACTTGCACAATTGCACACTAAATACTTTTTTGCCCCACTGTATATATATCATATATATATATATATATATCTTTATTCTTAATTTAATGGACACCAGGGCTTCTTAGATACAGCAGTGTCATTTCTGTTGGTGGAGAGCACAGCTTTCCCCGCCACCAGCCTATCACTGTGCTATTGACCCGCATTGACGTCATTGCGTCATTAGGTTTCCCTGGGAAACGCAGAAATTCAAAAATAGTATCAAATTAATTCAGCTGACAAAGAGAGGGGGCGGGGCTGTGGGTAAAACGGATTTGATGGGGCGGGGTAGGTGGGGGCTCTCCTGTAAGTGTGGCACTCAACTAGACTTGGTGTTACTACTGGAGTGTCAAGCTAAATCTATCGAGGTCTATTTTTATAAAGTCCTGCTGCTGATGTGGTGCTGCTAGCATATTTCGAAGTAGCAAAAAAACATTCTCCATATATATATATGTGTGTGTGTGTATATATATATATATATATATATTAACGATTATATTTGACTGAGAAGTGAGAACTTTAGTGTGTAGTATTAAAAGTGTATATTATAGGAACAATTGCAACTTATAAATGTAATACATTATATAAATTATAAATCGCTAACCATTAACATTTTTTTTATGTTCATCACGTTATCTTTTAGTCTCAAAAATATCTCTTGTATGTCTTTATTTTCATGGCATGTCTTCATATATTGAATGTCATGAGCCCATACAGCCACCTTGAGGTCAAAAACAGGATAGCATGAACTCTACAGCGTCTATCTCTACAACAAATAAAAACGACCCTGTAAATATATATTGAAAAGTAAAACATATCCATCATGTATATCCTGTTACATTTTTGAAGGGGTTTGATTTTTTTTATGTGAGCCATTCACAAGGTTGTTGAGTTCATTTAAAAGAGACACATTAGCACGAATGATATTATATTTCACGCTTAAAACTGAGATTCAAGTTTAATTAGGTAAAATCATCAGAAAACAACCATAAACACGTCTTTTAAAACCGCATATCCACTTCAATTTTGGAGGAACCTATATGTTTTCATATAGATGATTATCTTGACTTTTTAAATAAGAAAAATAGATTTAAATAGAAGAGTACAAATAAAGATCTTAGAGTCAATAGATCAGCTGTGCAAAGTAAATTGAATGGAAGAGTATTTTATAATCTTCTTATTAAAAGGTCCCTTTTTAAAACTGAAAGGGAAACATCTGTTAAAATCTCAAAAACACATTTTTGATGCTGATCTTTTGTAAGGTTTAAATATTTGCAGTGGCTCAGTCTTCAGTCTAAACGCTATTGATTTATTCCATGTCAGCTAAGTTTGAAAGCAGTACAGTAAACCATCAAGGGAAATTGTTCTTTCCACATGTTTGCAGTACTGGAAATTTTTTAGCTAAAAATAAAAAAAGCAACAGGAGGATGTACCAAATGCTTCAGCCTGCTCCGATGGCAGATACAAGAGCCTACAATAGCCTGAACTGCTACAAGTAGACATAAATAAATCTGAGAAGGGTTGTGTGAAGTAAAAGACTACAGTGTTTCTTTTAACGATCTGTATTCTGAAATAACATTTTAAGACACCCTTTATACACCTAGCAGCTATTGCTGAAAGAGTGGGACATATGGATATGGTGGGACAAAAAGATGCATTGTATTATTGGTATTATTGTTAAAAGAAATAGCATTCAAATACAGTCCGACACATTCAAGCGTTGAATATCGACCCCAGCCAAAATATCCCTTTATAGGAATATCAAGACGTTTTAGAAATAAACAACCCTTAAGCCATAAAACATCATCATAAAATTTTCATAAAGATCGGAAAAAAGGGAAACCGTTTTTGTAACTCAACTGAACGGCAATCTTATAAACAGTAATGATATGGTCTATATTTATGAAATTAAGACAACAACTAGACAAACACCGTATTCCTCACTGATAGCTACGATTAAGGAGCATGTTCATTTTACGTTTGTGCATGTCGGTGTGTGTGTGTAGTGTCCTTAGGGAGCTCGCCGGTCCCTCTTGGAGAGGAGGTAGCACTGGATGGTGCGCAGACGATCCTTGGCTGGCCCAAATTCTGGCTGGAGTTTTAGAGTTGACTCGTACCAATGCATGGCCTTCTCAAACTCCTCCTATGAAGAAAATTAAGTACGTATTAAAAACAGTCAACTGTTAAAATCAATCAAATCCCTCATAGGACTGAAAAATAAAGACTTACCATAGCTATATAAACATTTGCCAGAGTAAAATGGTTAACCACAAAGTGAGGAGCAATTTCCACTGCCATGCGTGCCACAGTCAGGGCGTCCTCCCATAACCTCGCATTTTGGAAGATGTTGGCAAGGCTGATGAGAGGCACATCCTAACGCAACAGAAAAAAAGATTCATGTCTTGCAATAAGATTTGTACAAGCCAACCAATGGAGAAGAAGACCGGGGTGAACCTTCATGTGGTGAGGAGCGTAGTTCAAAGCCTGGCGGAGGCAGTCGATGGCTCTCTTTCCCTGACCTTTCACCCTCCAGTACAACGCTGCCATGCTGGACAGGACCCAGGACGTCTGATTCTAATGGATAACCGGTCACCCAGATCATGAAATGGAACAATCATCCACTCACTGATGAACTTTCCATTGAGTTGTTCTCAACCCGAACATACAAAGTATGTTTACATGCACAGTTCCAATCATCAGATCGGGCTTTTGAATAGTCTGTCTATATAACAATAAAGTTAAAACTCAAGCTATGAGAGCTACAGACCAGTGTGCTTACCATTACAATAACAAATTATAACAAATACCAGTTTGCAGTATCAAACAGCACAACAGACGGTTTTTCTACAGGTAAAACAACTGGAAGCCATGCACATTCTAGTTCCCAATAGCTGCGCCCACTGTTACAATTTTTAGTAGTATTAACATGTATACACAGTGGATAAAGCTACAATAATGTTATCTACACCACCTTTTAAAAGTTTGGGGTCATTAAGATTTATTTTTAAAAAAGAGCTAAAGTTCATTCAGCAAGGATGCATTAAATTGAACGGAAGTAAAGACATTTAGACCCGGTTTCACAAACGGGGCTTAGCTTAAGCCAGGACTAGGCATTAGTTAAATTAAGATATTTAAACTTTTCCAAAAATGCCTCATAAAAAAATAACAACAGGTGTGCATCCTAACACAGAACAATGACACTGACATGTTTTAAGATATGTCAGAGCAAGATATTTTCATCTGAGACAGCTCCAATATGCAATTTAGTCTGAGACTAGCTTAAGCCTTGTCTGTGAAACTGGGGGTTACGATTTTAAACATGTCTATTAAAAAAAAGTGCTGTTCTTTTTAGTTTTATTCTATCATACAATCCTAAAAGATTTATGAAGGACCATGTGAAAAAAATCAGCTTTACATTTACAGGAATACATTTTTAAAATAGTTTTCTTTAATATGTTATCTACTAATTTTTATCAAATAAATGCAGCCTTGAGGAGCATAAAAGATTCTATAAACATTACAAAATCTTACCAACTTTAAACCTATAAATAAGTAGCATAGGTCTGTTTGTCTTACTTTGCACAAAAGAGACTGGTGTGATTTAATTTAAATAACAAAAAGACTTACCCCCAGTTTCACAGACAAGGCTTAAGCTAGTCCCAGACTAAATTGCATGTTTGAGCTGTCTCAAAATGAAAATATCTTGATCTTAAAACTGTCATTTTTCTGTGTTAGGATGCACACCTGTAATATTTTCTTACAAGGCATTTTTGTAAAAGATGCTTAAATATCTTAATTTAACGAATGCCTAGTCCTAGCTTAAGCTAAGCCCCGTTTGTGAAACCGGGTCTAATTGTTTTACCCAACTTAAAGCAACTTTTAAAGAGTGTGAGTACAAGGGTAGAACAGATAACGCTCGGTGTAATACCTTTTCCAACACCTTTGCGATACGTGTTCCCACTTGTTCAAAAGACTGTGAGGGAAATTTATCTTTTCCTAGATTCTGCAACACCTGTGAGAGAAGAAAAAGGGTGAGACGAGAAAAAACAGCCATTGACAGAACTTTTCAGAACAGAAGAATCACGGATGTAAATAAGAGATCAGAAAAACACCTCTCTGAGTTGACTCTCTCCAGTATAGTGAATGCCTCCGCGGTTGGCCACTCCGCTCAGATGGTCCAGTGTGTGCATACTAGCAGGGAGATTGGCATTACACACCGGCTCCACTGCGGGCTCCTGAAGTGGCGTGGCAAAGTCTATATGCTCCGTGATACTGTGAGGAGCACAGAGTCACGTGTTAGTGGAAAAGAGCCCACTACGAAAGTATTGTGATTTTACGATTGATATCCTACTCTATATTCTTGGCAGACACAGCCAGCCAGGTACTAGCCACAGTCGTGAGGTCCACACGACGAGTACGCTGACATTCCTCTGGACCGGGCCAACCCAGACTGCTATAGTCCTTCCATCGCTCTAAAGACACATTAAAAATGATGACGTCATGATGCCTTTCACAGCTACAATGCTAGCAGAATCATCTCTGTGTCTGTGTTTGTTTACAAACCTGGGGTGTAACCGTACACGTATTCATAACAAAAAATCTGGTTTAAAGAAATGCAAATGGCGCGACAGATAATATAAATTTATAAATGCCACATCTCTTCCTCTTTACTAATATTTTTTAACGCAAAATGAACATGAATTGACATCACCCCTCACGTAATCACTCGATTAGTGTTTCAAAATTAAATGGTAATTGAATTCAAGTTCTGTTAGTTTCTAAAACATGTTAAGTAAAGTGCATGCAAACATAATAAAATGTACTTCATGTAGCGATGGTGGGCCTTTATTGACCCCTCACAGCCCTACCTTAACAAACCATAAACATGTCTGTTTACTGAAATAAATCGGAAATATAACAAATGTTTAAAAATGTTCCCTTGGCACCTAAATGAAAGTAAGTTTAAGGTGGACTAAAATGACTAAAACTTAAAACAGAAATGAAAACGAAAAGTTTTAGAAGTTAAAATATCTAAAATACTATGCATCACGAAGGCAGTTTAATCCCAGCACCTGAGGGTCCAGGTGAGGGGATTGTGGGTCCACTGATCTCAAGGATGGAGTTGCTTGCTGCAGGTTCTCCCTGATGAACATCTTCTCCTACCCAGCCCTCCGAGGTATCAGTTTTAGGCTTTTTCACCCGCTTCACCTGGAATGTTATCTGAAGAAATGAACAGGAAACAGTTAAATTCTTCTTAATTACGAACATAAAAAGTTCTTAAATATTCCAACAGAAAGACGTACCCATTCAGCTCCTTCATCATCCTCACAGTTACCAAAGCAAGGCCCTCCCCCTCTTGCCCCCATGACCCTGTCGTTTTTCAGCACGCGGATGCCCCGTAGGTCCCCTGTCTTCCCGTTCATGTCCAGAGCCCCCTCAAATGCTCCTATCAGCTCTTCTCTCAGACGCTCCTCTTCCTCCACCCCATCGGTCTTTTGCTCTCGGACCCTGTCTTGTCCGCTCGCCTCTCCTGAACCGTTGCTATCCACCACAACCTCTGCAGAAGACGAGAGAGTAACAGAAAGAAAATGTTCAAGAGGACAGCAGTGAGAGTGCTGCTTGTTTAGAAGCACACAGGGGTTGAGCAGAAGCCCTTGTTCAGAAGATTCAATTCATTCACTTCTAAGTGGACTGACTCTTCTCAATCGGACAATGGCTGTTTGGGAAAAAAAAAAGAAAGAAAAAAAAACATTCTGCATGTATTCTGTCACAATTGTTTAAAAATAGTAAGTGAAACAACATAAAATATGAAACGGTATAAAATATGCAAATATAAATCTTTAACATAGCGTGTGCTATATATTGCTATACTACAAGGACAGGGCAGTTACCACCAAACTTAACATATAACAGGCCCACAATTAAACAAATGTCAATAAAGCATGTGAAATGTGACTACTTATACATGATCACACTGATTTCTCTTCACATTAAACATGAAATACAATCTGTTGGGTTTTGTATAAAAATTCCAGTTACATATTTTAATTTACTGCTAGGTAATATAGGTAAAGTTAACATTTAGCAGTCAGATCAAATAATCAAGAGATAAAATTCACTTATTTTGTCTGCATAGTATTGCATTATACCTTCTTTTACAGGGAGACCCTAAGACCCTAAATGTGTGGTCATATATGTGACCCTGGACCACAAAACCTTAAGTCTTAAGTCTCTGGGATATATTTGTAGCAACATCCAAAAATACATTGCATGGGTCAAAATTATAGTTTTTTTTTTTTTTATGCCAAAAATCATTAAGAAATTAAGTAAAGATCATGTTCCATGAGAATTTTTTGTAAAATTCCAACTTTAAACATATCAAAGTGTCATTTTTGATTAGTAAAATGCTTTGATAAGATATTCATTTGGACAACTTTAAAGATGATTTGCTCAGTATTAAGATTTTTTTGCACCCTCCGATTCCAGATTTTCAAATAGATGCATCTCGGCCAAATATTTTCCTATCCTAACAAACCATGTATCAATAGAAAGCTTATTTATTGAGCTTTCATAAGATGTATTCATCTCAGTTTGGCAAAATTTTACCTTATGACTGGTTTTGTGGTCCCGGGTCACATATACAGCTTACTGTTAAAGTGGATGAAATACACACATTTTTGATAGGAATCCACACAACTGTGAAGTTCACACGAGAGCAAAAGATTTCCACGTGTAGATTTAACAGAAAGTTCAAGTTTGTTGTGCAACTTTTGGCAACAGCAAGCTACTTGGTATGAAAGTGAATTCTGTGAGAGATGTGCTTCATACATTACTACAATATTGACCTATTTTTACTGCCAAATTTTTGCAGGAATTTTACTAATGTGAATTTGCAAATCTGGAATTTAAAATCTCATTTAAAGCTTGAAACAAAGATGTAGAATTTAGGATGTCAAAAAGAAATATAATATAAAAAATGAACATATATAAAGACACAAACAAATAAACATAAATAAAGAAATCTAAGATATATTTAAGTCACTAACAAAATAAACACTTACAATAAATATTTTTATAAAGAGTTTAAGTATTTTTTAAATATTGCTGGATTGTGTCCACTCACTGTATTGTATATGAACATCAAACACAGAGAAAGAAGGCCCCATAAGCTTCATTATTAATCTTACTCTCAAAGAGGAGCGAGTCTTCTAAAGCAGACACAGGCATGGCATCAGGGTCCCAGGCCTCCTGCCTGCTGCTGCTGGCCGTGTCCCATTCCTCCAGGTCTGTGTCTTCCTCTGACTCACAGCCAGAGCCAGCTACAAACACACACACACACACACACAATTCAGCTCACATGTTGCTTAACTTTTCAAATCAATACAACTGCATAATTTCTAAGACAGAAACAGAAGCCACTTGGACACACATTCACCATTCGCATTGTTGTATAAATGAAAAGTGTGTTAGTTCAAAAGGGGTTTGCCATATTAATTCCTAAATCAATAGCTCAGAGTTCCCCAAACGAGAAGAGGACAATGAGTTCATTTTTGTCTGCAGAGCGCAGCAGCATCTAAATAAAGCCTGTGCTATTTTCAGTGCCCTGAATTATTGAGAACACGATTTCGCTATTTCAAAGTCTCTCTCACTCAGAAGAGTGCCAGGGGAGAGAGAGCTGAGCTAGAGAAGGGGAGCAGTGCAGGATGCTGAGGAGAAGAGAGAAGAGAAAAGGGGAGCAGAAGAGGGAATGGAGCAAACCCAGAATAGAAGATGCAATGGTAAAGAATCTAAAATTGGCTCAAAGATTACAGTGCCTGGCTATAAAAAGAGCGCTGAGCACTCTGCCGCTGAGGCTGCAACACCAGGGAGGAGGAAAGAGTGAGTGATGGAGGAAGGTGAAGTGGGGTAGCTGTTCGGAGGCTCTAAAGGTTTGCTACTTACATGGACAGGCCTGGTGCTGGAGATTGTAAAGGAAGGGGTAAAACTGGACACAGCGCATTAGAGGCAGGCTGGCACGGCACTGGGGACAGTGAACCGTGAGAGTCAGGGCCCGACGAAACACGGCCAGAGCGCCAGTCAGGTTTCCCTGCGAGAGGTGAACGTTGACCAGACTTAACAGGGTGTGAGGCTGGTGTGAAAAAAAGAGAGAGAGAAAAATATGTTTATCCGTTTTAACTCAAGTAATAGCTGACCTAGGAATAAAATGTACGTTTTAGGGCATTCAAGATGCAGATAAGCTGATATTGGAAATCACTGTAGAAATATAGCACTACATCACATGTACACCATTAGATCCAGTGCTGTGAATGGGTGCCTTCAAAACGAGCTCAGACAGCTGATTAAAAAAAATAATAATAATTTGAAGTTACCAAATCCAGTCCATCAATTAACATCTAATGAAGTGAAATGCTGCACTTTTGTAATATATAATTAAGGCATTGTAACTTCAAACCGTTGCTTCTGAGTCTATTGGGTCCATAATAATTTCACCCAGTAAAGACTTCTCTTGTTAAAACAGACTGCTTTCACTTGTAAACAGTGCTTGATCTGTGCATATTGTTTCTCCTGATTCAGACAAGAGCACAATGGAGAGCGCAGCATTTAAATGAATTATGAAATCTTTATTAGGAAGCTAAAGTTTGAAGTGACCGTCTAAATCAGGGGTCACCAAGTTTGGTCCTGGAGGGCCGGTGTCCCTGCTGAGTTTAGCTCCAACCCTAATCAAACACACCTGAAGCTGCTAACTAACTAGGTATACTTGAAATGTCCATGCAGGTGTATAGAGGCAAGTGAGAACTAAACTCTGCAGGACACCGGCCCTCCAGGATCAAGTTTGATGACCCCTGGTCTAAACGATGGATTTGTTTATCGCAAACAGGCAGCTTTTATCTTCAAAAGACATTAATTGATGGACTGGAATAGTGTGGATTGCTAGAGTATTTTTTATCATCATTCTGACAGTAATTGATTTGTAAGCAAGTGATGTAAAGCTAAACTTCTGTTCTAATATGGAAACAAATTTGGTAACACAAGAGTCTCTAGTATCGGTCAGTGTCAGTGCATACCTCTGAGCGGTTGACCTTCAGGGCCTGTTGCAGCAGCTCATGGGCCTCGTCGTGCAGGCCGTAGTGCAGCAGTAGGTTGGCAGTGTTGACCAGAGGCATGTCTCTGTGCTGCGGAGGGGCAGAGTGGAGCGCCTGACGCAGACACGTCAGAGCTTGTGTGCCATTTCCTTTAGCACGCCAGAAAAGACCTGCTTCATTCTGCATCATCCACCGCGGCCCACTCATCTGAGAGAAAGAGACGTTCCATCAGTAAAACTAACATGAACCTAGTTTTACATTCAAACCAATTACGAGCTGCAATAAAAAAGATCTGCAACTATTTACTCATGCACTCATGAATCACATACACAAAAAAATTAGTTAAGAATGTTGTGCGCATGTGCTGTTCAGATCCTAAAAGGCCAAAGCAGTAAAATACAGTATTATTACACTAATCTGCCCCACCACTGTTTAGGCCAACTTTCTTTCCCATAGAAATTAATCGTTTTATTCAGCAAAGATGCATAAATCCGGATTCAAGGTAACAGTAAAAACTTTTACACTGCTAGAAAAGATTTCCAGTTTCCACAAAATATTTCCCAACAAAAAGGTTTCAACGTAGATTAAAAAATAATAATACTAAATTCTAGAACGGCAACATCTGCATTATAGTTTATGATCAGCATTATGGTTCGAAGGATCTAAAGCAGGGCGTCTCCAACTCGCAAACCACGAGTAACTCGTGGCCTGATTGGAGGTAGCTCGCCAAGACATACTTGACATATCAGCCATGATCATCCGGTTTCATATTTTATTGATCATAAAACCCATATTTGACTATCTTCATTTGAAAACCCCCAGTAAATACTGCTCAGTTTGAAGTTTTTATTATAAGACTCTCACGAAGGCAGCAGACGCGCCACACGCAGAGTAGCTTCATTTTGTGTGAAAACATGACTGAAGGCAGAGAAAGAATTCTGTGCATGAAAAAATACATGATCTAATTATTTGTATTTGTAGTCCTCAGAAAAGTTCCGATGGCATTTGCGTAATAAAACAGAAGTTACTGTGGAAACCATTCTGCAGTTCACAAGGGCCACCTAGTAGTTTGTATAGTGCTGCTAATTTTACTTCTTGGCTTTTGTCATAAAACGTAGTAAAATAATTTCAGTGTGTGTATCAGAATTTTAATTTTTATATTTCCAGCACATTTCAATGGTGACATACATGACATTTTTTTACTAAAAAAAAAAAAAAAAAAGGTTTTTTTTAACTGTAACAGTCTGGATTGATATATTATATAAGAGATTCTTAAAAAGTAGCTACCGTATGAAATAAGGGCGGAGACCCCTAATCTAAAGGATCATATAACACACATATAACTTACGACTGACTGGAGTAACGGCTTATTCGATTTTTACTATTTAAATATTACAATATAAAATACAAAATATGTGCAATTGTCTATGATTTGAAAGTTGTTGCCGAGATAATGATCACCAGTTAATAGTGTCTTACAATTGGTTGGGAGCGTGATCCTTAAACAAAACCATCATATGACTTCTGAACACTTGATATTGAAGTCATAACAAGTTTTATGGTTTTTTGTCCTTTTCTATGTTTAATGGTCCACAGTCACTATAAATTATGTATAGAAAAAAAAGTTCATTATAAAGTTATTAATTCTTTCATTCTTCATTAGCAATCGCTAGTGTGCTCAACTTCAACCACATGTAGCCGTTGTTCTTTTACCTTGTCCAGATTCTGAGCAATCAGTGCTCCAGTTTGCTCCAAACTCCTGCCACCACTGCGCTTCAGCAACACCTAGATAAAACACACACCGAATGACTCACCTCAGAAAACACAACACACCCACACACCAAATAGCTCTCCCTCCTTTAACTACCAGCACAAACAGCACAGGTATGCTAAGGGTGTGGCTCATACCTCAGCAGCGTGTGGGTCAGGCAGCTCCTTCTCCAAGGCCCAGGCCAGAGAGTCCAGTGGGTCTCTAGCAGTGACATGGTTCTTAAAGCTGCAGTCAGGGATCTTTCCTGGTGATGGAGGACTTTTGCTCTCCAAGAGGATATTCAGAGCCCTGGTAACACGACAAAAATAACAAGGAGACATGTTGAAACGTTGAGTGTGTGATTCTGCGACGGCATACTGTATGAAACATAAGTGTTCGTGTCGCAGTGCTACGTCTTACTTGAAGTTGCGGGACTCAGGTGGCAGGAAATAGGTGGGAAGTAGGTGCACAGGTGGAACTGTGGGAAACCGTTGTGCACAGTCTGACCTTCTGGGCCAAAGCACTGTATGACTTTCCTGTTCAAACAAAATGTGTTTTCTACTATATAATGTGCAGGACAATATAGATAATACAGAAATGATCAGTTTTTATGGCAACACTAATAATGCCAAAACGTACTGATAAAATATATTCATCATATTTTAACAGGAAATTAGATAACTGCATGCTAGCTACATTAAATTGTATTGTAATTGTGTCTTATTTATTTTTGAGATCAGGCTTGATTAATTTTCTTCCAAGTTATTATACAAAGTTTGACCAGCAGATGAACATCATTACAATAATTCAATCATGGCATGAACACACCTTTATGTTGTGTTCTAACATATATAAACAACATGACATACGCAAAGAAAAATGTAGCAAAAAAAAGATAAGAATTACATCGGTGGAGGCCTCCTTGTCCCAGTGGGCTGCAGGTTCCCGCCCTAAAGACACGGAGTAGGACTGCTGAGGACTGTGACTCTCATTCACGCTCAACTCGGACACCAGAGCAACACTGCTCGCTACTGACACTTCCTCACCAAACTACAGACACACAAAGAAAACGAGGAGATTGACACTTAACCAATGCAACAAAGAGCACTGATATTATACTGAATATCCTCAATGGAATTATCATGTGAAGTATTGCTTTCATACACCTACAAATCTACAAAACAAGTGAGTTTCAGCTACTCTGCCAATTTGTTTTACGACAGAGCAACGCTTCTGAACCAGAGGGCCAAGGTCTACTAGGGGGTCTCCACACACTCCTGTGGGGCCCTAAATGATTCAAGCATAGAAAAAAAACTACAAAAAAAAAAATAAAAATTCTAAATATTTATTTTATTTGTTTTAATTTTTTCTCATTTTAAGTGTTTTGTAAAGGTAAAAGTACAGTTTTGAAAAAGCCATAGGCATTTAATAATGAGTATACATTTTTCAAATTCGTCTAGATATTTTATTGTAGAAATTGAGTAAAATATATTTATTAATTATTAAAATACAGTTGTTTTAGTTTCACCTGAATGTAGTGGACATTTTCAAACAGTTCTCCACGGTGATAGCGTACAGGCAAGTCATACGGGCAGTGCAGCGTGAACTTCTGCTGGCCCATATGACACATTTGGTGATTTCCTGAAACAAAACATTTAAGTCCTATTACACGCATTCATACAGTCAACAGGGGAAGACAGGGGAAAACGTGGTGCTAACTAGATCTGGCACGCTTGCAGAACCTGCTTATCCAGTACACTGCACAATCTTGAGCCTGTGGGTCTATGTTACAGAAACTGTATGACGGGAATTAAAATGTGAAACATGCAGTCTAACCGAGTTGAGCCTCTTTAGCCATTTGGGTCTCGTGGATGATATTTCGCAAGATCTGCTCTTCCTGAATGAGCTTGTGCTTGTCCAGCATCTCCTGCTGCCTCAGGTAATGATCATGCTGCTTTTGGTACTCCTTCAGTTCATTCAAGGTGCGCTGCAAAGACCTGGACAAAGAAACTTTTTTTAAGCACAATCTCAAACGATCATTGGTGTCCTCTTCCTTGCCATCAACAGAAAATCTAAAGTCACAGGTGGAAAGCATCGTCACATTGCTTGGATTTTGTTTGCCTGGTGTAACTACCAAAATGCAGTTAACATTTTGGGTTTCACAATATCACAAAATATACATTTCCAATACCACTTCACTTTGTGTTTAACCCATGATGTGTGGTTCTTGGTATGTAAATCGACTTGAAAAAATGAAAATGTGATGTTTATCTGCTCACCCCCACTGCATCAGTGACTTTGTTTCTTCAGTAGAACACAAACGAAAATGTTTAATTCAAACCGCTGTCTGTCAGTCATACAATGGACGTCAATGGGCAACAAATGTTCCAAAGCTTCGCGAGACAAAAAAACTAAAACCTTACAGAGATGAAACCAAATTAAACCCTATGGCTTGTGGAGATGCACTGAGGTGTTAAAACACAAAGCAATTGGTCAGTATTTGTATCATTTTCTACCTCTTATACACCACAATCCCCGGCTGTCCCCATCTCATTCACAACATCCAGCATCAACGTGCTCTATACAGACATCTATAGATAGATGCCTCAAAAGTTTCTGTTGGCCGCGATACGCAAGGATCTACATCTATATCGTATAGTCTATGTCTATATGTATGTGCCAGAGCACACTGATGCATCACACGTCAGGTGTTGTGAATGAGTTCAGGTAAAAAAAAAAACAATTATACAAGAACTGTTCAGGTTTTTTGTCTTAACACCTCAATGTATCACCACAAGCCATAGGGTTTAATTTGGTTTTATTTCTGCATGTTTTTCTTTGACTCTCAAAGTTTTGTAACGTTTGGTACCCATTAAAAGTCACCTACATCTTGGATGTCCTGGGGGTAAGCAGATAAACATCACATTTTTGGGTGAACTATCCCTTTAATCAAACCTCTAGTGTGAAAACAATAGAATTAATAGCCATTTTAAAAATATTTTACTCATTTTTACTCCAATTTACAGGGTCATATGATCATTTTGATTGATGAGGTGTTAAACAAACATGTCTTATTATCATCAATGTTGAAACACCTATGCTGCTTAATTCAGTTTGTAAAAACCACAAGCGGTTTTCAGGTTTATCTAAAGAAAAAAGTTCAAAAGAACAGTTATTTATTTAAAACAGTAATTTCTAGTGACAATAAAATGTCTTTAATATCATTGTTAATTCGATGATCCGCGCTCTCCAGGAGGAGCTAAATGTATTTATCTTTTTTTTTTACATAAAATTAGCTTGACATGGAAGTAAAGAATCACCAGCCACAACCCTGCTAAAGACCCCTGCAACAATCCAGAATGAATTCCTCATCATAAAAAGTAACAGCAGAAATAAAGCCTCAATGAAAGAGCAAGAGTCAATCAATATTAGGAAAAAGGCTACTCTATACCCGTTTTGGTTTTCTTAACGAGACTCAAGAGTAATTGCACAGAAAAGGAGAGTAAATGAGAAAACAAATAAGCTCACCGATGCTGAGCCTCAAGCCGCTGCTCCAGCTTCTGCTGACAGAGGACGGCATGCTTCCTCCTTAGGGCCTGCTCAAAGCCCGGCTGAGCCTGCAGGGCCTGCTCATAGCACAGCACGGAGTGATTATACTCCCCCAACATCTACCAGAGTGACAGGAGCAAGGGAGAGAGAGTGATGCAAGGAAGTGTCATTTGATACAAACAAGGAAATCAGATACTAAAGAAAAACTGCCATTTCCTGTCCAGCACTAAGTGCATGTGCAAAGAGGATTACGAGGAAGTTCAAAAATGTTTAAATATGGTTTTTCTTCTTCAAAACGCCGCACTCACAGCATAAATATTGCCCAGGGTGTAATGGCTGGTTAGGAGATCAGTGGTGAGATCCAGAGCAGCGTGGGCGAGAATGGCGGCATCAGCCGAGAAGTGCGCTCTGTGAAGTATGTTTGCCATATTGATGAGAGCAACATCTTTGTGCTGCCTGCAAAAAGAGAGGAAGTACATGCAAATTTATGTAAAACAACTTATGCAAGTTGACAAAATTCTGATTTCACCGTTGATAATCTATGCCCACTATACATCTGCCATTTGTATCTATCTATCTATTTACCTTGGAGAAAAATGGAGGGCACGGACCACACAGTCCACAGCTCTCCTGGGTTCATTCTTCATCCGCCAGTAGAAGGATGCCAAGTTATAAAGCACCCATGAAGAAGAATTCTTAGAAAGCCAGAAAAAGACACTCATCGTTAATCCTAAGAAATGACCATTTCAGCTGACATCTGCTGTTATCCACAAGACTTTAAAAACTGCAACTTAGAGGAAAAGCTGAACAATAAAGGAAAACGTACAGTACTGATAAATCATGAACTTAAAGTTCCTCTGTGGTTACAGGAAGGGCTCAAACTTTCAAGCAAAGATGCTCAAAGTTAAGCACTCTAAGGCCTGGTTTCACAAACAAAGGACTAGGCATTAGTTAAAATGCCTTATAAAAACAAAAACAGGTGTGCATCCTAACACAGAACAATGACACTGACATGCTTTAAGATATGTCAGAGCAAGATATTTTCATCTGAGACAGCTCCAACATGCAATTTAGTCTGGGACTAGCTTAAGCCTTGTCTGTGAAACTGGGGGTAAGTGCCGTAAAATAAAAATTCATTAACTTTGATTTACAAAGACGTCTTTGTGACTCAAAGTTAACAAAGTTCCTTCTTGTGCATTTCAATGCTGGGTTTCATATTATGAAGCACAATAATCTTATATTAGGAGAACATAGCTGACACGACTTCCAGTCACCATACTAGACCTGTCACAACTGCAACATTTCAAGGTTTGCTATGACTGTGAGAACCACTAACTTTAGAAATCAAATCGACTTACTTTTAGGAGGGCCTGGTGTATCCGATGCCCAATCTCATCCACACTCTGTCCCAGCTTAAGAGACAGGGAGGTAAAGATTGGGTCATCCTTTGAAAGCAAGGGTGATGTTAAGTTTACCTTCTCTTGTACACCCTGAGAGGGAAAGAAGACAATCAACCCATGAACCAGAGTAAAGTTGGCATGTAATGGAAATTTACCTTTGTGTTTTCTAAATGTGTCTTAAGGCTGGAATACGCTGATTATTCCATTGAGTTTCTGAGTTTGTTGTGAGTTTGCTGGTAGTGTATGATACCCAGTTTTCCCTTGTCACTATTCACAGTCGGTAAGTGTATGATCCCTATATTTTAAAAGACGTGTAGTGTATTCCAGCCTTTACAGATCTTATAGTGAACAGTTCATCCGTGCATATTTCATTTGTTGATCTCATAACGTTAATAAGTTTATATTCATCAAAGCTGCTGTAATTGAATAATAAATGTTTATAAATCAGTATATTAGAAAGATTTCTGAAAGATCACGTGACACTGAAGACCAGAGCAACGGCCAGACAAATGGAAGCTTTATTACAGGAGTAAATTACATTTTAAAATATATTAAAACACAAAATATTTTAAACTGTAACTTACTATATTATGGTATTTTTAATCAAATAAATGGAGGTTTGAGCATAAGGGTTCTCTGATAAAATCTTTCAACCAGTAGTGTATTTATGGGTAAAGCTCGAATCACTCAAAAAACTCACCCTGAGGTGCTGAAATGCATGAATGCTATAAGGGAGATCGAGGATTTTAGCGCACTCAGGTTTTTCCAGGTCTGGAGGTAAAGGTGACATCTGATCCAAAAAATCCTCTGGACTAAAAAAAAAAAAAAACGCAACAATAAAACCAGAATGACGTATTTGGTAATAACCACGAAAAGTTACATAAAAACACAAGCAAAGGCCACTTACTTTATGTCTTTGCTCTCCAAGGATATAAAAGTGCCATCATATAGATCCAAGTCTCCCAGAGGAACTTTAGCTGTGACACAGTCAGCATCTTCTTTATAATGTCGCTGCTCTAAACCAGTGTCCCGGTCCTCGTTCTCTTCGATGTGAATCTTCTGAGCAACTAGTTGCTTCTGCAAAACGTACAATAGCTCGCTGTCAGAGAAGTGATTAGGGAAGAATACCTTTACTGCTAGAGCTGCCTTCTTCAAGACAAGACAAGTACATTGTTAAAGATCCTTTTAGGATATGATGAACGTGAGGCTTAACATCACCTCTAACTTCTTGAGGTAGTTCACACGAGTCTCTTGTTGCATGAAAAGAACTAAATGGTGGGGATGTTTCAAGTTAAGAGGAGAATCCACCTGAAAACGAAAGGGAGCATGAAAAAGGAAAAGGCAAAGGCAAAATCAATGCGCAAACATGCTTTGAGCAAGAGCCACTATCGAACAGATATGAGGTCGGAGATTAGAAAGCATCAAGAAGCCAAATCGGGCTGATGATCTGGACTTTATTACTAAATCACTACACCAGTGCGCTGTTATATCGTAATAAGCAGCAGCCACCAGCTGTCAGCTCTTGAGATCGACACACGCATCTGTCTGACAGCTGTATAAAGCAGTGTTAGCGAGTAACATTTAGATTAGAAAGCTACTGTTGAGAACCGCTCATATTTTGTCTTGTAAATATGGTCTAGAGAGCGCCTGGGTGACTAAACACGACACAGCCGCGTACCTGCTGTTGGATTTTGCCGTCCTCCGTCACCACCCAGTGCGTGGTGGCTCGCGCGGGCTCGACCAACAGTACACAGATAAACAACACCGCCGCTGCGCCGACTGAAGAGCTCCAGAACCGCTTATTAGTGGAATGAGTGCCTATGCTATTGCTCTTGTCATCCGCCATCTTTTTTACCGTCTGTCCATTCGACCCTAAAGGCTCGCGTCAGTCACCAAAATCTGCTTCCGGGTTACAGAGTGACCCCGCCCCCCGCAGAACTAAAGAGTATAGACGCCCAATCCATCCTACATTCTGTGATACTTGTCATTTTCTGTAGTACTTTGGGCGAATAGGGGGTTTTGTATGCACAAATATTTTATTTTCTCCCAGTTACTAAAAAAATTAAAAAAGACCAGTGTCGTGCGATTTGCGTAAAACGCAAAGGTCATATAATGTATTGCCTTCATAGTTAGTCAGAGATTAATAACATTCTATAAAATAAATAAAAACCCATAGTAGAAAAAAGTTAACAAAAACCCAATGTAAACAGTTTGGATGCATTAAATACAATACCCACTATTATAATTATTATTATATTAAATATAATACCCAGTACAACGAACCAATTAAACTGACTTAGCAACACAAAGTTGGGGTTTATATTTATAAACTTTTTAAGTGAAATAAATCTGTGAAAAGAACAGTTACCTTTTTTCCATTTTAAACATTTTACTTTTAAACATTTAGGTTTTTAGCTTTTTCTCTTTGACTTCTATAAATACAGACAAAATGTGTAATGGATCCTGTGGGCCTCTATTGGTCCCTTGTTAAGACCACTAAATCCTAATTAAATATGTTTGGTTTTTAAAGCATGGTTGCTTAAAATCTAGATGTAGTTTGAGACTTACACCTTTCATCTCATTTAAAAAAATATATTTTTGTCCAGAAACCATAATTTTTCCAACTTATCAGTTTTCTGCTCAAAAACAAAAATACATAGAATAGAGAAGTCATAGTAAGATTAAAGCCTTCTGTTAGAGTGGCTCCATTATTAATATTCGTTATATAAGTTACCCATTGTGTTTGATCTATTTTTGCATTAACAAATCGGTAAATAAAAGCAACAGCTGGTTGTAAATTTACATTTACATACAAGCGATTAAATCCATAAATTATACAGAAACTTATTTGCAATGATACAGAATTCAAGATTCAAACATCTTAAATTAGGACTGAATTAGACTGAAATAATGACAGCACTCACGGAATGTTCAAAACTTAGCTGTAATGTAGCGAATTGTACAATATAATAAAGAATGCAATAAAGTTTTTATTTTTACATTGTGCAAAACATTCAAAAGCAACATTAAAATACATTGTGATTTTGACAATATTGCCAGTCATGAGAAATAACTATTCTTTTATTAATAGTTAAAACAAATACTAGAGCTAGTAATTCTTTTTCTTAGTCTTAATTTGTTAGGAATAGCTGAGTAGTTGTAACATTAAAATACACATTCATTTTTGTTACATTACAACTACATATAAAGCAGTGCTTGTCCTAGTGTTAAAGTGAACATAGATTTAGAATCACATGAAGAGACATTTAAATATACCTTCATTTACATATAAGTTATAAAGAACAAGAACCCATAAGCCATCATCTAAAGATCCCAGTCCTAATAGCACAAAGTGTTCGCATGCAGTAGAGTTAATGCTGAATGATGGTAGAGTTCAGGATTTCAGGTATGTGTTTTGATTTAGATGACTTGGAGAGGTCTCGCTGTAACAAGAAAATGACAGATTAAGAGACCTTTTCACATGAATACATGTCTCTGAACTCTGATATGAGGTTACTAATAACATATTATACTGGATATATTTACATCCTAAAATAATAAAGACAGAGAAACAGATAATGGCAGTCAGGCATTAACTCAATTGTTAATAAATAGAGATAGTCTTGGTTAGAAGTGTGTATTAGGAAGAAAAACAGTCCAGTTCAAAGAGAGTCCAAGAGGATGTATTAAAGTGCAACTAATCAGATATTATATATGCATCACTAATGCCTTCAGAGGTCCATTAAACCATGTTTGTATAAAATTATATCATGTGGAACATGTACTACTTGCCTGTTCTGTTCAAAGCAAAACAATGTAACAATATGACATGTCATTTGTTAAGTACAGTATTCATTTAATGTGTAGTCAGCCCGTCATTACTGCAAATAAACCTCTTTAGGGTATCATACAAGATCCTGTTAGTCTTGATCAACCCATAAAGGGTTACTTATCAATAATTACCATCTGACTACATATTGTCCCTACATACTTTATAAAAGTCTTTATTTAAATATAGGAAAGTGTTGCTTTTATTGAACAAATACAACAAACAAAACAGTGTTAGCAAATCAAGGTGTGTTAAAGCACCATACAGTTAAGTAGGCTACATTGGTTTTTAAATATTTGGAAATAAAGCTCTAACAGACCTTAATTATATGGATTCAGGCTTGATGGATTCCTTTAGAAACAAGTTATTATTAGCATAACATTATTCCAGTATCATATTTTTTTAAATACTAGGCATACTTTATGCATTATAGCTCAGTCTAGAAAATGACAATTAATTCACTCCTAGGCCATCCGAGATGTAAAGCATGGTTCATGCATTCTGACAACACAAATTTACTGCAGAGAATTTATTGGCGAGCAATTGATGCAATCAATTTTTTCTTCTTCAATCTATTCTGATAAAGAAGCAAATTCATTTACATCTTGGTTGGCCTGAAGGGGAGTACATTTTCAGCAAGATGTAATTTTTGGGTTTCTGAGGCAGTTCCTCTAAAACACAAATCGGTTCAAGCTCTAGCTCTCTTTGACCAGACTGTGAGTTACTGAGGGAGTAGATGAAGAGTTTACCTGAAATTCTGAATAGGTGCTTGCGACAGAGTTAATGCTGAAGTTACGCTGTGGACTAGCTGGTACCTTCGTCATCCCAGCCACACCCCCAGTTTGATGACAGATATTCTCCTTATTGCGTTCTTGCAAACCTTGATGAGGAGGTTTGCCGTGGCCTGGAGTCTTTACATTACCCTGCTTTGAAAAAAAGAAGCGCAAGGAAAGAAGTAACACATTAACTTAGTTAATCAATAAAGGATTTAAAAATATTAGTTAATTAAAAGCTTGAGATGGTGTTGTTATGGCCGTGCACTGACCTTGCTTGCTGAAATCGGAGGACGTGATATAGGAGAATGACAGACAGTGCCACCAAAGACAGATCTGATAGTGCTGTTAGAAGTGCCAGTACTGGAGGTAGCGTTTAGCTGAGGAAAAGCCAAAGAGTTAATACTGAATCAGCCATGCATTCATTTAAAAATGTTAAAAGGGTGAGCATCAAGATGTGTAATGAGAAAAAAACCAATGCGAACACCCACTTCTCACAACTCATCAATTTCCAATGGATAAAACCAAGTTCTGCATTGCATGTATTATATTACAATACTCTTTTTCACTCTAAATCACATCTAAAATGGTCTGTGAACTGGGTTTCACATTGACTTTAATTATGCTGTCTTCATCAGAAAATAAAATCCT
>JAUYWG010000040.1:20237668-20259783 GCA_034779775.1 Enteromius afrohamiltoni
ATCACATCTAAAATGGTCTGTGAACTGGGTTTCACATTGACTTTAATTATGCTGTCTTCATCAGAAAATAAAATCCTATTGTACTTGCCTTTCGAGCTTTACAAGGTGTTGTGCTGCCCAGAAATCTTCGTTTAGTCGGTGTCCGGATCACAGTGCCATAAACCATGTCTTCCTCTGTCTGTTTATTTTTCTTTAGTTGCTACACGACAGTTGTTGCAATGTTAAAATCCTGGTTTTCAACTGGTCATTCTCTAGTAATGCATCGTTTATAAGCACGAACCAGTGAACTAAAATACACACCCGCTCTTGTTTTTCCCGCTCTTTCTCCAGCCGGTACATCTCCCATTGATCAGTAACAAACTGCATGAACTTCTGACCATTCACCTGAAATTCTCTGTTCTGTTCATGTTCCCACTGTTCAATCTCAGCCTTCAGCTTCTTCTCAAGCTAAATGAGAGAGACTCAATTAATAATGGCTAACTTTATATAATATAATATACTACTGTTCAAAAGTTTATAAAGCCACCACGACTACAGTTATTTTATCAAAATTAAAGTCAAACGGTAATATTTTGAGATATTATGTTACTTAAAATAGAGGTTTTTAATACATTTTATTCCTATGATAAATTACAGCTAAATTAAATAAGTGGAATTTTCAGAAACAGTTACACCAGTCCTCAGTGACCCTACAGAAATCACTTTAATATGCTGAACGGGTGCTCAAGAAACAATATAAAACAGTTATGCTGCTTAATATTGGTGTAGAATTTGTTTTTCAGAATTCTTTGCTGAACAAACAAAATTCTAAATAACTTTCATTTGAATTTGAAAATTTTCAAACAATGTAAGGAGTCTTGAATTCAAGAATCCTTGCTGAATTAACTAATTCATTTATTAAAAAATAATAAAATCTCACTCACCCGAAACGTTTGTATGGTAATGTACATAATGTTCATAATTACCTTGGGGAGACCTTTGACTAGATCAGCCCGCTGTTTCTCCTCCTTTAGAAGGTTTCCTCCTCTGTTGGTGAATCTGGTTGGATCTTTGGCCTTTTCCTACCACAAAACAGATAAAGAGTGTTAGGTGATGCAAAAACATGATGATGATTTTCAGTCAATTGAACTTACTTCAAGGTCCAAGAAAAGTCTCCAGCTTTCTTCCCATTTGTGAACACCTTCAAAAAGATCTTTATGATCCTCATAATACTGTTTAAGCTGCACTATTTCTGCATCGTGCAAGCTCAGGAGTTCCTCACTGAAATCATCTGAGAGAAAGGAAAAGAACCTTTAAACCTTTATTCCATTACAAAAGACAGTTAACAGCGTAATTCAGACTAAATGACAGCTCACCATTATAATAGGGCACAAAAGCTTGCCGTTGGTCAATGCTATAAAAGCACTTATCCCAGAAGACCGCAATCTCAGTCCGAATGGCCTCAGTAACATTTTGCATATTTTTCAGCTTCAATTCATCAAGACGTGTGACTTCAGCTTGCAACTGACAGTACATAAAAGAAATACAAATTTGTGTTCAAATACAATGATTGGAGATTTGGAAACCTTGAATCATTGTATAAATGAGGTACAGTAAGTGAAGAAAAATAGAAGCAAACTGTCAAAAGGTTACTAACCGCTTCCATATTTCTTTTCTTTGACAGGGTCATGTGTTCAGAAATTGCATCACGCTCTTCCTGTGAAATCTGCAACCTTTCCCATAGTTCATGTATCTTCTCCCGATAAGAGCCACAAACACGTTCGTTCTCTGCCTTTCTGCTCTCCAGCTGGAATGATAAATACTGTATTATAACCGCTTAATAATGTTTACAGTATGTGAGATTCAGCCTTTGTTGTACCTGGTGGAGGAGGACTTTGAGCGAATCAATGTTTTCTTTAGACAAGCAAAAACTCTCTTCATCTTCACATACAACATCCTTTTCGAAACTAGTCTCAGGCAACTGATCCAAATCGTCCATGCAAAGTATTATTTGCTTCTTCAATGTGACAAATTCCTTGTGTCTTCGTACCTGTAAATATTTATACCAAACACTGTATATCAAGCTGAAAATAATGCTTCCGTAAATGACTGAGACCCTGTTTATAAGAGTGTTATATTTCAATCAAAGATGTATTATCGTACTTTCTCAGCGCTGAGAGAGGAGATGTGCTGATGGAATTTCTCCAGCTGCTCCAGGGACGGAACAGAATCAGCAGAAATAGAAAACGGCTGGAAGCACAGGAGGTCACAGAGATCCTGATCCTGCTCGGTTAAAGCTTTGAGCGCTTGCATTCTCTGATTCTTCTCCTTTAACATCACTTCAAGATGTGTCCGGAGGTCTTTTTCCTGCTGCAGAATAGTGCTACTTCTGTCCTCCTAATAAAAATATTATAATTATTTTGTTTTTTATTCCAGTGGGACCCCATACAATCAAAAATGAAGTTATATGGCTTTCAGTGTTCATTTAGATCAATAATACCGTAAAAACAGTTGACATTAAAAATAAATCATAACATAAATAATATTAAAATAATTAACAATAACTTTTTTCTATTTAAATGTTGAAGTGTAATTTTCTTTCCTGTGAGATAAAGCTGAATCTTACTCCAGTCGTCAGTGTCACTTTAGAAATTACTCTTATTTGGTGCTTAGGAAACATTTCTGTTGTTATCAATGCTGAAAACGTATGTGATGCTTTACCATTTAGAGGTGTCATCTAAATTTAGAGTAAATACTGACCTGAAATGGGGGAAGCTGCAGCTCCAAGCACAATTTACTCAACTCATTTTGACATTTTTCAATACTGGTCATCAAACGTTTCCGCAGACTCTCCTCTTCGGCAATCATCATGTCCAGAAGACTCTGAAGTACATGTTTTGTAAGTTAATCACTGAAAGCACTCTTTATTAGGATTCATGATATGTTGCTCAAGCACACTCACTTTGACATGATTCTTCACCACGTTTGTCCTTTCTAATCGCTGTTCCTCAGGGATGCCAATTTCCTCCCAGATGTCCTTTAGATGGCAGAGAGCTTTATTCAGACACGCCACCGATTCTGCAGCAATCACCTCACTGTATCGTTGAGCGAAAGAATAGAAAATACAACTGAGCAACGCACTAACATGAAATGCAAGCTGGAGTTGAATGAGCAGAAAACACTTGCTATCCGTGAACAGCAGTACCGTTAGGAATCAGTCACTTCACGAATCTCAGACTCGTAATGATCGCGTTTGTGTAGTAACGTAACGTTACAATGTTATCATCTTCAAAACAAACTAACTTAACGTTACAACTCAAACAGACACCACTACATTATAACATGTCAGCAAACAAACTCACCTCTTCCTCATCCTCGCCCCAAGACAAGGTTTGTTTGTTTTTTTGTGTTTGATAAAGGAATATATTTCACTGTACAGTGCACTCCGGTCGAGCGCGTAACCGTTTCTCTCTGATTCAAAATATGCGTCAAAACAGCGCCGTTCCTGTGATTGGCTGTTTGGAGTTTTTCTGCGCATGCGTGAGGATGTGTCAAACAGACGGATTGTTCCAGCATGACTTCAGGAACATTTTTAAACGACCACTCCTGTTTTTTCCATGAATAATGTACCGTGATAATATACAGCAACAACCTTTCAGCTAAACATTTTCAAACGAATCTCCATGCTCAGTGTCCCAAACACATTTTATTAAAGTATTTATTTATTTATATTTTTATGTTCTGGACATCTGGGATCTTTGTATGGAGTTAATCAGAATTAAGCGTATTGTGCAGCAATATTTTATATTTTACTATTTATTTATGAATAAATATCTCGAGTCTTTATTGCACTATTTATGATAAATGTCTAAAATATTTAAGCTTACTAGCGGTTTTTAATAGCAAGTTCTTAGCAATGCATATTACAAATCATAAGTTAAGTTTAGTTATAATTACGATGGGAAATTTACAAAATAAATTCATGGAACATGAACTTTACTTAATATCCTAATTATTTTTGGCATAAAAGAAAAATTTATCATCTTGACCCATGCAATATTTTGTTGACCATTGCTTCAAATACACCCGTGTCACACGGGTGTGGTACATGGTCAGATATTTGTGTGGGTATTGTATGCAGCATTGTTGTGCATTTAACAAATACACTAACTTTCACATTTACACATAGCTGGACCACTGGGCCATTTGACTGGAGCTAAAAGACACACCTGACACCAGTAACTCTTTTATTGATCAGTCTTAAATCATGCATGGCAAACTGTATAAAACATTTTTATAAAGTGCAGTTTTGTATCCCAATTCTTCATTCACAAATTCAGATGACGCCAACACTTTATCTAAAAAGAATTATAATTCTGACCAAACTTACCCTTGCTCATATCCTTCCTAACATGCACAACTTCCTTTCTTTGAAAAATAAAACAAAATGAGAAACATTTCAGAGTTTTATCCCCCATATAATAAAGGTCCATGGTCACCTAACATTCTTCAAAAGAAAGAAAGTCACGCAGGTTTGAAACACATGAGAGTGGGTAAATGACGGCAGAGTTTTCCTTTTTGGATAAACTATCCCTTTAAGAATAATCTCATCTTTTTTCATCTAACATTTGTTTTGGGATGAAGTTCTGTCTTTGTGTCCTCTCCTGGAAATGATCATCAAGTGTCCTCTTGTGGCATGTTTTCTCAGACTCAAGCACCGTTGTCCAGCAACGCTTCCAGAAGCCGTGCACTGTTTGTGATGGCTGTAGTGACCACTATGAATCTGCAACCTTTCAAATGGACAGTTTTAAATTAACCATATATTCAAATCGTTTCTGTGTATTCTAAAAGGTTTTACCTCTTTCCTTGCCAAGGAACCGGAGTGCAGAGATCTCGGAGTAGGTGCAGCCACCAAGAAACATCACTAAAACAATCCTTTGAGCATCAGTTTTGCTCCTGGCATCTGAACTACTACCGCCCCCTGAAACAAAAACAGGACAAAAGTGGGAGAAATGTAGGCTTGACAGCAAAAATAAATCAATAAAAATAATGCATGTTAATAATAATGAGGACAATGCTTTTCTAAGCGCAAGAAAACTGACCAAAAAGTTAGTTACAAAATCGTAATAATTATGAATATATTCTGAACTACTATACCCTCATATTATGTTACTCGGCTCACAAACAGCTTTAAGCAAACATATTCTTTGTTCAAACCTGTTACAGCAAAATCCTGTCCATTCAGCATGCGTGTAACCTCCTCCAGGCCTGTCCAACCATCTCTCTCCAACACCTGCAGACAGCACAGGCCAGAAGCAAACACTAAATAGCAAAGACAAAATAAAAGGCTGAGCAGACAAAGCCTTCTTTGAAAGCTAACCTGTTCGATCAGTTTGCAGCTCAGAGGGATATAAGCACCACTAAAAACATAAGCCATGTCTCGAGGAACGCGAAGATCATATTCCTCACCAGACTTCGGCACCTGTATGTGTAGATTAGATGATCATGAAGTAAACACCAGCATTCTAACGGTATTTATCTATTTGTCCTTAAAAAACTAAATGGTAGCTAACCAGAGCTAGTCTTTTGCTCAGAGCTCGAAAATTGCTCTTCTTAGCCAGTGAGGAAAAGGCATCTGTCAGCTTCCCTGAGTGGAAAGATAAGAAGCTCTCCAGTGATTATACATTATAGTCAATGTGCTGCCATAAAAATTAGCATGAAAGAGCAAATGAGAGGTCGCACTTGTCCACTTTCTCACCTACAGTCTTGTCAGTGACAAGTTTCCCCACTTTACTCTCCATGACTGTCAGTGTTTCTCCAGCTTGCTGTTCTTCTAGTAAACCCAGCTGCCTCAGGTTTGCAAACGTCAGCAGGTGATCTATACCATAACTCTGAACAATAGGCCACACATGGTATCACAGGTACCTCAAAAACAGTTCCGGTCATTTAAGATGATCCACTTGTTTTAAAAGCATTCTTATAAAGTAAAACGATTTCATCAAGCCTTATGTAAATGAGTAGTTTATAAATTAAGTTATAACATACCTGAAGGTACTGAGCTTTAAGAGATTTATAGTCTTTAGACAGAAGACCTGGGAGAGAATAAGATGCATTATAGACCAGATATTCTGGAAACAATGGAAATATATCTACACAAATAAATCAGACTTGCCATTCTCTGTGATGGACAACAGGCAAAGGAGTCTAAGACTGTCAATCATTGACACCTGATGGACAGAGTTTCCTCAAGCGTTATTATTACTGTAGCATTATCATACCAGGGTCTTATAACAACAACAGCATTTGTTTTTTATACCTGTCTGTTGATATGTTCTTCGATGTAGGTAATACACTCACGGATCTCAAACCCTTCAAGTAATGCTGATATATGGGAAGGAAAGAAGAA
The DNA here is from genome assembly GCA_034779775.1 of Enteromius afrohamiltoni. Classification (NCBI taxonomy): domain Eukaryota; kingdom Metazoa; phylum Chordata; class Actinopteri; order Cypriniformes; family Cyprinidae; genus Enteromius; species Enteromius afrohamiltoni. Next base: position 20,244,054 of record JAUYWG010000040.1, read on the forward strand.
AATATGGGTGCGATTACAGTGTCGTGCTGTAGAGTACATATTTCATTTTTGATATATGATTGATCTCATACTTATCAAGACAGCTTACAATGTTCCGTTTTCAACAGCTCCTGGAAATCTTGCTTGGTTTTCTTCTTCATCATGGATTCACTTGCACCAATATCTAGAGGAAGAACAAATCATATTCTTTCATTTATTATTTGAGAGGCGTTTCTTTACATCATTTCTATATTGAATCAAGTCGTTTCATCAAATATTGTTACTATTCAAAATAACTGTGTTTAGTTTAAATTATACGTTGTATAATTTAAATGTCTACGCTGAATTTTCAGCAGCTATTATTCCAGCCTATAGTGTAAATAATCTATAGTATAAATTAATGAAAAATCTATTTTTGAATTATTTAAAGCGTCTTTGCTGACCACAAACTTTCAAACCATGTGTGTAAGCTACTTACGAAGACTGAGAAGACGATGCTCCTGTTTCAGTCCTTTCAGTTCATCTGCAACAAATGCCTTCATCTGCTGGATGTCCATCCCGCGCCGTTTCTGTTTCCAGTTCACACATTTTTGATTACTGTCACATAAAGAATATGCTAAAATGTGTCTTTATTTGCTATGAAACATGCCATCTATAGCAAGCACTTACATCATATGCTGTTTGAAGATTTTTGGCCTTCTGACTTAAAAAGCCGAACACATTGGAGAAATGCTCGTTCCTTATTTCATTGAACACCTGATGAATTAAACAAGCAGCAGGGTGTTTTTTTAAATAGCAATTACTAACCTCTGTCGGTGTAATAGTAAGTCTATGCAGCTCTTACTTTGTCTTGAGAGTTAAGCATCACTTTGATGCTCTTGTCAGAGGAAGTGGCATCAGGTCCAAACTCCACACTGCCTAGAAGCACAATCAAAACGACGGATGAACTTGAACATGTCCTGATTAACCTATCATATAAACACGCTTTAAACAACTACCACACAAAGATCCTGTCATATAAAATTGCTTACCGCATTTTATTCTGAAAATATCATCTACCAGTCCCTCATAAACAACTTGTGAGCAGAGTGGAGTAACGAAGTCCACATCTAAAATATTAAAATACAAATGACGCAAGCTGTTATTACAACAGAATAACAGTTTTCCAAAAACCGTACGAGTATGTCTCGATGTGAATGTATTTTCTTTTAAATGACTGACCTCTGTCAATGAGAAATACTTTAGCAAATTCAGGTTGTCTTGTTCTCGGTTCCCCCTCCTCCATCAGCTCCCTCCAGGATTCATACACCATCTGCATACACAGACGTGCAGCGTCACATGACAGACTGCCTGGATTCTCATCCACTAAAATCTACGATGGACAGGAATCGGTCACAAATCCTCACCTTCGCACATCTACCAATCCCATACACCTTTGAGAAGGAACCATAGACAGACTGTAAAAGATGTAGTGCACTTCCTGCAGTGGTCACCCAGCGCTGGTCTCCCTCCTGAAGAATCATATAACAATTACTCCTACATCAATCCCACATTTACAAAACACAACACTAATCAAAGGTTCCAGGTCAGTGGGATCTATTTTAAGAAATGAATACTTTTGAAATAATGAATGATTATATAAATCATGAAATCGTTTAAAGAGAAGAACTGATTTCTTCATGAAACGAAAATTTCTACTCACACTGAGAAATATGATCTTAAATATGAAATTAAGCAGCAATATTAAAAATAGGATACTAAGCACCAAAATTCATAATATTAGAATGATTTCTAAAGATTCATGTGACATGAAAAATCTTACTAAAACTAATCAAACATGCCAAATGTAAATCATCATCATCATGTAGCATCCAAATTAGCATTACCAGGAAGTTATCTCTGAAGAACTCAGGCAGCTCTAAACTTAAGATGTCATCATCCAGAGGAAGAATGTAGAAATTCCACTCATCGGTTGAGACATCTAACAAAAACATCACAGTTAATGTCTGCATTAGGAGGCCCAGGGCAAAAGATTGAAACATTAACACGCTTCAGATATCTATGAACACGCTTAACCAACCTCCATAGACTCCCTGCTCTTCCAAAACCGTCTCACATGCATAAAACTGTAAAGAACGTCGTTACATCAAAATCACACAACAAAACAAAAATGCTGTATTTTTTAACATACTTTCCAGACCACTTAGTTACCTTTTGGGGGGTGAATATGATCTTATATCTTCTGAATCTTCCGGCCACTTTGTCTGAATTAACCAAATCTACAAACAATGTTAAGACAAACTATTAAATTATACTTCCTCCTAGATTACGAATCACTACGTAAAAAAGCAAACCGTGCCAACCTGAAATCCACTTCACAGTTTGAATTCTGGGACGTATCAGGAAGCACAGCCTGCGAAAAAGAGAGAATATGTAGCCAACATTTTACAGAGGAATTAGGTAAAAACTGACTAGTTTACTAACTGGTCTGAGCTGCTGACAATCGGCTTGAGCTCAACTTTGTACAGTTTGTCGACTTCATGTTGCTAAAGGAGAAAGCAGGTGTAGAGTGTTGAATACATATTTGTATATGAATAATATTTCAAGAAGATATAAAATATTAGCCATTTAGAAAGACAGTGTGCCAATACTGTCTCCTAAAATTAATTACATGATTTCATACCTTCAGGATTGTGACGTTTGCTATTCGATCAATAGGGCTCATCAAATCTGCATCAATAAATAAATCCTTCTTCCCTGGCAACTGCAAAACATGCATGTTGACGTTTACAATACAAATTCAAAATGCAAAGTACTTTTCTGAAGAAACAGATGTGGCTGGTTATGTCACCTGTTCCAGGAGGAAGATGAGCTGGTCTCTGGCCAGTCTTTTGAGCAGGGAGAAATCAGGCAGCCCAGGAGCATCTCTCCTCTCTGTGTGTGCCATATGGAGAGATCCTACCACTCTGTCCGAAGCTGGATATACCTATAGTCACACACTACTGCCACTCAGATTTGTAGAGGCTGCGTGTGCATAATGACAAGCATCACTCGATTACTACTGCTTCTGTGTCAGTTCTGCTCATGTCATTGAAGCTAGATTTCCAGATTTTCACAGTTTATCAACATATCCTAACGCCCAATAACACATACAAAAAACACAGCATAAATGTGGTTATGGGAATCCATTTAATCAGCAAAACAACTGTGAATTCGTATCATACCTCGTCCACCTTTTTCCGGAAGTGGTTTCGCTATCTATCTGACAGTCCGATTCATTTCCGCGAATCGGTTCTTTTGAACAGCAGAAACAATTCAGTGATTCTTTTGCGTCTTCGGTGATTTTGTTACCAACGTAACATTAAAAAGTTTTAAAACGTAGGCACATATTGCTGTTTTCGATTAATGCACGTGTTTGTTGTAATTTAATACAACCGAGTCCATTTGTCGCAGCCATAGTTCATCATGAAAAACAAGTCATTTACTTCGCATTTTTGCACGTTATAACATGAGTATTTCGTTGTTTTATATGCTTGTTGATAAAAGTATAACATATTAACATGTGTGTACTGTTAGCATTTCTGTTATTCATTTCATTTCAACCCGTGAACTGATTCATTGAAAAGATCCGACTCAAAAGAACAATTCTTTCGACTATCGCCACGCTTGTTTCACTACGGACATTTCAACATGCGGACACAAACACATAGCCTAGATATAATGTAACATCACCCTAATTTAAAGTGATATATGATTGAGTTGCGTGTTTTGTGTTACATATTAACAAATCAGTCTGAAGTATTTCTAGAGCATAATCAGACAGTATCTTGTACTAAAGTGGCTATGAGCTCTTCGTCGACTACAGTGCTGCTGGAAACGGTCAACTTCGCCGCAGAGAAACATCGAAATCAGCGCCGTAAAGATCCTGACGCCACACCGTACATCAATCACCCCATAGGTACAGTACCAGAGAGCTCTTCACCACCAACACGAATCAGACGGCCATTCTAGAGCTGCGGGTGTCCCCACAAAAACATTATTTGCATGATTTCTTCGAAGTCTTTTTTTCAAATGGTTACGTTTTGTTATTTTTATTTATTTATTATTGCTGTTTGTGAATTACAAGATGTTCAGTCTATAATAATTAATTGTAAAAGTGTCAGAATTCAGAATTTCAGAATTGGCCGCCATTCAATTCATGAGCTGGAATTTGAATTTAATTGACTCCGCCCCACAGGAAGTTGAATTTGAATTGGAGTTGGAATGACGGGAAGTGGAATTAAATTCATGGCAATTATCTTGACACTTATGTTAGTATGATTAAGAGTTGTTTTGGCTGTTGTACTTGAGTTCTAACAGCCAGACGAACCAAGAGCAGAACATCAAGGGTCAGCGCATGAATCTCAACAATAGCGACCATCAAATGCTGCAGTGCATTCTGGGGCTACCAATAAAACCCCATCAATAGTTCCCATCATGCATTGCAACATGAATAAATTATGAGCAGACTTGTCTTTCTCTTATTCTTAAGATTTTCTTTTATTTTAGTTGTTTTAATGTGATGTTCATTCATCAGTGTGTTCAGAGTTAATCTGTCTTTCTGATAATCGTCACCTGATGAGTTCAGCTCTTGGTTCGTCTGGCTGTTAGAACTCAAGTACAACAGCCATAACAACTTCTAATCATACTAACATAAGGGTCAAGAGCCCAACTGAAGCACACACTGACACTTGAACGGTGACACATAAGTTTTCTCCTAACACACAAAAAAATGCTTTCTTCTCTAAACTAACTGGGTTAAAGTGCCCCTATCATGTCATTTTAAAGGTTACTCCGTTTTAATGGGTAATTAATTTTGTAATGTATTTTTAAAAAATTAGGTAGACTTTACCTTGTTTGTTTTAGTTTGTCATAGCTGTTAAATGTAGGTATTCATACCCAAATATACAGGATATAATCTACTCACACAAACTGAGTGTAAATTGTAATTCTGGATCCTGTTTTTAACATCAATTCAAATTCAAGAATTGAATTGGAATTTAGGAGTCATTCTCAATTCAATTCTGAATTGTGCACAAGCCTGAAACGTGTCTTAAATAGCTATAAATCATGATTTCTTCAAATCAAAATATTTTATAGTACTTTTTTTTGGCGACAGTTTGTTTATTTTATTTTTTAAAGCCCTAAATAGTTAGTTACTTAATTCTGCAACCTTAAATTATTTACAATTATTTGTTTTCTTAGAAAAATGTGTGTCCCCAAATCTTGTGTCAACTCTGTTACCATACAGTACCATATTTTGCCATAAATAGGTGAAATGATGTGACTTTGACTCACTGATAAGATCTGAAGCTCTGAAAAGTATCTGCTCTCTCTGAGAAAATATTTGAATCTAAAAACATCTCGCGCCAAGAGGTTTTTTTTTTTTTTTTAAATGTCGACTCTGTTACCACAATATCAAAAGGAAAACAGAAATGATTACTGATCTCACATTGGATTATTTAAAGCTCTTTAAATCAAGTTTTCATTAGTGTCATGTGTTCTGAGCATGTATGCCAGCAAGTGGAGTTTTTGGGAAAAAACAAAAAAAGTCAATTCTGTTACACTATTTTCTCAATAACAGTGACATAACAGACGGGGACACCAAATATAGAACGAGTCATATATAATCCAACAGATTCCAGATAATACAATTGCTTCCCTTGTCTTGCAGGGGTGGCAAGGATTTTGAGTCGTGAGGGTGGAATCACAGATCTTGAAGTTTTACAAGTGAGTTATGTCTTTACTTTTATCATTTTGTACACCATCTTAAAATAAAGGCTTAATTTATGATGAAATGACGAGATCCCTGCATTGGTTTATTGCAGAAGCTGAATGAATTTCACAAATGCATTGATTGAACTGTATGCTCTTGTGTCTCAGGCTGCATTGCTTCATGACACAGTAGAAGACACTGACACAACCATCGATGAGCTGGAGTCTATGTTTGGACCCACAGTGGCCAGAATCGTCCAGGAGGTTACCGATGACAAGTCTTTACCAAAAGAGGAGAGAAAACGGCTGCAGGTGGAGCACGCACCGCATCGCAGCCATCAGGCCAAGCTCGTCAAACTAGCTGACAAGCTGTATAATTTGCGGGACCTCAATCGTTGCACTCCCGCAGGTGAGATGTTCAAACTGCTGCACAATACCTTTCCAGTCTGTGATTTTACTGCTTGCGTAAGACTGCTGTCTTGCATCTATGTTGACAGGTTGGACAGCAGAAAGGGTTCAAGAATACTTCGTGTGGGCGTCTCGGGTGGTAAAAGGACTCCGAGGCACCAATGCAGCACTTGAGGACAAACTGCAGCAGCTGTTTATGGAGAGAGGAGTGGAGTTATGATGATGTCACAGCAAGCCACTGGTTGAAATGATGGTGCTTTTTGGGGGTCTTTCATTTAAAGGGGACAGTTCAGCCTTCACTGCAGTTGTTCTAAACCTGTCTTTTCTTTGTGGTGCACAAGAGATTTTTTAAAATTAAAGTTTTGTTAAATGTGACAAATGTTGTTGTGCTTTTTTTTTTTATATATATAAGTAGGTTATTATGAATAATTAAATATAACAGGTAGTGCTTTATTACCTAGATGTATTGTGTTGTAATGATAGTTTAATTTACAGTAAAACTGTATGAGATTGGTACTGTAAATGTGTGGAATAAACCACAGCTATTAAATGACAAAAAATCCTGAGCGCAAACCTGAGAGAGTTTGGGTATTAATTTGAGTGAGAACGGGAACATATCAAAATATGATTTTAGAAAGTGTAGAGAAAACATGTTGTTTTTATAATAATAGTAATGATTTTAGAATATACGATTCGTTTACCTTAGTGTTATTCAAAATTAACAAATTATCACCAAAAGGGAAGGACGGCACAAAATAATGTGTTGAACAATAAAAGTGTATTTAATAGTAGGAACTACTAAACAGGTCAGTGTTTCCGGGGAAGGGTTTTCGTGTGGTTTCATTTTGGCGTACAATTTCCGGGACGTCCATGTTAGTGGATAAAGGACTGTAAACAGGATTTTCACGGAGACTTTCAGCGACTGTGTTGTTTTCTAGCGTGAAGAGACCCGCGTGAACTGTCCAAAATGTCAGGACCAAACGCATTAAACGCCAAGCAGCCGCCGATTCAGTCGACGGCAGGAGCTGTGCCCATCCGCAATGAAAAAGGTTTTGTTGTTTTTCGAAACACAGTTAGCTTTAAGTGTTAGCATGTGTTGATCTCATGATTCGTGCGAGTATGCACTATAATACCATCAAGAACACATGGTATTCTCAGTTTTGAAACAAAACAAACCACACTTAGTCCAGCTCTTTTGGTGTGCTGTATTCTCGTAGCGTCACGGGTTCAGTGATAGCGCTAGCTGTAGAAACGGGCAGCTGACATCTTACTACGGGTGTTTATTTATTTCATGCATTGTATCTACAAGGTATCCACAGTCTGGTAGTCTTTTAACATGAAGCAAGAGCCAGTAATAATAATTTTGCCATTTTGTAAATAACTTTACACAATTAATTTCAGTCATGTGCTGTTTAGTTATTATTTTTATTATTAATTATAAATGGATTCATATAAATAAATAAAATATATAAAGAAACTGCATCTTTACCCAGATTTATCTTACTGCAGTAACTGTAGTTTAGTTTTCACAGTGACTGTTTCTACAGCAGGACTGCACATGACTACAAGACATTTTGGCGAGAAAAAAAATAAAAATTAAATTGTAAAAAATAAAATGTCAAGCTTCTGACAGTGCTGGGGGAAAATCTATATTAATTTAAGCAAGAGGAGAGCATAATTATTCATAAATCATTTTTTTTTAAATGTAGAAAACAAAATCTTTCAAATGTAGTAACAGCTGATGACATTATAAATGCTTCCTTTTTATTTAACTACAGGTGAAATTTCTATGGAGAAAGTGAAGGTGAAGAGATATGTGTCGGGTAAACGTCCAGACTATGCTCCGATGGAGTCCTCCGATGAAGAAGAGGAGGACTTCCAGTTTGTTAAGAAGGGCAAAGAGGCTGAACCAGAGATGGAAATTGAAGAGGAGGAAAAATCTGATCCTCGTCTTCGGCGTCTCATGAATCGAGTGACCGAAGATGTTGAAGAAAGGTGAATTACTTCGATCCGTGAAGTGGTATTTTTACAAATACATTACTGTTGTACAAGAGATCTGCTGGTGCTAATGTGTCTTTCACAGACTTGCGAGACACCGGCAGATAGCAGAGCCAGAGCTGATTGCTCAAAGCAGCGAGGACTCTGATGAAGGAACATGGCACCCTGAGCGGGAGGAGAGCAGTGAAGATGAAGAGGAGGAGGAAGTCGATGATGAAGTGGGTCGTCTCAACAAAATATTTAGGAAAAGCTAAGACTTTTAAATGTAAAATATGAGTTCACAAATAAGTGGCTTTACGTCTTCTGTATAGGAAATTGAGAGGAGGAGAGCAATGATGCGTCAACGAGCACAAGAGAGGAAGACGGAGGATATGGAGATCATGGAGGTGGAGGAGGAGGGGAAGTCTGGGGATGAGTCGGAATCAGAGTCCGAGTACGAGGAATACACGGACAGCGAGGATGAAGCTGAGCCTCGGTTAAAACCCGTGTTTATTCGCAAGTGAGTTTGTAACTTTAAAACCACAGTACAGTTCATCCAGAGTTCAGGTGGTTCAGGTATTTTTCTTTGGTTGACAAAGCAGTTGCTGTAATTAAGAAAAACAATTCTATACTATGGAAGTCCGTGGCTACCAGCAGATGTTTGATACTAAATATTAAACTGTTATTATAAAGAATAATTCTAAAATAACACTAGAATTAATCTTTCTCATCAAAATGTGCTTCCCAGGAAGGACAGAGTGACGGTTGCAGAACGAGAAGCGGAGGAGCAAAAACAGAAAGAGCTGGAAATTGAGGCCAAAAAGCAGGCTGAAGAGAGGCGGCGCTACACACTGAAGATCGTGGAGGAGGAGGCCAAGAAAGAGTTTGAGGAGAACAAGCGTAGTCTGGCTGCTCTTGATGCTCTGGACACTGATGGAGAAAATGAGGAGGAGGAGTATGAGGCCTGGAAAGTAAGGGAACTGAAGCGGATTAAAAGAGACCGAGAAGACAGGGAAGCGTGAGTACTCCTAATTTTTACCAAAACTGTTTTGTTGTACAGAAGTGACACGAATCGTAATCCCATGTGGCTTTTTCTTAAATTACAGAATAGAGAAAGACAAAGCCGATATCGAGAGGTTTCGCACACTTACCGAGGAAGAGCGTAGAGCAGAGCTGCGGACAAATGGAAAGCTTGTCACCAACAAAGCAACAAAGGGCAAATACAAGTTTCTGCAGAAGTACTATCACAGAGGAGCTTTCTTCATGGTGAGTAATGAGCAGATCCGCTTTCCCTGATCACACTCCGTTCTTGATGTAACGCGTGCGTTTGATCTTTTCTGCAGGATGAAGAGCAAGATATCTTCAGGAGAGACTTCAGTGCTCCAACTCTTGAGGACCATTTCAACAAAACAATCTTGCCTAAAGTCATGCAGGTCAGTGCCATCTATTTGAATTCATCTTATTGGTTTCACTGTCGATGCAATTTTCTGCCTGTTATAGTTGGGCAATATGACCAAAATCTTTTATGTGAACGTGGAGCTCAAAACCAGTCATACCAGGTTTTTTTTTTTTTTTCATTAAGATTTATAAAAAAATAAATTTAAAAAAAGGTTTCCACTGATGCATGGTTTATTAGGATGGGACAATACTTGGCTGCGATGCAATAGATAATAAATCTGGAATCTGAGGGTGCAAAAAAAAAGAAATTGCCTCAGCAATGCATATTATTAAACAAAAATTACGTTTTGAGATATATTCCACAAAACATTTTTGCTTTAAATGTATTTATGCTAGAAATTAATTTTTAATTTTACAAATTATTATTTTTATAAAGTAGGAAAATGTAAGCTCACTGAAAACAAGTAAGCAGTCAGTAATATATATATATTAGAGCTGCACAATTAATCGTTAAGAGATCGCGATCTCGATTCGACCCCCCCACACGATCTTAATCCAGCATTTATACGATTCAGCCAATTATATTTTCAAGGACAGGAGACGAGCATTACTATTGTGATCTCGAGATAAGACGCACTCACTCACAGCGGGCGTGATGACGCCTGACGTCACATGGGGTTTTGCAGGCAGTGGCCGGGTGTGCTTCTTATGCCGGTTACATCCTCCGCGTCCGCGCAGCTTCGGATACTTGTATCGCGGATATATTCGTATACTTAATCGCGGATGAGAGCAGCGCGTGCCGACTTTGCTTTTTGGGACCGTTCACATGTGGCGTCTTTTGCGCGTTATTATTTCAAATATATATGAGCATTTTGCACGCTCACAATGGAAGCGACGCGCTTATATTTCCAGGCGCTTTTCAGATTGCCGCAAACGCACCGCTGGTCATGTGACAAGAACCAGCCAATCAGCTTCATCCCAAAATAAATCAATAGTTGGTCAAAGCTGTACAGGGAAAGGCTGAACCACAGCTTGTAATGCAGTAGGCTAGATTGAATAGGCTATATTACGTCAATCTTTTGTTTATCAGTCTGTAAAATTAATCAGCTTGGGGGTTGAAATGGAAAATAGAAAGGACTCACTATTGTAATGCACTAGCTTTGTTGTCATAAATTTGTCTCACAGCAATCTATAATTACTAAACTAACAATACAATAGTCACCTCAAAAATATATAAAATAAATATAAAATAAACACACATATATGTGTGTGTAAAAATGTTTTCAATGTTTATTATTTTTTTCCTTTACATTTATTACATTATTTTACATTTCTTGTTTCGTTTACATTTAACTGCTATTATACTAGTTTGATAACCCATTTTTCAGGGGTAAATCTTTAAAATAAAGAAAGTTATCCAGAATCGTGATCTTTATTCTAAGGAAAAAAAAATTGTGATTCTCATTTGATCCAAAATTGTGCTGCTCTAATAAATATATATATATATAAATTACAAGCAGGACAAACAACTACTGTAATAAGAATTAAGAAATGCTTCATACATGGTATAAAGTTAGCAAATGTATGAAATATTCTTCACTGTTACAAATAAAATATTTATTGTAGAGTAGTGAAAGATTTTCTCTCTCGTCTGACAGTAATCAGTTTATTTATTTATGGTGGTGTTTGTAAACACGCACAAATTTTGGAAATTGCCTTTCGAGACTAAAATTAGCTATGAATGGCGAACTAAACAGACTTAAACACAGATCCTTGCTTCTGTTTTATTAAAAAAAAAAAATTGGAGCGAAACATTCTTAATTCATGGCCGTGATTGAGAGGAAACGGTTACCAAATTTTCTCCTTCACCTTAGTCTAGCATCCATGCTTAACACTAACAACTAATTATTATGTGCTCTGTAGGTCAAAAACTTTGGACGTTCCGGACGTACGAAGTACACACATCTGGTGGATCAGGACACCACTTCATTCGATTCTGCCTGGGCTCAGGAGAGCGCCCAGAACAGCAAGTTCTTCAAACAGAAGGCAGGGGGCGTGAGAGACGTGTTCGATCGGCCAACAGTGCACAAGAGGAAGACATAATCTATTTTATGGTAGAAGAGCAAATTCAGCTCAAACGAGGACACTTTTAAACTTCTTTTCCCTCCATCACCTTTGTTTTACTGTCTTCTGCTAGTGTTAAAGAAACCTCAGAACAAAGACATGACGTTTTTATTGCGTTTGAATTGTATACGTCTACACAACATTTCATTGCGTGTACAGAATTCAAAGCCTAGTTTCACTGTTTATAATGAGGGGAAAAATGGACTTTTTTTTGTTGTGTGGTAATAAATTACTATGACACTGATTGCATTGGTTCATCTGGAGTTTCTAATAAATGCAAAGAGGTGAGTTGTACTGGTAAAGACTTTAAAAAAGCTTCCTTTATTACAGAATAAGTACAATGTGAAAAGGAGAAAGGGTCATCACAAGCAGGAAAAGGGCAGTCCAATGTGTCCATACATCTTAAAGCGGTCAAATCCACTCAGTTAGTCAGTGCAACCAACGCCTCCACCACATTGCCCATGTGTTCTCTCAGACTGCGCTCCGCCACCGCGCGAGAAATCTCCATCTCTCCCATCTGTCAACAAGATATCAGCATTACCGTACATAAAGAGTTTCTCGTAAAACATAAATTGTTTATGGATATACTCTTTTGTATACTTACAACGAGCTCCACATCTTCCTTCTTTATTGTTACTTTGGCTAGTTCTTTTTCTCTGTGGGAGGGATGGAGATGATAGATTCAACACAGACACGTAGCTTTTGATTGTAATCAAACTATACATAGATATAATTTTTTTTTTTTTTACCTTTCCTGTTTTGCTTTTTGTTCTCTGGATCTTCTGTCTCCAATCACGGACATGGCCTTCAAAGACACACAAGACAGATATAAACTTTAAATAACAGCCTCCATAGTAAAACGCGCTCCGCAATGACAACGATCACAGGCTAAACACCCGTCTCCATCACTCTTCAGTGCTCACTCAGCTTATTAACCGTGCCACTGCTTAAACACTATTAAAAAAGTATGATGGCGTGTTTCTATTGTGATTATAGAGGACTCTATAATTATTTGAGTGCTAACACACCGTCCACTTCTTCCGCACATGGTTACTCTGCGTTAGCCCGGCTAGCTTTATTCGCTTCTTGATAACGTTACGTATCTTAACTCACCGTTTCCAAATTCGAGCTGGATATTTCTTTTTCCTCCGCATAGTCGGTAACCCTTTCCAAATCAGCAGCTCCACTGTCATGTTTTCGGGGCTTTTCTGTGGGTTTTCCCGTGCAGTTCTCCTCAGCCTCCAGGTCCAGATCCACATCTCCCTCAGCCGCCATGTTTGCTTCTACGCGGAGCCGGAACGCAAAACAGTGATGAGAACACCCGGACAGAGATTCACGGAACACAACATAGAGGTCACGTGTTCACAAACTAAACTAAACCAATTATAACGTATAAAATGTACTTTTAAATGATAAGATATTTAGATACAAAGCATGTGCAATACGGTGCATCAATGTGAATACTTCCTCATTTAGATAGCACAGAATGTACAATATCAAAAGAGGGATGAGATGACTTTTAATAGCATTCTTGTTAATATTTTCATACTTTGAAAGTGTCATTAATGTGAAATACTACATGAATTACTCCTTTTCCAGAGACACCGAAATTTGATTCATTACCTTCAAAACTGACTAAATCTGATTAATTCTGATGTTCAGATGAAATGATAAAATCAGTATAATGGCTTAAATCACCAAACAGCATGGCAAAAGTGCTGAAATTAGATGTTCTGCCATCTATGATCAAGACAACAAATTAAGGTGACTGTTAGTGTTTGTATGCAAGGTTCAGCATTTCAGAGAAATCGATATTTAAACAAAAAGGTCATAATTATGAGTTAATTATTGATTTTATTACAGTAATAAGGGTGAAGTTGTGAGTCGATGCTAAACTACACCACCTCACTTTTAGCCAAACAGATGTTGTTTATGGGTTCAAAAGGGTTCCAATTAAAAGCTTTCTCGTAACTATTTTTATCCCTTAATAGGTTTACTGATGACAAACACTACTACACTTAGTCTGTTACTACGTGCATTTCTTTTCCACTATGGGTTTTCTACCTCCTCAACTCGTAGTCAGCTTAACAAAAAAGGAAGCCCTTTCAGCGCACACCTGAAGGACAGCACCTGCTCTTCTCACCAGAATATGTTTACCATCTTTGAGGGATGCTACAAAGGTTTGATAGGAAGCCTTTCCCCATCATTACCAATCTGTTTATTCTACTGTACGATTGACGTCTGACAGTCACTGGACTTGGAGATTTCCTCCACGGCTGGATCTGTGGGAAGTGATGTGTTGTCGCTGTTGCTGGGCCCAAGTAAGCTTTCCTGCATGTGATATTAGCAGTGTGTGAGCTTTAGCATTTAGAGATTGACCTACAATGTTGCTCAATTTTTTATTTAGTGGGGCAGCACGCTTCAGTGAGGATGGGATTGAGCTGTTGCTATTACTTTAGTCAGTAAATGAAGAGGACGTGTAGAGAAAATGAAAGGGAGCACAACATGATAAGATTCTGCACATGTAAGTGTCTAAAGAGCTGACAATAAGTTCTGTTAGCAACACTTCAAAGCTTGAGAATACAGAGAATACATATTCTTTCCCCAAAAGACTAAAATGTAAATCTAAATGTCTAGCTTAAACAGGTTAACCTCACTGATAGATATGTTTTTGTTGTTTAAAAGTATAAACTCAATTTTTTTTATGACTGTCTCAGGAAAGAAAATGTGTTGCATGTTAAGTACATGTATCTTCATATAAGAGTATTGTTTTAGATATTTGTATTGGAAAACAGGACAAAAATACTTCGGAGGACATTCATTTGTGCTGTGAAAGCAATATTTAATGTTAATGACATAAACTAATGAATTATTGACTTTCTTCTCCAATTTGAAAACTTCTAAGGCCTTAATTTGTGGAAGTTGTTGTTAAATATATTTGTTGTATACGTTCATTTTAACATTTTATTTAGAGTAACCTATTTACCTCCTAATGGTTTTCACATTTCCATCAGATGATGTTTTGAATCAAATGTGATGGAATATTTGTTTCTTTTTATTAAACGACGAAAGTTCATGTAGTGACAACATGTAACATCTGATCTAAGAACACAAGCAGCTGCTACCCTATTTGTTGGTAACTGCATGAATGTAAACGTACAGATTGTGTGTCTGTGGATAAATGCTTCTCATGACTTATTCTAAAGCTCTAGTAAAATAGTGTAGATCAAATGTTTCTCATGGGCCTGGCTGAGTGATTTGCATTGTATGTTGTCAGCCGTGCTTTAGTTTGAACACTGTGCTAGTGTCTCTCTCTCACTCAAGGCCTCCAATTATTGAGAGTGAAAAGACCTCCAGTCATTCTGGGTGTTTCACTCTGAGAGAGACAGATTAGAGGTTCATTGAGTATATTCTTTGCATACTTTAAAAGACTCTAATTGGTTTAGAAAAGTTCATGTCTGTGTGATTTAGCTAAACAAGGATTAAAGCTGCTAAATTAAACTCCGTTCCTAGTAACACATTTTTATGCACCTATTTACAGAACGAAAAAACAATGATTCATATAGAAGAATGTTAGTTACAAAAACAGACCAATTTATTCCTCTCTTAACCTGTTTGATAGACTTTTGCTCTACTTCAGAGAGAAAGCACAATGCCAGTGCTGCAGCCACTCTGATAGCTCTGAACAGTGTTACGTAATAATATTGTGTCCAGCAAGGTTTTGGCCACACGACTCTGTGGAACTGTCAATACTCTGAAATAGTACACAGAGTCTGGACTCAGAAAAGTATTTAAACAACAATAAACTCAAACAGTGACTTGAAAGCTACTGTTCACATCAGTTCTGCTTTACAGTCATTCATTTCCTTGCTGGACATTAACAAATTGGTCAAGTTACTGCACCAGACCTACAGAGCATTAGTTGATTGGAACATCTTTATACAGGTGACTGTATTTGTTTTTTGTTTTTTTTTTCACATTTTCTAACATTGCTCGGTAACACTTTACAATAACAGTACATGAAGTAACAATTACTTGACTATGAACTAATGATGAGTTAAGACATTTATTAATCAAGAACTAACTTAAC
>JAUYWG010000040.1:20259883-20280450 GCA_034779775.1 Enteromius afrohamiltoni
CAGTACATGAAGTAACAATTACTTGACTATGAACTAATGATGAGTTAAGACATTTATTAATCAAGAACTAACTTAACGACGACATGAATCACTGCATGAATTTGTGGTAAGCTAAATCAAAAATGGACCTCTTCCACTTCTTTACAAACAACCAAAAGCACCAAATATCTGATTTAGATGAGCTGAATATGTATTAAAAATGTGTAATTGATAACTTTTTAAGGATGTTAACAAGTCATGAATTCATGTTACTTTATAAGTAATTAATAAAGAGTTAGTAATAATGTGCCCCCCAAGTAAAGTCATGACATAAGGGTACATTAACAACTCATGACATGACAGCTGCAGGTGAAAGCATGCTTGATTTAGTTTACCACAAATCGTTAATTAATACATTAACTAACATGCAGTAACTAACCTGTAATTAAGGTGCCGTTATTCATGCAGTGATGTCGTAGTTAAGTTAGTTCTTGATTAATAGATGTCTTAACTCATCATTAGTTTATGGTCAGTAAGTAATTGTTAATTCAAGATAATTCATGTACTGTTATCGTAAAGTGTTACCCATCGCTCTTTAACATATTTTCTATGTAAAAAATGCTTTGACAGCTCGCACCTTTTTAGTGCCTTGTGCTTGAGGACTTTTATGTATTTTATGTATTTATTGTATTTGTCAAGGATAAAACTAAAACCAGAAAAAAAGACACACAGTTGATCCACAGTTGCGTCCATACATATTTAGCGTCCGTGCACAGATACTCTCCAAAATGGCTCTACAGTACCAAATTTATTGAAAAAAGTCATTACTTTAGTTTTGTTTCTGTACAAAAAGTATTCTCGTTACTTCATAACATTACAGTTGAACCTCTGATGGCAGATGGACTATTCTGATGATATCTTTCATTTTTTTCTGGACCTTGACAGTGTTTATTACTTGGCAAAATTTTCATTTTGGGGTGGAGTAACCCTTTAAATGTAAGGACATAGTCAAGGAAACTTGAAAAAAAGAAGGGTTGCAAATACATTTAATTAGTACGACTCACTTACACTGTGACCAGAAGATATTGTGAAAAAGAAAAGTCAGTGTAGTCCAGTTTTGAATATTTCCTGTATTGTGTTCCACCAAAGAAATGTCAGACAGGTTTGGAATAACAGGAGGGTAAATGATAACAATTTTGAGTGATTTCAAGTGTGATTTCTCAGTCAGCATCCCATCAGTCATGTGCAATGTCATGTCTGTACATGATGCTGAAGGCTGATGATGAGTTCAAGTGGGCCTGTGTTTGCCAGACCCTTGTTGTCTGGATTAGTGTGTCACTCTACCGGAGAGAGAAGGTCACCCAGGCTGAGACGAGGACTAAAAACTCCAGGATAATCCCAGCACACATCCTCACACATACACACTGACCTAAATATAGAGCTATCGGCTGCTCTGCATGCTAACAACTCACAACACAGCCCATGACACGCTGATACGATTAATATTCACTACATAACAGCTCAAATAACTGAAGATTTAATATGCGAAGTTTGCTGAATAGCACCCCAATTTTGTACACTAGGCTGTAGTCAATGTATGCAAAAAAATGCAGGACTGGACCTGTGCCACTTTTTTTGTGCATTCCTCCAAACACCCGCTTCATTAGCATACCTCTGTTTCTGGGTCAAAAGCATAAAGACCAGATTACATATGAGGCCTCTTAAAAGACAGACAAGTGAACGTTTGCAAAGGTGTCACTAAGCCAAAAGAGGTGGGGGTCCAAAGGTATGTCTACTTTGAGAGAGCAGTCACAGAATTACAAGTAATTACATTATAGGACCCTGCAGAAATCCTATTGCGTGTGACGGTGCTCTGGAGCTGGTGCACTGGAGCGAGGGGGAAGGGAGGGACAGATGGGCCAACACATGGAACCTGCCCCCTCCTCCCGCTGCTCTTGTTGCCTAATCTCACTGGGTGAGTACAGGCGACCGGAGGGAGGGCAACCGGGCAGCCACCCTTGCTCACACACTCTCCTGGCACCATTCGATGCCACCAGGCTGCTCGTATAGGATATGGGAAGGCTGTTCGGATGTTCCCACGAGAGCGACATGAGGCTGTGCATTCGGGGGTCCGTGGAACTACACCTGCAGGAGAAACTAGCTGAGGATTCTTTCCTGTAAAGCTGAGGAGATCCTACAGCATCCTGAACCCTGACTGGCTATAGAATATACTTCTTTATTTATTATATTTTCTTGTTTTAATGACTAAGCACTTTAAGAAATAAGAAGCCATGTCGACTTCTCAAGCTTTACATCACAGCGGTGTGTACAACTATTTCCTGAACATGGTGGCTTATCAGGTGAGAGAGAGAGATGGAGATCATGTGAGAATGACATATCAGGTTTTTCAGATGCTTATTGTTTTTCACTGATCACCTTATTCAGGCTTCTCTTATAAGAATCTAATATATCTTTGTGGAACTTGAAGAGAATTCATGATGAATGATAGACATAACCTGCCTGTTTCTAATGTCACTTATCATATAACTACTTTTTCAGTCATTGGTTTTGCTTTTGGCTTTAGAAAACTGTTGGATTATTGAAAAAAAAAACATTGGAAAGCTTGTGAAGTGGCACAGTGGGTTTACAGGTTGTCAAAATGCTCTGGCATAATGCTCTTAGTCCTCAGCTCATTTCTTTTTTATTGTATCAACTATTTAACACTGCATTAGTGCATTTTCATTTGAATACCTCAGTGGCTGTGCTTAATCACCAGAACAGAACAATCCACTTTTAAACTTTAATTCCACTACTATTTTAGTTGACTACTATTTTGTGCCGGGTTAAAGTCAGTTGGCCATTTGTTGTTGTTGTTTGGTATGCAAAGGTAAAACTCCTCTCTCAGTAGAAACGTACAGACATCATGGAAAGTGCTTTCTGTCAAATGAAATTAAGAGGATGGGTGACTCATTCTGTCATCATGAGCTTTAAGAGTCAGTGTGTTTTCATCCTCCTTCACTGGCTGTGGGAATATTGCCGCTGATTTATTAGAGCAGTAACAGTTATTTAGTAATTAGCTTAGAATTTTTAGTACAATACTTAAAATGCACCATCAGTGAACTGTTTACTTTAAATGCAAATGAACATTTATAAAATAAAATTAATGAAAAAATGGCTAAATACATGTAATCAAGGGTGGATGATTTATTTGTTTGTAAAAAAATAAGCACATTATTCAACCCTCAGTCCCCCCTCTTCTTCATAAATAATAACACAAATAATGCCCCCTCCCCCATATTTTTGGGCAATATTTGTCAATGACTTTCTATAAAGGACAAAATTAAATCTTCCAGCTGGCACCAATATTTATTATGGTATATTAGGCCACAAATATTCTGCTGTCACAATTCCTTCAAAACTAATTGCACCTGAGGGTTTTGTCTGTGAACAACAATGTCAAATCAAATCTCACAATCCTTTACTCATCCTTTACTTATTTTCTAGTCCTTCTAAACCTGTATGACTCTTTTTCTTCTTTGGAAAAGAATGGTATCTTGAAGAATATTTCTGTTTATGTCCATACTATAAAAGCCAGTAAGGTCCAAAACAACTGGACATTGACAGTCATTGTCTGAACTGAACACTGAGACATGTCTTCTTTTGTGTTTTTAAGAAGTAAAGCCATACATTAGCCAAACATCAACAGGGTAAACAAATAATACCAGGATTTATCATTTTGGATGAATAATATTAAAGTAAGTGTTAACTTTTAAATGTTTAACATTTACGGGCAGTTTCCCAAACAGGGTTTAAGACTAGTCCTAGATTAAAATAAATGTTAAGAGCTGTCTAAACTGGAAAAAGCTTGCACTGAGATAATACATTATTGTCATTGTTTGGTCTTAATATGCTCATAGATCATGCATTTTTATAAGACATGTTTCTAAAAATTCTTGAATGTCCTAAATTAGCAAAGGTCTAGTCCTGGCTTGATCTAATTCGTATCCAGGAAAAATGACCGGCCTCTAAAAAGTTGCTTGTAAATGCTATTATGACCAAATCCTTTGTTATCTTGTTTTCCTTCAATAAGCACATGGCTTGTTGATCTGCACCTCAAGCTAAAACAAATTAATTGAATTCTATATTTGGTAATAATATATATTACAAGAAATTTGTAAGCAATTATTTGTTGGTTTGTTGTTGTTTTTTTTCATCAGGAATACAAATCGAACAATGAGGGGAAACGAATCACAAAAAAAGTACAAGTATTATAAAAAATAATGTCTGGGAAGTTTTATATCCTGTGTAAGTCAGTTAGTTTTAACCCAATGTGATAACACTAACTAGTATTATTAGGAAAAAGAATATCCTCCAGGTCAAAATGATTGGAACACAATGTAAGAGTTAAAGTCAATTGCAAAAGGGTTAGACATATACAGCTCGATATATTTCAATGGCTTTTCCCAGCAAATCACATAGTGAATGACTGCAACAGGATATAGGATTGAAGCACAGTGTTAAACATTTCTGAGAGATTTTTCACTACAACACGTGCCGTTATCATTTCAAATCATATGCTCACAAAAGATGAATTGTTAATCTGTAAAGTCAGTGAGAACCGAGTTCCAGTCCAATCTATGCTACTGGGTTTAGCTGAGGATAAAAGATGCTTGGACCTCATCCAGGCAACCAGCCCTGATCCATCAGAAAAATCCAGATGCTTTGAGTGATCACGATTAATCCCAAACCCTGGCCGGTCTGCTTTTCTTCCCATCAGATATGCTGCTGCTGTGGCCCGGCGCCGTGTTCCCTGTGCTGCTCCTTCTGTCCGCCCGTCAAATCATCCACCACCACACGGATCATGTACACGTTATTCCACATCCTTGCCTGCACCGTCTCATGCCTCATGCTGTCTAAGACCGTGTCAGAGGCGGTGAGGGAGAATGTAAGTTGTTTACAAGTTGGCACCAGTGGTTCTAACCTAGTTTTATGTAAACACCCCAAACTCTGCTTCATTTGTAGTCTCATCCAATCAAAACTTGGCTAATCTGCTTGGCAGGACACACACCAGCTACACATGCTAGCAGTCTGTGCCCTACAGAAACACTGTGGAACGCAATAACAGACGTCATTCTTCCTCAGGTGCCTTTTTTTAACGTGGTGTGTGATGAGGCTCACGGTGGAGGGGACTGTCAGATGCTGGTGGGCTACTCTGCCGTCTACAGGGTGTGTTTCGGCACAGCTTGTTTCTACTTGATGATGGCCATCTTCCTCATTGATGTGAAGTCTAGTCAGGATTTCCGAGCCCTCATTCATAACGGGTCAGTGTCGTTATTCCTTACACACTTTTATTGGCGCCTAAGGTTCCATGAAGAAACTGTAACACCCATGGAACCTTTCCATTGCACAACATGATTCTCTATAGTGGAAAGAGGTGCACTTCTTCTTTTGATAATTAAAGCTTCTTCTATGAAGTTGCTGAGAAACATCCTTATGAGGAAGAACACGATATTGGTCAACCAGATATTGGTCCTACAAGCATCTTTGGAGGTGCTTGTAGGACCAACAGGTTTATTGAGTTACTTATTATAAATAAACTTACAGGACTAACACTTATTCTCCTCATCCTCACTTAGGTTCTGGTTTCTGAAGTTCATCACCATGCTTGGAATGATTGCTGCTGCCTTCTTTATTCCCACAGAATCCTTTTTGCACGGTGAGCTGATCATCTCTGAAGGATTATATGTCTGATAAATAATATATATCACCATTTTCAAGGTCTGACCGGTATTAATAAATCCAGTAATAGCACGATTGTTCAAAATATGGGGTCAGTATTTGTTTTTTTTGGACACAGGATTACACTAAATTACAGAATTAATTATATTCTAAAATTGCAGATTTCAAACAATCGCTGTTCTATTCAAGTATCCTGGAAATAAAATGTATCAAAGTTCTGTGAAAATGTGTCCCTGTCAGAGCAATCCAGGATAAAGTCTCAAAACCTAAGAAGAATTAGTTTGATTTCAGACATTAATTTCATTATGATTTCAGTCTTGGTCAGTTAATATTAAAGTTATCAGGGTTATATTTTCACAGAATGCTCTTTACCTTATGAAGGATGGATTTATGCAGTTTTCACAGCCAGGGTCAGAAATATTAGGTGCAGCTGTTTTCAACATTTAGAATAATAAGATGTTTCTTGATTTTTATTTCTGACAGATCACGTGACACTGCAGATTGAAGTAACGACTGCTCAAAATTCAGTTCACAATTTTGCTGTATTAAAAAAAGAAAGACTTATTTCACGCATATTAACACAATCTTACAGACTTTTAAACAGTAGTGCATGTTATGGGCAATTTGATAATTAATCAGAATTAAATCAGAATTCCACTTTGTCTAATATAATGATACTTATACTAAAAATAACTCAGAAATCATTTGAAACGAGTGAAATTAGACATCACAGCATTATAATGCACAGTATGAAAAATAGATATTAATTTGAATAAATTAAATATTCATTCATTTTGTAATTAAATTACTTTTAAAGATTTACTTTAAACCTAGTGTTACATGATGATCTAAATGTAAAAATAAGGGAAATGAGAATGCACAATTACATTTTCAACACTCATAACCATAAATCAATCTCCAAAATGGGGAAATAACCAATGCTATACCAACTGTATTGGTTTCCATATGATATGGAAAAGAAAGTATATTAACATGGAGATGACAGTGAATAGTCTCTCTATCTTAACTGATTATGTGCTTAATGGGATTATATTAGAGGCTCGTGGCTCTGAACAGCCTGGATGATGTGAAATGCATTTCTTCTTTAAATCCTCCAGGTGGCACCATAGAAACATGAACATTTTCCATTATGTCACAAAGTGGGGATTTACTCAGTCGACCTTATTTAGGGAAATTTCTTTTTAAAAATTATGTGCGGCTGTAAAATATTTTACAGCCAAACTTTACATTTGACGTATGATGTATAATGCCCAGCATCCTATAACTGGATTTACCCGTCTTACTTTAATTTAAATGTTCTCTTTCCCCCTCTCTTCATGTAGCCTGGCATTATGTTGGAGTAGTGGGAGGCTTTGCTTTTATCCTCATTCAACTCATTCTCATCACTGCTTTCGCTCATACATGGAATAAAAACTGGTGAGTGAAGAAACTAGGCTCACACAGACAGTATAGGTACTGCAATAATCCACGACTACTGCAGGAAAGCACTGATTATCAGACTATGAAGAACCACATCTGGTTCGTGTCCGAGTCACATCTCGCTCTCGAATGATAAAATATCTGCCTCCACAGTTTTAGAGTTTCAGATAATCTCTGTCCCTCACTCCCTTCCTGTTTCTCGCTCTGGTTTCTCACTTATTCATGCACACACACACACACACACACATTCAAACTCTCCAATTTATTTCTGACATCAAGCTTTCCCTAGATGTTTGTGGAGCCATTTTGAGGCAGAAAGTCATCTTAGTACAACTAAGGACTGAATTTTCTGTTCGATTTAGAGGTGAGGTGTCACTGATCTCATTGCATTTCTCTCATTTCCAGGTTAACCGGTGCAGCTGAGAATAAGAGGTGGTACGTGGCAGTCATGTGCGCTACCCTCTTTTTCTACACCATTGCCACCATGGCCTTCACTTTTATGTACAAATACTACACTCACCCGGCGGGATGCCACCTGAATAAAGCCCTGCTATGGACTAACCTGGCCCTCTGCACCATCATGACCTTTATTGCGGTCACTCCCTGTGTGCAGCAAAGTTAGTGATCTGTTCCTGTTCTGTCACTAGAGCAATAGTTCAGTAGCTTATTTGAACAGTTTTCATGCAAAGAAATCACGATTTTGTGGGAATATTCTTGCAACAATTGAACCGTGAATGTAACTGATGATTCAAGCTGACAGTTTGTTTTGCTGTCCCTCTCAGAGCAGCCCCGCTCAGGACTCCTGCAGGCTTCCATTATTTGCTGCTACGTCATGTACCTGACCTTCTCTGCTCTATCCAGCCGCCCACCAGAGAAGGGTAAGTTGATGAGAGCGCTTGGCGTATGCAGAACAGTGTAAGGATACTACAGGCAAAACCATTTATTATGGTAATCATGTACTGGTGGATTTGACCATTTTTGGGCTATTGTGAGCTAATAACTTTGAGACTAATGTAAAGAAAACATACACTGCTTGCATCAGTAGATGTCACTTAAGCACATTTGTTTTTCTGGTTGTTGAAGGTTTTCTGATTTCAGAGCGATAAAAAGGACTCTTGGACTAATATGAAAACAATATTTAAATAGCCTATGACATTTCAGAAGTCTTGTAATATAATTTTTTTTTCCTGAATGTGCTGTGATTAATCAAAAATTTATTCATGATTACAGTTTTGACTCTGTGGTGTCTGATCTTATGGCCTACGTATCTAAAAACATGTTGCTCTGACATTTTTGTACAGAAATCATCATGAGCACATGAATAACTACGTTAAAGCATAGCATACCTTTAATTGAGAAAGGATGTTGGGGCAAGCTATTTGAGTTTTCCGTGGTAGCAGAAACAAGTCAGCATAAACTTTACAGAAAGAGAACATTTTGTAAATGTTTGAATCAATAAACGTGAGCGTAATGATTTGACCAATCACTGGACGCAGATTTACATAAAACACATCTCCAGAGTTAGACCCAGATGCTTTTACGTTCATTTTTGTTTAAATACAGAAACACCAATCATTCAGCAAATAAATCCATGTATTTGTTTTATTTTACTTTTATTTTTCCGTTTCACACGGTGGCCGAAAGGTGCGAAACAAATCACAATCCTGAAAACAAAATAACAAATTACAAACGCAAATCTAAGAAACAAAACAACAATTCAGAAAAAGCCAGAAAATATACGATAGAGAATGAATCAAATAATATGTGATTAATAACGCTTCATTTCCATGATTGATTGTGTCTATCTCAGCAGCGAGCCGTGCCTCAGAGACAGGGGCGACATATAGACAAAAAACAGTTCAAGCATATCACAGTGTTAGTTTAAAATGTTTAACCTACATGTGCGCTGGGCCTAGCAACTTTTAGAAACAGGTGTATTCTCTGATTAGTTCATTAGATTCGAGTGAACTAACGTTTAGCCAATCACAGCGCGAATCTCTTGACAGGAGCTTCAAATCTTGTTGCTCTTGTGAATTTTCGTTCGTGGCTGTCTGGGGTAAAATGCAGCCTAGAAAAAAGCAGAGGACTATTGCATCCTTTTTTCAAACACACAACGTGAGAATGTGTTACAGAAGGTTGCGATGGCACGGATCACACCTTACCATGTTATGATTTCATGTCGAAAGACAACAGAACATGTTCTGTGTACCTTGGCACGCTATTCCAGCCTAATCTATTCAGGGTTTAATTTTACTGTATGATTACCGTTGGATCTCATCACCATGCCGTACTCCCATTTATTAATAGTCTAGTACGCCCCTGGCTGTAGATTAATCCAAAGAGCGCGCCCTGCAGGACACCGAGGCGCCAGCGTCATCGCTTGCATATTGTTATATTTGTTTACTTTGGCATAAAAATGAATAAATAATAATTCCATGGTTGGTTCTGTAGTCAGAAATACAGGACACACAAGCTTATACTTTACTGTTGAAATTGGTACGGGGCAAATCTCAGGTCAGTCTGAGTGGTTACTATACTTAACTATATTTTTGCATATTTTTTCTATTACATAGTAAGGGTAATTCATACAATATTTAAACTGTTACTTTAAGACTTTGTTCTTCCTTTATTCCTTGATTGACAGAAGTCTCATCCAGTCAGCGGTGAGTCTCAAACGATACCTCCAGACTTGTTATAATGTTTTCTGAATTGTTATTTTGTTTTCAGAGTTGTGATTTAATTTACACCTCTCGGCCACCGTAGTCTCATAAATGCGAAGTATTTAGTCGTCATTAAGTTACACTTAACTTTCGGTTACAGTATACAAATTAAACTTAATTAATTACAAATTAAATAGATCTTCTTGCTTTCTTATTTTCTGATAAGGAGATGGTATTTAAATAATTATTTCGAAAAAAAACCCTTATATTTATATAAAATAATATAATTATTATTTATAAGAATATAATATTTACAACTATTTTTATTTTTTTTTAAATTTACAACAAAACAAGCATTGCTTTTAGCAGAGTCAGATTCATAATAATCAAACATAAACCTTTTTAAATTAATGTTTACATTTGATTGAATATTCTTATTAATTCATTCATTCATTAATTAAGTCGCTCACTATAATGACAACTCCAAAACAAATGAAATAAGTTTTGGTATGAGTTTGACAAATTGAACATTTGATATCAATGTTAACCTTATACCTTTCCATAAAATATTTTTATTATGTATTTAAATGTTTTGTTATGTTTTTTTTTTTTGTAGAAACAAAAACATCCTTACATATTTTACCAATAAAGGTTTCAATTGGTTCAGGAAGGAAGTATATTTTGAAAAGCATACAAGTTTCTGATGTTATTGCTCCCATAACAATAGCAAATTCTTTTGGACTAACTGATATGTTGTATTCTGAAATAAATTCTATATAAGTCAGTAATAAACCTCTACTATTAAATAACTGACTTACTAAAAGCAGATCATTATTAAACCACTGATTAAAGAATGAAGACCTATTTTTATACAAGATATTCTTATTATTCCAAATATAAAACCTATGGGGAGAAAAATTGTACTTATAAATTAAACCTCGCGCCAAAAGTACCTGTTGATGGAAATTAGAAAGTTAAACAGGTATTTTAGATATATTGTAGTTGCACATCAACAAAAATGTAAAACCTCCAACAACTGAAATTGCTGGTTGTTGTTTAAAACAATGCTTACATAAAACGGATTACAGCATTGCTGATGGGTTAAGTAACACTTTAATGACACAGTTACCTATTTGCAAGACCATTAAACACTTAACCCTGATGGTTCAGAAGAAACTAATCCTGGATCCAGCATGTGTGAGCCTGTCTCTACCTGCCAACATAAAGCCAAGGGACTGACCATCCAGTCACAGTAATGATAACAGGCCTTTGTAGAGTGACTGGTGACCTGTTTGAATACTTTCTGCTCTTTATAAAACACTAAAATGCTTTCTAGAATGCAACGCAGATCACAGACTGATCTGATATTTGAAGGTCACAGCCTCCAGTGGTGCGTGCAAACCTTGACCGGAGTAACCCAATAGATTTATCCCTCAGCAAAATGAATCAATCTGCCTGTAATCACAAAAAGTCATCAGTGGGGCCCTCAAAACTCTTCTGGGTTCGTCATCTCACCTCACATCATTTCATCCATTAGTGGTGAATTTCAGAGAAATCTGTGGCATGCTGAAAAGGTGATGAATGGTGCATGCAGACAGAGATGAATGAGGTTTCCAGAAAGAAAAGCTTTGCTGACTGAGCTCATAGAAAATCTCTCAAGCATGTAACACAGATGCAGCTGAGGGTGTTTCACCTGGGTATTTGAAATACAGATGTTATACTAAATTACAGCCATCGCTGAAAAAAGGATCGCAGAACGTTTCTTACATTTTGGATTTAGTATGATTTACATATTTTCTGATGAAGGGCTTTTGGCTGGAAATATCACATGTGTGTTGAGATTAATTATGGCAGTACTATCAGTGGGTTTATAGCCTTTGTTTGCTGCATGACTTCATAAAGGACTGAAGTGCACCCTGAGGCATGCTGGGAGTTTAATCCCATCTCAGAGGAATTCTTTCAGACACATAACACACAGTATCCACAGAAAAGCATCTCTTAACCCAGCGTTGTAAATGTGACACTAAATGTAATTGGTCTTTTTCAATTAGCTGTTTACAAATAACTGAGCGTTTGCTGTTGAAGAAATTGTTCACACCAAAATTAAAATCCTCCTTTACTCATCCTCATGCCAACTCCTGCTTCTGTGTGTTCTTTCAGTGGAGTATCAAGGGGTGAACATGACGGTGTGCTACCCTAAAGTCAGCAGGGATGAGATTCAAAATGAAGGCAACGCTGTGGCCGTTATTGGAGCAGCTATCATGTACTGCTGTGTTCTCTTCGCATGGTGAGTACAGAACGTACAAACAATGAAGGAGTATTAGTAATTGGGATATTAATAGAAAAGCTAACTGTGATTTTCTTTTTCAGCAACGAGGCTTCATACTTAGCTGAGGTCTTTGGACCTTTCTGGATGATAAAAGTTTACCGCTATGAGTTCCAGGTATGTGACTTTCTCCGAAAAATATTAGTGACTTGAGTTCTTTGAACTCTTGAAGGGATAGAAGCCCCAAAAACTCTGTCATTCCAAACTTTTATGACTTTCATTTTTTTTTGTTCCAGAACACACAAAAGAATATATTTTGAAGAATTTTGCTAACCAAAGTTTCAGTTTTCCCTTTGACTTCAACAGTTGTTTTTTGTAGTCCATATAATGGAAGGCAATAATGTTTGGCTACCCACATTCTTTAAAACAATTTTTTTTGTGTGTTACATATGTTTGGAACTACACAAGGGGAATAAAATTATGACAGAGTTTTAATTAAATAAACAAACTATTAAAATTGCATAAATGTTGCACTTGTGTCTGACAATATCTCTGATTCTCTGTCTTGGACAGAAAGCCTCCTGTTGCTTCTGCTGCCCAGAGGCTGAAGATGGTGAGAGAAATATCACAAGTTCCAATATCCATACATTTCACAAACATAATAATGTCATTAAACACAGTGTACGAGACAGAATGTTTTAACATCTTTGTTTCCGTCCCGTCAGAGGAAGAGTTCGTTATTGACGAGAACAAAGGCTGTCAGAAAGTCATCCACAATGAGACCCAGCGCGTTGCCTACAGCTACTTTTTCTTCCATTTTGTGTTCTTCCTGGCTTCCCTCTATGTAATGATGACCCTCACTAATTGGTTCAGGTCAGTTGTTAAAGAAGAGTCTGGAGATCAGAGAAGAAATACTGAGCTGTATATTTTCCTTAAATTTTATTATTTTGAAATGCGACTAATATCTGGACAATTTTTCTTGCAATTTTGTTGCCAAGTGTATAGAGTACACACAAATGCACAAGAAAGTAAAGAGGGCTCGAATCACAGTTTTGCTAATACTGTTCTGTGTCCTCCAGCTATGAGACTGCTGTGCTGGAGACCACTTTCACCCACGGGAGTTACTCCACATTTTGGGTCAAGCTGTCCTCCTGCTGGGCGTGTGTGGTTCTGTACCTATGGCTTCTCCTGGGTCCTCTGTGCCACTGCCAGTCTGATCACAAACGACCTCGCCGCGCCCGCATCAAGAGGCGGGCCGCCTCCCACCGCCACGTTAGCGTCAGCGTCTGAAGTACAGACTGTTCAGCAGCATCAAAGACAGTGGGGATGGGTGCAGGGTTACTGGGGATTTCCACCGCAAAGGAAATGGGTCACGGCGGATCTCCAATCGCTGAAGAGCAGACTTCAATTAAATTAACATTGATCCTCCTGATAATCCTGTTAGGATTAAAATCACCAGCACTATGAATGAAATTCAGCATGGGAACGGAAAATGTAAACCACGTTGGACTGTACAAGCATACCTTTAGGAGGTGTGCTACAATTGCCAAAAGGAATATGACATTAACGTTTTCTGGACAAGCTGGATGTCTGTATGTTTAGTGTTTTTGATTTGATTTTGTTTTTTTTTTAAATGTAGAATTATTTTTTATTGCTTACAGCGTAGATATTTGAAAACTACCTGAAATAGACTTTTTCCAATTTAATTTAAGCTTTTGATAAATGTATGCATATTAGGGTGGATAAATGATGTAAGCAATGGTTTATTTCAGTGATCTGTGGCTTGTGTGTATGTATATGAAGAGGTCATTTCCAAAAACAGTTAACTCTCTCAAACATCATGTTTTTTTCATTGTGCATTCCAATTAATCTCAAGCAAACTGCAGTTTATTTTAATTAGGTTAGAAGCTACAGTTAAATTAAAATAAAAACATGATTTCAAAAGACAAAGTTATCTGTTTTTGCAAATAAACTCTTCATATACTGTATATATATATATATATATGTAAAAGTTCTCTCCGGGGACTTGCTCCACCCAGTCTCTCAGCCAATCAAAGGCCACAGGGAGAAAAAGCTGTTCTAGAGTATAATGACTTTGATAGCTCAGCGACAGCCTGCCTATTTAGCCCTAATTGCATGTTTATGTTAGAAAGTTTGATGTCACTGTCATAAAAGATAAGTTATTTTTGTAAATATATTTTTAACAAAACACATTCTAGAGTTTATGTGTGTTTTGTAGAAAGGCTGGACTATAATTTAACAACCACATCAAGGTAATAGGGTAATCTTAGTTAGTCTGCTAATGATGAAAGGGAAAAACGGCTGCCAAATATAAAGCAGAAAACAACTGTTCGTTGGCAAAAGCGCTACGCCATAGACAGTTTTATGTATATGCTGCTTATCTTGAATGTGTAAATGTATACGTGACACATAAACACTCATCATCATTTCACTGAGACTTTATAACTGTTGATAAGATCAAAAATATTGCTAGTAAAACCTTTAAAATTATATGGCAAAATATATAATTCAAAGTTTCCTCTAAAAATACTGTCTGCTTATAAATACATATATATATAAAAACAACATCAAAAATGCACATGATAAAGGTATGCATGCTGTCAAGTGATTTTATGCAATTAACAAACACATGGTGCTGGGAAAGGCATCATAAATTCTGTGTATATTATTTACTTTGGTGTATAAGTTTTAAAAGGTGACTGTCCACCTAAAGTGCTTCATTTAGTGACTCTCTTTGCTTTGGTTTGCCTAATGCCCCATGGACATAATTCATCCCGACAAAGTGTCCATTGTCCTTACTGAAGATCCTTTAGTTAAATCATCACTGATTTCAATTCAACATCAGAGCGGAGTTTCTGTCTGGATGTTGATTTTTGGTTGAACTTCAGAATAAGCGTGATTGTCCATGTGTTCACCCCCCGAGCTGAGTCCGGCTACCTCTATTACCACAGAGCTTCTCTAGGGGGCGCAGCAGGCCATCCTCGCGTGCTCGATAAGGCTGAGCGTAGCTGTCCTCCTCCACCAGGATGCGATTGAGCGTGTGTTCATAATTAATATGCCTTCGCAGCATTAAAACGTACTGATGCCCCTCCTCCAGAAAGGGACAGTCACATTTGTTGGGTGCCCACAGGAACTCCCGGTGCTCCAGACGATAACGGTTGCGGTACGTGTGGATGATTTGGACGTCATAGCGGGTCTCCTCACCATGATAGACTTTTTCCAGCACTTTTGCTCGAAATACTTTCACAGCAGATAAACACTTTGTCATCGTTCAATATATAATGTATTGTAAACCGTTTGTTTTATGAAGAGACGTGAACTCACCAAAATCTTTTTGGCAATACTGTCTCTGGCGCTCACCTTTCCCACGAACCCGGCGACATTTCCCACAGTGGCCTACAAAATGATGTCATGACATAAAAAAGCCCAGACTGTGTTGCAAAACAACAATTAACAGAGGGAATGAACAGGCGAGATTATTATATGCAGATGATAAATGGAAATACAGAAATAATTTGGTAGCAAGTCTACACAGAAATGTAAAAAAATGAGACATTGCCATTTCTGCAGTACTGGTTGAACTTCAGTCAGTTCAGCAACCACTGATAACTCCTGTGCAAACAGTATTTGAGTGAAGAGCTTCAGAGGTTTCTATTTACAACATGTCCTCTGATATTGTAGCCAATCAAAGACATCTGCACATCAGTACAAATGGCATTCAGGACAGACAGAATCTGCAGAATCTTGCTCTATATCCTAATAAATCCCTTCATAAACACAATGCAAATAAGAGATTATTTGTGCCATTTAGACAGCATCATTGATTATAATAGAGGTGATAGAGTGATGATAAAGGAGAACTAGTTACCTGCTTTCTGAATATAACCAATTTACTTTAATAAAAATAAAAGTTTTACTTTTTAAGTACACATTAAAAAGTTTCAGAAATAATAACTGTATTCAAATGCAAGATTGAATCCAGAATTGCGGTGATGTACACTAATGGCAAGCGCTAACCTTTGCGATGTATTTCAGGAAGTCTGTTCCTGCGGTTTTCATCTCTTTCCAAACGTGGGACTGGCTGCTGTTGATATGGGGGTTGAAGAGTCCAGCGAGCAGCAGGACCTGAGGGCATGACCTCGTAAATCACAGTTGTATTTACAAAAGACTTTGAACATTAAACTTAAAGCAACTGGGGAATTTTACCATCGCACATACTTTAAACCAACTTAAATTAAATATATAACTTTATCTCATAACAAGATCTTGTTACTGCACGGATAAGATACTTACGGCTGATGTCATTTAAACTAAGGTTTATTCTAATAAACCTATTAGTATGTATGTATCTTATTACCTAAATACAAAGAATGAAAGGTTTTTACCCCATAAATGAGGTTTTGTGACTGGCTGTGTTGTAGTAGTAGTGGTTGTGGTTGTGGCAGTGGTAGTCGTAGTGGTTGGAAGTTCAAAGGGCAAGTGGTTTGATGTGTGCTGAGGCTGCCGAAGTTGACGTCTCCCATGATACAGGGCATAACGGTCCAGAGGCAGCCAGTACTCATATTCAATCCCAGAGTTCTTATCAGTGGACAAGACCTACAATAAGACCAGAACAAATGAATACAGTTGTACTGGGTACTAAGGTTTTGTCTTGATTTTTTTTTTTTAATTGTGACATTTTAGGGCAAACCATGATGTGCAGGTCCTCCTGAGTAGGTCCTGGAACTTCAAAACTCTCCCAGATATCAGCAGAGCGCCGGTACAGAAGTTTGGTTCCTGCCACATTGTACTCCCCAGGAACGTTGATCTTCCAGTTCCCATTGATCACAAACTGAGAGCGCCCATTCTGGAGTGCTTTGAAAAACATTTACAAGAAGCGTTTAAAAAAACAACAAAAAACTACCACAACACAGCATAATTGTAATGTTCTTATAAAGGGACAAAGTCTTGTTACTAGAGGAATATAGTGAAAAACTGTTCTCCAATATGTCATTTGTGACCCTGGACCACACATACTAAGAAATCACCGTTAAAGTTGTTCAGAAGTTTAATAGCAAAATTACTAACCAAAAATGAAGTTTTAATATATTTACTGTAGGACATTTACCAAGTACCTTCATGGAACATGATCTTTACTTAATGTCCTAATAATTTTTTGCAAAAAAAACCTAAACATACAATATATTTTTGGCTATACTTAATCGACTTATGGTTTTGTGGTCCAGGATCACATATTATTGCAAAATAAAACATATTTTTTTATTAGTCTTCTGTAATTCTGCCTCACACTGTGCACCTTGCTTCTTTGCTGTGAGAACCACATGTTGGAGAGATCACACACAAGGCTGTACTCTAACCTAGATAGTTTCTGCTGTTATCAGTCACTCTGATGTGTGTGGCTCCGGCCGGGATCATAGTGACCTCACTGTATCCAAGCAGTCCTGCAGGGAAACAGATGAGAGAGTAATGCATCTCAGCCCATTTGGAAAAAATGAAAACACAGTTATTTTCAACAGGTGCGCAGTCCTGCTCTGAACTGTATGTTTCCATGATGTGTCTCGCTGCAGCTGCAGCAGGGATCGGTCTGGCTGCAAGGCACTGAACCGCAGAATTACGACCAGGGCTGCTCTTTTCTCTTCTCCTTTGACTTTTGACCCTCTTTACAGAGCTCTGTGCTGGCAGCCTCGAGTCTGTTATCCTACTCTCAGAAATCCAGATGCAAGAGAGTGCCTTGCAAACAATGCCAGTATTATCGCTGTGTTTTCCCCAATGTAAATGCCCTGTATTTTCAGTTGGCCAGCATGAAGGAAGATTTTAAAAGATATTCTGTTTCATGCGGAGAAGTGCAAAGCCAGAGGTGTCAGTGCTCTAAGTGCTCAGATACGTGTGAGGGCGAGAGACACCAAAAGATAAAGAAAGAGAGAGAGAGTCACAGTCACCCAGAAACCACTTACACTACAGTTTAGAAGTTTGATAAAAAAAAAAAAACTAACAAAAAAAACAACATCAAATTTCCCATAAGTGACAACCTTAAACTTAAAGGATTTCATGTCTAAATGCCAAACTTTACAATTGTGCTGCTCTGAATAACAAGATTAATACAAGCACTTATTAAAACTAGATTTATACAGTTCTAAGCTTATTTTTCTGTTCTGCTGTTTAAAGTCATTGTGAGTGTATTTAGATTCATTGCTGACCGTTGTTCTGCCCGTTGCTTTGATAAATGCTTCTGTGATGAAGGCAGGTTGAGTTGTGGCCTCCACACACCATGCAGGCGTCCTCCTGCTGCTCAGATCCAAAGATCAAGTCACATCCTGGCTTCTGCACACACACACACACACATGCAAACCCTGTGATTAGAAGCCAAAATATCAAGCATCGTCACATTCTGTTTTAACAGTAAAAGTTGATCCCGCAAATGCTCCTGATGAAAACTGGAACAGCCCACAGAATCTTGGAGACCTTCCAGGAAATAAATTTAGACACTACTAAAGAGCGAAGCATCCGAGATTAAAGACCCTCAAAATAAATGCATTATCTATTACACTGAAAATGATTTGATCATTGTAAGAGCAGTGAAAAAACATTTCTCCAGCATAACATTTGTAATTGATTTTATGACTTTTCAGCATTTAAATGTCATTTCTTTGATGATAATAATAAGAAGAAATGTTTTATGGTTTAACATCCACTATATAAGTGTAACTCTGCACCACCTTGAAAGGTCTCTGCGTGTGTTTGTGTGTGTTTAGGTCCACAGGTCCAAACAGAGGCAGGTGAAAACAGACGGGCAGCAGAATGACACGGATCTCTCTCTGAGACACCGCACACAAACAAGAGTGGGATCATGAGGCCCGGGTAGGGATCAAGACCATTCAGGCAGAAGTTTGGCTTAAGCTCCAGAGTGCAGGGGTGGAGGAGGAGACATCGGGGGAGACTGCAGAGGTAAAAGCGAGGTGTGCAGGAGTGCACTGTCCTCAGCAATTTCTGCAGGATATAATTAAGCCTTTGTTTGTCTTTAGACTCCCCGTGCACTCCATTTCACACAGGTGCAACCCTCCTCCTAAAACACGACCTCCCATCCTTATCTCTTTCTATGCCTTGATCTGCCTTTCCTTGCTCAATCTTGGTAGTTTGTGAAATAATGATTCTCAATGGCACATTCCCATGATTCGGGGGGCCTCGCAGAGGGGTAACCACACACACACACACACACACACAAGGTGTGCTTCACACATATGGATTCAATCTGCCACATGGTGCTAATGATTGGGCCCCACTATGCATGTGCTTCTCCTTTCCAGTCCTCATGTGATGGAAACCAAATTGACACCAGCATGACTTCAGGACTAGACGGGGCTTATAGTCCATTCAGTCACCTTTACATGCACATATATGTGTAGGTTTTTGTAATATGTACATATGAAAATAGGGTGAAATAAACATTACTGAAAAAGGGTTTCATTCAATTAATATTATATAATATGATGGAATGACCCTCAATACATATCAAAACATATATATATATATATATATATATATATATATATATATATAAAAACATCTAATTTCTTTTCTTTTTTTTTAAATCTGTTAAATGTCTATTTGGTTAGTCAATTTAAAATAATGATTTATTAATTTGTTTTTTTTAAATATTTCTATTAATTAAGTGTCAGATCAGGTAGATATGTGTGTAAAAAAATTTAAATGTCTTAAATAAATAAATAAATAAATAAATGTTTTTTGTGAAGGTTCACAGTACTTAGTAGTTGTCAGCTATTATGAAGCCATGTCCTAAGACCCATCTACTCACCAGACACTTTCCATTCACACAGACTGTCCCCTGATCTGATTGGCATGGTGTGCCATCAAGAACCCGCCCAAAGTTGTAGTAGAAGTTGTGTCCGCTTGCCAGGCAGCTGAGCTCACATGGGTCGGATCCTGAAAGCAGTATAAATCAGGTTTCAGTCGGTATAAGCACCCAGCAGAAGGAGAAATCTACACAGTAACACAACACATGCTTCAAAAGAGAAGAGTCACGCTTCACTGACCTCCATGAAAGGTAGTCCAACGGTAACTGCTGCCAGCGACCAGGGGTCTGTCATTGAAAGCTTTACACTGCAGTTCTCTGAAGTCCATTGAGTCAGCAGGACACTCCTGATGTTACAGACACAAAGCTCAGGGGAGAAAACACACATCCAGAGTTGCTAAAGCCCTGATTCATTAACACTCACTAGAACAGCCCTGGAGGACTCGGGGTAAGCGCAACACATGCTGACACAATGGCCCCATTTTAACCTGATTTTAACATCTGTCCCGGATGATGGGTTCATAGGTTTTAATTTATAAGAAAATGAAAACATTTCATGATGATCACTCAAACCACATTCAGAGTTAGTCAGGAACGCACACTAGACAACAGTGAAGGGCCAACCAAGTACTAAAACAAGGGTTTTATTTTT
>JAUYWG010000040.1:20286576-20340713 GCA_034779775.1 Enteromius afrohamiltoni
GTCTGCCGGTGATTTTGATCTTGTCTGTCTTGACCCTGAGCCTAATAAACCCTTTTGCACATGAACTCGCACGCTTCCTTGCCTCTATTCGTAACAGAAACTGGTATGTGACTGAAATGTAAAATTTGGCTTTGTTTAAATAAATTGCAACAAATAAAGCATATATATATATATTTGAAATAAATATAAGGATCACATGTTTTCCTGTCAGATGACACAAAATGGTTTCCCATTTGGTGCATTAAACTGAAATGAAAAAGTAAGCACCAAATACTTATTTTAATTTAGAGATGAAAACATGTTCGTCATAGAAGTACATTTTACTCTATTGGTTAATTATGACGTCATAGCTTTGAGTAAACAGGGAATAATTGAGTCCATTCCAAGTTGATTTCTTCTTTTCCACCTTTCATTCAGCAATTCAATAAAATCATTAACGTGTTTCCACGCGTAGTAAAGTAATGCATGCTCCACATACCTGTCGTTTGCCATCTTCGTCAGTTGTCACAAAATAACTTCTTGAGATCTGAAACTGGATTCATCTGATGAAGTAAAGCCCACGAGACGTGTGATCCCAATGGTTTTTATCCTCAAAGAAGTCGGGAAATCTAATTGCATCCATGTTTCACAAGTGTTTCCTTTGCTGGGACTTTTCCTGAGGTTTTCTCGCACGCGGAGCCCAAAGAGGATAACCTACATAATCCTGAATAAAAATCAATCATTGAAAATAAATAGCCCACTGACTACTTCACATACTCTCCGCTTATTTGCATGACTAAAAGTCCTCCTCACTTTTTCAATGTGCTGTTCCTGAGGGCAAACTGAATCCCTTTGAGTTTCATATCAGTGCTCAGGGTCCGAACTCACAAGGAGAAGGTCTGGTTATCTTCTGTCTTCAGGTGGGTTTCTGTGCACTTCACCTGAGCCTCTCACTCACAAACAACATCCTTGATTTTCCTTGAGAGAAAATAACGGCTCTTCGGTCAGGACACTCGGTCCTCCTGTAGAGTTCACATTCAGTTTCAGATTTACATCATCTGAGAAGAGACATAATATTGCGTTTGTCCTAATCCTATCGTTGCACAAACGTATGCGTCATAAAACTCAACAGCATAGGTTAATAATGACAATAATTTAATTTGATACATTTTATAAATACTTTATTATTATTATAAATTATTAAATAAATATTATTAAAATAAAAATATTTTCTATATTTTAGCATAGTATACAATTGTTAAGCTAAATCACTCGGTAAAATCAATTTAAGTGACAGCGCAGTGATAAATTATTGAATATTTCCAATCACTTTGAATTTCATTAGGTTTAAACTCCGATTAGAAATGACAGAAATTATTGTGGCGGTTTAAAAAGATGCACATCACAATGAACTATTTTTTAAAGTAACCTATAGGCAATGAGCATCCTCTGTGTGATTAAAACTTATTTAGGAGCGCAAACAAAGCGCATAGCCTATAAACCCAGCGCGTATAATAAAGTAGTGAGTTACCTGTCAAAAAGCAGCGTCTGTGGTGAGACGGCGTGTGCAAGTTTGTACTGATGTGAATGAGAGCCGCAGCATTGCGTGCCGCCGCGTTCACCTGAAGCTCAGCCCAGTGTGTGCCTACATTCCGATGAAGAACTAGTAAACACGCCCCTCTTAAACGGAATGTTGCCCAATGCAGATTGTAAATGCTCCAGTAGCTGTAGTTCGTGCATGTGCTAAATTATCCCTGTGTCGTAAGCCTTAAGTTACAGAAAGTTGAAATAAGTTGAAAGACGTACATGCCATCAGAGTATGAATTAGAAAACAACTTCCAGGGGATTAACTTGTTAAATGGATTTGCCGTAGGTCCTTTTTAAGGCTCTGTCTGTCGAGGCTGGTCTTGTGGATGTCAGATTGTGCTTTTGACACTGCTGACACAGTTAGGCTATTAAAATATGTTTAGGTGTTATTGTTATCTGGATGGAAGGAAAGTGCTCTATTGTTGCTTCTGTTTATTTATCTATTACTTCAAAACATCATTTTAAGACACCCTGTGTAGTTACATACATTTAGTTTGAGTTTTAGTATGTTTAGTTTAGTATGAAACATTCCTCTAGTGGATGACAAAAGGCAGATATGATGAAAATGAATGGAAACTGAAAAAAATTCAGTTATTGGATGGAATTTTGTTATTATGTGCATGCTAGTGAAACATCAACTGACTGTTTTCTAGTCAATGAAGACGTTTAGAAATATCCCAACAATGACAGACCACAGCTCAACAAGTGGCTGCAGTTATATTGAGCTCTCCTGCAGACCCCAACCATGACCATGGAAACAGTCCCTAAAATAACTGCTATCAACTGCAATGGATCATCACATACAAACCACAGACCCCAGGCGTTGTTATGTCTCTTGTCTCTATGTCCTTTGATTAAAAAAAAGAAAGCAGTTATAACTCTACTAAGCACTTTACCAGAGCATGATGATTGTTTAAGTGCCCCAGAGCCTCAAATGGCAAGTTTCAGCTTGCAGAGAAATGTCTTTACCAAGTGTACCACATCTTTATGCTCCTCAATGAACATAGTCAACCTCTGATTCACAACCATTTAAAGGGATAGTCCATAATTTCCTCATCCAGAAGCTGTTCCAATTACTTCTGTTGATATTTTGGTTTAAAACATTCTACAAAATATCTTTTGTGTTCAACAAAATTAAGGCAGGTTTGGAAAAACGTAGGGGGTGAGGAAATGATTGATTTCTAGGTCAACTATCCCTCTTATCTCTATATGTACAAAGATCCCAGTCGACATTATTGAATAGATAGCAAATTAATTGCATTCAAGCATACAGATTTGAATAGTCAAACATAGTCTTTCATTGATATGACATGTGCTGATTGCTTAACATGTTTCTTGACAACTGAATGTGCAGTAATTTTGACAAGCAGTCCCAGTGGTGTCTTTAATGAGAGCAGATGCTGCACTGAACAGACCACAACATCTTCTGGCTTGTTTGCTTTCTTTTGTGCGTATATACTTTTTTTTTTAATTTAATTAATTTCTCCAGGTTATACAAGTCCATCAACAACTACCTGATTTGTCAGTCAGAAACAATCTTTAAATAAACCCTAATACAATGGAATAAAAAACCTGAGAATGACAATGTTCCAAGCCTGTGTGACTAACAGACAGAGAATCAACACGTCTATGACTGTAATCCCTGTGAACCTGACACTGACAGCTGTACTCAACTTGATTTTGCCAACAGAATCCTCCATACATTGCACCAACATCGCTCTCACGTTGTGGGATGGGGTGGGGTCATAATAGTCTTTCCGCATGACATTTCACCAGTAGTTAGCAAACGTGAGTCATTGAATAATTTATTCAACCAAATTTGCCTAAAATTAGTTCGATCATAATAACCCATTAAAGATTTTAGCATGGTGATGGATATGACAAGGTTAATGTATCTGGTCTAGGCTGAACAGGTCTGCTCTGCTGCTGCTGTTGGTTATTGCAGTAGTTGCAGACTATTGCTGCTGCTACAAGCAGGTACAAGAACGTCCTGCCAGTGCATATTGTCTATGGTGCTGTGAGTATTTAAGACATACTGCTGCTGCATAAAAAGCATAGCTGATCTAGGTGGAGCTGGGAAAGGTGGAGGGTTTCAAAGAAACTCTGAAAGAGCAGTCTCAGCTAGCCAGCCATATAAACGCAAGGGAGTAAGCTGCATATGGAGCATGAATCAATCAGTTTGTAGCAAGTCGCCTAATCAGTTACGTTAACAACCCATCAGCCTACACAATGTAGAGTTGCATGAGGTCCTTTGCCAATCCTCCCCCTCCCCCACCCACCCACTGAAATATATCTGAAATATAACCAATTCATTCAGGAACAAAAGTAGTGATTACAGCCAGATACGTCATTATAAAGTGGTACGCCTATTCAAATTCAAACTCTAAAATTCGGTATTCAAAGAAACAGTGGACAAAATGTACCCGGATGAACTACAGCTTCTGAACAGAACACTATCACACTGTGAATGCAATGATACCGACACGCTTACGTCACAGATGTAGTATATACATAGATTTAATTAAAACTACATACATTTACATTTTAAAACATACTGTACTTTTGACAGTTGTGAAGTTTCCGGACTCAACATCATACATTTAACCAGTGTTGGGGGTAATGCATTACAAGTTACTTAATAATATTACTTTTTCCAAGTATCTAGTAAAGTAACGCATCACTTTTTAATTTTAGAGTAATATAACTGAGTTACGTTTTTTTTTTAAAACTGTGTATCCAGTGTACATTAGTCAACATTTGAAGTTGTCCGAAGACAAGAATGGTTATTGTTTTTGAGACAACTTTGATGAAAGGTTTGATCTAGGTTTGATCTATGTTGACTACTGCACTTCCTAAGTTGTTGTTCGCCTCTTTAGGACTAATTTCTGCTGTTTTCCCCACCTGTAAGTCGCTTTGGATAAAAGCGTCTGCTAAATGAATAAATGTACTGCAGTTCTAGACTAAATGTGAATGTGCATTAATTCACCTCACTCTCTAAAAACAGATTAGTGTTCATCAAAATGAATTAAAATAAACTCAGAATATGATGCAAACCTGCAAAAATTAAATTACACAAATGTATCTAATCTCATTTTATTAACCAAGGTCTTTGCTGCTGACCTTTGATGATCCAGTTCAACCATACTTGCTATACCATGCTATTGTGCTTCATTGTTTTTTATTGCTGAAGAGTACTGAACATTCTCCTGTATTGTACTTTACAGACGTAAATTTACTTTTTCTTCAGCCTGAGGTTTATTCGTGATTTTTTGGTATGAAAGAACTTTTACATTTTCTATAAATAGAACTTCATTAAAAACAAACACTCAAGCACTGCTCATATTTAAAAAGTTATGCAAAAGTAACGTAATGAGTTATTTTTTTAGGGAGTAACGCAATATTGTAATTCATTACTTTTAAAAGTAACTTTCCCCAACACTGCATTTAACATTTTTGTTAAGAGAGTTAACTAGGATTAATTTCACTAATTTGTATTGGTGTAAAAAATAGGCTTAACTTTTGTTGCATTAAAGCAATCACATTCATGGATGTGCTGCCAGTGTGAATTTCAGAAGGACTGTAATTATCTGTTTGTGGTATA
The DNA here is from genome assembly GCA_034779775.1 of Enteromius afrohamiltoni. Taxonomy (NCBI): domain Eukaryota; kingdom Metazoa; phylum Chordata; class Actinopteri; order Cypriniformes; family Cyprinidae; genus Enteromius; species Enteromius afrohamiltoni. The sequence continues at coordinate 20,291,744 of JAUYWG010000040.1, forward strand.
TAACTTGAATATATATGCTCTGAGCTTTCCTAGAAAGCCTCAAAAACCACTCACAGCATTTTCAGAACTAAGTGTAAAAGTCTTATGAAGAGACACCTAAACACACATATCACTCCATATACAAGCACGGCATCCAAATATATACATGATTGCTGTGTATGATATACAAACAGCAGCTAGTTTACACATTCTCTCTTGATGAAGATGTATCTGTACACAAGTCTTCTGCATTCAGCAAGTGCAAAGTTTAATAGTTACCCTGGCAACCTGACCAGCCTTCAACTTGCATGCTGTTTATTAGTGGCAGTAGTGATGTATCCCACAGTGCAAATGAATCCATTCCCTGTGTGCAGTTACTAGGTATGCGAGAGTGGAATGACTGCATGGTGAGGGCTGTTTTGGGATAGGCCTTGTGAGCCAGATAGTGCAAATGTTTGAGAGTTTCAGTAATCATAACAGGTCTCTGGAGGAGTGACTCCCTCCTGTATACTTCACTTATAACGGCTGCTCTAAATGGTTTATGCCAGATGTGGTGGATGTGTGACAGGTAACAGCTACTAATATTATATTATAGGCAGCTGTTTTCCCTGTTATTCCCTCTCTGAATACATGATATTTAAGCTGTAAAATCAAGGGACTGCAAGAAGGCATGCTTCATTCCTAGTCGAGAGGAACCGAAAACCACTTATTGTGTGTTGACAGATCGTTACATGACATCTTTTAGCTCAGAAAGCACTTACCCCAAACAATGTTCTGACTTAAATTGAGTTTAATAGGAAAATTAACAAGCACGTCAACTATTTTGACCCGGGAGGTATTTCGTACGAGGCTCTGCTCATCAAGATGTAAATAGCTGAGTGATTTGGAATGAAATCTCAGAGGATCATCAGCTAAAGGTTAAAATATAGAACAGCTGCTTAGTAGCTGGAATAATCTCACAGTGTGAAAGCCCAGAGGGCAGCAGATGTGTGAGAGTGTTTTTTTTTTCTCCCCATCTCATCCAGAAATGTGCACCATGTCAGAAAATAAGTGTGGGAGGCAAGAATAAAAACTTGTAAACAATTTAATATAAAATATTATTCACAAAAACAACATAGAAGGGGAACTGTAGTCATAAAAACATAGTGAGAACCCTAGCAATAGACAATAATATTAGCTACGATCCCATCACCCTGCTTTAACATGCATTTTTTGTAGTATCACATCAGAAATGGAAACATATATATATGTGTGTGTGTGCTCTGTAGCCTATGGTAGGGCATAACATGACTAACCAGTGGATGGAGCTTGTTGCTCAGCATTTGAATTATTTTTATAGTCATTCTGAAATGCCTGTATTATTATTGTGTTTTGTCTGCTCATTCTATGGTGCAAGTAACTTATTATATACACTGTAAAAAATGACTGTGATTTTAACTGTAAAAATGCTATGGTAAAAACGCTCAAATTTACAGGGACAAACCGTAAACTGACATTCCCAGAATTACCTGCACTGCATTTATAATTTAATTTGAATTTGATGTTGTTTCTTTGAAGTAACTTTCTTAGTTATTTCTTATCAGTTATGTCAGTTTATTAGGGTTGTATGTTACATGTAATCTGGTTAAATGAATGTTTATTGCATATTTCAGTTTAATGAGTCTCAGTCACCATGATGGTTTTTGAGTGTTTGTGTGAATGACGCTGAGCACCTTCTGTATATGTTCATATTTAAAAGTTTCTTGTGATGGGCTTTAGGGCCCAAAATGGCTAAAATGATGTTACCGAATTGTTATTTTTTTTACAGTGCATTAAAATGGTTGTATTTAGTGGCTTCTCCCACTTTTCTTAATGATATTAAGTGCCAGTTTATCAGGAAGTGACCATTTTGAATGGAACTTCGGATGGAAACAGTGCTTGTTTGCAAATGTTTTATAATTATTTAAATATTAATCAATGTTTAAATGTAATTTGTAATATCGTCACAATTGTGTTGCCTCTGATAAAGTATAATGCACTTAAATATAGGTAAAGAAGGGAAGTTTGTGAGTGCACGTCTAAAAGTGAAGTGGAACCCACTGCAGTGAAACCCTCCACCTCCCCAGCTCCACCTCTCTAGATCTGCTATGGGTAATTTCACGTATGCTATTTGCACAGCAGCGCCATGGCAGCATGCTCACAGTAGCGTGGCTGTGCAAACTATATCTCAAGAGTTGTCATGATAAACTACGGAGTTCCCCTACTTGATTCTATCACTATATCAGACATCCTTGTGCAGAGATTTACTGATAACACTCTAGGACAAATAAACGCAAGTTCAGCCTTTCCACCATTTTCTTTAATGGGGTCCTTGGAAACACAGAGACACAGGAAAGGAAGGGGACATGAGGAGATTGGGGTGAATAAACTGCTTCTAAGTATCTTCATAAAACAAAATGTATTTAAACACAGCTGTGCTCTGACACAAGGTCACGTCCATAATTACACAGTGTCAGTGTTTGTGTCTGTAGACACATTTGTGCGAAACAATCCGCTGTTGGCATGAAGGTCAGTTCAGTTAGCTGTATCTTAATCACACCAATGGGTTATATCTGCTTGTTTTGTCATAACATACAAGACCTGTGATGCTAGCATTAGCTGGGATGAAATTAAGTGGACCTCCACGATTTGACAAACCAAAAAAGTCAAATTCTTTAAGAGACATAAACTAGATTGATTATCCAAGTAATGTTAATCTCTCAATTTCATTTTCTAAGACTGTTTTAATTTATTTGCCACAAATGTCAGTTCCTAAATGAAGTATTTATCATCAAAGTTGATATTAAAGTAAATATTGCATTACTTTTGTGGCTGTTAACTGATCTTACATTGGTGTTGGCTATTTCTGTTACTACCAAGCCAATATGTTGTAATCCAAGAAGCAGTCGGACGACTTTGTGCTAAATTTATGCTAGTGAGTGTTGTTTTTTTAAATAAATCCTTGGAGAAAGTTATTGATAGACTTTCTGTTGTCACTGTATGCTTAAATAAAGCCCCAATTTCCCCCTGGTTTTACAGTCTAAACACATTGACACTCGTTGAGGAAAGTCAGAGCCAGTCTACAGATTGAAGCTGACAGATTCACAGAAAATTGGGTAGTGTATTATGGTCATAGACTTCAGACACTGATTCTATTCAGTCGGAGGAAATCAAACATGTTTGATATTTTCAGCTGATTTCAGATCCTATTTGTTTTCATTTGTCATGCGTCTCCTAGCAACACGTTTCTGCACTCTTTGTTGTGATCAGAACCACTTTTAAAGTCCGGTAGTGTATGATCCTCATCGTGTAGTGTATGCTGCCTACTGGTTCAAAAATCTGTCCAGATTTCAAAAGTCGTGAAGAGTATTCCAGCCTTAACAATCACAAACACATTCAGAATGAAATAGAAGTCTGAAAAAGAGCAGTCACGTCCACACAGAGTGCGTCTGAACGGTCTGTGGAAAAGGCTCTCGCTCCTTTGTTTATAATCCTGGGTGGCAAATGAATGACGAAACCTGTAGTGTGTCCGGGAAGTAACCGTAAATCAGGTCTTGCTTACTCCTTACCTCCCAGACTTCTAACAAGGACAAGACATTCATCAGGGGAAAAATTATTTCAGGGGCCCTACAATAAGTTTACAATTAGTCTGGTCGGACTAAATAATTAGCCATAATCAAACTTCCTTAAAGTCATTGATGCAGAGAAGACACTTTGAAGCTGAATTAGGACAACATGAAACACAGAGCACAGTCATTCAGAAATAAAGACATTTGTAAAAGATTTGTTCCATAGTTTCTGATAACCTTGTCTTGTTTAGTTTGTGATAAAAATCTAAATATTATATATCATACATATATTAGTCTGCCAAATAAATGAATACGATGAGGGAAATGCCATACTGATTTTGAGTTTAAATTATTTTATAATACTCTGTGTATTATCTACTACTGATAAGCTTCTACTACAATGTTTAAAACATGTCAGGCTAGCAACAAGCCAAAAACTGCATTAATACTACACAAATATTAGTAGTGAAGATCTCTAATGTCATTTACAGAATTCGATAACAGAATTGAAAGAGAGGACAAGAGAGAGTCCACTGAAACACAGGACACATGGAAATAGTGCTGGTTTTAGTTTTCTGGATAGTTTAATCCGTATAAACAACATTCACATTACATTTACCTTGATAATACTTCATGTTTTATACATTTAGAAAAGTAGTAAGGAATTTGCAGCAGCACAAATTTATCAAGAATTATCCTAAAAATGCAACAAAAGAAACATGTGGCTCTTGAGGATAAAGGTGCTGTCCAAGTGCAGAGAGCTGAATGAGGCGAAGCAATTAGAGGGTACGAAGTAAGAAAGAGCACACCAGCACACATTCAACTAATTTAACAAGCCCTGTGAGGTTTGAGGTGTGAGTGGTTATCTACAAAAACAAAATATAATAGTTAGTAAGAAAGAAAACCGTCTGGTTACTTTGAATGTGTGATTTTAAGCTGTCTAGATTTCATCTAGAAGAAGATGAAACTGAAAGACTCTCTGTTCATCATCATGTTCAGCTGCAGCCAGAGGTCATCCTTCCTAAATAATAACAAAATAACTTGAAAATAACTAAATTAACCATCATTTTGTGGAAAAATCAGTTATAACACTGCCCCATTTTAAGAGACGTCAGATCAATCACACCACTTAGCAATGTAAATAAACATTTTCTTAATATCAGAATTCTCTCACTCCCTGCTGGACATTAGAATGGTATTTTATCTACACTCTAAAAAGGCTTGGTTAAAAAATAACCCAACCCTAACCCAGCTGCTGGGTAACTTTGAGACAGAACACACACTGGGTTGTTTTGACCCAGCTGCTGGGTTGTTTATTTACCCAAACCAGTGGATCAGGTAAACTGTGCTGCTGGGTTAAATGTTACCTAAAAATTGGGTTATTTATTGTTTTATTGCCTTGCTACATTTATATTTACCAATATTAGCAATAATAAATACATAATACACAAAGGAATATAAAATATTATTTTATTGTTATATTAATAATATTATATATAATACAACACAAAAAATGCAACTGTAAATATCAATTTAATGTTTCCACATTTATTTTGAAAACAATTTTAGACATTTTATCCTTCTCTTACAGGCACAATTAAAACAATAGTTTTTGCACATCATTTTTTAAAACACAAATCTGTGTAAAGAAGGCACTGTAGATTTTTACTCTTTAAAAACTTTACACATAAATCATTTCCATCAATAAGATATACTGCATGTTGGAGAAATTCTCAGGTAGAAAGACACTGCTTAGCGCAGTTAATATAAAGCACAAAAGACTTAAAACAAAGATCGACAGAAAAAGATCACAAGCCTCAAGTAAAGAGTCAATTTTAATGGCATGGCCCGAAACAAGGTCTGGGATGACGCCGTCTTGTCCCCTCAAGCAGAAAATGTGCAGGAAGGCATCACTAGTGTCTGCATTTTGCAAATATTCCGCCATATTGGTCCCCTCCTGTGAATTAAATAAACACAATACTTAGTCAACATAACTAACAATTGTGGAAATCCTGTATAATCATATACAGTTAAGGTCAATCCCCCTTTCAGAATCTGCACATTGTTGTTTGTTTGTTTTTTTAATACTGACTTGAACTTGTTTAAAAAAAATGTACATCCCCTTGATTCTTAATACTGTGACCCTGAATGATTAATAAGCTGTGTTTTTCGTATAGTGATAGTTGTAGGAAAGGGTTCAAATACATAAGCATTCTGGAAAAACACAGTATTAAGAATTATGTATATTTATAACTTTAGTGTCACATGATGCTTTAGAAATCATTCTAATATGCTGATTTGCTGCTCAAGAAACATTTGTTATTATTGTTGTTATTAATATTTAAAACGGAGTTGATTTTTTTAAGACCCTACTATCATAATTTATATGAAATAAAAAGCTTTTGTTAAGTCAGTAGTCAGTATAAATCGTCTTTTAATAGAAATTAATACTTTTATGCATCAAGGATGATAAAGGCATTACAGTGATTTAATTTCAGATAAAAGCTGTTCTTCTGAACTTGTCAATGAAAAATTCTACTCAGCTGTTCTCAACATAATAAAAATAATAAAAACAACAACTACAAGCTAAAGTTTGTAGGCAACCTTGGCCTTCTTAGGGCAAGAGAGCCAGAGTGCTTGAGTGTCCAGCTTTCTTGAACTACCACGCTGCAAATAAACGTACAACAGCAATAGTTTGTCTATGTACCCTTGCTAATTTCTGTTTTAATAAAAGGCTAGGCTATGAAAACAGTTTCAACAGAGTTGGCTAGCTGAATGCAAAATAAGTAATGCATTTTATTGTTTTCCATGTTCTCTATTTAAAAGGCTAAGCATAATGGTTTATGTAGATAATGCAGTTACACAATGAACGGAAACATATGAAAACAGATAAATAACGTGTCTACAGTTTGATGTACATTAAGGTATGTTGTGTCTGACAACTTGAGAAAAATCGTGAATGAATTCAAGTGTTTTTATGGCATAATAACGCTAATAAAAATAAAACCGTTTTTGCTGAATGGAAAGCAAATGTCATTAAAACCCTTTTGTTACTAACACTTTGAGTGAGTAATAATTACACCTATCTCAAGGGCTGTTAGTGATGGTTACGTTTTCAATTAACTATTATTATTATTTTTTTAATGTATATTTATCTGATCTTTACGTACGTTCAAGTCGTTCAAGTCTTTTCTGCGTCTATTTCCCTTAGTATTTCATCTACACACAGCACAAGTGTATCGCTGCCTCCATCTAGTGGTTAAGGATAAAAAGACATCAAGTGGAGAGAAAATGGCTGACCCCAGAAAGTCACAAAAAAAAATAAAAAATAAATAAAAAAGAAGAAGAAAATCCACAGCACATATCTGAGCCAGTAAAGAGTTTTATTTGTTTATATTAAATCAAAGGAAAGCACTATAACATACTTCACAAACCAAACGCCTTGTGGTGTAGTACAGAGGTTTTCAATCTGGGTTCTGGAAACTCAAAGCAACGCATATATTGTATATCTTTCATAGATCTTTTCTGATAATGTGAATCAGAGGTGTTAAATAAGGAAGATTTGCACAGATTTTGCGCCGCTGTGGGTCCCTAGGTTTAGGATTAAAAACCTCTGGTTTAGTAAATCTGTAATATCAGAAAAAGAAAGACTTTAATATGGCATATTACAAAAAAAAAAAAACACACACACAAAAAAACAAAAACAAAACAAAAAAAAAAACAGTAACACTAGTGGACAAGAAAATATTTTTTAAATAATATAACTGTACATTTTTTAAAAGGTGACAAAAAAGACAACAAAAACATAATAAGAAAAAAGAATTCCTTCTATAAACAGAAGAAACATAACTACAATCTTATTATGAAGACTACATTAAAAAAGCCAATAAACATATTTTTTGCAATTAGAGCACAGGGCCTGGAAATGGAGGGGGGTGGGGAGGGGAAGTATCACAGTACACTGAAGAGGGACAGCAAGTGGTCAAGAGCAAGAATAAGGCAGGAGAAGATTAAAAACTCATCCCAGAGAGAGAGAATGAGCGATGAGAACAGATTTTAGTGTTGGCTGAGGAAGAAAACAAACCATCAGACGCAACGAAACCATCTTTCATCTCTTAAGATGCGATGCCACTGTTAATATTCAAGAAAACTTCAGAGTTAACTGACAAGATGACTGAATGACTGAATGACTGAATGACTGAATAAAAAGATGTTAGCTAAATAAAAAGATGCTCGCTTTTTCAGCACAAACAGGATGCAGCAAAACATGCTTGCTAGTCCAACACTTCAGTCTGCTTCACCCATAAACATGATGTGAACACATCTGAAGAACGATACAAAACAAACAAACTGCAAATCTTCTTTTGCCTTTTGTATCAAAGCTTAAATATAGAAGTTTTAAAAAGGGCCTCACATTCATGTTTTTGCCTAATTTTCATGGGCTAAATGAAGTCATTTCAATGGAAACTGTGAATTTCGCCGTTGGTCACGCAGATTTACCGCACCAACAGAAAAAAGCTCGGTTTGAAAGTGACTTTTGTGCTTTATAGATCGGTACGCCACTGATAACAAACCTTTTCACCCATGAAATGTTGCTAATGTCACCACACCTCACATCAATCATCCTCTCTTCTCGCCTACTTGGACCACAATGAACAATGCACAACAAACAGAATTAGAATTTTAGTAAAAGCGACTGATTTGACCAACAAGATGGTTTTGAACTCAAAACTCTAAAATGACCTGGATGAATGCCAAAAAACACCTACATGGCAAAAACGAAACAAAATAAATTGTGGACATGGCACACATATAACATTGTTATTGCTTTCTATTGCCAACCTCCAGAAGTGGAATAGAAAGCTCAACAGATAACAGCACAGAGAGAAGAGTTTCGGATTTCTGGATCTTGGTTATAACAGTTTCTCTGGGAATCTGGCAACATTTTGACCGGATCTGGCAGTCAAGAGGCAAGAGATGGGCATCAAACCACTCACGATATGGTGGGAAAAAATACATTCCTGAGCTATATTAAGATATCGTTCTTCATCTCAAAATATTTGGTCATTTGAACCTAGAAATTCACAAAATATACTGCATTCATTTCAAAGTCCGCACATGCGTAACATGCTGAAAAGACAAGAGTCCACAAAAAAAGCCAACATCTTTGCATCATTGCAAAAAAACCCAAAACAAACATACTGCTTAAAACCAAAAAGATCAATTTTGTTCAGATCAGTGCAAACTTCAACATGAGCAATAACAATGATACATGTACCACGTCCACAAGTCACACCTCTTAACGGCGTTTAAAAATCCCATCGTTTTTTTTACCCTAAAAACCTCTCATAAGGATCAGAGCTGCAAAGAGAGGGCCCATGCTGAACAACGGTAAGAAATACCATCACAACAAACGTTCACAAAAGAAGACGTCCACAACAAAAGTTCAAAGGGAGAGAACATGGACAGATTAACAAGTACAAATACAACTGACATATCAGAAGCCGCATAACAAGTCTGTATAAAATCTGAAATAAGCACAAAGATATAGTAAATATACAAGTAAAATAGTTCCTTTTTATGGTCTAGATTGTTCCAGCCGTCTGAGACAGTCCTGTGCTAAAGATCTGCATAGCCAAAGCTTCTGTTCGTGAACTATGGACTGGATCAATATCAGCAAGATACAAAAGGTTTTTCTTTTAGATTTATACCAAAAATCTAAAGATTTCAGCGCCTACTCACAATTCGTAGTTCTTAAACTTTATCTTTGTAAACAGTTTGCCCTTTTTCTGTTTCAAAAATACATTCTAGTCAGACAGAAAATTGTGAGGCATATATATGTGGCAAAGCTCTCTTTTATCTTTTTATACAAAAAATATGCAAAATAACACTCTGTACACATCTTCTACACCTCTCCTCCTTTTATAGTGAGTGACTGCGCAGGAGGAGAGGTGTAATTCGTTAAATTCTGTCATTTGAATCAGGGGGACTGGCCACATTCTGAAGGACGGGCTGAGCGTGTACAAGTGGTTCTGGCTCAGCTAGGTGCCAGCAAAGTGATTGCCGGTTGGTCAGGAAACCACAGCATTATCATGCGGTTAGCTTAGCGCATGCTCCAAGTTTCAGGCAGTGACACCAGAAACTGCTGGTTCATTTAGCCAGATGGTTCGGGACACCGAATATGTTCTGTCTTGGTACTGAAAAAGAGTTTGGGTGGCGTGGCAAGGGGGGAAAGCTCAACCCATCCTGCTGGTGTCTCGTATCACAGCATTTGGTGCATCAATATGGGCTGGTATTAGGCCGGCTGTCGACTCCTTCTGTTCCATAACACGTCATATTATCGACTTCTCACCATCTCTGCATTCAGGACCGCCCCATCCTTTTCGCTGCCATCGAAATGTCACTGAAAGCTGCTGTGACCTTCTAATAACATCCAAAAGCAACGTGTAAAACAAGCACATTCATTTTGTTTTGGTTGCATGGCTTTAAAATAGACCAGCAATGCAGTCATCGGTTTGGCATTGCTATGGCTTCTGTGTTCTGATTGTCACTCGGCACAAGGAGGAGATACACGACATGGTTCATGTTTGTTTGTTACATTGTCTTTACGAAAACACGTGTGAAGCGTCCACATTGGCTTCGCACATCTGTTGAGTGATGAACGGTGTCTTGGGAGGCAGATGGAGCATGCTGAGCAATGACGGCCAGTGAGAGACGGCGTCTGGGTGACTCATGCGAGCATGATGATTCGCTTTACATCAACATGTAGTGTTTATGCATGCGCTTTGCGTTCGGGAAAATGTAAAGATCTTTTTTTGTTTATTGAAGTCTGAGTGCTATAGGTTCTGTGCTTTAGTCGTCATGTTCATGGACTTGTATGTATGTATACATGCATGATGTGGCTCTTTAAAGTCTGTCGCTGCGGAAGCTGTCCTCTACTGAGGGGTCAGGGAGGACCATATCAGGGTCACTGAGCATGCTCAGTCCATCCAAACTGAGAGGCTCAATACGTAGTTCATCCTCCAGTGGAAAAACTCCTTCCGAGTCCAAACACTCTGGCACTGCAGACAACACACTGCTGATGTCCTTAGACAGGCTGGGATTGGAGTCGTCTGAGACAGAACAATAAACAACAGGATTGTGAGAGAGAGAGCAGGAAATCTACAGGAATCAATTACATTTTTCAGTGGGTGACTTAAATCAGAGGTCTTCGACCCTGCTCCTGGGGACCCACTGTCCAGCAAAGTTCATTTCCAACCTTCTTCAGCACACCTGCCAGTGTATTTTCCAGCAATCTTCAGGAACGTGATTGGCGTTGAGGTGTGCTTGATTAGGGTTGTAGCTAAACTCTGTAGAACTGTGGGTCCCCCAGGAACAGGTTTGAAGACCTATGCCCTAAATGACCGGTCAATTAATTCAAGGAAGCTTTTCCACACAGAGGTCTTAAAATACTACTTTGAGACTGCAACACCTGTGTTGGTTTTTATGGAATATGGGGAGGAAGAAACATCTTTCTGAAGATGAAAAGCTTTGTGAGCCGAAACACCTGTTTGCCGCTTTATACCTGCCTTAATAATAAAATGATTGCTTGACTGAAATATTTATTTAAAAGTCTTTATCTGATCAAGCTCTTCTGCGATCTAAATCACTAAAATCGTTTGACAGTTCTATAATCTCTGTTCAGTTTTTGCAAGAAAATAGTAGTTTTGATCTTCAGAAAGATCTTTCTTCCTCCCCATTTTGCATGAGAACTGTGACTTGTATTAATGTTTGTTTTCTGAAATCCTCCTTACATGTCACTTGCATAATAATTTGGAACACACTATATAGCTGTTGGACGACTAGGTAAACATAAACAAGCATATCTTTTGAATGTGACATTTCCTTGTTATTGTCATTTACGTTTTATTGGCAGCTGCACAAGTCCATGAATGAAACTCATTTTAAGAATCTGAGTTAGTGGTTAGAAGTGGGGCATGAGGATGAAACCTGAAAAGTAAATTCTCATAATGACTCACAATAACCTGCTGTCTGATCTTCCGCACCTGTAAGGATAATGTTGGGCACTCCTCCTCCACAATTAGAGTAGAGCATGTTGGGCCTCATTTGAAGGTGGTCGTGCAGGTTGCCATGGCTACCACCCAAGCCCATGAGGGCAGTCTGGGAGCAGTAGAGGTTGGAGGAAGGGTCAAATCCTCCTGCCATAGAGCTCATGACATTCTCCAACATATTATACTGATCCTGCTGTTTAAACACACACACACACACGATATTAATTACAAAACCTTTTCAACTTGGGAAGCAGAGTGTACCTCAGGATCTTACCTGATAGGACGAACACTTGGACTGACGTCCAGAAAACTGCTGCTCCATAAAGGGATCGTTGAAAAATGCTCCCATGCTGTTGTGCTGCAAGCAAAAAACAAGATTTTTAGTTTAGCCAAGAATAATCAGCATCAGTATCCGTGTCTTTCATCTCAGATCCATGCTTCTTCAAAGGAAACTCACAGCGCTGGAATTAAAGTCGAGCTGGACGTTCTGCAGCGGGGACACGGGCTGGTGATGTTGTTGCTGCTGTTGGCCACCTGTTGCTCGTTGCTGTACTCCTGGATGCTGGGAGCTCTGCTGCATAGATGGATGAGACTGAGGAGGAGGCTGCTGCAGGGGCTGCTGGGTTTGCTGGTAAAGGGGATAGGGAGGGGGCGGCTCCATCGGCAAGCTGCTGGTGTCCAATGCAACCCCCTGGAGAGAACAGGAAAGTCATAAAGTTATTTGACTGGGAGCTTAGCTACGGTACACCCTGTTCTTGGCAAAAATTAACAATAAACCAGCTGCCACATTTCTAATAACAGGGCACAAATATATATATATATATATATATATATAAAAAAACAATTGTTACAGAGTTTCACAATATTTTGCTTTATTTTATATTTATGTTAGTGACTATAAAATGTCATCTGAACTACTACCTGAAGGTTTTAACTTTATGGCATTTCAACCATTTGTTGCAGAGAAATCAGTATTGATTTAAATTGTTGTGCCACGGACCAGACCAATTTAAAGTGTTGCACAGCGCAACCATTTGAGCTCAACACAGAAATATGTTACAAAGCCTTGCAGGATCAAAAATGGTCAGCAGGGCGCTATCCAAAGACTTAGAGTAAACGACCCTTTCCTATGCTTTCACGCCATATATATATATAATTGGCCTGTGCTGTGTGGTTGTATCACCAAACATGGTTCTGGATGATACCACCGGAGAACATGAGACGCTGGATGAGGGGAGGTTTAATGAGCACTTTCTCACCTGTGTGATCGGGGACAGAGAGGGCGACATGGTCGGGGAGAGCTGCTTGCTCAGGCTTCGCCTCTGATCGCCCCCTGGAGAGAGTGTCAGGGGACTAATGGGGGCCGGCCGTCTCCTGGGTGAACTCGCCATGCCCGTCGGAGGAGGGTTGGACAGCGAAGACAGACGCAGAGATGTGTGGATTGATGGATTGCTGAGAGACGAGTGCAGCTGGGAGTTGGTGAGGGATGCCTGGATGGAAGGGTTGCTTAGAGAGGATGACAGCCCTAAAAGGACAACAAACATGACATAATCAGCTCCAGGGGTCAAAAGTACTTCTTGAACCACCTTAATGAAACCGAGATGAACCAATTATGGCTTTATGAGTCACTGCGTGTAGGCCGGCTCCTATCCTGATGTCCACTCCTTTAGAAAAGACACTAAGCAATTGTCTGCAGGTTACTGGACCAGCGAGAGCGAGAGAGAAAAGAGCCGTTTATGAGCAGCCAATTCAGGGGTTAAAGGTCGGCTGTGTCTCTGGGGACCGGCCAATCAGCTAGCAGCACAGCTGAAACTGGCAGCAGAAACATCCCAGCACACCCTGTTCCCAGACATGAGAGCGAATGGAAAGAATAAAGCTCAAGAGAATAGAAGTCAAAGAGAGCGATCAGATGGCGGATGGATTTAAAAAGGGGGGAAGAGAGAGGAGGAGAGCTGTGGTCTTCTGCATGGATGTGGCCCTTTAGAAAACACATGGCATTCATTCCCCAGAAAGCGCCTACAGTGTAAGCCTACAGTGTGCCGTTAAACAAAGAGCGGAGTGTTCAGCCAGGCTCTTCTGAAGCCAGGAGATGCTTTAACAGCAAACGAGCCTCCTTGAATAACAATTTGGTCACAAACAAAAGCTCTTTTAAGTTTTAGACTGTGCGTGAATGAGATTACGCATGTGTGAAAAGCAGTACAAGTATAAATGTGTCTGTTTATACGCCATATAGTAAACCCACTGACCTTGTGAGTTTCCAATGCCCAGATGCATCATGGCTGCGGGAAGGTTGCCAGTGCTGCTGCCTCCACTTAGGTTGGGATATCCAGTCTCATCGGGGTCCAGCGGAGTGGGCAGCGGAGAGGGGAAGTGCAGGTTACTGAGGTCGGGAAGAGATCCGCCAGTGTTTAACGTGCCCTGGTAGTGAGACAAACCTGCGTTCTGCTCTGGAGATGGGAAAATACTGCAGAGAAACAGACGGACGATGTTAAAACGACAGCTTATATCTAGTAACCAACCAATAAACATGCACACTTGCACACAAATTTCTCTCGACTTACTTGATTCCAGGCACTTCACAGGACTTTGGCCGGGAGGACAGAGACTGCACCTGCAACCAGGCAACATGTGCATTAAACATCCACACTCACAGAGACATTTAACAGCCTGCTATCTACAGACAACCAATCAGTACTGTACCTAGCAAGACAAAATGGCATCATACTCAAATCAATAAATCTTTTTTCTTTAATCAACAGCACACAAAGGTTCTGCTGAAGTCAAAACAGATTCCTATTTGTATATAATTTTGAACTTGAATGTTATAATAGGAAAGAAAAACAACTGCAAATCTTTTACTAGCAGACTTTTAATATCATTACTTCCTCAACTAGATTAAAGTTATGCCACAGCCATATCACCCTGCAGCCCAAGCCTGGTTGCCCACTGAGTGTTGAGCCTGGTCAGTACCTGGATGGGAGACCTCCTGGGAAAACTAGGTTGCTGTTGGTAGAGGTGTTAGAGAGGCCAGCAGGGGGTGTTCACCTTGTGGTCTGTGTGGGTCCTAATGCCCCAGTATAGTGACGGGGACAGTGAATAGAGTACTGTCTTTTGGATGAGACATTAAACCGAGGTCCTGACTCTCTGTGGTCATTAAAAAATCCCATGACACTAGGGGTGTAACCCCGGTGTCCTGGCCAAATTCCCACTGGCCCTTTTCTATCATGGCCTCCCAATAATCCCCATCCATCAATTGGCTGTATCTCTCTCTCCTCTCCACCTGTAGCTGGTGTGTGGTGAACGCACAGGCGCCGTTGTCCTGTGGCAGCCATCGCATCATCCAAGTGGATGCTGCACACTGGTGGTGGTTGAGGAGAGACCCCCCCCCACATGATTGTAAAGCACTTTGGGTGTATGGCAATACACAGTAAAGCACTATATAAATGCGTCATTCATTCAAAGTTAGACAATGACTGTATAAATGGCAGGCATAATATATGTATATTGTATATTGGTATATTGTATATTCATGGTATATTGGTGTACTGTATGGGACACAGTGTACTGTATGTACTGTATCGGTGTGCTTATGGGACAAACTTAGACCATAGAAAAATCAGATGAGTGAGATTATCATGTAAAATATGAAGAAAAAAATTTAACTACAAATACAATACATAATGTATAACTTAAAGATTTCAACTTAATTTCAGTACACAATCATAGTCAAATAAAAAACGAAGATGTCTCTAGAAACAGGTCTTTATTTTGTTGGTAATAATGGCAAGTAAAACAGGTCTATTAGGCTGCCTTTATACAGTTCATTGGTCACAACAGGAATTGTGTTGTTAACTCAGAACTACAGATACTGCAAAAAGACTTTTTACATTTTGCATTTAACATTCCCTAGCCCACATGTACTCACCTTTTTGGCTTCCCATAACTGTTTGGGCAGTGGCTTATTCACTCCAAGCAGATTTTCCTCATTAGGGACAGCAGGAAATGAGAACACTGGCAAAGGAAAAATGGCAGTCTCTCATTAAATAATTCAAATAATCTCTGTTAGCTTCCTGTGTATTTACATTACACATGCACATCTAAATCACTAATTTAATGTTGTCAACAAGCAGCTTAAAAAAAGTAAACGAAATAACCAAATAAACCTAAAAAGTAAAAGTTGCACAAGTCCTCCAAAAAAGTGAGATTTAAGAAGTTATCTTCACTTAAACTACTGTATATGAGAGACATGTAATCTGAGCGGGACTGCCAGCAGGGGACACCAACTGTTCCACAACACCAACACCATCCATCAGCCTGCTACAGCAAACCGGGCGAATCTTTTTTTGGTGAGCTGAACATATGATAGAGAGTCAACAAGCATGAGACCACACTTACCATCTCCAGCACTGTCCACCTCTGCTTCATTCATGCTGGCTGTATGACCAACACACAGAGAGAAAGAGCAGTTAATCATTTTACATTCACCCATCCATTTGTAGTTTATTTTTCAGGCCCAGGATAGTAGAGAATGACAGAAAACATCTGAAGAAATTGTGGGGGGGTGGGGGTAATATAACAAATTGTTAAATTTTAAATGAAAAAAAGTTTAAATGAAAAATTAACATGGATCCCAATGAAATATAATGTACAAGGTCCAGATGTCATTGATAAAATTTTAAAATGAAAACATCAATGCCCCCCCTCCCTTTTTCACCCAGTGTTTATTTTGTTTCTCTGTTGTATATGTGGATTGTGCCGTACAAAAATATCACTTTTCCATATAGTTAATTGGCTCTCTGAGGATATAACATAACAGATTTTCAAGCATAATATTAGCTTAAATATTTTGAGCTCACGCTGTTACACAAACCTGACAAACTGTTCACATGTCCAAGATCCACTTCTCAAATAATTCAAACCTTCAGCATTAAACGTACTTAATTATTTATTTGATATTTCACACAAAATCTTCACCCCTCTCTAACGCCTGAAGTGAAAAAGGAACAGCCTCCAGCAAAGTAGCCAATAACTGCTGAAACGCCAGAGCTTTGATAAAATGATGTGTTTTTATTTATTTAAGCCTCACGCTCATCAAGCATTTTAAAATGAATAATATGAAATGTTAAATCACTGAAATAAAAATAAAACATGTATTTTAAAATAATGTATTCCTATGATGGCAAAGTGTCACATGATCCTTCAGAAATTATTCTAATTTGAATATTTATTATAATATCACTGCTGAAAACTGTTATGCTGCTTAATATTTTTTAAATTCTAAATCTACTTAAAAGTATTTAAAAAAAATAAATAAATAAAAGCATCGATTTATTTTAAATGAAACAAAGAAAGATGCAAACTTTTGAACATGTCTTTCAGCTTTGCGAGTTCAGTTCAGTCTTCTTTGAAATGAGTTAATAAGAGTGTATACTCCCTCCACCCACGGAAGACTGGGGCACAAACTCCACAAGCGGAACTGAAAATGGCTTCTTAATGTCCACTGTCTCTTTAAGGAGCACCCCATGAGAAGGAGAAAAAAAAAAAAAGTATATCGGGAGAAATCTGTGACCGCAAGCGCAAAATGAATCAATGGAGAGGCATTGTTTTGTGTGCACCACAGAGATCCTGTGGAAAACAAACCTCCTTTCTGCTTCCTCTGCTGATGCGCGCCCAGAACCGATACAGTGTGGGCTCAGAGCCAGATCAACCAGCTCCACCGCTTCAGCAAAGCTGCCGGTCTCAGACGCCCAACTGCGACGCACAATGAATCAAACAAAAAGTACGGCGACACCTCATTTCCCCCTCACTGAGAGTCTCATTCAACGACATAACTGACGGAAAAAGACAACTAGAACAGAAAAACGTTGGCCTGAGTCCAGAGCTTTGTCACGATGCATCTTGAAGCACAAAAATACCTTTAAAGTCTGCATTTTCTACAATTACATTTAACAAGAATTACCTATATAGCAAGCCACCCCCCCCCAAACAAAACAATAAATGTTTGCCTTGTTTTCAGAAAAATCTAATCAAAATGAAGTTAATTATTGCTTAAAACAAGCTAATTCATCTGCCAGTGGGGTAAGCAGATTATTTCTTGTTTCATTTTGATTCTTCATGATTTAAGAATTTACGCATTTTTTGCAGTGCAGTTATATATATATAAAAAACAGCACTAAAAACGTTATTAATATAGCTGGTGTCAAATCCTAAACCCCAGTGGGGTCAGAGCCAAGCGGTTGAACATGACACACAGTTACGATACGACGCTTTCGGGAGATCCACACATGAAAAGCACGGTTGCATCACACAGCTGAGTTGGCTGGCAGGTTTGGGATGAGACTACTGTGATAGCGGAAGCGAGACAAATTTCTGTCCCATGTGAGAGGCTGGTTTGTACTTGTTCACATTATGTGAGCCTCACCGCACACCTCCACAGTCAACTGTGTGCATAATTCAGATGAGCTGCCAGACAGATATTAAAATGCCTGCTGTCTGCCATGTCCTTAAGTGGAGCCGTTTCTTATCAGATCAATCAGCCCTGAGCCACAGATATCCTCCGAATTATAGTGCTCCGTATCTCTGTCTACATGTGACCATCACAGTTGCTCCACATTTTCATTCACTATCTCATTGAATTCTACTGACTAAACGGAAAGATCTAATACAAAAAGATGCTTTTTATCTTGGATTCGCAGTGCAGATGAGCCCCAAATGCAAAACTTAATGCTTGCAAATCAATTTGTGAGGGAGCAAGTAATAAACAGTGAACACAAAAGAGAGTAGAACAAAACAGGACATCACAGATTCAATAAAAGTTGAATTTTTTTGGTGATTAAAAGAAAATAACTGACTCCTCCCTCAGCTCTAAAAACAACAAACAAAACTGCAGATTTGCAAAGAAAACGTAACTGGGCTAGGCAATCCGTGATGACATACCAAATACCGTTTAAGCCTCTACTCCGTTTCACGTGAGATTACTACATTATCTCTACAGGCCTTTAGGAGCACTATTCATTCAAAGCAGTGTGAGTTTTTCAATGTTTAGCTTGCAGTCTCTGAGCTCACTGTGTCTCAATTATATAGTAATGACTCATTCTAGCCTACAGAAAAATCGTTTCATCAACTGAGAAATCCACATGACCTTGATCGCTTGACCTATAAAAAGGTACTATTAAACATCCTGTTAGTTTCACAACTCAAAACTTCCTTTGTAAGTCTAAAATCAGCTTATACTGGAGCCAATATGCCAACACAGGTTGGTGAATGTGCCACTTCATGACAATACAGGGTGGCTACACACCACCTCTAATTCATTCGTAATGCCAGCTTCTACATCGCTGCCTGTTTAGCCCCGCCCACCGATTTGCACATGTAGTGTAAATAGTGAGACAAAAAAACCCATGAAACATTGCTTTCCTTCTGACCCCAACATTTGGACAGAGCGAATTAACACAGAACTAATAGACAATGCTGTGTTGACTACATTGGATCCGACAGTTATTATGTGGTCAGTATTTAATGCGCTTTAAACCTAAAACACAGCCCCTCTATCGGTGTAGGATATATGCTGTCAAACATACACAACTGTTATAGCAGTGGCATTTGCTTCCGAGTCTACAATTCTTCACGTTCTGATCAGGCAGATAAAACGGGGTCTATTACTTCTAAATTACGTCTTTTGAAAAATGTTGAAAATACGATAAAAGTAGACCTCAGAGAACAGTACAAAATAAAACACAACGGCAGCTCATGAGCCCTCTAATGCATCCTTGCTGAATAAGTTTATTAATTTACTCTAAAAAGAAAAAAAGAAAGAAATAAGCATCTTACTGACCCCAAACTTCTGAATGGTTGTGTATGCATTGGCATGAGAGTACTGTAATAGTCTGTCTGCGTAATGTTACATAAACTCGTTACGTCATGACCGTGTAAATCCTGTTAAGCTTTCACGTGAATGGGGATACTAGAAAGAGATGTGATGTAACAATCTGCAAAGCAAGGTTTATATGTAACAAACATTAGTAATTCACAGCCGGACGATAAATCTCAAAACACACTCCCGACCCAGTTTTTCATTACTCAATCTGAAGGAAATTAATGAATGCAAAACACAGTGAAGTGCTGATGCAATGTCATGAAATAAAGATCAATACATAATTGTATCAGCACAGCTGTAAATTTTCACTGTTGTAATGATGAAACCACCCTATGAGATAACCCTATAGTCTAACAAACATCTTGACTGCAGCGTGTGTCTGTGAACTTAAGCTATGTGTGTTCTAGGGGAGTGTGAGCCAGACTATTGCATCTATAAAGCTCATGGGGATGTACATTAAATTGTTTTTGAGAGCTCCAGAGATGAGAAAAATAAGGTTAGTGGGAACATCCTTTAACAGCACCCTGGGCGGGCTGATTGTCAGCCATTTTCAGCGTACCATCTGAAATGCCTGTGTTTGTAACCAAGACAACTAGACAAACAACATGACAGTGAGCCCCAGCTGTGTCGTGCGAACACAATGCACTACGGATGGGACCGTCTGATTTGGGTTTGGTATAAATCATTGATTTGTCATCTATGACTGACATTGTACAATCCATTTGTCCCCCCTGCATTTCTGTTTCAACCACATTGTTATGCCATACAATAACAACGGCTACTGTACGGCTGAGGAGGAGGAGGAGCTCACCGTTTCGCTGAGGAGGTCCTCTGCCCATCTGCTGGTTCTTGCCAAAGGGATCCTGTGGGTTTGGGCTCATGGTGCTGGTGTGCAGAGCTGAGTCAGAGTTTGTTCTGTGGCAGAAGGAGAGAGGAAGAGGAGGGAAACAGCTCGGTCAGTGAGCCACCAAAAAAAACTGCTGAGCTGAGCCATGCTTACATGACCCTTTGCCCTCGCTCACTGTAACTACACATGATGGTTCTCTCAAGAGCACCTTACTGTACTCCAGTGCTTCTCTCTGCTTTATCAGGTCTGACTTTTAAACCATTCTCAAGTGACGTAAATAATTAAAAAAATAAAGTCCTCTTTTCTATTTGCAGAGTAAAAGTTCAAGGGTGAAGTCACTCTACATCACGATAAAGAGTGAGGTAAAGGATAGGAAACAGATTAGTAGAAATAATGATCCCTGGTTTGGATAAGCTTGGTATAGTGATATATTAGTTAACTTAGAACAGCCGGCTGAGTAGAGAAAAGTCATCCGTGATTGGATGAAATCATTCAGTTTGTTTGAAGGCTTGATCAAGAAACAGTTTTAACCGAATCTAAGGATAACAGGCTGAGAAAAGGAGATCTGCAGGGGGTGACTTAAAAAAAAAAACAAAAAAAACAAGAGACAGGTCCAGAGAGATCTGTGAGAGAGAAACTTGAAAGTCAAAGGTCACCTGTTAAGCTGTGATATTAATCTAAATCCAGGTCGTTTCTCTTCGGTCCATGGCGGTTGCTCCCTTTAGAAACGGAAACAGTCACGTGTTAATCACTACTGTACTGAGCCTGTAGCCCTGGCTCAGGGGTTAGTACAGCAGGACGAGCAAGAGAGAGAGACAAAGAGAGAAGAGAGCGAGCAGGGTGGAAAGTCCTCTGTGACACCTTCAAAACAACATAAACAGAGCCGTAGAAATCAGAGCCTATTCCCCCAGGTTAGTCTAATACTGTGCAGCACTGATTTACTGCTTCAATTAGATTGGAGCTGCCACGTCTGAGAGCAAACAAAAGTGCTATAATATCTTCAATGCTTAATGAACCAAAAGAAACACGCAGGCATTACCTCAGCAGAGTAACAACACAGGAAATCAGGATATAGACCCAACCAAATAAACAAATACATCTTACTGACCACAAACGCAGTAAGCAAGAATAAAAACCTTCATCTTTGACATCAACGCAATTATAGTCCTTCAGAGACTATTTCTAAAGGAAAAGCGACCAGAACTTAATTGTGAAGCTTGCTTTTATGATGCCTTTACATTTCGATGTAGTTGCTAGTGACACTGAAAATATATTGAAATACTGTTTTTATACTGTTATACTGTTTTGTATTTTTGATCAAATAATTGTCACGTTGGTAGCGTAATGGATTCTTAAAAAACATATTGAAAAATCATCATGACCCCAAACTGTAGTGTATATAAAGCTAACAATATATTTCTATCTGTAACCACTGATATAGCAGCTGTGCCATTACTCATGGCGAGTAATGGCATGTGGCAAGTGTGGCAAGAGCACAAAACTATGGGTGTATAATGATCCATGTTCACAGTGTAGCTGCACAAGCAGCCCAGCAGATGTAGTCTGTGCACGCTGCTGTGTGCCAGAATGGAGAAGCTGGTTCCCACTAAGAGGTTTAACGTATTCCTATCACTAAGACAATAAAGAGAAATAATAAACAGATTTCCTGCAGCCGCTCTATTGAAGGAGAGGCTACAAGTATGCCAGACCACACTAGGGTGATGTAATGCGGGAAAAGAAAAGATACTCCTTGTAACATCAGAAAATGGCCTTCCTTCACTTTTTCCTGTAAACCTGGTCTGCACCCCTGTTTTGAAGTGTATTAAGACTTAGCTGCACATGCAATATGGAGCACTAAAGTCAGTGCCCGTCAAACATCTACGATTGAGAGAGATTTAATATTTCAAATGCATATAAAATGTCTGCCTATTTCGAATTACTCCATTTTAACAAAGGAATAAACTTGATGCATTGTCTGTTGTACATAATTTAATATTTATTAGTTATTAACTAATCGCACAATTGGGTTTATAGTCTAAAATTTGATTTTCAAACTGCATTGCTTAGAAGCAGCATAAACATCTTAACAAAAATACATTTATTCAGTTAAAAAGTATGAACATAGATAAAATATGGAACTGTGGAACACGCAATATTAATTAATTAATTACAAAAGAATGGCTCTCACAAAAAAATTATTTTTGATCAAATATATTCTATTTAGTAAATGTATTTTAGCATTTTAAACACATTCAGGACTGCTACAGTTTATACTAGTTTATTTTAAAGGGATAACTAAAAAACAAACCAAAAACAAAAAAAACGCAGAAAAAGTAAATAGCAATTTTTTATTAAATCTCATAATTCTGACATTTTTTCTTGTAATTGTAAGTTTAAATCTCGCATTACTAGGGGTTTTAATCCTTCAAATTGCATGATGCAAACTCACAATTTAGAGAAAAATAAAAGTCAGGATTGCAAGATATAAACTGGCAAGAAATAACTTCTCAGGATTCCAGTTTATATGCTGCAATTTTGACTTTCTCAGAATTGGGAGGTTATATAGGTTTTATATAGCATGTAAATTAAATAAATAAAGATTTAGGTGCACTAGAGCTTCAAGACAGTACCTAGCAGGTAGTATATCATTATAGACTAGACTCCTAACAACAGCAGGTCTTGATAAAAGTTGCTAGAAAAGGATTTGTAAACAGATTATTTTAAGATGACCTGTGGTCAAAGACAACAAGAAAAACATTTTTATACTGGCATCAGGCAGACCACCAAAAACGGAAAGATTCTTCAATGAAAGCTCATCGTTATTGAATCACACTTTCTAGTAGACCTCCCAGAGGAAGTCTTGTCTGGGAAGAGCAGAGGCTCAGATCCAGGATGGGAGAGCGTGGGACTAAGAGGACAGCGCTGACCCATGTTCCTGACCCAGTCCAGCTGAGCTCCACAGGGATGTTGCCTAGGATGCAGAACCAGCCCTGTTTACCCAGACACCAGAGGGACAGCTGTACCCCAGGGAGAGCTGAGCCTGAAAGTATCATAGTAGCAACTGACGTCCCTACGGACGCAACTGAGCATTGGGGCACACTAAAACACTGACATTCAGATTGTACACCACATTAAATATTAGTACTATAAAGGTCACAGATCCATGTGAGAGTATGTTATGGCAAAAAATTGTCAAAGGAAAACGTTAAAAGGATTGGACGTTGAAAGTCTCCAAAACACTTTATTTTACAGTATCAGCCGCTCTTTCTCAATCATTTCAGTGCCAACAACATCTTTTTATTGGCAACGTACTACCTCGGTCCACTCACATTTCCTTTTCTGGTGGTAAATATGAGGCCCTGTGAACTGAACTCAAGACACATCCGCCACCCATACACCAGGTTATTGTGTGAATAAGCTGCACTGGTTGTGTGGTGAACGGACGGAAGGGGTTAAGGAGCTACGTTGACGCCCTTTTCAGCTCATTAACCCATACCCAGCGTGTGCTGCGGTAGGTAATGCATCACAGATGTGTGTAGAGAGCTGTAAACAGTTCCTCCAGGGAATACATTAGGATGAGACTCCAGTAAAGCAGGGCGATCATCCTCTGCTGCCCAAACGCCTCCTACTGCACTCCTAAACCAATACAGAACCAAGAGCAGTCCCCTACATGCTACTCATACTAGCAGCCAGTGCTCATTCAGTATTAGATGCTACAATAGCTTTGAAAAGCTAGGGAAAGTTTAATTATTAAAAACATATGTTTATATTACAAAAATGCTGCACATTTTTTGGATGATGTCATATTAGGTAATCATTATAAACTAATTACTTGAGCACATAATGCCATAATTAATCGGGGTTTTATGAAGGTAAATTTGATATTTTTAAAGACTTTTTGAAGACCAAGTGAAGCAACTTTAAAAAACAACTTGAATGGACCAAAATATGCACTGTAATTATGGTCTTTAAATGCAAATGTATTAAAAAATAATGTTTGAGAGATTTTAAATAAATGCATCTTGATTTAAGAATGTTTATTTGTATTAGAAAACAACTATACATTTTTTAAAGTGCACCTAATATCATGATTTTAGGAATTTAAGATGGTCTGTTCCAATTTAAGAGGTTTTTAGGTCTTCTTAAAGGTGAATTAATACTTTTAAGACATTCATAATGCTAAAAGAAACGCTTAATTCAAATGTTTTCTACCCAACCAATACTATTTAATCTGCCAAAAATACAAAAATGTAACATTTAAGCCATTTAAGGCAAATGTTTAATATTTAAATCTTCGTCTTGCATGATTTTCCTCAATTACAAAACTTTTTTTTTTTTATTCATCTAATCATAATCATAATTCTTAATCCTTGTAATGTAATAAATCATGAACAACCATGAAAGTCATTCAGCCCTGTTACCAAAATATTAAGAAATTAAATAAAACAAATGACCTTTCATTTATGTATGAATAAGAATAAACCCACATTTGTCCCAAACTAGCTAGGATTCTACCAAATGATAATTTAGGCTAAATTTGCAACTTTTTTTTTTTAAGGTTGTATTTGATTGAAATGCTTTAATTTATTTAAAAACCTCAGAATATACTGCTTATATAATTAGTTTAACCCCTAAGGCCATTTTCTAAAGGTTGAACATCTAGGAACATAAAAAAAAAAATCAATAATTTTAAGGCCAACATTATACTCCTTTAAGTCCCACTGAACCTTCACGAACCCTGCTCCTTAAACCATAATCACCGATTTGTTGCCAACTGGCCTTGATTTCTCCCTTGAGCAAAGCAGTAACTTGTTCCTTATGCCTTTCCTTTACATGCGTTAAAGCATCACAAATATTCAAGCAGACGTCCGTTGAGCCATTTTACAACTGCAAAAACCAAACACTAGTAAATCTGCAGATTTTCTGTGACGTGTCACACTGTCAGACAACAAACGGCAGACTTCACAAACACCACCAGCATCATTAAAAGTGCCAAAAATCATTTGAGATTGCTCTCCGACTCCTCTTAAATCTAGCTTAACCTCAAATGTCGACGCAGACAGAAAACATCTGCTCATCTCTTTGTTTATTCACGTGAGATGATATTAGAGCACAAGGTCTTAAAAAAAACCCACAGCGGCACAGCCACAATTCAATCATACATATCTATGCAAGGTCAAACGGGCACGCCGGAATAAAACAAAAACCATACCAAAACATGGACCACGGCTTACACACACGCTGAGCTCACGATCTGTTCTGGGGAAGAGGAGGGCGGCTCTGAGGGGTAGCTAGCAAAAGATCTGGCAGGTTTAGTTAGTGCTGTTTACACTCAGAAGAGATTTGAGGAATAGCTGAACATTCATCCTTGAGGAAGAAAAAGAGATGGTTAGAATCAGAGAGAAATGCTGTGGTTAGTATTCAGGCTTCGCCAGGACACAATTTGAACAAACAATTACAACAATCCTGAAGAAGAGAAGAAAACTGGATTTAATTAAAAAGGTTCAACAGGAAAGCAATTCAAAAATGTTCCGAAAAATACATTGTAGTGGTGAAGCTCTAACTGCGCTTGATCCTCTGAATCCTATGTTTCATAATTCATAAGACGCTTCTGAGATGCCCCTTGAAGTGGAGTGAACCGCTCACTGTTTATGCATTTATAATGAAGCTCTAAAAGTTTGCCTAAGATCATATATTCAGCTAAACTCCACATGAGATTATTATCCTCTGATACCCCCATCTGCTTCTGTACACATCAACTACACTTAAGTTGGGAATAACCATGATTTTTTTGTGTATTTAAAATGTTTAATGTTTCTTTAATAAAGTCTATGCCAACCAAGTCTGCATTTATTTGATCAAAAATCCTGCAAAAACAGTGATACTCTGATATATTATACTTTGAAACATTCTATTTAAATATATTTTAAAATATCATTTAATCCTGTAACCTCAAAGCCAACAGCAATTTCTCCAGTCTTCAGTGTCACATGCTCTTTCAGAAATCATTCTAACATGCTGATTCGTTGCTCAGTTTGCAATTAATTATTGACGCAAAGTAATAGCGATAATATTGATATTGAATATGATAATAGTAATAATAGTGTAATAACAGTTGTTTTCATTGTGTAAAAAATAGTGCAGCAAAAACATTTCTTTAATGAACAGAAAGTTTTCCTATATAAAATATAATAAATAAATAAAATTACAAACTTCTTTACTGTCAGTTTTTTTAATTTAATGCATCCTTGCTTAAAAAAAGCATTAATCTAATAAAGCCTTTTTTTTTTTTTTTTTTTTAAATCTTGCTTGCCTCAACTCCACAAAAATAGCAAGCAGCAAAAAAAAGTTTTTAACAAATATCAATAAGAAAGTATTCTCAAGCACCAAATCAGCATATTACAATGAAGGTTTATTTGACAATGAGGGGTGAGCCACCATTCATTCAGCATTGCTATCACAGGAATAAATATATATATATAAGAGATTCCTTTTTCAAAAACATTACAAAATTTTCAGAATTCCAAACTATTATTCATCGATGTACAAACTGTAAATCAATTTCATATTACAAACTAAAAGCAGTTAAGTAAATAATATGAAGCCCTGGATCTTGCGTGTAGTTTGGTATGGCATATGGCTGTCACAGCAGTGTTTCTCCACAGTGGGAACAGAAGGCTGAGCTAAAGCTGATCAGGCCAACCAGTTTTCAGGTGTAAACAATGCCACAGGGCGTGGACTGAAAGTTTTACAAGTTGAAGAGTCAACATGGAGGCCAGGTAAGAAGGCATACTGGCTGCCAGCCAAGCCTGCATTCAAAACAAGGCTATGATGAGGAGAGCGTCCTTAAGCCTTTTATTACTGGCTGCAAATTACTCCTCAGTAAACAAATGAGGAAAACTGTCCGATGGTTGCGCCTCACCGGGGCTGAACCGTGAAGAGCGACACTTGTACAGAGCACGCGTTTGTGGTCAGAGAAAGGATTTATAATCTCCCTCAGAGTCGAGAACGACAAAAACGATGTGCGTGTGTCTCTTTTAGCATTGTTTTATCTAACCTTTTGCGAGTCTTATCTATCGTTGCGGATGTGGATTTTCCCCGCGTGAAAAAAAACAAATGTTGTCATTACTGTTTTCTTTTCAGGCATCTGTGGGGATAGCCTATGCAAACGCAAAACACACATTAACACTCCCTCTAATGTGACATGATCTCTCTCGCAGCACCGCGTGATGTCACCACGATGGCTTCATTTCAAGATAACATCATCTTTGCACTCTGCCCTGCAACTGACAGGAGATATGATCGCGAAGTAGAAATGTAACAATGTATGTAATGAATGCACAGACATATTTGTTTAGCGATGGATGGGTGTGTGCAGGACTATATCAGTCTATTTAAAGGCAAGACTCACCTCCTCCAGCTGTTGTCAGGGGGTGGAGACAGGTACATCGTTCCATATGGAGAGCTCTCAGCGTAGTTCAGTCAAGGAAATCCTCTGAAGCTTTTACAGGCAAATGTCACAAACACATATTATTCAATCTTTATTTTATATATATATATATATATATATATAAAGGTATAAAACTCTACGTTTTCATTTCTCATGAGCATTTTCTACTCTCTGTCTAGTTTTTACTTTTACTGTTATTATTTCAATTACTCATTAAATTGTATTTTTTTCCCCCAAGTTCTCTTTTTTTCTTCACAACATTGTTTATTTATAAAACATTTGCAAAAGCTGTAAATTATATATCTCTGCACTACTGTTAAAAAAGTTTGTGGTCAATTATATTATATTAATATCATATATTAAGTCTCTTATACCAACGAAGGCTGCATTCATTTGATCAGAAAACGGTAAAACATTCGTATTGAATACATTTTAAGATTTAATTTATTCTTGTGATGATACATCTGAATTTTCAGCAGCCATTGTTCCAGTCTTTAACATTATTATTCAGAAATCATTCTAATATGCTGCATTTCTGCTCAAGAAACATTACTTTACATTACATTTTCAATGCTGAAAAGCTGTTGTGCTTATTTTTGGAGAAACTGGATTCTTTGTTGAATGAAAGTTCAAAATTACAGCATTCATTTGAAACAGAAAGCTTTTGTAACAATACATATACTAGAATAAAAGTAGTTCGTTCTTTTCTGTCTTTGAATGGTTGTCTATAAATGCAATGTCCATGTCGTAAATTCCATGTTGCTCTACAAAACATTATCTTTGTGACAAATGAAAAGGAATTTGTAATCTGTCACCGGAAGACTGAGTTGTCACATTTTGTCACAATTATCACGCTTTCTTCTTGTCATCTTCCTGCGATTAGTGGACAGAGATTCAGGCAGCCCAGGAAGGCACAACTGAGTTCAAGCTGTACTTTGCAGGTTAGTTTCAGACTGCAAAATGGTGATTGTGTTTTCACATTACAGAAAACCTTGATCTGTCTTAATATCACCATTTTAAAAACCTCGCTTGCGCTATACAAATCCACTCAAGACTAACAAAAGTTACAGGAATTGTAGGAGTGAAAATAGTTAGGCTGAAGAACTCCTTGAGTAAACACTGTTTCCTCAACTCAGACCGATGTTGACAATGTTGCCTCGTCATGTCGCTCTGTGCCAAGACTCTCACATCCAAATGGGAGGAGGGGTGGATTTACAAGACAGAAAGCAGGACGGAGTCTTTCTCTCTTCAACATCTGCTAAGGCTCGGAAAACCTAGTCATCAGTTCTGCTGCAGTAATGAGAGACTGAGCTCTACATGCCAACCTCTCAACCACCAGCCTGCCCCGTGACCCTCACCGTGACACAACCAACCAATGAGCAGCCAAAGCCAAGCCACAGAAAAACCATCTTAGGCCTCTTCGTTCAAACACGCTGCAAGTAACGATAACCGCCATCATACTTATGAAATCCCTGGCATGACACTTTGTGAATACCGATGTTGATACGCGGCCTGTGAGGGGGGGGGATAATGATGACATAAGCCAGACGGCTTGGATTACGAGGGATCCTTCCTAAGATCTAATTAGCCTGTGGCCGCTGAAGCGGTGTGGAGAGACAGGGTGGCTGTTACAGCACCTTCGTCTCAGAAGCTGCAGGATGGCGTGGGTGAGCTAACCTTTCTCTCTGACATTTCACACTCGACCCACACCGCTCGTCCTCCAATTGGACATCTTTCCAGAAACACTACACAGACAAAGCAAGATCAAGGCATCTGGCATGATATATGCGGCTCGAAAGCAACTACATGGGTTAGGAGGAAGTTGGCTAGCGAGCCTGTAAGAGAGTCTAATCTTGGCAGACGTGGATGAATCGATGAGAGCAAAACAAGCCAACACTGTGAGGGACATCTGGCACTGAAGGGGAAAAAAATCTGAGCAAAAGCAAATTTGGGCTTTGAATCCTTCCTCATATTCTCTCACTCAGCAGAATTAGAGTGGCATGAAAATGAAATGCTTTAGTGGGCGAATGTTTATTTAGAGAGTTCATTTAGATGAAATGTAGACTGTAAAGTAGTGGCATATAGCTAAAAAAAAAACTTGTCATCATATTGCTAATGGCGATGAAGGTTTTCATGGCATCGCCATGTGGTTGTGAAGGTGTTCTGAGTTCTTTTTAGCACGCCACTGTGGGGTATGAGTTTATTAATCATGTGAAGTAGTATTTATTTTTAGATTTTCAGTTTGTTATTTGATGTGCTTTTGTACATTTTTGTACATATTGCACATATTTTGACTCGAGTTGGCATCTCTTCACTGTGGTCGTTTTAGAGGCCCTGCAGTCTATGGCCACCACATATACTAAGGTCCACAGAGACAGTCCACTTTAGACATAACTAAAGGGGTCAAGCAATTTTACATGTATGAGAGTTTATGCTACAATAGGAGTACAATAAATCAAATAAGGGAGATTTTTTTAACAACGTGCCTGAGCAACTGAGTGAGAATGTTTTCATTTGTTTGTCTCATTTTGTAATTACTGGCAACATGTAGCCAGTTTTTCTAAATATCAATTAATTATAGACATTCATCATGTAGTTAAAATAATGGTTTTTTTAACAAAAAAATTGCATATGCAAGCAATCACCATGCTGAAGCGGACCAGTTGCACTGATTAGTTGCATGGATTCATTTTCTTCTCCTCCTGTATCTTACTCTGGCTTAAACTTATACAGCTGTATTAAAGCATTGGCCATATGTGACCCTGGACCACAAAACCAGTCTTAGGTCACTGGGATATATTTGTAGCAATAGCCAAAAATACATTGTACGGGTCAAAAATACAGATTTATTTTTTTTGCCAAAGATCATGTTCCATGAAGGTATTTAGTAAATGTCTTACCAAAAATATATTAAAACTTAATATAGACAACTTTAAAAGGAGATTTTCTCAGCATTTAGATTTTTCTGCACCCTCAGATTCTTTTTCATATAGCTGTATATCTGTCAAATATTGCTTATTTAATTGCTTATATAAAAGCTTATTTATTCAGCTTTATTAGCTTTCAGATCATGTAGAAATATGTAGAAATGTAGAAAAACACTTATGACATGGTTTTGTTGTCCAGGGTCACATATTAAGTATCATCAAGTTCATCATTCACAGCAGTGACCATTTACTTGCATTTCTAAAAGAAGTAACACCACTGAAATGGTGCCGTTGAAAGAAAGTGAAAAGGATGACGGTACTTTGATGATAACCTTTTTTTTGGCAAGCAAAGCTAAAGAAACATGATATAAAGTCTGAAAATGTAATATAACTCCGGTCATACATAGTGGTTAAACATTATGCAAACATTGCAAATATTGGTTATCATTCTTACAGGATTCACTCCTTACACTTTGCAGTGTATTTTTGCCAAAAAATGTTCTGAGTGGATAAAAACGAAGTGTGATCACTTAGAAAAGTAACAGCATGCTTCTCAACAAGCAACGTGGCTGAAGGAATGTATTCCTGTAGCTCAAACAGTAAAGCATGCTGTTAGCAAAGCCAAGGTCATAGGGTTGATTTCCAGTAAATGGATGAACTGGTAAAAAGTAGAGCATGAATGCAATAGACTAAGCAGCTGTCAAAATCTAAATGTAAAAAGCACTGTTAAAAAACGTGCAGGACAAGTTAACAAGTGCGTACAAAGTTAAACATTCCATTGGTTTGTTTAAATCCCCAACACAGTGATGCAGCACAAACAAGTCCCTGAAGAATGAGTTAGAATAGAACTATATCAGTCTGGACTCTCTCTTGCATCAGATTAATGAGTGTTAGTAAGCCTTCTTATTCACAGGGATGAGACACACGCTGAACTCTCAAACTGAAAGCAACAACAAACAACAACAACAAAAACCTGAATGCTTGGAGCCTGAAGCAAAGAGCTTTGAAGACAAGAACAGCTAACAATTAAATACTCATTAAAATAATTTGTTGTTCCAGAGACAACTAGAAACAAGTGTTTAGCAATTAATGTGAACAATCAAAAATTAAACCATATAAAAAGACAACATCATGAAGAAAAAAAAAAAAAAGCCCACAGAGACTACCCGCGAGAATAAGCCAGAATATCTTCAGCTCTTGGGTAGGGAGTGGCACAATTCACAGAGCACATAGTCGACAGAGTTCTGACAAACAGGTCTTGCCGTTTTTAGCATGACTGCGGTCACAAATGCCTTTTCCCGCTCAAAGAACAAGGGCGGCCATGGCAAACTGTGTGGAATTACTTTGAAACCATCATTCAAAGCTCTTACGTAACTCAACTCAGCCACACTTTTTTTCTTCTGTCTCCCTCACGCTGCCTTTGTTGTCTCTCCGTATGGCACGGCATCAGAGCAAGTAGACCGTTCTCAAACTATCCCAATATTAAGGACCACAGAGTGGCTTCAAAAGACTGAAGATGAAATCAAAACTAGATCAGTGGACGACAGCTCGTAAATTCCGTATCTTCAAAACAGCATGGCAACTCGCAAGGCATAAGACCTTTTTTATTTTTATTTAATCTTTACCACTAAGCTAAATCTGCAGACTGAAATGATCTTTGAGCCCATAGATGATTAAGCTTGCAGACAACCGCTGAAACTACACAACCGAGGAGGATAAAAGACCAGTGACATCATCAACCTGCGTGCTGAATGAATGCAGAACTAGCGGCAGAATACGCAATGTGATCGGCGGCGAGGTTTGTTAATCACCCACTAATGAGGACACCAGAGTACTGATATTCAAATCTCTAAACGGTTCTCACTGGAAGAAAAAAAAACAAACATGAGCGGGGAGAAAACAGCAGGTTATTGCAATTACCCACTCATTCACACCCACAGTGCAGCAGTGGGAATATCAATACATAAAGGATCATCACACAGCCTGAGGCCTCAAAAAAACTGCCCACATGAGCAAAGGTCAACATGTATGACACATGCAACCTTGTGAGCTCATAATAATGATGCATCTACTAGCGTAAGAGTAAGAACATATATATATATATATATATATATATATATATATATATACACCTAGATGCCTCATTAGCAACTTGACATTAGTTACTTGACATCATTCACCACAGATGCCACAATCCTGTGCAGCCGATGGTCTGTGTGAACCTACAGTACGGTGAATGACGTCAAGTTTACCGTTCAAAGATGCTGGACGCAACTACGTGTTTGGAGCGCTCAAATGGGGTGTCTATATAGGTCTATGCATAAGAAAAAAACCCACAGATCACTCTTTTCCCTCAACAAAGGCTTTATGCTAGTGAACTTGAAGGATATCTGCCGCCCGTGCTTGTCAATGGGCCTGCGGTGTGGTGAGTTGATCCGATTGCGGTCTCGATGGACCCTCTCCACCAGACCATGGTGTCTGGTCCCTCGCACAGAGTCCAGTCCAGAGGGAAAAGTGCCCTGTGGAGAAACACTTTCTAGTTTAACATTTTCCTCACAAATGCAAAAAACCTGTCATAACTGACTTTAATAGTAAAAGACATCCAAGCCTCTATATTTCAGGACATGCAGAAAACAAACAAAACACACACAAATTTAAAAGTGCCACCATTAGCTTGTGTCCCCAGGTGAATTCACTCTACTCCAAAGTGCTTTTACCTTTCTAGGTTTGGTGTCTCATGGCAGACAAAAAGTAGGGATCACTGCTCGATGTCTCAAAGAAGCTTTATTCACAGCAACAAGAGCACTTTCACCTGAAGGTATACAACACTGCTCTCCATAGGGGATAGACACAGATACAGTTCTTTGGTTCTTGGAGTGCAATGCTGTATCAAGTGTACTTGTGGGGAAAGCAGTGTACTGAAGGAGAAGGCGAAGTGAGGGCAGACTAAGAGGTGGAGACAAATACACTCTTTGTTTTTTAAGGAGAAGGTTTGCAATTACCATCTCTTGACATCATTTATCTGAGGGTAGAAAAGCAGAGTATATGGCTGGGGCTTATCTTCTCCTAAATGAACATGACTTGCTGGACAGATTTAGTACACTTAGATAAGTGGATGGAGGGCAACTCAGGTACCTGGAAATCAGTGCTGGCATTGCCTATTTGGTTGACGTTGGGCAGCGAGCCACCGTAGTACTGTGCCCGGTTCTGTGACAGACGGAGCTGCTGGATCTTCTGGAACTGCACCTTTAAATCAAGAGGAAGACACAGTGAATGCATTTGAAGGAGAAAGAAGAGTGAGAGTCTGCCAATGGCATTTTAGAACATATGTGTTTAACGGAGGTGGAAATTCTTGGAAATTAGTTTGGTTGTAAATGTACCTCTGAGCTCAAGCTGGAGGACAGAGTGGATTTTGTTGTGCGGCAAGGGTAAACAATAAAAATTATCAATTCTGATCAGGCGCAAGCAAATCAGGAGGCGTTCCTTCCTCCTACTAACCAAAGGACAAAATTTGAATCTCAAAGACTGACCTCATTTAGTGATATCAATGGGTTACTACACATAAGCTTAAGTTCGTTTTTTAATCCAAATACAGACATTTTTTAAGCCAGAGAACAAAACCTTAGTTACACACTGCTTAGATGTAGGGCTGTGTAATAAAAAATAAAACTTGCATCATCTAAATTACATTGCAGTTGTTTTGATGGATGCTGAAAATGCACTTTGAATTAAAATTTTATAAATATTTAAAATCTCACATCGTTGCCAAGGCATGAACAGAATAAAGGGTTAGTAAAAACATTTACAAACAGAAATGGGTAGGGCAAAAAAATACAAACTAATATCTCTAAATACTGTCATATTTTGCTCAAACTATACCGCTCTTAAATAGCGCTGCTGTTTCCAGTTGAAACGATGGACGGATAGATCTCTTGTACAATGAATTGGATCATATATATATATATATATATATATATAGTAGAAATAAGTATACATATATAGGCAGGGGACTTATTTCTACTCATCAGTTCTTGATAGGATGGAGGCAGATCTGAATGCCAACTTGCAATCAACTCTAAGAAAGGGGCTGGGTTTAAGAGGACTAAATGATTAGAGAAGTACTGTATACATGACTAGAGAGAAGTCTGTCTTTTCACTGGAAGAACAAGGTCATTTTAAACGAACACTGCACTTTTTGGGAAAATAGGCTCATTCTCCAACTCATTCTCATACTCTCATTCCAGTGTAATAATCAAGGAACTTTGCTGCCATACCATGGCCTCAATAGGAGGACAGTATATACGGGGTATGCTAAAAGTGCGATCACCAGACCTGGAGATTGGCTGAATTGATTCAAAAACGGTAAAACTCAACTTTTGAAGAATGAGCCTATTTGGTTGATGAAAATTGATGAAAACTAGTAAGTAAATGAAATGCACCAACAGAAGGTTTTAATGTCACGTGATCTTTCCCAAGCATTCCAATTCACAAATGGTCTCATAAAAACATGAGCCACTTAAAATTAAAGGTATCAATGTTACTGATATTCAAAATGGTAAACAAGCATGCTTTTTTTCCATTTCCTATTGAATGCTGAATATTTACTATAGACAGCTGCTGATATAAAGAGCTAATTTGCACATTTAGAAAACATGTGTTAGTATGCAGTCAGTTGTAGTCTCTGCAGTGTGTTCAAGTGCAGCTTTTTGTTCCAGACGCTGTTGACGACAATGTCGGCTTTCGTCGCCCCTACTTTCTTGAAGTTGGCTTTGTGTGTCCCAGCCTTAACATGCTCACTCAGACCCAAACCAAAAAACCCAAAAGAACTCATTTCTCTTCCTATTCACACTGTACCTAAATTGAGAATGGAATTTAGTTATTTTGGTTGTAAAACTTGTAAAACGCACAGTTGGAAAGTTGGAAATTAATGTAACTGCTTTTTTCACTTAAACGGTCAAAAACACAGCCTTTGGTGTGCTAAGTGAATTTAAGTGAACAGTTGGAGAAAATCAGATGTGCTTCATTACATTAGATCTTAAAATTACACCATATTAATAAACCTACTGCTGTCTGTGTCCCAAATGTTAACTAGCTAAATAATCAGTGCTCTTGGCTGAAGAACTTTTGTAGCTTTAATAGAAATCAACAGCTAACTCATACAATTAAGACATTTGGTCTGATGTGCACACCGTCAGTTATGTTTCAGACAAGAGTAAAACATCTGATATACTGAAAGAGATCTGCACATTAGTCTGAATGTGCACTGTCAATGATCTCATCAGTAATAATCATCGGCAATAACGCGGAGGAAGAAAAGAAAAATCCAACTATTAAAAGTCCAAACTATTTCTGTAAACTTTTGTACACTTTTTAAAATAAGTAATAGCTTTAAAAGAGTAGCCCGTTTATATAATGATAATTTTGATTTAAAATGTAGCCATGTGCAGTAATATTGAATGAGAATGTGATATTCTCCTGGCTTCACAGACTAAAATGCATGTTTGAACTGCTTGAACTGAAAATATCTTGCTCTGACATATCTTAAAATTTTGTAAAAGATGCATTAATATCTTAATTTAACTAAGGCCTAGTCCTGGCTTAAGCTAAGCCATGTTTGTGAAACTGGGCCATTGTGTTGATAATAATATTCTTGAACCGAATTGTGAAACCAAGATTCACTACTTTTAAGATGGCAGTACTGACACAAAGATATCAATTCTCAATTATAAACAAAGAGCACAGAAACTTCAACATTGGTTAAGATGTAAAGTTGTAAAGATGCATTTGCACAGCAGAAGAATTAACTGGGCTAAAAAAAAGGAGGTCAAGAATCGTTTTGGAATTGGATCGTGAAGTGCCTGAAGATTCCCACCCCTACTATCGACTGTAAAAAATAGCCAATAAGCTTCTGTTACAGTGAATTATCATTTTCTACCTGCTAGCTGGTGACAGGACGTATTAGAGGGAGCATTTGATTGAAAAAAAGAGCAAGATGTGTCCATTCTCTTGACAATTTCAAATTAATTTCAATGAACAGCGCATTCGGAGATGTGACAAACATTCATAAATCATGCTCTGCCCATACCGACTTCTACTTACAAAACCTCAGTCTAGATTATTGTGTTTAAAAAGATTGGCTATAAAACAACACACCACAAAATACTCCCTCACTCACGTCACATAAAAGCACTAAGAAAAATGCTGCTTCAAATCCATTGCTGAGACTGTTTCAGGCAGACAGCTCAGAAACACAGGCTTGTTAATAAACACACAGATCCTCGCTCTCAGCACACACTCTGGGGTCATGGAGAGTCACATCGAGCCTTTCGATGTACGCCATTATCAAAACAATGACACCCCAGCTGTGGAGCAGCACCAAGCTGCTTAGTGAAGCAGAGGATTTCCCTGGGGCAGCTTGCTTAGGCTTATGCTTTTCCTCTCCTGTCAACATCACACATTGCTATTATTACTACAGTACAACCTCCAGAAACCATTTTTCATTAAGATACTACATTAAAAACTAAACACTGAGCGTTCTTTGATTTCTCTATTCAACATCTTCCTCATGCAGCAGTGCATGCAAAAGTTCTCAGTTTTGTTCATTTTCACCAATTAATGTGTAAAAGGTTGAAAAACTGCTGATATCTAAATATAACACCTTGATCCACTACCACTCGCAAAGACTGAACACGCCAATGGACAGTGAGCGTGCCTGCAGCTGGATGACTTCCTGCATGTAAACATTGGCTTATAGACAACAAGTGGGGTAACAAAGTTGTGTTTACATTTCTCTGCCGCTCTGAAGACATTTGGTCGTTGTCTTACGCCAAGCACAAACCTATAGTGGCCAAATCTGTTTCTACAAGAAGACTATTAAATAGCACATTCAATTCTGAACCTTTTTCTTTCTGCTCAACCAAAAAAAAAACAAGTTTCAACAAACGATCCCTTTGTTGATACCAGTTTAATGTGCAGACACCATAAATATAATTAAGCCATTTGTAGGTTCTTCATTTCCTTGAAAAGTATTAAGTGTAAACACTGTAGCATCGCTGTTTATTTGAGAGGCTCAAGAGAAATTAAAAAACAAAGGATGTCCAAACATTGTTAGTCATTTCATAGCAATTGGTAGTACTGACAAATTCGCTGCTTCCTTTGGGATCGCTGCCACACAGGCATTTGTGGATAATTGCTAACCAGATTTGCTAAAAAGTGCAATTCTCACAATAATCAATATTTGGCTAACAGCCCATTTTGAAGCATGTATGTAGTACTAATGAACACAAGGTATAAAAATGTATACAATTTAAGAATAGGTTTTTTTTTTTCTCTTACATAAACTTTCCATTTTTTAGCATTTCTGAAATGCAAGCTTTTTCCTTCAGGGCTCATTCCATTGTCGAGGCAGATTGTTTGTAAAGAGGTATGACTTTAAACTCCGACGCTTACTATAGCACAACCACATGTTCTCGTGCCCTAGAAGAGAAGGCAGCCAAATAATGAACTGGCAGATCATATATTCATTCATTCCCGCCTACAGACTCCACAAAGAGACTGTCTGAGGCAGAGCTGCTCTCTGCTGAAACATTTCCCACTAGTGAAAGACCTATAGTTAAACCACTACACCTGACTGACATTTCTTAACCCTCTCTAAACCATACCTCAAGAGCTAAAAAAGTCCATTGCAGACATCAGCAAAAGCTAAACTCAGTCATGGCAATATACAGTATCCATAACTCACAGTTCGGTTCAACAGGACAGTTCACCCAAAAATTTACATTTTATGAAAAGCATCACTTGGACTATTAACAATGTCCTTACTATCTTTCTGGCCCTTGAATGTGGGCCTTACATGTTTGGAACAACATGAGGGTGAGTAATTAATAAGAGATACTCCCTTTTTGGTGAACTACCCCTTTTAGGCAGCCTGAATTTGTTCAGCTCCCATCTTTTACCGGACAGTCTAAAGCTACAGTGGACAATGTTCAACATTACAAGTGTGAACATAATGTATTAGCACCTTTAAATGTTTACATGATGTGCATGTAAATGAAACTGAAAATGCAAAGCAGCTCAGCACACTAAAAGTCACTCACGTGGCCCCTGTGTTTACCAGGGTAACCATACATTATTACAACAAAGAACCCGTTACAGCTCATGCTTAAAATCATAAAATATAAGTGAATCTTCTCAAGGCCATGTCTACAGGAGGGAACATTGTAATAGTCAAGTGCTTTTCATTACAAGGTCTTTTTTTAATGACGTCTACAGAACCTTTAACATCAATGGAACCACTGCATTGAGTCTTTATGGTGAACAAAAAGTTCATAAGAGCTTTAAAATACTCCCGCTGAATGAAAAAAAGGATTATTTTAAGAAGCGTTTACTGTTAAGTTCTTTGAGGAACCCAGAATGGTTATAGCATCGCTGCAAAAAATACATTCTGCTAGGTTAGTTGCTACAACCAGTGGTAAAGTATTTCTGAATTATGATCACTGTCAAGGTCAACACTGCATAACTAACCACTATGTAACTTGTGTTGTCTACGACTTTTTTGGTAAGCAACCATGTAATATGCAATATCGTGTACAGTCAATTGGTTACCATCGCCAAAATAAACAGGCTTGTAAAACAACCTAGAGTTTTGAAAAAGCACTTTTTAAATGAATATGAAAACTATTATTATTTTACAATTGAATAACACCCCGAAGAGGTCTTCTTACCTGAAAGTGTTTTTTTTTTATAAGAACCTTCCTTTTTAAGGGTCAGACAGCCATGTCGGGTTTCATTTTTCAATTATCACTGACTGTCTGTACATTATCCGTTTTAAAGTGCATGCAAATAAACTCCTGCCTTCGCACAGCTACAAATTTACTTGACACAAACTTTACATTTCTCACAAAATAGTCACTTGCATAAAAAGATTTTTTACAGGCAATGTTGAGCAGCCCACCTAGGGACAGCATCACTGTAAAATCACTACCGTTTCGGTGCTGGTTCGGTCTTGTGTGTTGTTACCCCGGTTTTACAGTAGTATCAACAGCTGTAGTAAGCATGGCATCTTGGCTGGAAACTATGGTTGCCATGGTGACTTTCAAATCATCAAAATCACTCGCACTCAGACAAAAAATACGTTTGCTACTTACAGCTCAGGCAAGATATAATTTACGACTGATCGGGTGAGACTGGTAAATACGATGAGACAAACTGAACGCCTCAGCCCTTTAATGATGTCCATATGAATGTGTGCGGTGTGAATGACAGCACTCAGCCGCTGGCTTTCTCTCGTCCCTCCTCATAAAGCTCGATGTATCGGGCATTTTACTGTGATTCAGTTGCGCATAGGACAAACTTAAGCAGCCGTATTTGATGTATAAAATCGAGGGAGCGAGGTAATTACCAAATTTGGCTTTGCTTACCCTTGAGACGGTGAGGTCTGTCATGAGCTGCTCGAAGGCCCGCGTCTCCTCCGCCTGTTTCTGGTTGTGCAGCGCGATCTTCTCGCTGAACTTCCGCGGATTGGAGCCACTCGAGCCCGGGGATCCAGACATGGTTGGGCCGCAGAGTTTCGATATCAACTTCGCAGGGAACTGACGGTTGAATGTTGTAGATACAGAAGTCAAATGTGTTTTAGTAGTCCTTCCATGTCCGAAAAGCGTGTAAGGGTGCAATCCAGATGCTTTAGAGAGGTTTGACGAGGTCGCTTTAATGACAAGAGCTTTGCCACCATTAATGAACTGGAAAACGCGATGAAACGGTATTATTAACAACTTAATGGACTTAATTCAGCTTAAGCGCAAAGTAACGATACTATGTATATATTAACTCCTTATACTTACTATAACACAAATATTTGTTTTCAGGCGATGAGCCGAATTTGCTAAAAGTTTGTCAGGAAACTGGACATCGCTAAATATTCATGCGTTTATGACAGTTTCGTTTGGCATCACTAAACCACCTCTTGCTTTGTATCGTGCGGAAAATAGTTTTAAAAAATGTGTAATACTGTGCGATGCCAAAAAAAAACAAGCTACAAAATTTCACTTGGATTCACGAAACAAGTTCAGCACGACTCTAGCTCGCGAGCTAAACACTTCAGGTTCTGACGAGCACAATTTCAATGATGTATGTTTTTGTTATTCTGCATAAATATTTAAGTGCCCACCATTATTTATGAATTAAGATACACCGTTTGTGATATAACTGTCTAAATGTGTGTACAGTGGACTGATATTGCTCGGTCAGGTACAGGATAAAGTCAGCCGTGACAGCTAACCAGCTAATGAGCGATATGACAATCAAAATATCACAACCGATCCATCACAAACAAACTGAAAATGACAACCAACAATCGTTCGACTCTTAAAACGGCCCGCTTGTATACTAAATCCAATCAATCTATTTCCTCCGATTCTGAACTTAGTTTCATGAGATT
Source organism: Enteromius afrohamiltoni (assembly GCA_034779775.1). NCBI lineage: Eukaryota > Metazoa > Chordata > Actinopteri > Cypriniformes > Cyprinidae > Enteromius > Enteromius afrohamiltoni. Next base: position 20,332,896 of record JAUYWG010000040.1, read on the forward strand.
TCAACAAGTGGTCTAACGTTAGCCAATGTAAAGCTCGTTACGCACTCAAAACTCATATAAACAGGTAAGCGCGACAGCAACTCCGCAGCAAGGTAACAAATCAAGTTCGGCATCAGACACTCACTGTCCTGCGGCCAGTGACCGACCGCTGAGAAAATGTTTAGATGTTAGTGATTCGTGAAATGCAGCGGTGAAATCTGATCGTGTAGTCCGCGTGTACTCCTTTTGACTCTCTTCTCCGTGTCCATCATCTAGATCCACCTGAACTGTGAACCACTGACTCGTGACTCCACGGCACACATTTGTTTGTCAACTCCGATCCCTCACTCCGATTGAAAACAAGCCGAGGAAAAAATACACAAGCCTGCCCCAAAACTGTATACCATTTTTTTTTCAAGTTGTGTCCACAAGGAGGCAGTGGAGTTCCCTTAAAGGGATACACGTCACTATTTACTACATGTTAAAAATGGCATCAAAAATATTAAAAAATGAAATGACACATTTCCCCCTTTTACATAATCTAAAATTAGACAATCTATCTTAGATAAAACATATCTTGAAACTCTGAATTAATGTCTGTCTATCTATCTGTCTGTCTGTCTGTCTGTCTATCTATTTCACTGAAAATTCTGCTTTGCCATCAGAGGAACATATTACTTTTTAAACTATAAATAATACTGAAAATACATATTTGTAATTGCAATAATATTTTTGTTATTGTAATAATATTTCACAATATTACAGTTTTCACTGAATATTTATCAAAACATTAATAAATATTACTGCCCCCAAGTTTTTAACAGTAGTGTGTGTTTATGCTTATTGCTTAATGTTTTGATATATATTCTGCTCTCTTACTCCATACCTTACTAGAAAAGACAAGCTCCAACCAGCAAGACCAGCTCTATGAGACATTTGGTGCTGCTTAGCTAAATCACATTCTATATTAAGTAACTTCATCACTACCTCAATTGGACCTCTTCTTTATTTTCTTTGTAACTGCTAGAAACATCATTCTGCTTGTGGATTGTGTTACTGGCTACAATGATAAACACAGTTAAGAGGAGATGTACACATCCAAGCTAGGCACTATGGATAAAGGGTGAAACAGGCATTGAGCTACTGTAGGTTGGATGCTCTCAATTCCAGACACATTAAATAGTATTTAAATCCAAATTATGATCTCAGTAAAATAATATGAATGCTATACTGCCTTATGTGGACCCTTTTTATTGCACATTTAATAAAGTGACATGAAGTCATCACCTTGGAAATCACCTGTTTGTCTTGGCTGTGTTTCCTTAAAAGCATAGTAAGACTAAGAACATTGTAGACCCATTACCACCAGCTACGACCAGCTTAGGCTTACGATGCTTTTGGGGAAAACAGCCTTAACTGTACTTCTATCAGCTCAGTCGGTTGAAAGTACCAGTTTTATTTAGTAAATAGCTTTTATTTTTATATTTTTAATTTTACAAGTGAAATGTATTGCATTTGTATTGCATTGGACTGCCCCAACAAATTGACATATTAAGAAACAAATTAAGTAAAACGGCAAAAGGAGGTAGAATATAAAGATAAGTACAGTGTATAAAAATAAAAAATAAGTACAGTGGATAAATATATATAAGAAAAGAAATAAACTAGCAATAGAATAGAATAAAAAGAGAATGAAAGTTGAATAGAATCTGACTATATAAATATATGAAGTATATATACACCCAACAAGAGTAAGAATGTCCCGTGTGCTGTGCTGTACAGTGTAAGTGAAAGTGAGTAAAGGCATACTGGAGACAAATGGTATGTATCTATCTATCTATCTATCTATCTATCTATCTATCTATCTATCTATCTATCTATATATATATATATACAGTATAGTAACTTCAGCTGTTATTTTAAGTTGCTATTTCTATATATATATATATATATTTTTTTTTATTTAGTTACATTTTTTTTCTGGCAGCAGGGGTGTCAGAAACTGTTATTTTCTGTAATAAAAAAACTAAAATTTTCCAGCAGCTGGGATGCCACAATAAAAAAATATCTCAGTCATTTTCATATCAAATTATTAAAAAGACTACGATGCTGTTCCATCACTTTTATTACTTCACACTGAAATATTACATTCTCAAATTATTGTACATGATTTTTATAGATTGCTTAATAAATACTGTATCACAACATCTCAATAGCAGGATGCATACTGAGTAACTTCACATTGCCAAAAACACTATGTACATTTATTATTCTCTCATACCATTAACATTACATTAACCACATAACATTTTATTTTAAATGCACAATTTTTCAACAACGTAGTATGTGTCAAGCACCTAAAAGTCTAAAAAGTCTAAATACTGTATTTGGTTTATTAACTGAGTAGAAATAGAGGGGTCGAGCAATTAAACTGCATCAAGTCATGTCATCATTATTTATACTGCACTTTTTACAATACAGATTGTGTCAAAGAAGCTTTACAGTATTAAACACGAAAACAGTGTTTTGAAGGAACCAAAACTCCACCGTTCTTCCCTGGTCAGACAAAACCAGAAGTTTTAGGCTGCAACAAAGCCAGATGTGCAGAGGACTTATCTGGTTCCTGTGGTTTTGTCTCAATGGTGAGGTGATGTGGTTTTAACTGGGAAATTGTCTCTGGGGCTCACTGTCACATCTTCACAAACACTTGTGCCCAGATCAGTCACAGACACATCACAACCTGCCACTCCTGAACCAACACTAATCACCCAATCACAGTCACCTGAGTTCTAGCACCTGTTTCCAATCACCAGCACACCATAATAACCTAGCCTCAGCCAAGCATTCGTTGGCTGAGCTCAAGGTTACTCCACTGAGCCTTCTTGGAGGACGCTCTGAAATCTGCTCTCCTTTCTGCCTGCGCATAAAAAAAACTGTATTCTCACAAGGGCTTTGAATTCACCTACCTGCCTCACGATCTGCAGCCACTACCTGCACTAAACAAAAGACTGAGTATTTCTCTTATTGTTTGCTTCAAATACCTGCTGTGAAAAGAACCTTTGAGTTTGCTTACCTGTGTTACTAACCTGAGTTACTTACCTGCACCTATCTCTGTTTTGTAAATAAACATACTCACCTGTTTGAAACTTATTCTTGGTCTCTGCCTGTGATCTGAGCATGACAGAAGCTCAGCCCATAAAGACAGATATGCAACAACAGGAGAATGCAATATCATCGGAACCTTACCTGACATTTCTTCAGGTGTTAAATGAAGTACACGCTTAAAATAACACTGCTAGTCCAGTTGCCAGCCCTGCTCAATTCTCTGGAGACATTGTTTCTTGTAGTGGATTTCTCCTCCAATGCTCGGGGAAAAAGACCCATGCATGAATATATCCTTCATTTCCACACATTAGCGCTGTCTAGTGGATGGAATGACTCTGCTCCTTGGCAGTTTTTCGCCGTGGTTTGAACCCACGCATTCGATCTCAAATGGCCATCTATGAGAACAACGTGGGCTTAGACGCAAGAGAGCACTCTGCCTGATGTTGCACCTGTTGAAGAACCCATGCAAACCGATGCATATCACCTCACTCTTCAGGAACGAACTCTACGCCTTTGAGGAAGCCTGTGCCTGTACTGTGGCGATTCCACACCTCTACTTCAACAGTGTCCAGTTCGACCTCCTAAATCTACGGTGAGTGTGGGACACGTCTCAAACCGCCTACATGTCTTGTCTCTGATTGATGCTATGATTGTCACTAACACCCACCTTTACCCTGTAAAAGCGCTGGTCGACTCTGGAGCGGCAGGAAATTTCATATCATCTCGCTGTGTGGAAGCTTTCAACATCCCTAAACTCAAAATCGGATCACCACCATCCAAGGGAAAGCTCTAGATACTCGAACTATCAAGTACTGCACACCTACTCTGACACTTCGCATCGGCTGTCTTCACGAGGAACCCATTTCCTTTCTGATTTTACCCGATGCTTCTATAGACCTGCTTTTAGGACGGCCTTGGTTAGAGACCCATAATCCAAAAATCTTCTGGAAGTCAGGTGAAGTACTTGAATGGAGTAAATTTTCCATTGACAAGTGCTTACCATCTCTTCCACAGGGAAATGTTCTCTGCTTTTCAACCACAATAGAAAGTCCTGAGGTGACCGTGAAAACTCCTGTTCCCCTTGAATACAAAGACTTCCAGGATGTATTCAGAAAATAGGCAGCCACAAACTTCCACCACATCGTCCTTGGGATTGCTCCATCAAACTGGTACCCAATGCCATTTTACCTAAGGGTCATGTATATCCTTTCTCTCTGCCCGAACAGAAGGCGATGGAAGAGTATGTCGCAGAGGCTCTGAAATAAGGCTTCATTCGCCCTTCCACTTCACCAGCAGCCTCTAGCTTCTTCTTGAGGCAAAAAAGGATGGTGGTTTACGCCCCTGTATAGATTATAGAATTCTTAATAAATCTACAGTCAAGTTCACATACCCACTTCCTCTGATCCTCTCAACTCTGGAAGAGCTCAGGCAGGCCAAGGTGTGATGAATGGAAAACCGCCTTTGTGACACCTAGCGGCCACTATGAGTATTGCGTGATGCCGTATGGGCTTGCCAACTCTCCAGCAGTATTTCAAGATTTCACCAACAAGATTTTGAAAGACATGCTGCACCAATTTGTGATCATCTATATAGATGACATTTTGATTTACTCACCTGACTCAACCTTTCTCACGTCCGCCAGGTACTCCAACGTCTAAGGAAACATCAGCTATACCTAAAAGGATGAAAAAAATGTTTCACCTCTCTCTGGTTCACTTCCTGGGCTATTATATCTCCTCAGACGGGATCGAAATAGACCCTAAGAAAGTGGCAGCTGTAGCAGAGTGGCCAATTCCAACTACCGTGAAAGAACTTCAATGATTCCTTGGCAAAGCCGACGTCCTGTCCCCCACATATCAGCCAGATCCCATCACAGATGATCCGAACCTGTCCTACCACCATCCATCTTCCAAGCCCCGATCACATGGTCATTACAAGACCATAGTGTTGGCCAGATCTGGCCCAGGTGCAATCCATGCAGGCCAGATGTGAGCCAGAACTGGGCCAACACTGCTTGCTGTCTGGGATACCAGTTCTAGTGTGTACTAATCTGAATCTGAATGATGGCTGAAATGTTGTATTAATAGCACTTCTTTTGTTTATTTGCTTTGGATAAAAGCGTCTGCTACTTTATAGGCAATAAAAGGTTCATATTTTGGTTTTGGGAGCCCTGCTTCTGTAAAAAGACAAGAACGACGAAGGTGTTGCTCCTCACAGTCAGCAGTCACTGATCTCAGCGAAGTCACAGTGACTCTCACTCTAAATAATCTCTAATGACTAATGAGAAACACCTTACTTCACTTACTTGAGCGTTTAGAAGTAAAAATTGTAATCGGTATATGCTGACTGCTTGTAAACCTCACCCGCACAGAGCACTTTGATCCTTACAAGCTACCTAATGTAACATCTCATGTCTCATCTGTGATACTCATCTTGTTTACTTACCTGAGCCATAGCACCGCACTGAGGACATCAGCGATCAGGAGATCCTTCACAGACCCAACTCTTAGGACTGACCTGACGTAAGCACTTATCCTGATACCTGCCTTGCTCACCGTTATGTCCCTCTGTGATTCTCAGCCTTATGTGTAGTGAGGAAACGATCAGGAGATCGCACACAAATGTTGTACACTTACAGCATCGAAGAAAGTGCTCTGGAGATTGATAAAGTACTTTGTGTCAATTACATATTGCATAAGTTTGATGATTAATTTCAGTGAATGCGATCTGGAGATCGCCCACTAGGAGGCTCCCCTGTATAATGATCAGGAGATCGCTCTATTACAACCCAGGTGAAAAAGAAATGCATTTAAATTCTGTATGTGTGTGTTTTTTTTTTTCTTTAAAGATGTGCTTAAATTAAGTGCATATTAAATGTATTCTTTTGGAACAACTTTAAGTATATTAAGTGTATTGTAAGATATATTTAAGTTCAACTTTTATACATTTGGAATATATTAAATGTATATAAATTGTGTTAAAATTGGCCCATTTTAAGTATAATTAGTGCAATTTAAGTGTATTGCTTAAATACATTTAAAATGTACTTTTAATACTTCATGAACTACATTTAGAGCATATTTCAAATATTATTTTAATATACTTCAAATATATTTAAATTTCTATTAAAGTTAAATTGCAGCGCATTACACTAGTGTGTGTGTGTGTGTGTGTATATATATATATAATGATTATTGTTTGGTATATATTCACACTTCGATATCTATAAAACTTTAATGCATTATATAATGTGCACATTACAGATATTCAGAGTAAATTTTTAAAAAAGTACAGCCTTGTGTACCCTAAATGCACTTAAAATACAAGTATAGTAAGAGATCATTTGTTTTAATGCAGTACATTCATACTTTATTTAAAAAAAAAAAATGGCAACATTAAAACAAGTGTGAAATATTATGGCAGAGTTATCGTATACATTTGTATAACATTTCAGTTATACCTGTATTACTGTAAAGTACTGGATTTTACACCAATGATTAAATCTAAATTACAATGCAGTTTTCTGAAAATAAAAATGTAAATTGAAAATATACAGAGGTGAGTATAAGTGTATGTGCAAAAAGACAACAAAGGTAAAAGTTCAAGCAAGAGAAGAGGGAGAGATGGAGGGTGTTTTGGAGGTGGATGAGGAGATGGTGTAGGGATGGTGAGGAGCACAGTGATAATGTGCATTGGTCTGTGTCAACTCCATGTCTGGCGTACGTCTCTTTCTTGTGTTTGTTTTATGTCCATTGGCGACTCCTAGAGGCAATTGTTTTAAATTGCACACTACAAAGTATCACACCAACACATGTGAAAAACATTGCTATTAATATAGAATTGATAAAATGGGTCAATTGATACAATATTTTTATACCAATTATGTGACTTAGAACATATAAAAGCATTTGCAAATGTATACAACCCTTAGGCTATGAGAGTGAGTGCGTTTACGTAGACCCTCTTAATGCCATTATTATGAGATCTTGGCAGTATTGCGATTAAACTTTGCCTTATGTAGACGCAATACTTTGATTATAATGATGCAATTATGCTCATAATCTCAGCAAGCATAATAGTATTAACTTAGGTGGCCTACTCCGCCTCGGACTTTGGCGGGCTTTTCCCCCTCGGCGAACGCAGAGACTCATACAATGCAAAGTTTTCTTCTTGCCAAAAGAGAAGTAATGCTGCATTCAAGTTCTCCTCTGACATTAATACTAACAATTTCAAGTAACTTTGGTCAAAAAAATATGGTGATTTAACTTTTCTATAACAATTTAAAAGGATTTTTTTAGCTCTACATCTACAAAATATTGAATGAAGAATGTGCATCAATGTGTTTTCTTTTTCTATTTTTAATTTATAAAGGTGATGTAAACTGAATAATTACATATTCTATAATAATACAATAATATAATATTTTATATGTGCCACACCTCAAGACATTGATCAGATGATATATTTGTCCTGTAATCAGCGGTAAATACCACCAGGTGTCTGATTTCACATTGAGCCGTAAATATAATACACACAGCCGTTATTCCCTGACGACATGTGCAAAACCATGTTCATTATCTGCATGGATTTGCGCAGCTCGTCAGTGAACAATGGCTGTTGGTATTATACAGGTCCTTTTCAAAAAATAAGCATATTATGATAAAGTTCATTATTTTCTGTAATGTACTGATAAACATTAGACTTTCATATATTTTAGATTCATTACACACAACT